>CM053793.1:221475449-222102949 GCA_028749045.1 Cupressus sempervirens
AGGCAAAACACAACAAATAATGAACAAGAAAATTATGATGGAAATGGAGAACCTACCTTCACAAAGGTTATGAAAAATGTAATTTGAGATGAGCTAAATCCTCTCCCTCTTGCAACTTCAAAATTGGCTTCTCTAAATGTAGATAATGGGTGAACAACCTTCAACTCTTCAAAGCAACTCTAAATAGCCTCCAAACTTATCAACCCAAAATAGTAATAACTCCAAACTTGACTGAAGCCTCCTATTGTCTTCCCACTTGCCCCTATCATAAAGAAAACCTTTTAGGAGTGAGAACTTGGGTAACCTCATGGTGATGGTCCATTTTTTCACAAAAGGAAAATTGGGATATTTCAGGGGTCATAAATGTTGCCAAGAAGTTCTATAAGGGTGGAAAAGGTTCCTAACCCATACACATATGACTTGGACACTTGAATTACATTAAATTTGGCCTCTAGGATTATTTTAGGACTTATACAAGTGGCTTGAAATATTTGATCTTCAAAACCCTAAGGATGTAACCTCTCCACTAAACCCTAATTAAGGGGGACTAATTTAGGTTATTGATTAATCAATCTTAGATTAATAGGTTACTTTGCTAACTCTAAATTGACATGTCAACACACATGCATATAATGAGTGTCAAGTGATACCATAAGATTTAATTTTACATAATATTTGAATATGTCACAAATTATAGAATGATACACATGCATTCAGATTACGAAACAAATTAAACACTAGAAAATGAGGTTTGGACCACTTTATTGGATTCAACCTTAGTCTTATAGTATGCACATAGGATCAATTACCAATTCTTCATTTAATTCCATGGTTAATTAACCTGCACACTCAATTCAAATATCAATATTTTGATAACATCACATTCATATATTTAAACCAAATTGGCATAATCACATTGATCAAAATATTAAATCTTTCATTTAAATAACCTTTCTCATGTTTGCACACATATTTAATCATCACTAATTGTCTAATTAAAGTATTTAACATATTCATAATTCCAAATCATTTATTGAAATATGCCATCATAAGGGAATACGTACACATTAAACTTCAAATAACATGTTTAAGCATTTTTAAAGTAAAACATCACATGACAAAAATAATATAGATAATATCCATCCATAAAATAATGTCTCAACATATCAAGTCATAATGTGTCAAAATATAATGTATTAGATGTGATATGATAGATCAAGGTGAGGCCTCACACCCCTCCTCATGATCATTCCTTACGGCTCAGCTAACAATCAAAGTTTAGATTTTTACTTTCCTTATCCATCTTTCTTCTTGCAGTATCTTTGGAGTCTTAACACCATTTATTTGAAGCTATTATTTGATATTGTTAAGTAGTGGCATTCCTCCTTAATACCTAATTCTTTATCTAATAGTAATATTAGTACAAACTACAACCATTCAAAGAATATTCTATCAACATAATGGTCTAGCACAACTCGATTCGATTCTCAGCAAATTTTTTATTGACTTCAATAATGCAATCGTGTGTACTCCCACTATATTGCAATAATTCTATGTAGTTATCATTATTAATTATCTTTGAAAATAATACTAATTCAATAATTTTAGATATGATCTTTCATCATACTTGATTGTTATCCTTTATTATACTCGCTAGAACTATTCATCTTTAGATTGCTCCTGATAATTTTCCATTGCATTTCTTACATTTTAGCATCCTAATGTCTCAATAGTTCATCCTCTTATCAGTACCTTACAAAAAATGGATCATTCATTGTCAAGCCTAATTAAAATATGTCCTCCTTATATTCTTTAGCATCAATAGTTAATGAATATGTCTTTGTTGCCCATCTATCCACTACCCATCTATCCCTATGCTACAATACTTCATGAGTAGATGAACATGTAATGGTTTGGTTGTCATGTCAAAGAATTTATTTTCTCTTATTATTGGTTATAATTACTGATATGGTTTGCTAATTTTCTCTAACTTTCATAGCCTATGATTGGCCTCAAAATCTGCGACATAATTTCTTCATATTCTCTACAATAGAATCTAAAATTGTAACTTCAAGGCTTTTATATGAGAGTAAATAGTTATAGCATCTAACACAGATGATATTAACCAATACAAGGATAATTTTGGAGTCATTACACATACACATTGTACACTCACATCTGGGCATTATCAAACTCAAGCATTATATATTTCAGAGAGGCTTATGCTACTACTTGCACACAAAACAACCTCTATAACACAAATGAATGTTAATTTATGTCTTGTATGTATCTTCAATGAACACTTATATTAATGATACTATTGAATCATGCTCATTATATTTAGTAGTATTTTTTAACCAATATTTTATTTATATTCATGAAAATCTATATTTAGATACTTGACATTCTAGATATCTGAATCAAGCCCACTTTTTGGATGCTAAACTCCTAAAAATATTTTATCAAATTTATTTTGAGTGAAAGAGATATCAAATTATTTTCCTTGTAAACTTCATAGGCAAGTAGAGAACCTTCTTTGATACTATGTTAAAGTCAAAGGATTGCTGCATATGAAAATAAATATTGCCTGTCATTTCTATATCCTTTCAAATAAAAAAATCTCTCTCCATTTATATTGAGAATAAGAATAGGAAGATACATGTCCCTTAAAGAGACATGTCTATTCAAATATTATATAATTAATATAATAACAATGTGTGTGTGTGTGTGTGTGTGTAACATTATATCTCATATATAATTATTCATAAATTTATCCAACTGAAGTTATATAACTTTGATAAGTGGTCATAAGAGATTATAGAATTTATTAATATAACCTATCACCCTTAAGAACCCGTTATGATCCCTCAAAATAATTTTTTTGGTAAGGAGTTGCAAGGGATCCTTTGGAGCCTTAGGATACATTTTTGTATCTTTTGACCCATTTGGACCCCTTAGAATACATTAATGCATAATAGGACTTATAGGATTTATTAATGGGTAATGGCATCATAAGGGATCATAAGAGGTGTTAAGGGGTTTTAGAATATATTAATATAACTTAGGACCACTTATAACCACTCAACATACAATATTATATGGTAAGGAGTCATAAGGAGTAATAAGGGTTTTGAAAGAGTCCTAAGATAAATTAGTGTATCCTATGACCCCTTAGGATCTCTTATGACCCTTTGGGACCCCTTAAGACCCCTTATTTCCAATTACAAACTTCTACCATTCATTAATGTATCATAGGGACTCATATGATACACATATGGATAAGTGGGGTTGTAAGTGGCCCTAAAGACTCCTCATGACACTTATTACTCATTAAGGTGTCCTCAAATACATGTAGAATATATGGTAAGAGGTCATAAGGGGTCACAAGAGGCCCTAGGATACATAATGGGTATTTAGGAGTCCCTCTTTCCCTTCACCCTATATTCCATTTTCCATGTCTTCTCTACACCTTTCTCTCTCACTCTATCCCTCTTTACATTCCCTTTTCCACATCTTCCCTACATCTCTCTCTCTCTCTCTCTCTCTCTCTCTCTCTCTCTCTCTCTCTCTCTCTCTCTCTCTCTCTCTCTCTCTCTCTCTCTCTCTCTCTCTCTCTCTCTCTCTCTTTCTTCCTCCCCTCATTATTGAGAGTTGAGGTTGAGAGAGAAATGGAAAATGGGGGTAAGATATGGTGAAAAGAAGGAGGGAAGATATTTAAATAGGGTTATTAGGGTCAAAGATATTTTGTGAGAGCATGAGATAAGGGGGAGATGGTGAGATACATGAGGTATAGAGATATGGTAATTTTGTGTATGCTATTGTACCTACATTTGAACATATAACACTTAAATAAGACATTAGGTTTTTTATTCAATAAAATACCATCAAACAAAGAAATATAATTAAATAACAAAGAGCATCCTATTTATTCCTATCTAGAGAGAGTGTAATTAGGACTTAAATTACTCTCATATTATGTAGATCTTTATTAGTGACATTAGAACCATATAATGGAAGACTCAAAGCTCCAAAAATGCACATTATGCAGCTAGGAATGAAGATTTAAACTATAATTAATATGCCATTAAGCTATGTGTGAGTGCAATTTAGCTAAGAGTGTAAGTGAAAGATGAATACTTGAACATCTAGTTATAAAAATGAAATTATGAATCTTTTGAGCTTAGAAATGATAGCTTTTATGGAACTTGAAATTTGATTAAGTGGTTGTGATTAATCCAAGATGGAGGGTTGTTATTTGTTCTCACTTGATTAATGTGATTAGCTCTAATTGGTTTCATTTGAACTTAATTGTCCTTTATGATGAAGTTTTATTTAGAGGTTTTCTACAAAAATAATTACCTTAGAAATGTATTTATTGGGATTAAATTAATTAATTAAGCCAAGGTTAATTAATAGGAGGTTGATAAATTTAATGATGGTTGATGATTGATTAAGTCAATTTGATAATTTTGATGAATTTTTCAATAATTAGATAATGAAACTAGCATAATTAAGAGGTTGGATATGAATTAGGACAAAAAGGTTTGTAAGTTTGACCAACCCATTTAAAGGTGATTGAATTTTCCCTTCTTTGAATATATGAGAAAAAATCATATTTATTCAAAGAAACATATGATGCTTGACTCGGAGAATAGTTTTATATGAAGCAATGGAACTATGATTTGATGATTAAGAATTTTAAGCTTTATTAAATGATATTCACTTGAAGATGTGGAGCTATCAATTTTGAAGATGATCAAACAAGAATTGACCATATTTCCTCTGAGCTTGATTGGATGAAGATTGATAAGACCCAACTAGAATATTTTGTTTGCTGTGAATTGAGGAAACTAGATATCTAAAAGATCATGATGGTGAAAATAACCAAGTTTATTTAAAGGGATGAAATTTATCAATGAGTGAGTGATTCTTAATATGATATGATAAGAAATTTGGTGTGGAGTGATGAAACATATTAATATCTATAAGAAGATTTGATTAAACATAAACAATCAACTTCATATAAGTCAAAATGAGGTTAATCATTAGAGAGTCCCAACTTGATGGAAGGAAACTAACATTCCCCAAGTAATTTGATATAAATTTTGATGAATTAAATCATTTGAATATTAATAATGTTGATCCATAAGAAAGCCTCAACTTTATATGATTCTTGATGAATTTGATGCCACTGGTGTTGAATTTTGATCTTATTCACTTATTTGACTTGATTTAATGATGGATATAGCTATTTCAATTTGAATCCTTGGTTGGATTTGATGAGAAAGTAATTCATTTAGGTATGATTATGTAATCACCCTAAAATGGGTTGGTTTAAGTATAGGCCCTATTTATCCCAATTTAGAACCAACCTCTTACTTATGCTAGTTTGATTATTTATTAGTTGTATAATTCATCAAAATTATAAAATTGACTTAACCAATCATCAAATTTCATTAAATTGATAAAATCCCTTGTTAATGATTTCAGACAAATTTTCTTTGATACACCAATCGTATAGCCAGTTGATTCCATGTCAAATCCTTTTCTACTTTAGAGATGCCCTTTTAGAGATATTAATTCAAAAAGGGTTTCAAGCACTACCCATAAATCAATCTTCAAAGGGAAAGCAATTGTCCAACTTGCAAAACCTTTTTTTCTTAACTGTTGGTTTCATGATCATCGATCACAGTTCACATCTAAATACCCATATTTTGAAAAGGATGAATCATCACATCATCGTCAAACCTCAAAATTTTTGTGGGCTAACCTTTTAGATTTAGAGTTATTACTACTTGCCGAGGAAAATGTACAACACAAATCTACCTTCGCTTAGAGGAGTCAAAACATAAAGATGTTCAAAAAACAACTAGTCTTTGATATATCTCAAGGTGCTCCTCTTGATCCCCCTATTCAAATGCAACCTGTTCAGACCCAAAATGGTTTGGTTCGACTACAACAAGACTCCACAACTGATAGAGCCACCTTCATACCAAAAAAAATCTAGAGAAAAAAGATCAAGGTAAGATAGTTCATGGCTCTCAGTGTTTGGCACATGGTCCAAAATTACAGATTAATAGTCAAGATAAATCCCAGTTTAATGCGGATCAAAATTTGGATCAAGACCCTCCAAATTCTTCACAAAAAAAGTTGCATGTGACTTTTCCAAATCAAATGTTACAAAATTCAGTCTCTACTCTTCAGTAGAAAGCTCTCATAGGTAAGTTTTCCTCTGCTTCGTTATCTTTTTTAGATATCAAGAAATGGGCTTTCAGCTTCTGGTCTAGACTATTATATATTTTTTATCATGATCCCGAACCCAAAATTTTTATTGCCATCTTTAATTCAAAAGAAGAAAGAGATGCTATAAAAAAGCAAAAGGGATGGTTTTGTCAAGGTGTGGGATTATTTACCATGTTGTGGATACCTAATTTTAATCCTGAAGATATTAATATCCAATTTTTTCCATATTTGATTTCTTTTCCTTCTTTTCCTTTGGAGTATCGTGATCTTGAGATATTGGAAATCATAGCTAACAAGATGGGTATTTTTCTGAAGCATGACTTGATTCCATATGAATGCCCTCATTTGGAAGTTAGGGTGTGTTTATTGAGTAATATGCATAAATTATTTCCTCAATCTATAGCTCTCATATCTAAATGGGGAAAATGGATTCAATCAGTTAAGGTGTAGGATTCCTTTGTGATTCTAAAATTCAAAGATAATCTTGTTTATTTCAGCTCTATGTGCCAAACTGGTCAAGAAAATATACTACAAGTTTGTCTCGATCATTGTTTAGATCCTAATGTATGTTCTCAAAAAATTACAATGATGAGCACTAATACTTCCGAGGTTAGTAATATGATGCAAGAGGATCAAGATTATTCTTCAGAGAGCTTTGTATTTGAAGAGATTTCACATTCTGCTCAACTTATGTCAGATTCATTCATGGTCTTTCTCCAACAATTTTTTTGGTTATTTTCTTTCTACACGAGTGTGTGTTGAAATAGTAAACTTCTTATTTTGGATTATGCCCCTCCATCTCTAATGGATTCCTTGACAATTGTGAGCTCAAATTTTTCTCCTCTGGTAGCACTTCAACATTCTATTTCTTCAAAGCCATTAAGTTTGATCACTTTTCAGAGTAGGAGTTTTCCACCTTCAATATCAAGGCAGCCCATATGGTGCCTTTCCATTTACCCATCTCCTGTCATTTTGACTTTTATTTGTGATCAAATTTTATCTAAGATTACTACCTCTATCATTTTTGATATTGCAAAAGAGGAAGGTTTGTAGGATGAGGATTACAAGTCACCTGTGATTGACAGTTTGCTTCATGAATTTCAGTTTTGGAATAAATTGATTCCATGTCAGGCGCTTGATAAGCAGACAACTCTGAACCAATTTGACAATCAAATAGTCATTAACAACTCTCCCCAGGATTTTGGTGGAATTGATAATTCAATGGTAGGAGATTCCATGGGATTAGAGACCAATATATATCAATTAGTGCAAAAGTCTATGGTTTTCTCTCTTCTAGAATCTTAGTCTCAAGATTCTCACATGCAAGATAGCTTTAAAATTCAGCCTTTATCTATCATGCAAACACCGTCTACAATAGCTCCTCTTGCTAAAACACCAAAGGCTAGAGGTAGATAGAAGGGCTCCAAAATTAAGTCTGAAATTGCTGCAGGTATTCAAACTACACTGGAAGATAGTTTCACTGTTATCAGAAGATCAACAAGGAAAACTAGGTGTTCTCCTTATCATAAATGAATATTATCTCATGGAATGTTAGAGGTTTAAATGCCTCTAACAAGAGACAAAGAATTAGACAAGTCATTGATTCTTTGCAGGTAGATATTATTTTATTACAGGAAACCAAATTGACCCAAAATAAGTTTGATAAAACCATTGCATCTTGGAAAAAATGGAAAGCATATCATATGCAAGGTTTGGGTGCTTTTGGAGGTTTAGTAGTTTTTTGGAATCCTCTCACAGTTAACTCTCAGCTCCTTCGCCAAGTAAATGGCAGTTGATCCATATAACTACATTTGATATTTCTTTTATCCTGATTAATGTATATGGACCTGCTTCAACCTTGGATAAAGCTTGTTTATGGGAGTCTATCATACATTCTCTTCAACTACAAGATCAACAGCTAGTAGTTATTGGAGGTGATTTCAATGCTCTATTAGATTAGTCAGAAAAAATTGGTGGAATTATCCTCCCATCTAAAACTCTGCAAGATTTTAATGCTTTGGTGGATAATAACTATCTGATGGATGTTTACCCAAATAATGGAGTATTTACCTGGTCTAATAAGAGATCTGGATTCGCAAATATTGTTGCTTGTCTAGATAGATTCCTTCTTTCTAAAGATTGGAAGTTGAGCTATTCAGATATTTCTTCAAAAATCCTTACCTTGCCAGGTTCTGATCATTTTCCTATTTCGTTAAATCTCAATTGCAATATCAATTGCACCGATCAACGCTTTCATTCTTCTTTCAAATTTGAAAGCATGTGGCTTAGACATCCAAGTTTTTTACACAATATTCAACAATGGTGGAATGAAGTTCCATTAGAAGGTCAGAAAATGCATCAGTTTGCAATGAAATTGAAATATATCAAGTCTCAAATTCAAATTTGGAACCAAAAAGTTTTCAAAAATGTGTTTAATCAAAAGGTCATAGTCAAAGATTAGCTTGAGGAAGTATATAAGCAAATCATCCAAGAGGGCATGAATGAAGAATCATATTCTTCTAAAAAAAAATTGCAGGAACATTGGGAGGAATTGTGTTCTAGAGAAGAGATGTACTAGAGACAAAAATCTCAAGAATTATGGCTTCAAGATGGGGATAGAAATACTAAGTATTTTCACAACTCAGCCAACCAAAAAGACCTAATAGTATAATTTTTCATATCAAAGATGCCTCTAGTTCCCTTCTGACTAATGAAAATATTATTAGACATGAAGGCATCAAATTTTTCAAGAATCTTCTTGCTCTTGATGTTTTCCCTTCCCCTACTGCATCACAAGTTGATGAACTCCTTGATTCCATTCCAAAATTGGTTACAGAATAGGATAATGATATTCTGTTGGCTCCCTTTACTATTTAGGAAATGCGTAAAGTTATCTTCTCTTTTTTGCTTGACAAAGCTCCTAGGCCAGATGGTTTTTCTGCATTGTTTTATCAAAGTTGTTAGAATATAATTGGTTGGGATTTATAGAAGGCTATGGAAGAATCTAGAAGGTCTAAATCCATGCTGAAATATTTTAACACTACAAATATTTCTATCGTCCCAAAATTGAGGGATCCCAAAACTTTTGCAAATTTTAGACCAATATCTTTATGCAATTTATCCTATAAGATTATTACCAAAGCCATATATCTTAGGATTCAACATCTTATTCCACTTATTATTTCCCAAGAACAAGGTGGATTTGTCACGGGCAGGGAAACCATGGAAGGGACTCTTATGGCTCATGAAGTTCTCCATTCTATTAATTCAAACAAGACTTTGAATTTTGTTATCAAACTGGACATGATGAAAGCATATGATAGAGTTAGTTGAAAATTCTCACTACAAGTACTTGTCAAAATGAGTTTTTCAAAAAGTTGGTGCAAATGGATTAAGGCTTGTATTTTAGGGGCTTGGTTTTTAGTGATCATTAATGGGAAGCTTGATGGTTTTTTTCCTTCTACACAAGGGATTCGGCAAGGGGATCCTTTATCCCCAGTTTTGTTTATCATTGTGGCTGAAGCTTTTAGTAGGGCCATTTCACATCAACAATTGCTTAATAAATGAAAAGGAGCTCTCATTTTAGGTACAAACATATCCATCAAAAATTCTCTTTTTGTGAATGATACCCTTTTTTTTGGTTTGTCAAATGTATAGGAAGCTCGCTAGATTCTTTATACACTTGATCTTTATTCAGCAGTGTCTGGTCAGATTGTCAATGCTTAGAAGTCCAAGATCTTCTTTTTCAATACTGCCAAATTGGTTTATGACAAAGTTAAACAGGTTTTGGGTTTTTTAGAAGATGTTTTACCCTTAGTCTATTTGGGAATTCCTTTTTCATGGGCTCAAATAAAATATTTGTATTGATCTTTAGTTATTCAACGTATTCAGAGTTGAATTGCTTCTTGAAAAGTTAGATGGTTGTCACTGGCAGGAAGAATATTGTTGATTAAATCAGTTTTAGCTGCTATCCCTAACTTTTTTTTTTCTATCCTTAAGATCCCACCTAAAGTACTAGTTACAATTCAAAAATTGATCAAAGGTTTCCTCTGGTTGGGTAACATGGATGATTCTCGAAAGATTCCTCTTATTTCTTTGCAAGATATGTCCCACAATCCTAATGTTGGAGGGGCAGGAATCCACAACCTTTCTCTCAGAAATGAGGCATTTGGTGAGAAATTGATTTGGCACATGTATTCTAAGTTTTAGTCCATGTGGTGTAAGATTATGCAGCAAAAATACCTAGATAACAATGATCCTGCTAGAGTTTTAACGATTTCTAACCCTGCAAAAGGTTCCGTTGTTTGGGATTTCATCTTAGCTTCACACAAAGTCATAGTGGATTATATTTCCTGGGAAGTCAATAATGGACGAAGTATTAATTTTTGGAATGATTCTTAGAATGGTCAAATTCTACTTTCTAAAAGTGGGATTTCTTTGAACATTACTCAAGTTGTTGAAACCCATTGGGGGACCCAGTTGAATCAATATGTCGAATTTGTTTCTGAATTTTCAAAGAAAATAATTTGGAAAGACCCAAATTTTCTGCCCCTTTCATTTCAAGAAATTAATCAATTTCAATCTATTCTAAGCTCTAGAACAGTCTACTTCTCTGATGTCAAAGATCAAATTTTTTGGGCCCTAGCTAAGGACGGTAACTATTTAGTGAAAGAGGGGTACAAAATTTTAATACAGAATGATTTAAATAAACCTATTTCTAGAGCCTTTTCTTTTTGTTGGAATCCAGTTGTTCTTCCTAAAGCAGGTTATTTCTCATGGCTGGCATTAAAACATAGGATCTTAACCAGTGACAGATTACATAGATTACAAATTGTGAAGCTATTTAAATGTGTTTTCTGTGTGGAATAGGATGAAACCGTGGATCATTTGTTTGTTACATGTTCATTTTCTTATCAATGTTGGTGTTTTATTTTGAGCAAGCTTAAGTATTCTACTCCCTTGCCAAACAATCTCTGGGATCTTTTTCAAGGCTAGCCACTTCTTTATCAAAAAGCATTGTTTGCAAATCTCTAGAAATGTATTCCAACCCTAGTAGTTTGGGCTATTTGGTTGGAAAGAAATAAGCGCATTTTTAGAAAGGAATCCCTTCCATTAGAAATTGTTTTGAAGGGTATTGAAAGATCTATTTGTGAAGTCACTAATTCTAGCTTGAAAATGATTAAGCTTAATCTAATTGTGACTCATTGGGACTCCCAAGTTGTGCAAGAATGGAAACTATTATTTATTCCTAATGGGTGGAAAATTAGTCCTTGACCAGCTCATATTTTACTCAAGAAAAACACTTAGAGACCCCCTTCATTTGGTTTTTGTAAGCTGAATTTCGATGGTGCATCTAGAGGAAATCCAGGTCCTTCAGGTTTTGGGGTATGTATTAGAAATTCTTTTGGAGAGGTAGTAGTAATCACAGTATCTCATTTGCCTATTGGCAAAAATAACATTGTTGAGGCTCATGCATTGTTGGCTAGACTTTTACTAGCTAAACAAGGCTATTTTAATAGGCTACATATAGAAGGGGATTCATCAGTTATTATTGATGCTTGTTTTCATAGGTGCATCATTTCTTGGAAACTTAAATATGTAACTAATCAAATTTGGAGACTCCTTGATGAATGTTTGGATGTTTTCTTTTCGCATATTTATCAAGAAGGGAATAAAGTTGCAGACTATTTATTAAACTTGGGTTGTGATGGGGTTAATGTCTCTACTTTTGACTCTTTGCCTTTTATTGAGAAACATAAGCTTCTAAAAACTCTTATTCATGATGACATGGAAGCATCTAATAGTTGTCATGTTTGAGGTGAGCGAATTAAGCTAAGATGTTGACTAAATATGCTCCATGTGCCGAGCTATTTAGGTTTCAATTGCCAAGTTTCTCAATGTTATCTTTTAGGTGCTGAGCTAGTGTTTAGTAGGTAATAGGTGCCAAGCTGAGCTAGCCGTAAGTGCCGAGCTAATCAAGTTTTGATTATCAAGTTTTCTAGTGTTTCTCATTAGGTGCTAAGTTAGTGTTTACTAGGTTGAGTTCTTCAGCAAACATATGCCAAGTTGAGCCATCAGGCATCAAGTGCCGAGTTGAGCCTATTGTAAGTGCTGAGCTGTTCTAGTTTCAAGTGCCAAGTCTTTCTATGTTATTCTTCAAGTGCCAAGCTAGTGTTTAGTAGGTCAAGTTCTTCTAGAAACAAATGCTGAGTTTGGGTGCCGAATTTCTTAAAATGCAGTTTTCAAGTTCTTTTGGCAATAGGTGCCGAATGGAAACAATTGTTAAGATGCCAAGTAAAATTGTGTTGATGCCAAGTTTTTAAAGCTGATTTCTTTTGGCAATAGGTGCTGAGCTGAGCCAACCATAAGTGCCAAGCTATTCAAGTTTTGACTGTCAATTTTCCCAGTGTTTTCCACCAGGTGTTGAGCTAGTGTTTAGTAGGCTGAGTTCTTTAGGAAATAGATGCTGAGTTGAGCCATTTGGCATTAGGTGCTGAGCTGAGCTTTTTGTAAGTGCCGAGCTATTCAAGTTTCAAGTGTCGAGTCTTTTTGTGTTATCCTTCAAGTGCTGAGCTAGTGTTTAGTAGGCCAAGTTCTTTTGGCAACAGATGCCGAGTTTGGGTGCCAATTTTTTTAGAATGCAATTTCCAAGTTCTTTTCGCAATAGGTGCCGAGCCAACATAAAGGTAATTGATGCTGCATTACTCTATTTTCTACTAAGTGCCAAATAAGTGAGTCTTAAATGCTAAGTTATTAGTTAGATGGGTTAGGTGCCGAGTTATGTAGAGGTGGCTATAAGGTGGCGAGTTATCCTATATTTACAGTTGGTGTCGTATGCAAGTGTATTTAATGTTGCATGCTTTTCTTCAGAGCATTGATAATGACTTAATTTCTAAAGTACAATTAGCATGATCCAAATATTTGTATTCCTTGATGATACCCAACTTTGATGTCATGTTGCTGGATTCCCTCATGCAAATAAATCTAAGCCATTAAGGAGTTATGTTGTTTGTCCTTTTTCCAGGCTGGATAAGGAGAAAATTGGTGAGAATCTACATGGAAAATGACATGTTGTTCTTTGATTATCTATTTAAGGTCCTTGCACATTTTCACAAACATCCTGCAAATGCTTAATTAGGAAAATTGAATCTGAGAAGCTATGATTGTGTGTCAAGATGAATTCTAGGTGGGATGTAGATTTGGCTTGTGAAATGTGTCATCTACAACATCTTCTTATTATGCCAAAAAACTTTCGTATTTGGTTGATGTTGGTCCCAAATGAAGCTATGTTACCTAGGCACATTATGGATGAGGTGTTAAACCAAATGTTTATAATACATTCTCACTCGATCAAAATAGTTATTCGGCACATCATTGGTGAAGAGCTTCTCTGTCCTTCTGCACTTGTTTTTCTTTATTGCTCCCAGGTCATCTCTATTTTCCTTTCCAATGCCATGGATATTTTTCAATCTCCAGATATGCTTCAAGTTTTAGCTAGCAAGGTAATTCTGCCACATTTCCTCGTGGATAATAAAATGGATACGACTATGAAGAAGTATGATCTATGGAATGGTATGGCCTTAGTAGGGGGCCTATTTTCACATTTCAACTTTTGCTAAAACATGAATATTATGCTATTTTTGAGGCTATGAAGAAAGCCATAGATACTTGTAGTATCATTTATCTAAAACATACTCTGCCTCTTGATCCATGCTTAATGGGTGTGAATATGGTGGATAAAATCATGTTAGTAGGCTTGGCCATGATTGAATTGCAAAAGAATCCTAATATTTCAAATTATGTATAGTTGAATACACCACTAGTAAATCTGCAACCAATTGAACAGAGTTTTTGGGATTCAATTCGGGCGGTCAATTATGACCTAGATTGGCTTGTAGACAGTTCATCAGTGTAACTTGGCCTCGAAATTCCCCTTGTTGTTTTTGGTTTTGGATCCTCTGTCTGTGCTCGTATTTTTTTCTAAGCAGAATTGAAATGTTGTGTTCCCTATTTTTTTGCAGCTCTATGTCTAGGTACTTTATGCCAAAATTTTTGTATTTGTATCTTGCAGAAGTTTAGAGTGGGTTATCTTTAGATTTTGGCATTCTGATGGGTGATAACCTTATGTAATTATTTTCTCAAAATATACAATTTTATGTAATCATTAGGGATGATGCTAGGTTTTCTTCACTGATTCTTTCCCAGTTGACCTTGTTGAATCAAATTAATAAATATTATAGTGGCTTGCCACTTTTTCCTAAAAAAAATAAAAAAATAACACTTGGCTTAACTAATTAATTCAATCCCACTAAATGCATGGCTAACATAATTAGTTGAAACAAATTAAATAAAATCTCTAGATAAAAAGTCATAATAAATGGACAATTAAGTTCAAATAAAACTAATTAGATGTAATCACATGGATTAAGTGAAAAAGAATGATAATCCTCCATCTTGGACTAATCAAAACCATTCAATCAAATATAGAATTCTATAAAATCTATAATTCCTATGCTTAAAACATCCACAGCCTCATTTTGCTAACTAGATGTAAAACTTATCATTCACTTACACATTAGCTAAATTGCACTCACAGATTATTTAATTGCATGGTAATAGAATAATGTATTAACTTATTCCTCATTCCTAATGGCATGATGTGCACTCTAGGAGCTTTGGTTAGAATCTCCATATTCTGAGAGAAATTTAAATCCTAATTATACTCTCTCTAGATAAGAAGCAATAAGATTCTCTTTGGTAGTCAATTGTATTGCTTTATTTATTTTTATTTGATTGAATAAAAGAACTAATGTCCTATTGAAGTATTGTATGTGTAGATGCAAGTACAATAAACATACACACATTTCTTGTGGCCAATGTATGGCCTAACATTGTACTTTTCTACTAATTTTGAGTGATTTTCATGTTTTAATAAGCTATTTTGTAGGCTAGAGTTGCTTCTAGGGAGAATTGTTGCATATGAGAATAACATTAACATCCTCTCTATCCAAAGTCATTTCCTCTACATTATTAGTTTCATACGGGAAGAACATTTTTGGTAAAAACTTAGTTTCCTTTAGTATTCTTACTCATATTTGGGGATTTATTGATCATTCATGAGACTATCCACCTTTAATGAATTTATTTGATTGTTTCATGGAGATTATTAGTCATTTTTAGTACTAAACATTAAAATTTTTGACAAATTTTAATGACCAATGGGCGACTTCAATTTTTTTGATTGATTTACATATCCCAACTATTTTGTGTAGGACATTTGACAAACATAGGCAGTTAGAAAGTAAAGTTCACCAAGATAGCCAAGTTGGGGGCGGGGGGGGGGGGTGGGGTAGCGGTGGGGGTTGAATTAATTATCCAACTATTAAAAAAATTAGCAACCTAATTAATCCTTAAGCATGTGAACAATATAATAAAAAACCATAATAAGATACTCATACATAATAACACTAGATATGTTAACTAGTGAAACCCTTGATCAGAGGGAAAACCCTAGTGGGGATGGCACCCATAAAATGATTTACTCATGTAATAGTTCCTTTCTAGAGGATGGACTTTGTTAGGATCCAATGACATACATTTAGTACATATTAGTCCCTATTAGGAGACTTTGAATCCTTGTTAAGGGATTCCAACCCTATTAGGAGTTGTAGAAGGTAGAAGGACCCACTATCCAAATAGCTTCATGGGCAAGACCACCAAACTCACTGTCCAACTAGTCTCTATATTATTTCTTCTAGAATAATAGAAATGAAATAACTACATCTCCTCTATCCTCCTTTTTGATCTATAAGCCTAATTTTCCTATTAGTTTCTAACACTTAGTCATTTCCAAGGTAGCATTGGCCAGTCATCACTATGACTGAGCCATCTAAAGAAGGTTGAACTACGAAGAACTTGTTTATATTATATTACATGCCAAACAAGTCAAAGGTTGTCAAGAACCCTAGTATAGACCAAATTAACATACATGTAGAGAAACAAAATGGAGAGAGGGTGAAGTAAAGGTTAACTTATGCTAAGTGAGTTAGTATACGCCAAGCCTAAAGAAACGCAGTGACAACATGAATGTTAGTTATGACCAAGTGTCAGAACATTCAATTGCCAAGTAAACCAATTTTGACATATCATTTTGAAATGGAATTTTTTTTTATGTAAATCATTTTAGTCAGCTTCTACATGATATTTAATGATAGGAGATCGGATAGAGAGACCTAACAGTGAAGGATATAACATAGCATATCAGATAAGGAGATTAGATTGAGACATTGAATAGAGGAGATCAATAATTTTCTTGTAAAGAAAACTAAAGGATTAGGTATTGAATTAGTTTTGAAAAATTGAGTCAGGAAAAATCTCTTAATAGAATGGTTTTAACCGACCTTATTTAAATCTCCTAATAGAGTTATTACTTCATTGTAAGTTTAAAATCCTCTAATCAAGGTTAAACCTAATAGTCTTGTATATCTTTCAAAAAAGAAGACCTCTCATAGGGTAGATCATTAGAAGTGATTAAATTGTACCCATAATATGAAAAATTTGTTGTTTCAGTAGTAAAAATTTGTGGGTTTCATCCTAACTCCAATTTTACCTTCACCTTGAAGGGTTTCTAGGTTACCAAAATCTGTTTTATGTGTTTATGTTTTCATGGATGTCATACTTAGACAAATTTCAATTTCAACATTATAGTTTATGATTAAATAGTATAAGATATAATATATGAGATGGATTAGGAGTGAATGCACTTAAATTGAGATATTATTCTAATAGTGAATTTTTTTATAGATCTCAATTCACCCTCCCTCTTAGTTTCTTGTTTCACAATAAGACTTCCAACAATTTGCATTAGAGCTTAAATCTCTTAAAAGAAGTCTAGAAAACTGAGAGTATAGATTTTGGAAATGGAGGAATACAAATTGGGAAAGATTATTGAGAATCAGATGATTGAAATCCAAAACATACTGTAGCAACTTGAAGGAGAAACAAAAGAGTTAATGAAATCCTTAAAGAAAAGATATTGCAATTCAACAGAATGACATACTATATAAGGAAATTGATGTCAAAGACTTTCATAATAGTAGAAATACTGGTGATAGTGATGCAAAAATAAAAAATTTAATGGAGAAGAATAGCATTTTAAGTAAAGAGGTCAGAGAACTCAAAAGAGAATAGGAAATTCAATTAGTAAGACTATGTGAGGTAATTGAACAAAGGAAGAAAGATGAAGAAGATTAGATCATGACTGAAGAAGAAAAAAGACAAATGGTTTTTAGACTTTAAGAAAGATCATTTGATGTGTAAAAGTTTACAAACAATTAGTTGGACATGATGAATCAGTTGTTACTTACAAATTAGGAGTTGAATAGAGAGGACATAGAGATAAAAAATATGAGATCATAGAGTCACCAATGAATAAATAAGTTAAGAACTAAGAAGGAACTTCTAGAAAGAATGAAAAAACCTAGTGAAGCTATTAAATACTTTGAAGGATTGATGAGATCACCAAGTTCATCCAATAATACTTCTAGTCTAGGAAATATCAAGGACTCTTCATCCGTTAAGCTGGGAGAGTCATCGAAGAATGGAGAGAAAAGAAATTAAAAACCTAAAGGAAAACCAATATATCATCATTCTAGTAAACTTGGACACATTGTGAACATTTGCAGAAGCAAAAATGGTATGGAAAACCCTAAACCTAAGTTTACTAGTAACTATTTTAATTGAAATAAATGAAGACACCAAGCACATGAATGTAGGTCAAAGACAAGTGATGCACCTACTTCACCTAGATTTGAAGGATATTGTTAGAACTATTAGAAATATGGACATAGAGCTCAAGAATGTAGATCTAAAGCAAAATTCAATTGGACATCTAAAAAGAAAGTTCATTCACCCAAGAAAGGTAACTCTCACAATTGGGATCATAAAAAATGACACAATTCTCATTATTGTGTAGAGTATTGACACATTCTAGAAAATAACATTGAGACACATTTTAGACGTAACTATAATAAATGGTTAAATGGAAACCTAGTTTTTTTTAGTTGTGTCAAGGTTGGACATTGTAGGAAGAACTGTAGGACTCAAGCACCAACACCAAACAATGAAGACAATAAAGGAAAAGGAAAGGTTGAGATGAATATGACAAGGAAAAAGAAAGTAGACTCTAGAGGAAGCAAAGAAAGAAAAGTTGAGATCACTAATCTAAAGGATTAGGTAATCACACCACATCCAAATAAGGAAAAAGGTATGTAAGGGATTGTATATTCAAATCTTATATCATACACTTGTTCCTAACAAGAAATATGATTAAAAGTCTATATCAACATGAATCAAGATGCACTAAGATAGATCTAAGAAAAGAATTGGGAAATGGAATTTATACTATCAAGTGCCAAGCATTAGTAATATTATCTATATTGACAAAGCAATGTAATATAGACTAAGAACCTATATCGATTGAGTTGATGCATTGGCCAAGTTAAGTAATTATGACCAATTATTTGAATGGAAGGAAACACAAACATAACATGAAAGCCAAGATAGCTATTGTGCACATAGAAAAGTATAAACACATTTATTGTAGACCTAAATACACTGATTAAAGGTACATATATATATATATATATATATATATATATATATATATATAATTTTGGTATTCATTTTCATTTTGTCAAGCAATTTTTAGTGCACATGTGATTCAAAGATAATTAAGGCAATTTTAGTGATACAACAAGAAAATCACACACATACCATTAGAAAATTTGGAAGAACTCAGTATGTAAAACTTCAGTGCTAAGTAAAGTTATTTTTGAAGTTATTGAGGAAAATTTGATAAAACCCTAGTTTAGAGATGGAATCCTCTATATCTGTGTCCGCAAAGAAATTTTTTAGCAAAAGCAATACACAAATTGTGAGGAATGATCAATGTCCTCCACCAAAATTCAAGGAGTATCATAATGTTGCATTGATTGGTGATGAATTTGGTGCCTTGTCATCAATTCCACCAAGATATTGATGATTCATGGTATAAGATCATGTTACATACCCAAAGTGGCAGCAGTTGGAGATTATGAACTTTGAGAAGCATATTATAAATTGTGTGATAATAGAATGTTGAGGGATGAGAACAAAATGGTTGTCAAGAAAGGGCTAACCCATGCCCTAGATTTTTCAAAGATTTTAAAGGTTAAATGGATAAAGATTGGGTTGAGTAGAGTTCAAGATGTAAAGATATGGTTAGAGAGTGGACCAATCAAGATAAATAAGGCTATCAATCAACGAGTGACCGGTTACCCTACCCTAGATAGACCAAAGACATGAGATGTGCCACAAGGGATGTTGTCAAGTAATAGAAAAAGGTGAAGTGGAACAACTGTGGTATGCCAATCAATGGGATTGAAGACCTAGTTATTGAATTTCTAGTATTTGTAATTGCACACAAATTCTATTAGTCAAGCCAAATGAATAGTGTACCTTGAATTGTAGTGGACCTAGGATATAAAATTGTAAAGAAAGATCATAGTTGTGATCTTGCTGAGTTGCATATGCAACAACTATTAGAGAATCTTGGAGTGATAAGGAAAGAAAAAAAACTTCATATAAGTTTGGTTCTCTACTTGTTTGCATATTTTTCTATGTTTATAATTCATTCCCCCCCTCCCCCCGCCGTCAGCACCAAATCATGCGATAGAAGCAGACCAATAATTGGGAAAATAAGTAACCTAATAAATCAATTGGGAGAAAATTTTGAGGTGATAATACATAATTATTTTGAGGAATTCAAGAATAAGATGAAGAATAGGATGAGAATAGCGAAGTCAATGGTAGACAACTACTATTTTGATGATATATATTTTAGGGTAGATATAGATTTCATCAATGCACAAACAATAGTACCAAGAGTTGCATGGTTAAGGCCAATATAATATAAAGTAAGCATTGATGAAGTTATAATAGCAGTGATTACATTATTATGTGAGGATATTGACAAGAATGTCAAGCCATTTGGTACCTATAAGACAACCAAGATTAAGATGTTAATGTAAAAAAAGTGCCCAAGATAGATAGGAAAAGAAAGAAGACGATTAAAGATCTTGAGGGAAAACTTGGTGAAGGTCAACTTTAGATAACCAAAGGAAAAGGAAATGATGAGGAATTTGTTAAAGAAGTTGAAAATTAAAGAATCAAAGGGAAAAGAGCTAGTTACTGCCAAGTCCAGAGAAACAAAACTAAAGAAAGAAGTGATTGTTGATCCAAAGGTAGGATGATCTAAAGGAGTACCCTAACATTGCATTGGTTTTTGATGAATTTAGTGGCCTATTGTCACTTCCACCAAGAGTATTGATGATTCATGATGTAAGATTGTGTTACAAGTGAAAAGTGGCAGAAATTGGAGATTATGAACTTCAAGAAGAATATGACAAATTGTGTGATAATGGAGTTTTGAGGGATGAGAACAAAATAGTTTTTGAGAAAGGGCTAACCCGTGCACTAGCTTATTTGAAGGTTTTTAAGGTTGAATGGATAAATATTATGTTGAGACAAGTTCATGATATAAAGAGATGGTTAAAGTGTTGACCAATCAAGATAAACAAGGATATCATTCATTGAGTGACTAATTACCCTACCCTAGATAGACCAAAGATGATGAGATGTGCCATAAGGGATGTTGTTAGGAAATAGAAAAAGGTGAAGTGGAATGGCCGTGGTATGTCAATCAATGGGATTGAAGACCTAGTTATTGAATTCATAGTATGTTTGATTGCACACAAATTCTCTCAATTGAGATGACTAAACAATGTACCTTGCATTGCAATGGACCTAAGATATAAAAATGTAAAGAAAGATCATAGTTATGATCTTATTGAGCTGTAACTAGAACAACTATTAGAGAATCTTGGAGTCATAAGGAAAGAAAAAAATACTTCATTTAAGTTTGTTTATCCACTTGTTTGTATATTTTTCTATATATAAAATTCATTCCCCACTATTAGCACCATAGCATGGGATAGAAGTAGACTAATAATTGAGCAGATAAGTGACCTAATCAATTAATGGGAAATTTATTTGAGCTGATAATGGATAATTATTTTGAGGAATTAAACAATAAGATGAATAATAGGATGAGAATAATGAAGTCAGTGGTAGACAACTATTTTGATGATATATGTTTTATGGTAGATACAAATTATATCTATGCACAAGCAATACTACCAAGGGTTGCATGGCTAAGGCAAATATAATATGAAGTAAATATTGGTGAAGTTACAATGGTAGTGACTAGATTATTTTATGAAGAGATTGACAAGAATTCCAAGCCATTCTATACCTATGAGACAACCAAGATTAAGCTATTACTAGAAACAAAAGTGTCCAAGATATATAGGAAAAGAAAGAAGATGATTAAATATCTTGAGGGAAAAATTGGTGAAGGTCAACTTTAGATAACTAAAGGAAAATGAGAGGATGAGGAATTTGATGAAGAAGTTGAAGCCAAAGAATCAAAGGGCAAAGAGCTAGTTGTTTACAAGTCCAGGGTGACAAAATTTAAGAAAGTATTGATTGTTGATCCAAAGGTAAAGGCAGATCTAAATAAAGTTGTGAAGAAGGATCTCATACCATCAGAGCTAAAGCGAAAGAGAAGAGTAGTCACAAGATCAAAGGAAACGTAGTCCCTAAATGCAAAAGAAAAAGGAAGCCCAAAAAAGAGGAAGCCAACCAAAGCACAAAAGAAAAGCTTATCAAAGAGGCTGAGAAGAAAATAGGTCATCACACCTAATGAGGAGGAAGATGAAGAAAAAACTGAGTCTGATGATTTGATCAAGTAGGTCATAATATTTGAGAATCAAATAGTATAGAGGCATTCAAGACAATTAATTATGATTCTTTAAATAAACATGATCAAGTGAAGCTTGAAAGAGCTATGATGGATTTGATGATAAAATTTAGATACACACCTATAGAATAAGGTGAAGGAATTTCTAAAGATTTGTATAACAAAGTAGATGCTAAGTGGAAGTGGGCATTATCTATAGAAAGAAAAATAAGGAAGACCAACTTGGAACACACAATGCCTTATTTGGGAAAGAAACATATTTCTATAGCCCTAAGAGATTTTGTAAAGAAGTTAATACCAAAATAAAGAACGTATAAATTTTTGAAGAATAAAGCTCATGAAGTGGAGAAAGAGAGCATAATAATATAGAAGAAAGCATATGGACTGCTTATTCCATCAGCTAATCTAGAAGAATATGAAGAAGGAAATGATCCAGTAGAGTTAGAAGGTTAGGATGACGAACCAAAAGTTGCAAAGCAAGATGAAGAAATAAGGCAATTGGTATAAGGGAGTGAAGAACAAGATGTTGTCGCAAATGAGGACATTCCCAATTCATCACCATAAAATTATAATGTATTAACTGAGGAAGACTTGAAAAATGCTACATCAAATGCCTTAGACCCCTCTCTAACATGCACAAATATAGTTATGTTGCAAATACAAGATTATCCAAGGTTGAAAGTGCAAAGATTGATGATTTTCAAGTTACATCAGTTATAGTGGTTTTTGACATGAGTGTTGAGCAATAGGGTAAGGTAATTATTGTGCTTCCATAATTTACCCATGTCATAGATTGCACCACAGAAGAACAAAAGGAGGAGAAGAAAACAAAGTCAAAAAATCTAGAGAAACCAAAAGAATAAGAGGCTATTCAAGCTCTTATATAGTTGCTAAGTGCCATGTCAACATAAATATTAATTTTTACAACTATACAATAGGTAATATCAACTCCACAAGATTATACACCTAGATTGAATGCAAAGGGAAAATAATTGTAGGTATTAGTACCTAGTGAGAGCACCCCTTGATCACAGTTAGTGTCATAGAAAAAATGTTAGAAATAGGAATTAATGAGAGCAGGGGTGAATTAGTAATCTAAAAACTTTAGTTGCCAACTAGATTTTTTTTATTACTTTAAACCATATATAACAAAGTAAACAAGTAATGCTAAACAATAATAGTAACCATGCACAAAGATAAATCATAACACAATATTTTGTTAACTAGGGAAACCCTGGCAAAGGGAAAACCGCAATGAGGATGATACCCACTAGATAATATACTAATATATAAGTTAATTGTTAGAGGATGAATCCTATTAGGAGTCAATGAGAAAATTTAGTATAGAAAGTCCCTATTAGGAGACTTTGAATCCCTGTTAGGAGATTTCAACCCTGTTGGGAGTTGTAGTACAATAGATGCAAGATGAGCCCACTTCCCAAACATGCACTTCCAATTACAAGAAGAGCTCACTGCCCAAACAAGTAATTAGACTTTTGGTGTATAGGTGTTATAAATTATTTCTTGATTGATCTTTGATCTTTAGTTTGATCTCAGATCACAAAAATAGATTCTCAAACTTTGCATATATTTCTTTCATAAAAGTTTGCATACAATTGCTCAATGCAACATATCACAACTACTACATTTGAATTTGCAATATGTCCTTTGCATAAATACCATTCCTTTTCACAAATTTATACTAGGTTTTCTAAGACCACAATATACTTTTCCAACTTAGAATAAACATCTAGGATGTCAGCTCTAATTGGTCAAGTAATTATTTTGTAAACAAAATAATTCCTTTCCTTTAATTCATCTGTCCTATTTCATTGGTAAAACATGAATATCTCTTTTTTGTACATTTTGTACTAACATCTAAGGTTATACACATCATCATAAACATGTATATAATCTCCATCTAACTTTGCTAGTCATAACATGATGTCAGTAACAAGTTACATACAAAATAATACACTATTGTAAACCAAATTCATACTTAGACAATTTTCTGAGTACCAAAAGCTAAGTATCTTTATTTTTGAGGTTTACTATAAGCATATACATCATGTGTTGCCATAAATGACAAAAATTACATATCTTCATTATCCAATTGTCAACAATCTCCCCCTTTGGCATTGATGGGAGCAAAATAGGGAAAATTGGCTAAGTATAAAAAACTTGTCAAAAGTAATATATTAATCATCTATTACAACTTGTCCACTTTAAATATGCTCCCCCTTATAATATGATTTCATACCTTACAATTTTATCTTCTCCCCTTTACTTGATTTACAATTTTCTTATGCATCTTCTCCCCCTTTGACATCAATGACAAAGGCTAGAATGTCAAAAACTATCAAAAACTACTATCAAAAATTTTGTTCTTCTACCTTAAGTTGATAGTATCTTCATGAAATCATAAAAAATTTCCTTAAGATTGGTTAAAAATTTTATGCATGTATCCTTGGCTGATTCAACAAAGTTGAGAATTGCACATAGGGCATATGATGCAATCTCAATTACATTAAGATCACAATATAAAAAGTTTGAGTAGGTGTCCCTGGCTT
Source organism: Cupressus sempervirens (assembly GCA_028749045.1). NCBI lineage: Eukaryota > Viridiplantae > Streptophyta > Pinopsida > Cupressales > Cupressaceae > Cupressus > Cupressus sempervirens. The sequence continues at coordinate 221,500,122 of CM053793.1, forward strand.
TGACACAATCCTCCAACTATCTCTCAATAATAGATATTTTCAAAGAAATAGACTCTCTAAAATTCAATAATCTCTTCAAAAAATTTTCCTTCCAAAGTTCCAATTTCCTGATATCACAATGAATACTGGCCACTTGTCCTTCAAAGTCATCAATTTTTCTAGAAGGATGTTGTATTTGGCTAGATAGAGCCTCTAGCTCACTCATCTTCCCTTCAATTTTACTATCAAGATCCTTGGTAAAATTATGAGATAGGGTACATTTGATGTAAAATACCTTTCCATCCTAGTGACATTTCTAAAGTTCCTTCATACAAGTATCAAGACTTAGCAAATTGTTCTTGATATTCTGACAAATGGTGCTAAATAAATTAGCATCATGTGATATGTGCCTTAGATTCTCCAACATTTAGCAAATTTGTAAATTCTTTATCAAAATATTTTAGTACTACTTGTGTCCTCTGATCAAGATCTGTCACTATATGTTGGACTACCAGAGTATTGTGTAGTCTATCAGTAACCTCCATCAAGCTACCTTGTAGGCTCTTCATTGTTCTGTTCTTCTCAATAAGTTTTGAAAAAGATGAGCTCAAGTCATTTTGATCATTATCATCAATTTTCAAGCTAGCAAGTGAAAGTGGAGTAGATGAACTGGAAGGTTTAAATTCATCTTCCCTTTTCTTCTTTTCTACTACGTCTTTGAATCTTTTTTCTTCTTTCTCTTTCTCTTCTTTCTCTTTTCTTTCCTTTTCTCTCTTTTCTTCCTCCTCTATTCTCTTCTTCTTATCTTCTTCTATTTTCCTTTTCATTTCCTCTTCAACTATTCTTTTCTTTTCTTCCTCAACTTTTCTTTTCATTTCATCTTCAAGTAATTTTTGCTTGGCTTCTTATATTTTCCTCATTTCTTCCTCTAATAGCCTCTTCTTCTCTTCAATTTGTTTCAATTGATCTTCAATATCCTCAGCATGAGATTCAAGCTGTTTCAAACTCTTAAAATGGTTAGTATCATCAATGTTAATGGTAACATTGCTCTAATCAATTTGCATTGTGTCATCACTTACTAACACTTCCAAGGTTCTAGGTGTTGATGAAGGTGTTTCCTTATACTCTATCATCATCTAACTTATAGCTGCCACAGTTTCACTTCTTATCTTATCCTTCTCACCCACCATAAACATAAATGGTCTTACTTTGTTTCTTAAGTAAGGTGCTAGATTGCTCAATAATTTCTATACTTCTTCTTCATCATCAATCTTGCATATTATCCTTATCATAGACTTTTGATTTACCATGCCTTCAATATGCTTAAGTTTCAGATTGTTAGCTATTATGTCCTCTTCTTGAGCTGGTGCCTTCTTCTCAATAAGTCTATCATAGACGTTCTAATTTACCATGCCTTCAATATCCTTAAGTTTCAAATTGTTAGCTATTATGTATCTCACAGTAGAGATGTCAATATGATCTTTCTCAACATTATTATACAAGTCATAAAACTTGTTCATCTAAAAAATATTCCCTTCATCAACAATGGCTATATTAATTTTCTCTATCTTCAGCTTCCAGGGTTGTCGAGCTTTTCCTACTAACTACTTAGAAGTAGTTACCTTCTCTACCTATTTAGTTTCTTCTTCTTCTTCTTCTTCACTAGATTCAACAATTTTCAACAATGTCTTTTGTCTCTTTCCTGGTCTAGTGGCCTATTGCTTGCCCCTTTTTCTTGGTAGTCATAGCTTCCACTAATCTCTCTAATTTCCTCTTTGGCTCACTTGGCAGTACATTTGATACTACTACATAAGGAATGCTATGTCCTAAGGATGTCTCTACAATAGATACTGATAAAGGTTGCACATTAATTATACCTTTTTTCATTCTCACTTTCAGTCATACTAGCCTCTATTAAAGGTTTCTTCATTATTGTTGCTATCTTCTTGTGAGATGCTTTCTCTAAGGATGCATGATGAGATGATTGGGTAATTTATTCATAAGTCCCAAATCTATACTTAGCTTGGTCCTTCTCAGATTTCAACAATAAATCAATGTATCCAACTACTACTTTGTCACCCAAATCATAACCTAAGGGATCAAGGAATGTTTCCCAAGGTTCTATTGCTTGAATATAAGTAAAATCTATATCAACCATAACACATATATCTTCTTTAAATCTTTCTACAATTGCAGGTGCGATTTTGAATCTTTGTCTCATCTCATTTTGAAATGGTTTCATTATCAAATTCCCACTATCCAATATTTTATCTATTGGATGTCTTCTACATACATCTGTAATCTTATCCATTGTACATCTCTCACTAGTCATAGTCTTTATGACTAAAAAATATGGAAATCTCTTAACTAAATGAAATAATATATGATTGATCAGTGACTGGAATCTAAACACACCATTCTTGGTCCTCTTTATTTTCTCCAAGTTTTCAAGAAGTTGCATTCTTAAAATTTCACTAGGGTTAACTTGTTTCTTCTCAACACATATCTTATAGGCTACATAGATGAATCTGATTGACAATTCATCAATCTTAGAACTTGCACATATAGAGTGGACAATGATTCTACTTAGGAATCTTACATCATATTGTTTAATGGTGCTGATCACCATGGCCTTTCCATTATAAACTACTTTTATGTAGCTCTCAACTTTATTTTTAATGAGTTTCTCACCTATAGGTACACTGCCTTGTTTTCTAAGACTAGTCACCTCATGAATAAAGTCAGCTAAAATATCAACTATATTATCTTCCATCCATAGTTTTCCATCATGTATTCTACTTAGTATGATCTAAGTCCACTCATCGATGTCCAATTCTTGGTAGAAATGATATTTGAAAAGATCTAGTTCCTTCAAGTGTTCAAATCCATGCTTTATAGTCATATCATGGTTAAAGACTAGTTCCATATCCTTGTTCATATATTCACACCCAATATATTCAAACTTATTGTTAAGATAACTTCCTACATCTTCCAAATATACTACATTTTTCAAAGTAATGGATAATGCCGAATTAGGGTTTCCTTCTATGGGTTTCATGGAAACAACCTTTAATTTCAGTCTCTCCTCATTTGAAACATTATGAACTACTAAAATATCCATGATTCTATCAAATATAAACTCTATCAAATAAATTCTATGGATAAATGATAAAATACCTTTTTGTGAAAATAGGTTTTGCTTCAAAATCACCTTGTCAAGTTCCTTTTAAATGCTCTATGCTTTTGATGTAATCGTGGTGAAGTAGTAATCAAGTTTGTACTCCATTTTATTCCTTCAACTTGAATTTTCATTAATTGTGTGCTTTGAAAACACAAAAAAGCTATCAATTACATTTTGAAATCAAATATCTACTCAAGGTCTTCTATCTAATCTTCAGATGCTACCCAAAGTTTACTATAGCTGCCTTCCATCATGAAAATGCTTCACAAAATTTTGCTTCATGAAATTCTCTAAAAAAACATAGTTTTCATCCACTACTATAGAATCAAATTTTTCTATAATAACAATAACTCTTAATTCCTTCATAAAAAGTTTAGATAAGCTCCAAATTTCAAGTGAGCTTAGATACTATCTAAACTTATCTCCATACACCTTCTCCCAACTTTGCTAACCCTAGTTCGATCTCTAGATGAAGTTTCAAATTATGGTGCTGTGAACAAGCTTGATTCAACTTAATTGAATCAAATTCGATTACTAACTTCAATCTTCCTATCTCATCATCTTCTAACTTTTCTTTTGAGATGTCTAATCCTTTTACAAATGCCTCATTGAGTTCTTCTTGAAGTTTATTGACTACATTTCTTTGTTCCTCATTGTCTTTGTTAGTTCCAGAGTTCCTCTCATGGTTCCTTCTATCATTTTTGATATTTCTTCTATCATTCCTTTTGTTTCTAAAGTTTCTTCCATTTTTCCTTCTATCTCCAAAGTTTCTATCCATTCTACAATACTTTTCTGTATGTTAGTTGTTACACTTATAACACATGATTTGTCTTCTTTCTTTATAAGGTCTTCCTTCTCTTGGTGTCCTTTCATTAGATTTTCTTCTATCTATAGGGTTAGTAGTTCCAGACATTCTACTATTCCTTCTATCATTATCATATTTAGATTTCCTACAATCAATTGCTTTATAACCCATACCATGAAAATTATGACAATTAAAATCCTTAACATGATTAAATGACTTATTTGTACAATCTCTTTTCATATGACATATTTCATTACATGAAAAACACTTACCTAGTTTCCTTAAGAGATTCCACTTTCTTTGGTTCATCCAATTTCTCAACTTCCTTGTCTTATCCAACTTCTTTAGATTTATCAAAAGATTGACTTGATTCAATCTTATCATCAAATTTAGCTTTTTCTTTTGGATCTGATATATTTTCAAGTTTCTTTGTAGACATGTTAAATAGATAAGCTTTTCTCTACTAGAATAAAGCTTCTCAAGTTTCTTCTTGCATTGAGTTAGTTCACCTTTCTTTGCTTGAATAAAGCTTCTCAAGTTCCTTCTTGCATTGAGTTAGTTCAACCTTCACAATAGTGTTGTACTTATGAAGTTCTTCATGATCTTCTTTCAATGTTTCAAACTCAAATGTCTTCTTCGCTAGACTTTCTCTAAGATTTGTATTCTCAGTCTTCAAATTAGTTTCAAATTTGCTAGGATCACTCTTCAAAGTCAACTTTGGATTTGTAATCTTCAATTCATGCTTCAAGATCTTGTACTATGCCTTTAGCTTTGAATAATCATCATCACTAGTTTCAGATTCAGTAGATTTAGGCTTGGATTTGAGATGATCAATCTTATCCTTCAATTGTCCAATGTATACTTTGGAGTCTTCATATCCATACTTCAGCTTATCTATTTCTTCAATAAGGAGATCAATTTGTTCAAGTGCCTCTTCAAAGTTCTTCATCAATTGTTCCATATCCATAGGGATCTTACTCAAGCTATTTAGCCTTCTCTAAGGAACTAAGCCCTAATACCAATTATTATAAATATGAATTACTGGGGGCGGGGGGGTGTTGTGGGGTTGAATTAGTAATCTACAAACTTTAGTTTCCAACTAGATGTTGTTTATTACTTTAAACAATACATAACAAAGTAAACAAGCAATGCTAAACAACAACAATAACCATGCACAAAGATAACACATAACACCATATTTTGTTAACTAGGGAAACCCTAGCCAAGGGAAAACTATGGTGGGGATGATACCCACTAGATAATATACTGATACAGAAGTTCCTTGTTAGAGGACAAACTTTGTTAGGAGTCAATGAGAAAATTTAGTATAGAGAGTCCCTATTAGGAGACTTTGAATCACTATTAGGAGATTCCAACCTTATTAGGAGTTATAGTACAATAGATACAAGCTAAGCCCACTACCCAAACATGCACTTCCAATTACAAGAAGATCTCACTACCCAAACAAGTAATTAGACTTTTGGTGTATAGGTGTTGTAACTTCTTTCCTAACCGATCTTTGATCTTCATCTCAATCTCTAATCACAAAAATACTTGATCTCTAAAAGGGGGATATTTTTGATCTCTAAGACCAAGTTGTCTATTAGTTTCTAATACTTAGTCATTTCCAAGGTGGCATTGGTCAGTCATCACTATGACTGAGCCATCTAAAGAAGGTGGATCTACAAAGGGCTTGTTTATATTACATTACATGTTGAACAAGTCAAAGTTTTTTGAGCACCCTAGTAGAGATCGAATCAACATACATTTTGAGAAAAACAATGGGGAATGATTGAAGTAAAGATTAACTTATGTAGATCAAGTTAGTATATGCCAAGCCTATAGAAGTTGAGCGGCATCATGAATGTTAGTTATAAGTGAGTGTTAGAACATTCAATTTTTGAGTAAACTAGTTTTGACATATGAGTTTGTAATGGCACAAAAAATTATGTAAATAATTTTATCTAACTTCTACATGACATTTAATGATTGTAGAGATAGCTAAGGAGAAGATTACACATTTTGGTAGAAGGCATTAATCTAGAGGAAATAAGATTAACCTCAGAAAGGTAAACCATAAAAAAGTATGAAATATAGATTGTTGATTATGACCTAGAACTTTCTATGATTATTTATTTAAGAAAGGGATCCAACCCTAAATCATAATGATTATGGTGAAGATGTAAAGGAGAGAACAAGTGAAGTATAGAGCAAGGAGGCTAAATCAAATAGGAGATTAGATAGAGAAACCTAGTAGTGAAGGACATACAAGAGCATATCAGATAAGGAGATCAGATTGAAATAATGTAGAGAGGATATCTATCAACATCTTGTAGAGAAAACTGAAGGGTCAATTACTAAATTATTTTTGATAGACTAAGTTAGGTAAAATCTCTTAATGTAGTGGCTTTAAAAAACCTTATTTAAATCTCCTCAAAGAGTCCTTACTTTAGTGTAAGTATAAAATCCTTTAATCAAGGTGAGATATAATGGTCATGTAAAGGTTTTAATAGAGAAGATCCCTCATAGGGTATATCATCATAAGTGATCAAATTGTAGCCCTAAAAGGTGAGCTTTGTTGTTGCAACAATAAATATTTGTGGGTTTTATCCTATCCTAGTTTTACCTTCACCTTGGAGGGTTTATGGGTTACTAAAATATTTTTGTTATGTGTTTCTATTTTCATGGATGTTATTCTTAGATAGATTTCAATTTCAGCATTATAATTTATGATTATATTGTATAAGATCTAAGATATGAGATGAATTAGGAGTGAATGTAGTTAAATTAAGATATTGTTTTAATAGTGAAAAGTTTTATAGATTTTTATTTACCCCCCTCAGTATTTTATTTCCCAATAAGACTTCCAAAACTCTTGATTGCACATATCCCCTCTTGATCTCAATAAAAAATTATAAATCTCACATCCAAATAATCCCTTGGATCACTTACATGCATTTAAAAACTTTGTATATCACTTGCACAATTCACACTTCATTCATAAATCACTTGAACACATATCTCAAAACAAGGAAAAAAACTTTTCTTTATACCATATCCTCAAAATAAATCCTTGAGTTGGCCTTGAGGCTTTCCCAATTAATTATAATAAGACCTTATTAAGATATTACAAAATTTAGATCTTTTCACAATTACAAATCAGTATGGCTCACATTCTTTACAACATTCCAAACGCATGACCTTAGACATTGCACACTTGTCGATGTCATCATCAAGATGTATACTATCACTATATAACTATGATTATCATGATTCTATCTCAGTTAAGAGATATAAATAAATCATAAGAAACCACTTATTAGATACTCTATTTGCTTACTATCTTCTATAAATCTTGAATATCTTATGCATGTCTTTGACTTTCTCCATGCACACTTAACCACTTTATCAAGATATAGTGTAGAACACATCCTTAACTGCACTTGGCTGTATCATCAATACACAATTTGCATGAACTTGTTCTCTATCTGCCACTCTTCTAGTCTTCACAAAAACATACTATGTTGACATCAATGACAAACATAGTCATGAATGTAACATGTCAATAATAAATAATCTATCCAATGATTAGGATACTCCTCTAAAGGAATACCATCAACATTCATGCTAACAATGTCCCCCTTTGTCATTGATAAAAAAATAGATAAAAAATATCTAAGTTCCACAAATACCAAATCAAACTGTACTACTATTGTTGTTCCCTTCTTTCCAAACCTTCTTCATCAATCAAATTAGAAACTTACCCAAAGTCTTATCTATTTGTGCTTTCTCAACTTACATGGATGTAAATCAATTATTCACAACTTTTCCCCCATTGATATAAGTTAATGTTTCTCCCCATTGACATCAATCACTCTCATTATTGTTTTTCTCCTTCATTATAACACTTTTCCCCCATACGTATATACATAGGAGATGTTTTTCATGTATAATTCTTGCCCATTGACATCAATGACAAAGGATTCATTATGTCAATCATCTGCTCCAATTATTTAATCAGCTCAAGTGTCCAAAGATACTATTCTATACTAACTACCAAGTTTCCTTGATGAATTTTCTCATCATAGATACTCCCCCATACAGGAAGCATCAACATTCAGTCCAGATAAACAATAGTGCTCTATACTATAGGATCGACACATTCTTTGCATCATCTATTTAGAAGTAGATAAGCGTATAAACAAATCATACCTCACAAATAATCAAATATATCTTCAAGAAAAGGCTTCATAAAGATATTTGCAATCTCCTTTTTGTAATTAGATACTCTAATCTAATCTCTTTCTCTACAAATTTCTCTCTCAAAACATGATACTTAAAGTATATATGCTTACTCTTACAATGCAATATATTATTCTTAAACATACTCACTATACTTTTGTTATCACAATATATGATAATAGGTTCCAACACCTCTATCCCAATATCCTTTAGCATCTACTTCATCTACATGATCTGATTTCAATTCTTTTTTGGTGCTACATACTCTACTTCTATTGTACTTTTTGAAATACAATCATGTTTCTTACATAGCCAAGAAACAAATCTTCCTCCAAGGAAAAATGCTCAACCATTAGTTCTCTTTCTATCATCTATAGTACCTACTCAATCAATGTCAATATATGTGCCCAAAGTAAAATCACTTGATCTATCATACCATAGTTCAGAATAAGATGCACCCTTTAAATATTTGAATATTCTTTTTAATTCAGCATAATGTGATTCCTTAGGATTAGCTTGAAATATTACTACTATCCCATCTACATTTTCTATATCTGGTATGGTGTGAGTTAGATATTTTAAACCTCCAATAATAGATCTATAACTCCTCTACTCAACTATAGTTGTCTCATCTTTGTTAGACAATTTGTGACCAATTATCATAGGTGTACCAACAAGATTACAACTCTCTAAGCCAAATATTTTCAATAAGTCTTTTAAATACTTTTCTTGTGATAAGAAAGTAAAATAACTATTTTTTACAATCTATAGACCCAAGAAAAATTTCATTTCACCAATCATACTCATCTTAAACTTACTCTTCATCTCATTAGCAATTTTTTCACTTGCTTCATCATTTTGTCCAAATATTATGTCATCAACAAATATTACAGCGATCAATAATTCATTATCAATTTATCTCCAATATAAGTTACTATCTACCATACCTTTAGCGAATCCCAAAATTTCCAAATATTTGTTCAATCTTGGATACAAGGTTCTATGTGCTTGCTTCAAGCCACACACTTCTTTCTTCAATTTTCATACCATGTCTTTTTCTTCTTTCAAAGGAAATCCTTTAGGCTTCTCCATTTAGACTTCTTCTTGAAGTTCTCCATTCAGAATTGTTGACTTTACATCCATGTGATACACTTTGAACTTCTTACTTGCTACATAAGCTAAGAACATTCTTACTACTTTGAGTCTAGAAACATGGAAAAATGTCTCTTCATAATCTATGCCTTCTTGTTGTGAATATCCTTTGCATACCAATCTTTCTTTATTCCTCACAACTTTCACTTGTTCATTCATCTTATTTATGGATACCCATTTAGTTCCTATAATATTCTTGTTTTTAGGTCTAGGAACCAATTCCCATGTCTCATTCTTCACAATCTGATCTAGTTATTCCTTCATTTCTTGAATCCAATGATCATCCTTACATGCCTCATTCACACTCTTTGGTTCAACTTGAGAAATCAAACATAATTCCTCATGTACTCCATTTATTGTCATGACTCCTTTTTATTTACTTCCAACAATCTGATTCTCAATGTGGTTCTTTGTCAAATTATTGTTTTGTGTGGGAGTCTCTATTTTAACTCTCACTTCTTCTCTTGATTTAGATCTCTATTCTTTTCTTTGTTCAACAATTTGACCATCATTCTACAAATCATTGTTTGTCTCAAAGAATACTTCAATATTTTTTCTAACAGGTTTAGGGTTATCTTCTTCTTCATCAGAAATATAATCCAACATTTCCTCTTTAACTCATAATTTTCATCCACTTTCACATTTGCACACTCAAAGATAGTCTTAGTTCTTTGATTAAAAATCTATAAGCTTTGATTTTCAATGAATAACCAAGGAACATACCTTCATCTATTCCTACATTAAACTTACCAATACCACCATCTCTCTTTATGTAACATTTACTTTCGAAATTTTTGAAATATTTTACTAATGGCACATGTCCAACCATAATTCATAGGGAGTCTTGTTTGTACCTTTTTTGATCTGCACTCTATTTATAGTGTATATTGTTGTGTTGACTACTTCTCTCCAAAATGTCTTAGATACATCATTCTCAAACATCATTTCTCTTGTTGTTTCAATTATAGACCTATTTCTTCTTTCAACAATCCCATTTTGCTAAGGGGTCTTAGGTGCTGATAGTTGTCTCTTAATACCATTTTCTTCACAAAAGATGTTAAAATCTCTAGAAGTAAACTTTCCACCTCTATCCGATCTCAAACATTTTATCTTTATACTAGATTCATTCTCAACTCCATTCTTGAACAACTTAATCTTTTTAAATACCTCAAGTTTTTCTTTACGAAATGCTACCTAAATCATTCTAGTGAAATCATCAACAAAAATTAGAAAGTAAATTTCACCATAGACTCCTCTTGTTCTAGTAGGACCACTCAAATAGGTATGAAAAATCTCCAATTTTACTATGGTAGTGAACTTCTTTCTGGGAAAGGAAACCTTCTTTTTCTTGGCCATAACACATTCCTTGCAAATAACATTAGTAGGTTTCATGATTCTAGGTAGATCTCTAACAACAAATCAACTTCTAGCCTTCATAATACATCCAAAGTTTATATGAAAAAATATTCTATGCCATGACCAACTATTATCCACTTCTGTAACCAAACATGTCATCTCTATAGGGTTCAATTAAAACACATTACCTCTAGATCTTGTACCTATTCCAATTAACTTACCATCTTTATCTTTGATAATTCATGTTTTCTCTATGAATTGCAACTAGTAACTTTTATCAATCAACAATCTAAAACTTAACAGATAATGCTTTAATCCATCAAAAAATTAAACATCATCAGTGTTGGTCTTTCCATCAAGAGTGATAGATCCTATTCCTATGATACGACAAGATGCATTGCTACCAACTCTAAGAATTCCTCCATCATGATTTTTAAAATTAAAATACTTATTCTTATCTCCAATCATATGGTGTGAACACCCATTTTCTATAATCCAATCAAATTTCTTCTCAACTTGTGAAACTAGGGTTTTCTTTTCTCTCATTTCTTTTAAAGGATTTTCTTCTTTTATAGCCACAAATCCTAATTCATCATCACTTTCACTCTAAACTCTTTCCTCAAACTCATTATCTTAATTTGCATACAAACAATCTTTAGGTCTTCTGGGCTTGAAATTATTCCTATAACTTTTCTCTCTTTTAGGATACGTAGAAGCATACTGACCATATTCATTGCAAGTCCAAAATTAAATTTTTTTGTCACCATTCGGTTTTCTTCTTACAAGTAGGGAAATTCCATCTTCAATTCTTCTATCTTCCTCAGATCTTGATATGTTGCTGCTAGCATAGTTTCCACTAGTGCTTGCACTTCTTGATAAATAAGGATGACCACTTAATGTACTAAAGGTTGTTTCCACTCTGGGAAATTATCCAAATTGCTTCAAGATCACTTATGTTTCTTCTAATCTTGTAAGTAAAATCTCTTTGGTAAAATTCTCACTACAAGGTATCACTTGCTCAATTGTCTATGCTATTTGTCTTAATGGTGGTGTCAAAGTTTTCAAAATATTCCAAATAATCTCATCTTCATCTTTAGATCCCTAAAAACACTTAATTCCTACACAAATATCTTATATTCTACCAATAAAGCTTCTCATAGATCATAGATTTGTCTTCCATCATTTTAGGATCTTGAAATAAACATATCCAATTCTGTAGTGTGATTATTTTAGCATTATTATCACCTTCAAAAGTAGATTCTAAGGCTATCCAAAATTTTTGATATGTCTCTAAGGATTTTATGTGACTATATTTGTTCTCAGAAAAGATGATAATAATGCTTCTCTAGTAAATAAATTACACATAAACAAATATCTTTTAGCTTCACTACATTCCTCAAGTTTTCTTTCTTCCAAAATCTCCTTTTCATTCTTCGTCATTAGCCAATATCATATACCCATACATAGAAAATGAATTTTTCTTCAAGGACTTGATGCTTTGATACCAGTTGTTATAAAGTAAATTCAACCAACATAAATGATAAAAGGGGGAGCAGGGGTGTGAATCAATTATCTAACCATTAAAACACTTATCAACCTTATTAATCCTTAAACATGTGAACAATATAATCAACAACCATAACAAGATACTCATACACAATAACACTAGATATGTTAACTAGGGAAACCCTTGATTAGAAGGAAAACTCCAATGGGGATGGTACCTACAAAATGATAGACTAATATAAAAGTTACTTGTTGGAGGATGTATTTTGTTAGGAGCCAATGAAATATATTCAATACATATCAATCCCTGTTAGGAGACTTTGAATCCATATTAGAAGATTCCAAACCTGTTAGGAGTTGTGCCAACCTTGTTAGGATTTGTAGAAGGTAGAAGGACCTACTATCCAAATAGGTTTAGAGGTAAGACCATTGAACTCAATGCAAAATTGGTCTATGTATTATTCCTTGAAAAATAATAGAAATGAAATAACTTTATCTCCTCTATCCTCTTGATCGAACATATTAACTTCCAATCTCAATACTAGATCACAAATCTTGCATCTAAATAATCCCTGGCTCACTTACACACATTTAAAAAATTCACATATCACTTGCACAATTCACACTTCATTCATAACTCACACTTGAACACATATCTCACAACAAGGAAAATAACCTTCCTTTATACCATATCCTCAAAATAATTCCTTGAGTTGGCCTTGAGGCTTTCCCAATTAATTATAATAGGACTTCATTAAGATATTACAAATCATCACATTTTTTTTGAAATTATAAATCATCTTTGGTTCATAGTCTTTTCATTTTTCTACAAGTGTGACCTTAGACCTTGCACACTTGCTGATGTCATCATCATGATGTCTACTATCACTGTATAACTGTGCTCATCATGATTATATCATAGTTAAGAGATACAAATCAATAATTAGAAACTACTTATTAGACACTTTGTCTGCTTACTATCTTTTATAAACCTTGAATATCTTTTGCATGTCTTTTACTTTCTCCATGTGTACTTAACCACTTTATCAAGATATAATGTAGAACACATCCTTAAGTATGCTTGAACTTCTCATCAATACACAGTCCATATGACCTCATTCTCTATGTTCTACTTTGCCAATCTTCACATAAACAATACTATGTTGACATCAATGACAAACACAATCATGAATGCAACATGTCAATCACAAAGAGTATTTCCAATTCTTAGGATACTCCTCCAAAGGAATACCATCAAAATTCATGCTAACATATGCTTTTCAAAAAAAAAATAATAATTGATGACTACCAATGCTTGTCATGCATGTTGCCTATAAAGATATTGCATAAAAATTGTATTTCTTCTAAATCTTTATTAGATATGTAATAACTAGAATGATGTTATTTAAATTTCATTCTAATGACTTCTAGGGTACATTATGCTCATTTCCTACCTAGGAGAATCAAAAAAGTTGAAATTTGTAATGAGACATTGTCATGATGGCCAAGGTAAATAAACATATTTGATGTGTTTAGGAAAGATGGAGAGGTAGAGGAGTATTCTCTTCTCTTTTTGAGAGAATTAAAAACATAGAGCATTGGATTCAATCAATTTTTAATTTATTTTAGCTTTAGTAGGCCTACCAATGAGATAAAAAGTTCCTAGGAATGCCCCAAGTGAGGATAGGTAGACACCAATGCTTCCACCTCATTATAAAAAGATGCTTCCTTGACATGAAAATATCAAAAGATTAATCATATTTTCCTTGAAGAATTAATTTTATCTTTCTTGGGACATGCTTGGGAGATGTGTAGAGAAGAGATTCTTGAATCTTGTTTGTAAGACTATACATAGTAAGGTACTCATAGGTTTGGGAAGCCTTAATGTTTCTTGAATGACTATGGGAGATATATAGACTAAATAATGTTATGATGGATGGTGATGTGCAGTGTTGTCATGATACACATTTTATTTCATGACAATTATTTATTGTGTTGTCATTGATGTCTGTAATCACCCAACATGTGTCATCTAAACTACAAGTCCCCTTTCTAGCATTTTTTCTTAAATTATCCATCACTTCTCTTTGTTCAAATTATCATTTTACAATTTATTTGATTATAACCTATGGTTTGACCACCTTATCCTACATGTCTTTTATTTAAGTGAAGGAACTTTCTCCTTTTTAATTAAATAAAATCTCCAAATCCCACTTATCCTAAGTGTACATATGAAAAGAATTATTCCTATTTTAAAAATAAAAGAAAAGGCTATTTGTCTTCACATGAGGGGCGCACTTTTATATGTGAGAGGAATCCTTTTTTTCAAAATAGATTTAATTCTCCTCCACACATATTTTTCCTGTTAAACATAATTATTGATCTTTCTTAGGTGAGACTCTTGTGCACATGGATCACTCAAGGCTAATTCTCCACCCTCGATTATGCCTCTTTTGTCTCTTAATCTTCACCATCTATTTATCTTTAAAAGGAGGCTCTCTCCTCACACTCTCATGTATTACTCTCTCATGATATTGTTATTTTGTAGGTTTTCTTAGTGATTTTGGAGCACTTGGATCATTCTTGAATTTTAGCATTCTTAGCTAGTCTTCATTCTAATTACATTATGGAATGCTTGTTGGCTTTATTTCCTTTATGCGTTTGCTTAGCTCGCATAGTTTAACTAGGAAGATCTTGTACCTCTTTTTTCACTTTTAAATTTCATTTAGTATATCTTGCATTTGTATTTAAATTTCATTTATGTATATCCTTGGATATTGGCATTCTTGCCTCTACTCTTTGAATCTTTTATTTTGTGGCATACCTTGCAAGGGTTTATTTAGCTATTTTTTGACATAATTTTTTTGTGCCCACCATGAGGCTAGAACCAAGCTTTTAGCTCCATTGTCCTGCTTTTTTTTTTGAAATTATTAGTTTAACTTTCTTACATTTTAGTTACATCTCTCATTTTTTGATTTTTACAACTACTTATTGGAACAAATCAAGTGGTTTTATAGGATCCTTACTTTGGTTTTAAGGCTAACCCTTGTGAAGGTTGAGTTGAAGGCCAAAACCCTAGTTTTGAAAGATTTGATCATATTTTCAAAATAGCGTAGAGTTCAAATTTGATATTTTTTTTATGGGTTGGCGATACATTAGAGGTGACTCAGTCTAAAATGCTATTTTTTTGAGCTAATTTGCATGAGTTATAATTTTTTCTTTTTTCTTTCCATGAAAAATCATTTCTGGTTGGAAATAAGTGCATTTTTTAAGGAAAACTTTACATTTTTGGAAAGGTATTTGAATTCTACTCAGGGTTATTTGTCCATGTTTTGAATTTTAATGTCATATTAGGGCTTAATAATTAGATTTGAAAAAGTGTCTTGTTTTGGTAAAATGGGTGCCTATAGCACAAATTAAGAGATATTTCCAAAATTATTGCATTTTTTAATGGGTCTCTATTTTTGTTGAGGGGTCTCTTCTTTACATTTTCATTTTTGGATCTCAAATCATGACATAAAGATCTAATCTTGTTGACTAAGTTAATAAAAAAAGGAAAAAAAGTGAGCATTTGGTGATTAGCTTGAACTTATTTTGCACATAATTCAATGCATGATATGAGTTTTTATTTTTTATGGAATCAACTATTTCAATGTATTTTATTTGAATTATCACATTTCTTCATGATTTCATGCATTTGATTGAAGTTTGTGAAGGCAACTTGGAGGTGAAAGGAGCAAAACTTGGAAAAAAATTGAAAGTGTGAAATCAAGGTGCATGCATTCTAAACCTTCTTATTTGAATTAGAAAAGTGATCATTTTCTCTTTTTTCATTGTAAAATTGTTTCCTTCTTTTGTAAACTTTTTGGGTGTGTCTTATCAACATTAAAAAAAGGGTTTAAAATAAATCATTCTCACTTGGATTTAGGCTTAAAATGAACCCCTTTGTCTTTTAATCCCAAGGATTTTTTATTTATGTTTTATTCTCAAATCCTTGTTAACGAGTTTGAGGGAAACATAAATAAGGGATCTTTATTTTTATTTCTAGGGGGCCTACGTAGAGAAATGATCAATCTAGGGGATGACGTTAACTGCAATGTTCTAGTGGACTATAAATAGTGGGCCTTGAATCTAAAGACAAGTATCTTAGGAGTAGCAATATTGTCAATCTTAGCTAAGCCCCAAGGAACTTTATTCCTTTGAGAAGTGAAGGTGGAATTAGGTTACAATTTTCTCTTGGATATTTTCTAGTATTCTCTTTCATCTATTGATTTGGGCCTAACATATGTTGCATATATCGAGGAGTTCCCCTAGTTGAGATCGTGCATCCTTTTATAAACTTGAATAGGTTATTGTGTGTTTGATGTGCTTGAATGTTTAAAATCTTCTCCACTTGGAAAAAAAAGAGGACACACCCATCAAATTGAGGCTTAGGAAATTTTACCTCTTTCATACTTTCATTAGGTGTTTTTGTTCAAACAAATCACAAAAAAATGCCATAAAACTCAAAAAATCACAAAAAACCGAAGAACTCAAAAAATCCAAAATATTCTTATTCAAGTCAAAACATCAACCCTAAATATTTTCTTGAATTTTTTTCTAGGGTATTTTCATTGTTTGACTTTTCTTTTCTATGTCTCTAGTGTTTGAACTTTCTTTAAATGGCTCTTTGGTCTTAGTACTCTTGGCACTTTCTATCTTCATGGTCTATGTTAGCATACTAGGACTTTCTTTTTGCTGAAACATTATCTTGATATCTTGACTACAATATTTGACTTGAAAAGTTAATCTCTTTTCTATCTATCTATGGATTTTCTACTATCTCTTGACTCAAGTTGCAAGTGTTTTGAATTACTTGGACAATTTTCTTGACAAGTCACTTTAATTTCTCTCTACTATCTTGACAAGTTAACTCTTTACTTCTCTAGTTTAGAAATCAAGTTATCCCATGTCACATTTTTAACTTCCTTTAGTCTCATTCATTCTTGACTTTATATCTACCACTATCGGGTTTAAGTCTTTTTCTTCCAAACTTCAACTAAGTCTTTATGATCACGAGCTTCTCTATACCTCTAAAGAGTGTCAAGACCTATACTCTTGATACAAAGAACTAGAAGAGATATATGATCTTTCTTACCTTCTTCTCACTAGGCACATGATAGAAATGAAGTCAAAACATGAGAAAAGGTTAGAGGAAAGAATAAAATTCTCACATGAATCTTCCTTAAGTCCTTTACATACATGTGAGTCATCTTCTTCAAGTTGACATTTATCTTCTTCTTCTAGTTCTACACACTCTATCTATGAGTCAAAAAAATCAAATGACTCTAGAGGAAGATTTTGGGCACCTAGACCCAAGCATAACTTTATCCCTTTGGGAGACTCATATGATGTGGTGCTCAAGACCTTAGTTACAAACAAGATCATCACTTTAACATACAAATATAGACCTTATAAACCTAAGGCAAAACCTCCATGGTGGAATGATAATCACTATTACAACTACCATAGAAAAAAAGGTCATAAAACTAAAGATTGTGTGGAGTTGGAAGATAGGATCCAAGATCTCATTGATGATGGGATCATGATGTTGGAATTCCTAATGAATCATGCATTGAGGATAATTCTCTTGAGAAAGATCATATTGATGAACCTATATCTGTTAATGGTCCTCCTAAAACTTCAAAACTTTCCAACAAGCTTCCAGAAAACAAAGAGTCTAATGCTTAATGCTCTAAAAGAATATCAAAATAATCTTCACTTGTTTGAAAACCATTTCCATTCTACTAAGACCAAAGATCCTCAACATTTATGTGATTCTATGCCTACTATTTCTACTCTAATCAATCCTCTATTACCTCTTCAAGAGCCTATCATGCAAACCTCACATTCTCTCTTGTCCTTAGAAGTGGCTCCATCTCAAGAGGACTCTCAATAGGCTATAAATTTAAAAAGTGAACAAGATCAAGCACCATCTCATCTCCTTCAAGATGTTACCCCTCCATATCCCATGTCTTATCCACCTCCCAAATATGATGAGGATACCACTTTTACTACCTCCATTGAGCTTACTGAAAATTGTAAGAAAACTTGTCAAGATCAAGCTATCTCCTCTTGTTATACTCTTCCATATCCACTTCAAAAATATGCTCAAGATATAAATTTTCTTATCAAAGAAATTTCTCAAATAAAATCTATTCATGAGACTATTGATGGTCTTGGCCATGTTTCTCACTCTAAAGATGTTGATATCCCTACTCACTACCCCTTTGCATTTTCCAAATCTATCCTTGGTCCTTATCCATATAAGTTAAAATCTTTAAATATTCCCACCATATTGGGACCTTATGTTCCTCCATCTCCTACTTTCACTCCTACTTCTCCCATTATACCCCAAGATCAACAAAGATACCCATCCTTGACAAATATCCATCCACCTTCCCATCTAAACAGTCATATCAACTTTTTTTCATCCACAAATGCCAAGTCTTTTGGAAGTAATTTTGATATAAAACATAAAAGAAAAAAAAAAATCCATTGAAAATTTTAGATCACTATTTCCTCTCTACTCAAAATTTGAATACAAAGAAAGAAAGAATATTCAACAGACCACAAAAGTACACAAAACTAGGAACATAATCAAAGAAAATATGGGTTCCTAAATCCATTACTAAAGAAATTCATTCTAAAGAATCCAAAGCAAAAAAAAATTAAAAAAATATGGATTCCCAAGTCTCTTTTGAAAGGCTTGAATTTTTAAAAAAAATCAAAGTTGACATTCAAGCTTCCAAAGGTTTTCACCCCTTTGTCTTGCAAGCATCTTCCTCAAAAGATTCAAAAGCCTTCCACTCCACCTCCTTCCAAAAGTCTCATACCATTTCATACATCTAAGCCTCAAGTTAGTTCTTCCATGATTCCTCCATCATTCCACCTCCCTTCAAGGTTAGCATCAATGTTAATATTTCTCACTTTCTCACCTACATTTTCTAAAATAAAAAGAAAAAAATGTGCCTTGCTAAAAACCTCAAAAAAAGGTGCCTTGGTAGAAAAATTAAAGATAGATAAATCCATCGTATGGTGAAAAAAACTTCTTGCATTTCCTTTGATGAGTACCATGATGAAAACTTGGTAAATAGGTATCATGCATAGTTCTTCCCTCATCCATCTATTCCCTTTTCCCTCTTTGATCTTGACAATATTGACCTATTCATGCACATTGACTATCTTATCCATCAACTTCCCTATCATGATCTTGATCATTCACTCACAACCTTCATACCTAGCTTCATTCTTATTACTCTATCATATCACTATCCTATCCAATTGAACCCTTGGTCTTGATTACGTAAAGAAAAATATGGTTCTTATAGGCCTCTTAAAATGTCCACTCTTTTGGATTACACACTTTCGTGCTATCCTATTTCACTTATTTCTTGGCTTATCCAAAACATGAGTCATATGGATATTTTACCCTTTCCATAAATTTGGTAATCTTGAGATGATATTCCTTGAGTATCACATTTATCCCTCCTTATGCATCATTTCCTATTCATCTTATCTAGAAACTTGCTAATCCATCATGCCCTACAACTTTCTTGGCACTAGAATAACATAATGTGATCTTTCTTAAGATCTAGTAAATATTTCCAAGTGGTAAAAACCTAGAAACATGCACTAATTGAGACCCATGCATTTATATTTATCAAAATATTTTTTCACTCTCTGTACCATTCATCTCATCTCTCTTTTCCTTGCATAACTTGGAACTGACTCTTGTTTACATCTAGAGGGCATGAATCACATAGCTTATTAATGTCTCCTTGTTGCATTGGTGTTCTTTGGTAGCTCCCAAATAGTTTTTTCAACACTTTTTCCTGTGGCATTGAATGTTTCTCAAAACTTATCGGATACTTTCACTATGGTCTAGGATGTTGCGATACTTTGCATTGGTAGACTTGAGTCTTGAGGAGATAGTCATATGAATTTCATACACACAATTAAATTGAAACAGTAGCTAATAATTGTTGTCTTATTTTCTTTGTGTGTTGTCTATGATGATTTCTTTGCTGAGTATTTCCTCTCTAATAGTCTTTTGAGGATGTCATGAACTAGAGGAATTGAGGCATGACATGTGTTTTCTTTGTTTTTTGCATGTAATTGTACATTGTGGCTCTTAAGTTGCTTGAGATTATTTCTTGTCCAACTTAAAACATAGGATCTACAAAATTACATCCTTGTCTTCTTTCTACAAGTAAATTCTTATGATCATCTCTATATTTTGTATCTCAATGTGAGCACAATCTTGCAACGCTAAACCTAGGGAGTCTAACTACACTATCATTTTGAACTTTATGTCTTTGATACATAGGTTGGGTTCCCACACACCTATATGATATAGATTATATCTGTATCCTCATAGTTATTCTAGTGATGATTGTGTGATCTTCCAATGTCCATAATAAGGCTTGAAGATAGAAACTATGATCTCTTATATAACCCTTGCAATTTTACCTTTTCTTACTAATTTGTATTTTAGTTTAGCTTTACATTTTGTGTGTTGAGAGGGTCTCCTTTATCTCTCATGGATGTGTTGGTCAAGTGTGTTCATCTTCTTGATTCTTCTCAACCATGTATTTGTCTTCTTTTGATCTTGTTATCTCATTTCTTTACCATCACAAAGGTTAATCTTATAATCACATCTATCTACCATTTTGGACCCTTTGTATAGTTTTTTTTACTTAATTCCAACATCTTGGATCTATTTTCAGGAACAAAATCAGAATTCAAATTCACTTGATGGTCAAAATCATGTTTAATTTTTTTTTTCCTTTTTCTAAATAGTTGGCTAATCTTTTAAGGCTTAATATTTTAATATTTCTAAGACAATCTTCATTTCTTCATTTCTTCCTCATTTCTACTCTATTCTACTATTATTTATTTTACTCTCCTTGATTTCAACTTTCTCCTTATTTTGACCTAATGCTCATGCTTTATCTTTCTAATCAAAATTAGTTAAACTGGGGCATATATTTATTTCTTGGTGGTCATTCTTTAGTCTTAATATATTATCTATCATCTTGGACTCTACCTTATCTCAATTTGATCAAATCTAGCATATTTTTGCATCCCTTAGACCCAAGGGGGTAGGAATACACTATCATTGTTACAAATTGAATATACTATGGTTATCCATTCTTCCAGGAGCATATGCTCGATCTTTCCATTTACTCTTGATCTTCTTATCTCTCTAGGTAATATTGTTAACTTTTCCATTTTCTCTAGGTCTATTTATCTCCTAGTGTGTAGTTTTTTTGGCTAATTGACTGTGCATTTAGGATATGCTATCTCTCTATGTTTCATTCTTTGGACTCAAATCTCTTTATCTGCTACTTGCCTAGATTCTTCATTATTTGAATTCACAAGTTAATCAAAGAGGGAAAAATCTAATCACACAAAAATGGTCATCTCGACTATGAGCCCCTTTCACTTATCTTTGATCAAATCATAATTTTTCTATTTATTCTATTATAAGCTATGGTTTGACCACCTTATCTTAAGTATTTTATTTAATTGAAATGAATTTATCCCTTTTAATTAAATAAAATCCCCAAATCCCAATTATCCTCAGTGTGTATATGAAAAGCATTATTCCTATTTTAAAAATAAAATAAAAGGATTTTTGTCTACACATGAGGGGCATAATTTTCTATTTGAGAGGTTTTTCTATTTTAAAAATATCTTTAATTATCTTCAACACATGTTTTTCCTCTTAAACATAACCATTGATCTTACTTAGGTGAGATTCTTGTGCACATGGGTCACTCAGGTCTCATTCTCCACCCTTGATTATGCCTCTTTTTCCTCTTAATCTCCACAATCCATTTATCTTTAAAAGGATGCTCTCTCCTCACACTGTCATATAGTAGTCTCTGATGCTATTGTTATGTTTTAGGTTTTCTTGGTGATTTTGGAACACATGGATCATTCTTGCATTCTTAGCTGGTACTCATTCTACTTGCATTATGGAATGCTTATTGGCTTGATTTTATTTATGCTTTAGTTTAGCTCACATAGCTTAACTAGGGAGATCTTGTAAATCTCTCTTTTATCTCTTTCATTTCATTCAGTATAGCTTGCATTTGCAATTGAATTTCATCCTCTTGGATCCTTGGACATTGGCATTCTTGCCAATACTATTTGAATCTTTTTTTCTATGGTGCACCTTGCAAGGGTTTCTTTAGCTAGGTTCATTTGAGAGCCACAATATTTCTTTTCTCTTTGAACCATTCATCTCATCTCTCTTTTCCTTTCCTAGCTTGGAACTGACTCTTGTTTACATCTAGGGGGCATGAATCACATAACTTATCAATGTCTCCTTATTGCATTGGCGTTATTTTGTAGCTCCAAAATAATGTTTTAAAATAATTTTTTCCTTGACATCAATTGTTTCTCAACACTTATTGGATGCTTTCACTATGGTCTAGGATGTTTTAATACTTTGCATTGGCATACTTGAGTCCTAGAGAGACAGTCACATGCCTTTCACATACACAATTAAATTGAAATACTGGCTAAGAATTATTGGCTTATTTCCTTTGTGTGTTTCTTCTGATATTTTATTTTCTAAGTATTCCCTCTATACTAGTCTCTAGAGGATGCCATGAACTAGAGGAATTGAGGCATGGCACATGTTTTCTTTGTTTTATGCATGTAGTTGTACCTTGTAGGTCTTAAGTTTCTTGAGCATATTTCTTGTCCCACATAAAACATAGGATCTACAAAATTACATCATTGTGTTCTTTCTACGACCATGTTCTTATGTTCATATTGATATTTTGTATCTCAATGTGAGCATAATGTTGCAAATCTAAACCTAGGGAGTCTAACTGCATTATCATATTGACCTTTATGACTTTGATGCATAGGTTGTTTTCCCACATTCCTATCTGACATAGATCACATTCATATCCTCATAGTTATTCTAGTGATGATTGTGTGATCTTCCAATGTCTCTAAGAAGGCTCTATGATAAAAAAATATGACCTACTTATATCACCCTTGCAATTGCACCTTTGCAGACTAGTTTGTGTTTTAGTTTAGCTTTACATTTTGTACATTGAGAGAGTCTCTTTTATCTTTCATAGATGTGTTGGTCAAGTGTGTTAATCTTCTTGATTCTCCTCGACCATGTCTTTATCTTCTTTTGATCTTGTCATCTCATTTCTCTACCATCACAAGGGTTAATTTTATCATCACATCTATCTACCATTTTGGACCCCTTGTATAGGTTTTTAAACCTAATTCCAAGATCCTAGATCCATTTTTAGGATCAAAATCAAAAGTCAAATTCATCTTGATGGTCAAAATCATGTTTAAAATTTTCTTCTTCTTCTAGACAGTTGGATAACCTTTTCAAGCTTAATATTTCAATATTTCTAAGATAAATTTCATTTCTTCTTCATTTCTACTCTCTTCCACTCTTATTCATTTTACTCACCTTCATTTTATCTTTCTTCTTTTTTTGACCTAATGTTCATGCTTTATCTTTCTAGTCAAAATTAGTTAAATTGGGGTTTTTTCTATCATCTAAGACTCTACCTTATCTCAGTTTGATCAAATCTAGCATACTTTTGCATCCCCTCTACCTCATTTTAATTTTTATCCCAAGGGGGTAGGAATAAACTATCATTTTTGCAAATTGAATAAGCTATGGTTATCCATTCTTCTAGGAGAATATGCTCAATCTTTCCATTTTCTCTTTATCTTATTATCTCTCTAGGTAATATTGTTGACCTTTCCATTTTCTCTAGGTCTATTTATATCCTACTATGTAATTATGTTGCTAATTGACTATGCATTTAGGATATGTTGTCTCTCTATGTTTTGATCTTTGGAGTTAAATATCTTTATTTGCTACTTTCTTGGATTCTCCATTCTTTGAATTAATGTTTTCCTATATTGATCACACATTAATGTAAGAGGGACAAATCTAATCACCCAAAAATGGTCATCTAGATTATGAGCCTACTTTCTAGCATTTTTGCTTAATTTATCAATTACTTATCTTTGATCAAATCATCATTTTTATATTTATTCTATTATAACCTATGGTTTTACCATATTATCTTAAGTATTTTATTTAATTGAAAGAAAATTATCCCTTTTAATTAAATAAAATCCCCAAAAACCACTTATCCTATGTGCGCATATGAAAAGCATTATTCCTATTTTAAAAAAATTGGGAAAATATTTTTGTCTACATGTGAGGGGCATAATTTTCTATGTGAGAGGTTTCTTTATTTTAAAAATATCTTTAATTATCTTCCACACATGTTTTTCCTCTTAAACATTACCATTGATCTTACTTAGGTGAGATTCGTGTGCACATGGATCACTTAGGTCTCATTCTCCACCCTTGATTATGCCTCTTTCGCCTCTTAATCTCCACGATCCATTTAAGTTTAAAAGGATTCTCTCTCCTCACACCCTCATATAATAGTCTCTCATGATATATTTATGTTTTAGGTTTTCTTGGTGATTTTGGAGCACTTGGATCATTCTTGCATTCTTAGCTAGTCTTCATTATACTTGCATTATGGAATGCTTGTTGGGTTGATTTTATTTATGCTTTAGTTTAGCTCAAATAGCTTAACTAGGAAGATCTTGTAACTCTCTTTGTTATCTCTTGCATTTAATTTAGTATAGCTTACATTTTCATTTGAACTTCATCCTCTTGGATCCTTGGATATTGGCATTCTTGCCTCTATTGTTTAAATCTTCTTTTCTATGGTGCATCTTGGAAGGGCTTCTTTAGCTAGGTTCATTTGAGAGCTACCATCTCATAGATTTTGAATGTCATAGATCGGAATCTATAAGAAGCCTCTTGAAATTCTCTTCATCATGGATATTTTTATGTATAATAGTTTATAGAAGTGTATTTTTTTTTTTAATATACAATGTCAACTATTGACCTAGTGTTCCCAATATGTTGCAAAGAATAATCATGATGAACAAGGTATTTAAGTGATTTTTAGTGGTAATGATCCTTATATGATAATTGGATATATCTTTTAAGGTCCATGGTAGGACCACTTCTGTTGAAGTGATTCTATGAGAAATCTATGATTGAATGAATGTTGACAATGTAACTTTTAGAATAGCTAGTGAAAAACAATAGCTGATTTGATTGGTTTGTCCTATCTATTATGGGTTAAGTGGAATGATTAGAGGAGATGGTAATAAAACTAATTTAGATGATATAATTATGAATTAAACTCATTTGTGTGACCAATGTAAAACGTAGTTGATCAATAAGCAACGACAAAATTGTTGAATAGGTTAAAGTTTTTTGTGTTCTTGAGTAGTAGTTAATGAATTGATGATTAGTGATCGATGTTGAGGTTGAAATAGATTCTATTGAGTCAATTATGATCTTGTAATGTGTATTAATAATTTGTGGTGATAATCTACCATCAAATTATTTGATGAAAGTGTATAGAGAATATTCTAGAGGAAGTGAGTGTTTGGTCAAGATATATTTTCAACCTCTTGACATAAAAATCTATGTGGGTAAAAGCACAAACCTGTGTCACCCTTTTATAAAGGAAAAGGCTAACAAAATTATAATAGTTCATCTTCAATGACATAAAAATGGTAGTATTATTTAGAATTTGGTAATGAAGTAAACTAATGAAATGTGTAGAAATGGATGAGTTTTAGGATTATAAATTTTAAAAATTATTTGGAATAAGAATTGATATATGTTTTTAATTTTTGAAGATAAATTTTTACTTGCTAAAAAAGCTAAAAAATTAGGGGTCTAGTTCCCACCACAAAATAATGTGGAAATAAACTTATTTCCCTTTGATCTTATATTATGTTATATATAACATATATAGGTAGAACAATAAAAAATAAAAATAGGCTTTAGACCTATTTTTTTATCTTTTATAACGACTCAAAATTAACTCATATGAAATTGATAGTTTTCATCTCCCACCACATTTGTCAAAACAAATCTTTTCTAACCAAAAGAAAATTTATACATTCTTGAAGGGGACTCTCTCCTCTAGAACATAATGTGATTTTTAATTTTTTAATATGATTTAATATTTTTTTCCTTTCTCAAACTTGACATCTTCTTGAGTGTTAAAGTACATACTTGTAAATTTTTTTAATTACAATATACTATATCTAATTAAAACACTATAAACTCTATATGGGAATATTCTTGACTTTGAAATCTATAAAATAGTGTTCATATGTTATTGAATAAATATAATAAAAAATACTAAGAGTTAATAAATGTTAGTTTTCTGAAATAATTTTATTTCTTTAGTAATTGGATACAAACTAGTATAAAATATGCATTTAATAGACATTTCCAATTGGAAAAGTGTGAGACCATATATAACTTAGCTAGAGTGAATTTGTCTAGATCATATCTTTGAATAAAATTTATTTTTAGACATAAATACTCAACTTTAGTTGTTTTGATAAGTTAGCCTGAAAGGTGACATAGCTTTGTACTTCTACCCATGTAAATCAATGTATTGGATGTCACATTCTTGTAAATGTGTTTTGTGTTTTGAGATTTTTATTATTGTGTACTAGATGTGAGTGGGATATTTGGAATTTACATTGATTTCAAATTTAGGGCTTAATTAAAATACATTGGACTTGAAATTTTAATATATACTAGTTGAAGTTGAACAATTTTATTATTGATCATGATTGGATAACTATGGTTGAAGGGTCTAAGTTGTGATCAATCTAGGGTAGATTTGAGTATGTTGTGAAGAATTTTTGAGATTTAGTGGATCTGATCAAGTAGAGGTAGTACTATCATATTGATTATTCTTTCTTTTATTCCCTAATAGTTTCAACAATAAAATATCTTAACCAGGTATTTCTTAACATGTTCTATATTATAATATTTTAATATGGTGACATCTTGATTAACATTCAAATTTATTTAACAAGGATACTTTCAATAGGAATAGAGGTAAATCCTTTAAAAAGGTGTCACCTTGTTGGTAAACAGATTTGTCACTTAGGAAATATGTAGTTTGGCCTAATGGAAATGTGTGCCAAATCAATTTCTTCAATAGTTGGATAGACAATTGGTATACGACCTTCCTCTATGTTTAGAGGGTAAAATCCCTCGTAAGGTGTAATTTTTGATTTTCAAATAAAGAGGTATTCAAATTTTGAAAGATAGAATGTAAACTATTGAAGATGAATGCACCAAATGACTTTTAAGCCTTCCTAAATCAACTTTAGTTACTAACGAGAATGGTTAAGAACTATGCTTGAAGGCTAGCAATAGTTGAGTGATGACTCGATGGTTCACTAACATTTACACCATACTTTGAAAAAATTAGTTACAATAAGAATCAACAACCAAACATTTCAGACTTGGTAGAAAAGAGAACACAAAATGCACTTCCCTTTATTTCTTTGCACCAAGAACATAAGAAAATTTTCTGATTACAAAAGCAAGACTTATACACACTTTCCAAAAAATTATTTTCTATCAAACCTCAACATAAGAGTCCAATTATTTCCAAATCCAAAAAGTCCCCCTTTATAAAAATCCAAATGGTTCTTTATATAGACATTGAGGTCAAGAACTACTCCTTTGTGGTTAATAACCATGTTCCAATTATATAATTTTGGAGAGGTTAATTAACCATGCAAAAATTAACCAAATATGACTTGAAACTTGTACCTTAGACATTTCAAGGAGATTTAATACTCAATCCTTCTCGATCTCCTTTTGATCTTTCAATCATTTATTGTAATTATATCACTTTATTAATGACCATGTATCTATCATTCCATGAAGAGATAAAGAGCCTAAGGCATATATGTGTCCACTTAATACTTACTTTATGTTCACTATCTCCTCAATTATGCTTATAATTGCCAAATGTGATTTTCTTCCATCATGACATTTATCAAAAGGTTGGCCCCTTTATAGACATGTGTATTAAAGCCACTAAACTCTGCATTTTTCCACTCATAAATTTGTGAGATGAACAATACATCACTTTGCAAATAAATGAATCCATCAACTGTATATGAAGGTCGATATCAAAATTCTCTAGGAATGCTAATGTAGAGGCTTAGTTACAAGCAATGGAGATTGGTGAATAATCTCATATTTGTTTCTATCTTCCACCTCCCAATGTGTATGTATAGTCTTGGTCTACTGATGGAGATTCGTAACTATGACCTACCACACTCTAGTTATTGCTCCTAATGAATCTAGTCAAAGGCTAGTCTACCACTATCAAATGATGCTTTCTTTGGACCCATCAAATTTCTTGTTGTAGTAATTAACTCCACATAAAACACCTCCATCTTTCTATTATCTACCAAAGATGTCTTATGGTGACTATCATAATATGCATTTTTCATTGAATAATGATGTATCGAGGCATTGGAAAACTTCTCCATGAGTTTTTCAAATCTTTCATGCTTTTGAATATTTCATTCTATATATGCTTACCATAGAATTTGGTTAGGAAATCTACATGTATCCTGTGCATTTCTATACTTAGCATTCATATTGGCATTTAATTAAACATAATAGTGTCCATTGCACTTGGTACTCTTATGAGTGAATCTGGGTATTCTTAAGATACACATATAACAATGTAATACAATAGGGGGCATGTGAGTAGGATATTGATGAAAAAATTTATGGTAAGTGATTCCATCATGTGTCAAAAGATAAAATATGGGCTCTAATGCATTGCATCTCACTGGACTAAACATGAGACTTTAACAAACAAATGACATTCTGATCATGTCTTTGGCTTCCATAACGATAAGTTTCAACTTGCTAGCAATTTCCATGGCTCTACATCTGTTTCAATATAGTAGCATTTATTGAAACATATACAACATATTCCTAGTTTAAGGGTCATGGCTAAGTTGGAGGATTTCATCTAATGGTTTGATAGCCTCAGTGAATGCTTTGATGTGCTTTAATTTTGTTAAAAGATTTCATGCATACATTTGGTGGATTGTGTCCAACTCAAATATTTGTAGTCCCCACATCATGTTGAATGATCCCCTGTGCTTATGAAGGTGATGGGATAGAAGTTAAAGCATTGTATCTAACAGTTCACATGGGTGATCCCACAATAATGGGTTCCACTTTTTGACCAATTTTGACACTTAAATCAATATTATTGCAACAAATGTCACATTCAAGTGACTATATCTCAAAAACTATAAATAATTTAAAGATGACATAAACTAGTGATTTTGAGTACTTTGTTCCTACTTTGTAACCATATTTTTTAATCTAAAAAAAATAAAATTATTTATGTCAATTTTTTTTTATCTCCTCCAAAAAGTGGTACATAATAAAATTCAATATTTTAAAAGGTGATAGTCCGTTTGACACACATAACTTTTTTTCTAGAAATGATAATGAAGTAATTCTTTCGACATTATATTTTTAACACCAATATCCAGAGGATGCATTTGATTTGATTTATTTTGGTTGAATAGTGTATAGTTTATGAATTTTAGAAGTGACATGAATCGTAATTCAGACATACGTTCTGTTTGACACAGATAATTTGAAGTCAATTTATCATAAACCAAATTTTTATTTTTGAATAGAAAGGTATCTCAATAAGCCAGTTCCTCCATATATTCAAATTTTTTTGACCTAATTTACTAATTTTCTCGAGGTGTCAAAGTCGGTTGATGTTCAATCCGTAACGAACCTATAATGAGTTAAACTTATATTTGAAAGTCTTAATGATTAAAATATGTATTATAATTATAGTCGTTGGAAAGCTTCTCCGAGCAGCACATTTTGACATTTTTTATTTTACAGTAGGAGATCATTTTCTTGCAATTATGGAAGTCAAAAGAGCAAAAAAAAAAAAAATGAAAAAAGGGTAAAAATTTTCTAATTTTGCATGTTCGCTCTAACATGGCGTTAGCGTGAACATGCTAAGCCTGTTCACACCAACATATGTTCAGGCAAACATGCCTCTAAAATATTTTGACCACCTAAAAGATTTAGGCACATGTTCAGGCAAACATGTGGGATGTCAACGTGTTTGTGCGAACAACCTAAAAAATAAAAAAAGTTGTCATTTGTAAAGCTATTTGCCATTTGTAACACTATTTTGCATCAACTTGATGAGTGGTGCATTATCCATCTTTTTCATGAATTTCATTCGCAAAATCGAAGGCATCAATTTGGTAAAAAAATTGTACATCTAAATTATTTATTTATTTCTTTCATTAGTAATGTTGTTTAATGGATGCATTGAAGTTAAATTAAAAATTAGTAACACATTAATGGTGTTAAGAAATGTATATTTTTACTGTGTTACTAATGGTCTCCTTGCAGCATGTGGCAATCGTGGGATGAAGACATAATCATAACAAACTACTAATGCTTGCTTTGTAGGACGTTGTTGAAGACCATTGTGTGTTTGTCAAAATAATGTGTGTAGATTTATTAGATTAAATAACACTTCGTTTGGTGCTTAAAATGAATTTTTTATTTTTTGTCTGGCGTGTCTACTGTGTTTAAATCCCTAATAGTTGCATTGGACATATCCTCTCCCCTCACCATTCATGGATCTTGGGTGTAAGAGAAATCCATGTAACTTCTATAGGAGGCCTACCTTGGACCAAGATACTCGATATTGGGTATGCTAGGGGACGACCTCAGAGTGGTAATGGGCCAAAAGCCAGGTCAATGTTCCAGCTGGTATATAAAACTCGATTACGGTGAAAGTCATATCGATGGTATTGCTGAGTGATAGCTCTCCTCTAGTACCCTTATGGTGCATCAAACCCTGGTTCTCGAGGCTGGGAGACCTTCTGAGGAAGCTTTTCACTCACTTGCTGAACAAAATGCCCTTACTAAAAACCATGTTTAAGTGGCCAAAATCCTTTCTATCCATTGGCTCAAGGGGTCACCCATGCACGTGAAGACATCCTACATTCTCGCGGTCCCTAGTAGAGACAATAGTCCATTGGGAAGTCATGCCCCTTGAGACGTGGATCTTGGTAGCCCCGAGAAGTGAGTGCATTGTAAGGGGGAGATTGTGGTGCCAAGGTCCTAAGTTGTCCACTTTGGATAAGCACAGTTGAACTTTGGTTCAAGTAGGAATTCAGTGGATACAGTCCTAAAGCCTAGGTTGTGGCATGATTGTTCACTTTTAACAATAGCTATTCTTGTCTTAATGTGTCTTGTGTGTGTGTAAAACATAATCAAGATAAAAGCCAACATTCAAATTTACACCTTGGAAATTTGTAAAACCTTGTCAAAACATCAAATATTGTCAAAACCTTGTCAAGATTTCACCTAAGTTCAAAATACATTACGTATACCTCTATCATTAGCATAATCATATTTCTAAATGTCATTTTTGACTTATCTTAGTGTTATATCCCCCTCATATTGCATTGTTCAAACCCTAGCATTATTTTCACTATCAAACCCTATCAAATTGTCCATCAACCAACTTGTCTTCTTGATCACCTATCCTCATTTTGCATAGCCTAAATGTCATTATCAACCTTAGGAAACCATCCCTTGCATAGTCCACTTTGTGTACACCTACCTTTAGCATCCTTACCATGTCCAAAACATAACCCTAACTTTCATTTTGCATATCACAATCTTCATCTTGCATACCTTCAAAATGACACCTTGCATTTGCACTTGCATAACATCCCTAGGACATTTTCACTTTGCATATCAAAACCCTATGTCATTCAACATTTCCTCACATTGCATAACATCCCTAAACACTTAAAAATTCCAAAAACACTCATATCTTGCATACCCACATCCTAATTATCAAGTTTTGACCTCTTTTACCAACTACAACCCTATTTTACCAACTGCACACTTCATGGGCACAGTTGGTAGTTTTAGGGCACAATTGATAGTTTTAGGGTGCAATTGGTAATTAGGTGTTTCATTCTAGGTTCAAGAACCCTAATCTACACTTCCACACCTTGCATTGCATCCCAAGACCTTAGGAAACACTAGATAAATCACTCAAAACACTCAAAATTTGCATTTTAGGCACCCTGCAACCCTGTTTTACCAATTGCACCCCTTTTTTATCAACTGCACACTTCAAGTGCACAATTGGTAGTCTAGGTGCACACTTGGGAGGCATAAAGTTCATTTAAGTTTCCCTCCTCTGCATCTGCATTCTGAAATATCATGCCAACACTCATTAGGTCACAACCTTTGGAGTTGTCAAATGTAATAATGACACCTATAAAGTCTCATCAAGAATCAACCATCGAAATCCTCCAAGGTACATTTGAACACATCAATGTTAATCCTTTGTTTGATGAGATACCACCAATTCCTAAATATCCCAAAAGGATGTTAAGACTTGATTTTAGGACTCACAACATTTGGAGCTACATCATTTGGAGAAAAAAGAAGGATATGAGTGCTATAAACGAAAGAGGGGATTTCTAACATTATGTTTTCTTCTTTTGATAGCCGATGCCATTGTCTTTTATGCAACAATTTATTCTTAAAAAAATAGACTGATGTTTTTTCATAAAATGAAAAGCAATATATTTTTTAGGAGAAACATTCTAGTATTCATACCATGTTATTTGTTTGTGATTCAATGATGGCTTAAGAAGGATTTGGTGCTTTTCCACTTGTAAAGAATGCAACTCACATATTTTAGTCATATAATTCAAAGAATATTTATGCTTTGTTGTAGATGACTGCATTCTATTGATTTCTGTCAAACAATTTAAAAGTACCAACAGTGACAGATAAATCTGTACAGTGATTTTTTTATCTGGTTATTGCGCAAAATTTATCTTGAGCCAAGGGATAAATTATTTTTATTTTTATTTTATAATGGGAAACAAGAAAGGAAGGTAAAACAAATATGAAAGGAAAAGATCTGATGAAGCATAACAAAGAAATATTCAGAAGACTGTGGCACATTATCATCAAATTAAACAAGGTGAAGGAAATGTTGAAGAAGGTTCAACAAAAGTAGTAGTGCATATGGGAGAGAGGTCAGGAACAATCCCTATGAAATATCAAACAATGAATGTTGAAGAAGGTTCAAGATTAGTCCCTACAGAGGTTCAAATAATAGAAGTCAGAGAAGGGTTAGAATCTTTTCTTGCTAAATCTCAAACAATGAATGTTGGAGAAGGCTCAAGATTGTCCCTATAGAAATTCTAGTAACAGAAACCAGAGAAGGCTCGAGATCAAGTGCAAGAACTAGTATGGATGAACTCTTAAATATTGTCCAATTTGTAAAGTATGGTAGTTCTCATAATAATTTAGATCATTTACTTAAAATGGATGTAGATAAATTGAGAAAACTTGCAGCTAGTGTTCAACCATTAAGTTTGTCTAAGAGAAGGTCAATGAAGAAGAAGATAAGATAAATTATGACTCAATTTGATAACACTGGAACACTTGAAAAAGCTCAGTTTCTTTCACTTTTTCTTACACAAAAAAAGTTACAAGAGGCATTGAAATTGTTAGGTGTAAACACAACATCAAAGAAGAGAATATTTTCTAGCATGCAAATTGATTTGATTGAAAATGTTAAATAAGGTTTGAGAAACATAGGAAAACACTCTCGAACTAAAGATAAGTCTGTGGCAAGAAAAGTGATGTTGATGTCTGTTGTAAGTAAAAATATGTCTCAAAATAGACAAATATCTTCAATTTCATCTGAAATGGGTTTTAGTAGGAAAACAATGAGACAATATGTCAAGAGAAGATTAATTGTGGATGACAATACTATGGAGGGCAACTGGGCAATCATGTGTAGAGCACCTCATTCTGATAGAATTGAAGAGTTATTAAAAAATTTAGTCATATCATTTTGGATTGATAACACTCATCCTTCATCAAATAGTAGAGATGTTATTAGGCATAAGATTGCACCTAGTCAATATGAACATCATACAAAATATTGGTTGGACACAACACAGCATGAGTTATATGTGTCATTTGGTAATGAACATCCTAATGTAAAATTTGACAAACATTATTTGAAAAATTGAAGCAATACTTTGTGAGGTCAAACAAAGTGTTTGAAACTTGTTGTCATCATCATATTGAGTTTGATCTCCACTATCAGGTATTTTGAAAGTTTATAGAAGACACATATGGTTTTCATGCTGCTCCTCCTAGTAGGAGAAGTGAGTTTATATCATCCATTTTGCATGAAAACATCGATGATCCAACTGGTAAAATAAATTGCATCAAACGATTATGTGAAACATGTGGTGAATTGGCTCTATTTCCTTTGAAAATTGAAAATATTGATGTAACAAAAATATTGAATTGCAAAAGTTACAAGTATGTCAAGAATGAAACAAAGTTGGGGAAAGAATCAAAAAGGTTGGAATATGTTGAAGAGGAGTTGCCTGTTCTAACACTTATGGACAAATTTAAGAAATTGATTCAACCTTATATTTGTCATGCATTTTTTGCAAAGTGGCAAACACAACAGTTTCAAACTCTGAGAGATAATTTTCCACTTGGAACAATTGTATCCATTGTTGATTTTGTAGAGAACTATTCATTTGTTCATCAGAAAGCAATTCAATCAGATTATTACTTTAATAAGTAGGTCACTATTATGGTACATGTTTTTTATAGACATGCACAGTTAAATTTGGATGGTGTTCAGAGTACAGTTCAAGCACAAGTAGTTATAAAGGAATATCATTTCTATATAAGTGATGATAAAGAACATGACATTCACTATGTAGAACATTGCTTCAATACATTCTCTTCTTATTTGAAAGAAAGAAACATAAATGTTGATAAAAATTATGTTTGGTCTAATGGATGTGCCACATAGTTTAAATCATCTAGACCATTTTATGCATTGTGTAGATATCATCACAATGAGAATATAAAACACATATGGAATTTCTTTGAGAGTGGCCATGGAAAAGGTGAACATGATGGTGTTGGAGCTTGCATCAAACGTGCTTTGTGAAAGTATCAAATGAATTATCAAGGAGTTCGTGTAAATGATGCACATGCTGTTGTTGAATGGTGTAAGACTCATTTTGCATTAGATGAGGTCAGGACATTATCAACAATGAGTCGAAAGGCACCATATAGAGTCTTCTAGGAGATAATAGGTATGGATGTGTACGTTTGTTTAACTTTTATGCAATTAAATTATAAAATTTTATTGTCAAGTTTTATTTTTGAATTCGTTGAAGTTTAAATTTAATTTTTCTATATTTTCAATTTAACAAACTTTCAAGTGTTAATAGAAAAAACATGCATGGTTGCAAGAGGATAGAAAAGACACGTTCCTTACATTTAGTTATGAGTACAGATAATTGCAATTGGACATTGAAGACAAGAGAATTCTCATGTTTTTGTGACAGTTGCGTTGATGAAAACTATGAAGAATGCATCCTTCAGACACAAAGATATACAGGTGCATGAATTTTGGTACCACTTGATGTTACCGATACATTTGATAAAGAAGATGAAAATTTAGATGATATTCCATTGATTTCTGATGATTATAATTATATCTCTGGATTGGTAAAAGTGGGTGAGTATCATAAAAATTAATCTCAACTTTTTATTTAATTATCAGTTTCAATTGTCTTATATATATTGTACACATGCATTCATGTATACTTGTTATGTAGGAGATGTCTTTCTAGTGATTGTTGAGCCTACAAATCATGAAGGTGTCAGTTATTATTTATTGCAATGTATTGCAGAGAGGACAAAGTTATATGACCTTGAAGAAAGTGATGGAATGTTGTTCCCCATAGGTAAATTATACATATACATGTACATGCACATATATATTTAAATAAATATATATATCTAGGTAACTTCATATCTGTCAAATTTTAAAACACTTAAATTTGTGGTATAGGTTCTGTTGTGATAGAGGGAACATATTTGAAGCAAGAGAAAATAGTCCAACATGGAATACACTTTGTTGATTATCAACCTAACAACAAATTTTTACAATAC
The DNA here is from genome assembly GCA_028749045.1 of Cupressus sempervirens. Classification (NCBI taxonomy): domain Eukaryota; kingdom Viridiplantae; phylum Streptophyta; class Pinopsida; order Cupressales; family Cupressaceae; genus Cupressus; species Cupressus sempervirens. The sequence goes on from CM053793.1 coordinate 221,536,365, forward strand.
AGCCACTTGGTCGTTGCTATAGGGCTTTGTCTGCATCTAGTCAAAATTAAGTGTGTACATCGCAACTGGAGACTAGATAGTGAAGATCATGAAAAGATATTGCATGTTATAAGTGTACATCATAGTTGATTAGACCTTTGAGATTTATTTTATAATAATCTGAATATCAACTTTGGTGAAATGTGTTTTCAATTGTACTATGGTGAAATTGTGAATATCAACTTTGGTGAAATTGTGTTTTTAATCTACATATCTGAGTTTCAGTTATCATTAGTTTATTTAAAAACTATAATATTAATTGTACTATGGATGAATTCAATAATTTAATGACTCGATATAAATAGGCTAGAAGTTAGTTCGAACTTACACAATTTCATTATCTATGTTACAATTCTTAAATATCAACTTCTTTTCAAACTATTGAATTTCATCTTGAATTAAATGTGTTTAGATTAATTGTACAATCATAAGTTCTTAATTTTCATTAATTTATTAAAAAATTAGATAATTTAATAATTTAAATTAATTGTACCATGGATGAATTTAATAATACTCCACCTTAAAAAGTTCCAAGGAAATTCAAGTAGTTGCAAACAATAAATATAGTGATTTTGTATCATTGTAAAACAAAACACATACTTTCTAAGCCCACGGAGGTCCTGCAAAAGTTATAATTAAAAACCATCCGTTAAAGAAGATCAAAAACATTATTATTACGATAAGCTTCCATGAAAAATCACTTTAGAGTCAGTTCAAAGAAATTTGTTGGACGACTAAAAATTGAACTCTCGTTAAAAAAAAAGTATTTTCTGATTGTAGACCTTTATAAAATTAATTTGAAAATGAAAAAAATTACTATTCTTAATTACGGTATGTAATCCTTTGATTTGACAATTGAAAATCAGTAGACAACATTATGTTCTGGTTAAAATCTTTTTCCATTTTTCAAGTAGTCTATTAATGTTGAGTTATTTACAAAAAAAATGAGCCTACACATTGATCAGGAAAAATTATTAGCTGAGGCTTTTGAGTGCATTATTTCTCTCACTTCCATCACAAGGCGAGAAAACTCATAATTTAAAATAGATACAATGCAACTTAAATGTATTGCAAATTGATGAAGAGCAACTTCTGCTCCACCAATACTAGAAAATAGATAAAGTACTCTGATACCATCAGGATATAATGCTTTCAAGACTAATAAATGATATGCAACTATATCTATTTGGAATGAATTACCCAAACAACACAAGCAATCAGTCGGACAAGAAGTTCCACGAGTGTGTTCTCTATCAAATTTTAATATAAGCTCTATCTCATGGAGCTCTAGAGGGACAAGGTCACCTAGCCCCACCCATACCAAATTCCACTCTTCACACTTTTGAAGTATATATTTCTGTGCACTATCTTACCGTTGCCCTCGTGAATTTTGAATCATAACTATCAGTTGATCAGTAAGGATAGTGCCACATCATCTTGAGTCTATGGAATTTTTTCTTGTCGTCTGATCCCATGAAGGAAAATACTTTTTTATTTGTGGAAGTGCTTCCTAAATAGTCATGGGGGGAGAGGTTCTTCTTGAAATCTCTCTTCTATTGAAAGGTTATGCACATACCCTGTAGCTCTTCTCAAAATTGAAAAGAACATTGAGTCCACCAACTCTAGTTAGACACTATTAAATTGTTCAGATATTGTCTTCCAAATATCCTTTGATGCAAAAGCATCATTCTCATAGTAGAAGAAAGGTGGCCCTTACATGAACGCATTGATTTCCTTTGAATGCTAGCCAATAGGTTTCCTAGGAACTCCAAAACCAATTAGTTCCTTGGGACACAAATTAGGGATTGCATCACATACTTCAAACATTACTTGCTTGTCTTGCATTCCATCTATGTATTTTTCATACTTCAACACTTTCATTATCTATGTTACAATTTTGAACTTACACAATTTCATTATCTATGTTACAATTCTTAAATATCAACTTTTTTTCAAACTATTGAATTTCATCTTGAATTAAATGTGTTTTTAATTGTACGATCATAAGTTCTTAATTATCAAATTTAGTTTATTAAAAAAATATATAATTTAATAATTTAAATTAATTGTACCATGGATGAATTTAATAAGATAAATTCATTTATCAACTTTTTTTCAAACTAGATTGAATTTCATAAGTGAAAATTAAAGTATGTGTTTTTAAAATTGTAAGATTATAAGTTCATAGTTATCATTTATGTTAGTTTATTAAAAACTATATATTTTAATGTTACTTTATTACATTTACGGTCATGTACTCTTAAAGTTTAAATTAGTTTAAATTAATATGTTTTTTTAATATTATATTTTGTAAAAGTTCTCTAAAATAATGTATTGGCTTACCTAATTAACATATTTTTATCCACATAAAACTAATATTTATCTTTAGTAGGTTAGTAATTGATAATTTAAGAAATATGTATCTTTCTAACTTCCTACTAATTGATAATTGAAATACATGTACACACGTTTCTCAAGATCATGTTCTATAGCTATAACACAAAAAAATACACATATGTACACATATACATGTCTCAAGAATAAACATCTACAAATCTAATATATCTCTATGTATCTAAAATGCAAACTGTAAATCTCGAATAAATATACATATGTAGCAAAATATAAAAAGTCATATATGTGTACATGTGATGGTATCTAACTACTAAAATACTCAATAATCATCAAGGAACTAAAATACACGTGTACATGTAAATTGTACCTCCAATATATATGCATCAAAAAATATATAAGTCTTATCTACTACTAGAAGGACCCCTCAAGACACATATGAATAGAATGACCCTCTGATCGAGTGTCTTGTACATCCTCTCGCTGAGGCGCATCAACCAAGCCCTGCAAATATATATACATATATACATACATGTATTAGAGTTCTATCTTTAAAACATATATATATATATATATATATATATATATATATATATATATATATATATATATACATGCGTGCATCATGTACATGTACATTCAATTTAAATACAAATTTGCATATATATAGATATATATCTAGTTTTCAAAATATTTAAATAACTTTAAACAAACTATTTAAAACTCAAGTACCTGAGCACTACCAGGTGCCTCAATAGAATCATCTCTCTCATGTATATGATGCCCTGAACAATAGTATGTGTAACCATGTGCTCAACGACCTATGCCTACATGATTTATTACGAGTTAAAGATTAAATTAAATATCTACATATATATCTAAACTAAATTTTTCAATAAATGAACATATTTTTTAATTTCATATATATTTAAAATTAAAAATAAATTATATATGTACCTGGGTCTCTAGAGGTGGAGGATGATCAGTAAACTCCATCATATCATCTACTGATGCACCTAAGCCTGAAACTCCATGTCCAACTACTAGTAAATCTGAGTGAAGTGGATTGTGTAACTGGCTAGGTACATTTGGTGTAGAATCAGTGCTGCCAGGTCTGAATAATAGGTCCATGTATGATGAAATACCCAGGCTCGAACTAGTATCAATCTCAGACAAGCCTCACAACTGCTCACCAAAATCATCAAGGCCCTCAGTTGTGATATGAACATCTCCAACTCATATGCTTGAGTCATCTATAGAGTGTCATGAGTCTAGTGCTGAATGCTGTGAGCTATGCACAGGTGTATCATCTGTCATTGGTGTAGCGGCCTGTGTCTGTGGAACTGTGTTAGGGCTCTGATGTTGTCTAACAACATCCATCACCGCATGTATTGGAATCCTCTATGTATCAGAAATATAGCTAATAAAGTGCAACATATCCTCCACAAAATAGAGTGCCATATCCATATGTGTTTGCTATCTTAAAAGACCATGAATATCACCTAGCAGTGGCAACCCAGCAACTCTATATGCATCATCAGAGAAGGCACCTAAAGTGCTACTAGATGCTTGTGAAAATGGTTGACCAAGTGGACAAGGATGTCAACTATGAAGATAACGACCAATAGAATATGATGTGATACTAGCCACCGCAGATGCAATGTGCCCAATAGTGTCAGTTGCTTCCCTCTGGGAAGCAATGATGAATCTATCTACAATAGGTGCATGTGTAGGAATCACAGGAGGCATCCTTGGTCCAAAAAATTGTTTAAGATCTGTAGGTGGTAGACAATCTACTCAACATACAATTGTTGTGCAAAATAAAGGGGTATCTGGTCGTTATTAGGATAACGACCATATGCAGCTAAAAATCATGGATAGATCATGCTAGCAATAATAGGGTCTTTGCATCGTGTGACTCTGTAGCCTCTCACCCTACCTTGTGTCCCCTCACAAGCTGGAAAGAGCTCTCTCTAGATGACGTCTTTGGGGGCTACCCTCTTGACGTCATCGAATGATGCGTCTCCTGAAACCTCAGCCCTAAGCTCCCTAGATATGGAAGCTAATATGGTAGGAGTAAATGAATGGTGACCTCTAAACCTAACTGTCAAATCTTGTAAACTCCTACATATCATATTACATATGTATCTATAAAGACCATCGTTAGAGGTCAATATAGAGTGTTGCAGTCTAGCAACCTCCTGCTCTGAAAATGCAAATAAATCATTGATATCGATGTGTGGAGATGGTGTAGCAGGACCTCCAACAGGAGCTACAGGTGCATCCTGACCTAGAACATGAGCTGCACTAGGAGCCACAATAGGACCTACACCACGAGGAGCTGGAACATGAGTTGCATGATGAGCCCTATGTCAAGGTACATGAGGAGCCCCACCAGAAGCTGCAACACGAGGCCCACCATGAGCTGCATGAGGAGCCATATCGAAAACTGCATCATGTGTTGCAATAGGAACCACATCAACCTGTGCCATAGTAGGAGCCACAGTAGGAACTACATCAGGTGTCGCACTAGAAGCTGCATCAAGCATATCATGTGAAGCCACATCTATAGAAATGTATGAAGAGCTAAACTACCTACTATACACAATTTTTTATTTTTAACATTAAAAATTATACACATGTAATTAAACATACATCACACATCATGGACCTAGATAATCTGTAACACATCTAGACATAGATTAATTTGCATATAAGTATAAGATAACTTTAAACTTGAGAGTGTGGTTATGGTTAGAGTTAATTTTTTGTTCTAAGATTTTATTATACTTTGGGGGGTATTATTAGAGAATTCAATTAAAGGGTAATAACTTATTTATATTACTCTTAAATGATAATGTTTCGAGATTTAGGTTTCAAGTTGGGTTACATATATATCATTTAAAACAAGGGCCATACTTCATGTATGTACATGTGTTTGAATGTATGTGCATGTATCTCAAATGTAATTTTTAACAATTTAGGATTAGGGTTAACTTGTTTTAATTTTATGTAAGCTAGGCCTCAATTAGGTTTTGAAATAGGGTTTTAGTGTAATTAGGCTCAATTTTAGGGTAAGATTTAAGACCTTATGACATTGTTAGGGTTTACATGAACTTACATGATTTCTAGCATTAAATTTAGGGGTTAAAAATTAAGGTCCATGGTTAAGAATTTAGGATAAGGGAACTTAGCATATGAAGTTTATGATTTAGGGTATTTATTATCATTTATAATCTTGGGTTTAGAAATTAAGTTTTAAGATCAAGGTTAGGGTTAGGGTTTGGATATACATGTATGCTATATTCATACCTAGATATGCAAATTAATTTACATTCTTATATATGTATAATTTAGGATCTCCCCTTAAGACATGTCATTGAATTATATAGTTAATTATATACTTGTAATTATTAAGACATTAAAAATAATAACATATGTACATTTAAACATGAATATTGAAAACATATGTATGCACGTCTATATCTAACACATGAACATATTTACATGTACATTTATGAAATAAAATATACATTTTAATCTACATTCTTATGTATAATTTAGGATCTCCCCTTAAGACATGTTTTATTAAATATAGTTAATTACACTTAGTTATAAGATAAATTAAGATCAATAGTTAACATATACACAAATTATCCATATAAAAATGTGAATTTATTAAGAACATGTACACACATCTACTTTTAACCATGAACAAATATACATGTACATCTATGTTCAAAATAAAAAATTATACATTCTAATCTATATTTTTACATGTACAATATAGGATCTAGACCCTTAAGATATGTCATTTAATTAAACTTCTAAAATTAAGACATTAAAGTGAATTTGACATATATACATAAACATTAATATCAAAAACATGGACATGTCTACATTTAACATTAACACACACACACACACACACACACACACACACACACACACACACACACACACACATGTGTGTGTGTGTATTTTTTAATTTGTTTTCTAAAATTTATATTATTATAAATTTTGTAATGTTTTTCTAAATTTTTTAAAATATTTTTTCCAATGTTTTTCTAAATTTTATATTATTATAAATTTTATAATATTTTTCTAATTTTTTTAAATTTTGTTTTCTAAAATTTATATTATTATAAAATTTCTAACATTTTTCTAATGTTTTTTCTAAATTTGTTTTCTAGAATTTATATTAAATTATAAATTTTCTAATGTTTTTGTAATTTTTTTTCTAAGTTTTATATTAAATTCAAAATTTTCTAATGTTTTTGCAATGTTTTCTTTTTAAATTTTTTTCTAAATTTTATATTAAATTATAAATTTTCTAATAATTTTTCTAATATTTATAAAAATTTATTTTTAAATATTTTTAAAACATTTTTTTAAAATTTTATATTAAATTATAAATTCTCTAATATTTTTGTAATGTTTTTTCTAAATATGTTTTCTAAATTTTCCAATGTTTTTGTAATTTTTTTTCTAAATTTTCTAATTTTTTTATATGTTTTTTTTTAATTTTCTAAGTTTTTAAAATAACTTTTTTATAAATTTGTTTTCTAAATTTTATATTAAATTATAAATTTTCTAATATATTTTTTATTTTTTTTTCTAAATTTTCTAATATTTTTCTTATGTTTTTTCTAAATTTTATATTAAATAATAAATTCTCTAATGTTTTCGTAATGTTTTTTCTAAATTTGTTTTCTAATGTTTTTCCTAAATTTTATATTTTTTTCCTAATGTTTTCGAAAATTGTTTTCTAATGTTTTCTATTTAATATTTTTCTGGTTTCTAAATTAATATAAATAAACAATAAAAATATTAAATTAACATTTAGATATACTTTCAAAACTATTGAAAACGTAAATAACATTCAAATATGCTTTATAAACATTAAAAAAATGTATTAAAAAATATTAAAATCTACTTTGATAACATAAAAAAATACTTGTTGAAAAATGTTAAATTAATAATAATTTTGACATACCCAATGATGAGAATTAGAATGAAAGCGAAAGGATGACGGTGACGGAGGTAGCACAAATGACATGTTCGCCCGAACACTCTGAATGAATAGTAGTCGCCGTGAAAATGAATTGGAAAAGTTGAAAAAGCAATTTTAACCACCAAAAATGCATGCGGTACAAGTTCGTCCGAACTCATGTTCCCACGAACATGGCTTAACAGGTTCGCATGAACATGTGTTGCTTGCATGTTCGCGCGAACATGTGAGTGAGGTTTGCTCGAATGTATGGAGTTTGTAATTGTGAAAATTTTGCAACTTTTTAGAATTTGTTCGTCCCACTAAAGTGGAACCCATTATTGTGGGTCCACCCACATGCCTTGTTCATGGTACATCCACTGCTTATATTAAATGCTCCCATCAAACACGGTGGGCAAGAGATATGAGAGAGAGTTTTGCCAAATACTTCATGTGCTTTGTATATGTTTCCCACAATCTATAAGAAATACTACCATTCCAAACTGCTATATTAAGCCCCTATATCAACATAAGATGATGATTCTTCTTGCACATAGAGATGGCATTTGATCAAGCATTTTGGTGCAACCAACTATCCACGAAACTCTTCAAACCCCTTCTTTACACATGGAGTTTAGTAGAACTTGAATCACCTGTTTGATTAATTCTATAAATGTGGTAAATGTAAGGCCATTTTTTCATACCATATACATATTCTCTATGTTTATGAATTGAGTGCTTTGAATAAGGGATAATAGGCTTATAGAATAATCCACATGCATTAGTATTTCAAATACATTTCTATGTTAATTAATAGGCTGGTGCAAAATTGCAGGTCGAAGGATAGAGCATTTGGTCACATGGATCACAAACCTTTCCATGATTCGACGCACATTATGAACTCTAAGTCCAATGGGATAAGAAGAGATAACCTAATATACAATCCATGTGCATTGGAATTCAAAGATCCCAAAATTGTTGCAAGCTTCAATTATTAATCCACTGACATTGCCATGTTGCTTACCAATAACAAGTTCCACAAATATGACCAAAAATATATTTTCATTTGAATAGGATAGGTTGATAACCACATTTAAAATACGTGATTTTAGCTTTGATTGTAACCTTTTTGGATGAGAGGTTAAGGCTAATGGTTGAGAAAATGTATTTTGGAAATTTATCTTAACCCTTTTTAGATGAAGAGGTTAAGATTTTGAATTGAAACACATATTTTTGAACCTATACCTTAACCTCTTTAAAGGATAATGGTTAATAATTGAGTGGAAAATATGTATTTCGGTGCCTCTCATTAACCAAAGATAACTTGAGACTTGAGAATTGAAATTTAAAAATTTGAAAGGAAGAACAGAGCTGGAAATGAGACGAAGATATTTGAAATGAAAAATTTCTTAAAAATATTGAGGGGAAGTGCATCTTTTGATTCTTAAAAGGAGGTTCATTTGAGGAATAACTATATTTTAAGAAAATGGCTAGGATTTAAAAATTCAGAGCAATTTTGATATCCGGGAAACAACTAGCTCTATTTGGGGACAAGGTGTTGGAAACAATTAATTAATTGTGTATTGTCTTTGATGTTACACAAAATCTCATATGATTTCTAGTCAGTGTATGTTGATCTCACTTGGGCATTGAAGACAGCTTCCTATGTCTGCAGAGCATTCCAGAGTTTGCCTAGTTCAGAAGATAGTGTCTACTAAGTCCACTTGGGCAACAAAGTAAAGTTTGTAGAAGTTGAGTGTTAATCAAGCTCACTCAGTTAATGAATGAAATTTTGGATGAAATTAGTGTTAATCGAGCTCACTCAGTTACCAAAGAAAATGTGTGAATATGTAGTGTTAACTGAGTTTAGTGGGTTAACATAAGAAATCACTTTGAGTTAGCATCTACCGAGCAGGGTCGGCTAATGAAGAATTTTCTTGCTTTGGCATATTGAGTTAAATAGTTTTGATTTTTGGTTCTAGCTAATTGAGAAGATGAATATTAATTATTCTAAGTTTTATTCAAAATGACTTGATAGTGTGTAAGATATAAATATGAGATCAAGTTGATTATTGAATGCACGAAATATAATTGAAGATGTGACGATGCTTAGAGGAAGCAAATTAGAAGGATATGCAGAATGTCCTTGTTAAGATGAAACGATACATTCAATCAAGAAGATTCAAGTATACAAGCCAAAATTGAGCTCTGTAATTAGAAATTTAGTTTCATTAAAAATTAGGTCATCTCATTGTTACCCTCTAACCATTATAGCAGTGATCTAAATCTCTTAATCGAGTTGGCTTAACAACTATTTGTAAATCCTCTAACAAGGTGACATTTCTATTGAATTTTCTAAAGACCTCTAACAAGGCCACTCCTAATAGGGTGATTAAATCCTCTAACAGGGTCACACCTAACAGTGTGTTTTGTAACCTTTAATAGGGTTCACTCCTGCTAGGGCTCACTTCAGAAGAGTGAAAATCAGTAACTAGTTACAATTGGTGGTTTTTCCCAAATTGAGTTTCCACGTTAAAATCTTGTGTTCATGTTATTTATTTTATTTTTTGCAACTAAGTTAAAGTAACATCAATCAAAGATAATATCTCAAGATTTTCATGTTAAGCATTTGCTGAGCTATTTCAATGTTTACTGTGTTACAAAAGAGTTCAGTTTTGATTTATATTGACATCTAAGGGATCTAGGATTTATTTTTGTGGTAACTAATTCATCCATCCCCTCTCAGTTACTCCTCTTATATTTCCAACAATTGGTATCATAGGTTTTGGTGCTTGTAGAGAAGGTTTTAAGGACCAAAGCTAAAGATCAAGATATCTTATAGAAGGGAGATTCCCAAGTTGAACAGAGACAACTTTGCAGCATGACAAGGACTTATGAGGTTACATTTGGCAACTATTAGTGATTTAGGTTGTAAATATCTTGATAATGAATACAAGATTCATACTGGAACATTATCAGTTGGAGATATTTTTGAAAAGAAAAATTATAACATCATGATGATTGACATTGCTTCTACTCTTAATTATATTGAACTTGATGAAGTCAAAAGTTGCACTATAGCTTATGATATGCAAATCAAACAAAAATCCATCTCCGGAGGAGATGATAATGTAACAAGAGCTAAAGCTGAAAGTCTCAGAGGACAGTTTGATCAGATGAAGATGAGAGAAGATGAAAATATTACAAAATATGTTGAGTGAATTAAAGAAAGTGTGAGCGCAATCAAAGCATCTTGAGGAGACATTGATGACAAAATAGTTGTAAGCAAGGTACTGAGAACCCGTCTTCCTATCTATGCAATTAGAGTATCTTCTATTCAAGAAATCGGATGTGATCCAAATAGCAATATAACTTTGAATGCTCTAGTTGGAAGATTGATAGCTTTTGAGTTGGATAACTATGATAACTATGTCCTTAGTTCCAAAGGTATTGAGTATACATTTGAAGACAAGCTTTCACTCAAGAAAAAGGGTAAGAAATCATAAGAAAATCAATTAGAAAGTGAAGAAGAAGAAGAAAGTTTAGAAAGTGATCTTGAAGTTGTTGAAACCCTACTTGTAATGAAATATTCCAAAGGTAGAAGAAAGTACAAAGGTAAGATTCCTCTAATCTATTTTTCTTGTGAAGAAGTTGGTCACATTGCTGCAAGGTGCCCAAATAGAGAAGATAATGATGAAAATAAAAGAAATAAATTCAAAGGCAAGAAGGAATTCAAAAACTACAAAGACTACAAGGACAAAGGTAAGAAATCTTGTTTTATGGGTAAAGATTCTAATAAGAGTAAAGATTAAATTGTATATATTGTTGTAAAAGATGAATTTGATGATGAAGGAGATAAAATGACACTTACCTCTCATGTTAGCAAAAATGATACATGGATTATTGATAGTGGCCACTCACATCATATGACTGGAGAAAAAATAAAGTTTGAACACATGAAGCATTATGATGGTGGTAGTGTGATATTTGGAAACAATGAACTTTGTTGCATAAAGGGAAAATGATGTATCTCATTAACCAATGAACTTAAATGTGACAATTATTATTGGGTTGAAGGACTAAAGCATAATATACTGAGTATAGCATAGTTGAATAACAATGGATTCAAGGTAGAATTCATGAATGGGATGACCAAACTGCTGGATGAAAAAGGAAATCTAGTTGGATCTGGCAAAAAAATAAAAGGTAATCTATTCTATCTAGATCTTAGTGAAAATTCATGTTGTATTGCTCAAGTAGAAGAAAGTTGGTTATGACACAAAATATTATGTCATGTAAACTTTGATAATTTGGTCAAGATAAGAAAAAATAGAAGAGTAAGAGGTATTCCTAGCTTGAGGAAACTTGATACGGGTTTATACAAAAATTGTCAATTTGGTAAGATGGGAAAAACTAGTTTCAAAAGCCAAAACTATCATTTAGAACAAGTCTTAGAGCTTGTACATACAAACTTATGTGGACCTATTGGAATAGAGAGTTACAGTGTAGATAAGTATTTCATTATTTTTGTTGATGGTTATTCTAGAATGATGACTGTAATGTATGTAAAATAAAAATATGAAGCTTTTTAAAAATTAAGTGGTGTCTAGCAAGAGCAGAGAAAGAAACTAGAAAGAAGCTGAAATATTTAAGATCAGAAAGAGGTGGTGAATTCATTTCCAATGAGTTCAATGAATTCTACATTGAAAGAGGAATTAAGAGACATGTATCAACCCTTGGTACACTTCACTAGAATGATATAGATGAAATAAGGAATAGATTCATCATGGATTGTGCAAGAACATTGATGATAGAAAAGAATGTTGTAGTCAAATACTGGAAGGATGTAATTAGTACTGTAATGCATACCTTGAATAGACTACAATTGAAGAAAGACTCAAATCAAACTCCTTATGAACTATGGTATGGCTACAAACCTAATGTAAGTTACTTGAAAGTATTTGGTAGAAAATGTTATACCTTGAAAGAATCTAGGAAAGATAAATTTGATCTCAAAGGTGATGAAGGAATATTCATAGGATACTCTTGTAGAAGTAAAGCATACAAATGTTTGAATCTATCTATTTATAAAACCATAGAAAGTGCACATGTGAGAATTGATGAGTTTGTAGAAAAGAGTGAAGAAGAAAGCAACAAAAAACCTGAGGATTACATAAGATTTGTTTACTATGAACTTGATAGTTTGCCAAATCTATTTGGAAGTTAGGAGGTCTCACATCCCAAGTCCCCAAAATCTCCAAAAATTACCAAGTTGTAATCAGCGCAACCCAAGTCATAGTTTGAAGGACCCAAGGCATAGTCAGAAGCTACTAAGTTGTTGCTAGAGAAAACTGAGTTTGATGGACCTGAGTCATTGATAGTGGGACCTAAACTTAATAAAACAGATCATGAAGAAATTAGTGAAACAAACTCTAAATCTAAAATACTTGTGTTAGCAAAATATGTCTGAAGGCATCATGCACCTGATAAGATCATTGGAGACAAGTTAGATGGAACAATGAGAATAAACAAATTAAAAGGTGCATGTTAGCTAGCTTAATTTGAACTTAGAAATATTAAATATGCTTTAGATAATGAAACTTGAATTGAAACAATGAATGAGGAAATATAATAGATGGAGAAGCTTCTAGAAACAAAGCAAGGTTAGTATGTAAAGGTTATTCTCAAGAAGAAGGTATTGATTATAGTGAAACTTTTTCTCATGTTGCAAGATTAGAAGGTGGTAGAACTTTACTAGCATATGTAGCTCATAGAGGGTTTAAGGTTTATCAAATGGATGTAAAATATGCATTCTTGAATGGAATTCTTGATGAGGAACTCTACATAGAACAACCTAAAGGTTTTGTAGATCCCAACAAAGGAGATATGGTCTGCAAATTACACAAACCATTACATGATATCAAAGAAGCATCTAGAGCTTGGTATGAAAGACTTCATAAATACTTGATAAAGATTGGTTTTCAAAGAAAAAATGATAACAACAATTTGTATATCAAAGAAGAACCAAACAAGAAGATTGTGTTGGTAGAAATATTCATGGACAACACTTATTTATAGAAAGTGATGACTTCTGCAAGGCATTTTTAGAAGAAATGAGTAAAAAATTTGAGATGTCTATGTTTGAAGAGATAAAATTCTTTGTTGGATTACAGATCTAGCAGAAGAAAGATGGTATCTACATTACTTAATCTAAATATATCAAGGAGATACTAAAGAAATTTAGAATGGAAGGTTCAAGACCAGTTGGAACTCCTATGTCTATTGGACATAAGCTTTCAAAAAATGATGATTCCAAGGAGGTAGATTAGATGACATATAGATCAATGATTGGAAAATTACAATATGTAGTGCATACAAGGCCTGATATTGCATTAACAGTTGGTATGGTGGCAAGATTCTCAAAAAATCTCAAAGAAAATCACATGATGGAAATCAAAAGAATCATGAGATATCAAAAAGGTACCAAAGACTATGGTTTATGGTACAAAAAAGGAGGAAATTTGGATTTGAAAGCATTCACGGATGTTGATTGGGTAGGAAGTGTTGATGATAGAAGAAGAACTAGTGGTGGAGTATTCTTTCTTGATAAAAGACTAGGTCTTGGACAAGAAAGAAACATAATTGTATTTCTTAGTCCACAACAGAGGCATAATATGTGGAAGCATTAGTTAATTGTTCTAATATTGTTTGGTACAAACAACTGTTGGTAGGAATGAAGATAGAGATCAAGGATCCAATGGTTATATACTGTGATAACACTAGTGCAATTAATATATCAAAAAATCTAGTGATGCATACCAAAACAAAACATATTGCTATAAAATATCATTTTTAAAGAGAATTGGTACAAGATAAAGAGGTAAGATTGGAATATGTGAATACAAAAGAACAAATTGTAAACATATTCACTAAGCCATTACCTAAAGATGAATTTTGGTATCTAAGAGGTAAGCTAAGGGTCATTCCCCTATCTGAAGCCCACTAAATGAAGTTTAGTGATGCATTAACTAGCGCATGTTGAAGATCATTCAGTTGATGCGGTATTGACAAGGGCATATTGCAAATGAATTAGTACATGAGGTACATTGGTACTCACTGAATATAGCCTTTGGCATGAGATGTCAAAGAGGGAGAAGTGTATTGTCATATCTCATAGAAATTTTATCACTTCAAGAGATGACAAAAAGGGAGATATCAAAGACATAGGTTTGTTGACAGAGGGTGAAACTAAAGGCAAAGAGAGTTCACACTGATAGAGGGAGTTCTCATAGATTATAATCAGAATGAAACTAAGGATATTTTCCTTTATTCTTGCTCTAAAATTTCATTATATTATGACATGTTGTGTTGCCATCAATGCCAAAGAGGGAGATTGTTGGAAATAATTGATTAATTGTGTATTATCTTTGATGTTACGCAAAATGTCATATCATTTTCAGTTAGTGTATAGCAAGCTCACTCAAGCATTGAATAAAATTTCCTATGTCTATCGAGCATTCCAAAGTTTTCCTAGTTTAGAAGGCAGTGTCTACCGAGTTCACTAGGATGAAAAAGTAAAGTTTGTAGAAATTGAGTGTTAATCAAGCTCACTTGGTTAATGAAGGAAATGTTGGATGGAATCAGTGTTAACCAAGCTCACTTGGTTACCAAAGGAACTTTTTGAATATGCAGTGTTAACCAAGTTCACTTGGTTAACATAAAAAATCACTTTCAGTTACTATCTATCTAGCAGGGTTAGCTAACGAATAATTCTCTTATTATGGCATATTGAGTTAAATAGTTTTGATTGTTGGTTCTAGTTGATTGAGAAGATGAATATTAATTATTCTAAGTTGTATTAAAGTTGACTTGATAGTTTGTAAGATATAAATATAAGTTCAAGTAGAGGATTGAATGTGTGGAACATAATTGAAGATTTGATGATGCTTAAAGGAAGTGAATTCGAAGGATAACTAGAATATCCTTGTTATGATGCAAAGATACATTAGATTAGGAAGGATCAAGTATACCAGCTAGAATTGAGATCTGTAATTAGAAATTTAGTTGCATCAGAAATTAGGTCATCTCATTGTTACTCTCTAACCATTGTAGCAGTGATCGAAATCTCTTAACAGAGTTTGCTTAACAACAATTTATAAATCCTCTAACAAGGTGGAATTTTTATTGAATTGTCTAAAGACCTCTAACAAGGCCACTCCTAATAGAGTGATTAAATCCTCTAAAAGGGTCACACCTAATAGTGTGTTTTGTAACCTTTAATAGGGTTGGGTCCTAATAGGGCTCACTCCAGAAGAGTGAAAATTAGTAACTAGTTGCAATGGGACCATTTTTCCCAAATTGGGATTACACATTAAAATATTGTGTTCATCTTATTTATTTTATGTGTTTGCAACTAAGATAAAGTAACATCAATTATAGATAATATCTTAATATTTTCATGTTAAGAATTTTTTGAGCTATTTTAGTGTTTACCGAGTTACAACATAGTTCAATTTTGATTTATATTGACATCTAAAGGATCTAGGATTTATTTTTGTGGTAAATGATTCACCCCTCCCCTCTCAGTTAATCCTCTTATATTTCCAACACAAGGAATACAAAGGATGTAGGTGAACCCAAAGGATTTGATCAATGCCTTACCCATTGGGATATAGTGTCACTCAAAGTAATCAACGAAGGGGATGAACCAGAGAAACAAACACAAGAAGAAAACAAGGCACACAAAAAAAATAGAACAACAGAGCACAACAAAAATCCCTAACTAGAATATGTACAAGGAAGGTGACCCTACCTCAAAGAGACTTTGGTGAATCATTCAAACCCATTTACTAGTAGAGAAAAATATTGTACATGATCAAATATCAAATGGTCAATGTTAAGTTCTTGTAGACTCAAATGTAAGCTTGCTATTTGAATTCCAGTTCTAAGATTCCTAGCATGCTCCACATCTCTAGACAAGGGAATGTATCCAAATAAAAATGCCTCATAAAAAATATTTAATTAGAATAAACTCTACTTCATGTCACATATCATTTTTTATTTCATTTTGATAGAGTTGAAGTACAAGGCTCTCAAGTTCATGAATGCATTTATGATCTTTTTCTCTAATTGACAAGTCCTCAACTTGAATTTTTAGAGATTGTTCATAATGGAGCTTTTGAATCTTCTCCAATACCAAATGGTCTTTTTCTCCAATTTGAACATCCATTTGATCATCCTCATAAGAGGAAGTGATCACTTTTTTCCTTTGGTTGCACATATCTTCTAGTAAATCCATCTCATTAGGAGAATTGATCATAGGTTGAAATTCCTATAAATGATCACTTTTAAAAGAGAATCATCATCAAAACCCTCATCTTTGCACTTTTAAATCTCTTCACCAAAACACATTCCATATTTTATTATGATAACCACCTTAGGAGGAAATTTCTTTGAGTCTAGTTCATTTGTCTCTTTCATGAAATCAACATTACAAGACCTTGAACATCAAGATGCAACTTCAAGATAAAAGGCTTCAAAATTTGGACAATTATATATCTTTGTTCTTGATGCTTCCTCATTATAACCTCTATTGATATACTCATATGCTTCAAATTTAGATTGCATGCATGATGAAGATTGAGGAATTGATGTTTCATCTTCCCTTTCTTGAAACCTACCTTTCATTTCCATTTCCATTGTACTTGTCATTAAATTTTCATCAATGTATGCACAAACTTGGTCCATTGGTTCTTCTTGATGATGTTCTTCACAAAAGTGGAAAGCTTTGTATTCCACTTGCATTTAACCTTGAAAATACTTGACAACTCTTTAGATTTCTCTTGTATATGATCTTCTACTCTCATTCTTATCATATCACTTTCTAAAATTCCCTCAATATCTTTGAATGTAAAGGCCTTCGTCTCTAATGATAGGAACAATGTCTGCAAGATTTCACTTGATGTTGTTTCTTCATTAGTGATAGCACAGTATAAAATTTTGCAATAGATTCTGGATAATTGAATTCACCATTAAGATTTTTCATCTTCAATGATTAGTGGTGAATGGATAGGAAGGTCTTCTCCACACAAGAAGTCATCATCTGAGGCCTCAAAACACCAAGTTGGGATGAAAACTGGATGGGATTCCTCTTCTAACACCCCTTCACCATTCTCTTCAATTTGTGGCTTCAAGAATGTATGGAAAGACTTTGATGTTTCTTGTTCGTGCTCCTTGTTTTTAGACTAATGGATGATTCCTTCTTATTTTATATGAAAATCTTTGTAACACTTATGAAAAGAATCAATAAAGATTTCCTTTTCCATCTCACATTCTTCTTCTTTATAATTTTCTTTGCATGCACCTTCTAATGAATCTCTTTCAATATTTTTCTCACAAGGTATTCTGTCAGCAAGAAAATGATTTTCACCTTTAACTTCTCATTCAATTTTCTACAATTGTTGAAGCACATATGGGTGTAGTTTTGTAGGATCAACCCTCCTATTTCCATAGAATCTTTTCAAAAATTCCACTTTCTTAGGATCACCCAAATCTTGATTTTCTTGAATAGAAGATGTAGTAGAAGGAACATCATCATTGCTAAGGATGGTCAATTTAATAAAATAATCATCAGAACATAAATGGTTCTTTCCTCCATCTCTTCCTTCAATGTTTCTCAAAGTTTAAAGGAGAGCAGGATGAATTTTTTTGGATCCATTTTTTGACCACCGTAGAAACTCTTTAAGAAGCTAATTTGTCAAGAATAATTTGGAATCTCATTTTTTTCAAATACATGTGTATGAGAAACATTTTTATTATTCTTCATCATTGATTTAGATGAAAGACATTTTTCCACATGAACTTCTTTATCTTTATATGTTGAACCTAAATAGGGTGAAAATTGTGTTCACCTAAACGTATAGAGGAAAATATAGCTAATAGAAAGAAATGTGTGTGAAGGGGAATATAGGACCTATCCTTAACCCTAATTCCCAAAAGGAATGATCCAATTTGATTAACCAGAAGAAAGTGATCGATGGACAAATGAATCAAACAATGGAGAATGTGAAGAAAGGAGAAAATCCTATAATATACTATAGAGAGTAATTACTTGAAACATTGAATGAATAAAAGAAAAATACTAACCTCAATTTAGGATGAATCTAGAAAATGCTGATCTCTAATGTCTATATATAGTTTCAGGAAATTCTGTAATGATTCCAGTTTGGAAATGTCGAAACAAAGAAAACCCAGAAAACTTTTGTCCTTTTGAAAGTAGGTTGACCTTGACCCAAATAGTAAGGAACAATCTTACCCTAGGGCACAATTGTACCCCAAAAAGTTGACCTTGACTTGCACTACACTGACAAAATTTGTGTTTGCGGATCTTGCAAGTTCAACAAAAAGGGTATCCAATTTGGCACTTTAATTCATTGTTCCACACCTATATTTGCAAGAAAAATAGTTTTGTTGTTTAGATGAGGGGATTTCCTTGGTCAACCCCTAGTTTGGAATCAACCTTAATAATGGAATTGAAATAGATAATGCTAGTGAGTAGTAGAAGTAAATCTAACAATGAAGCTATGATATTCAATATATATGCAACTGTATTTGAAATGTAAACAAATATCTTAATATGAAAGCTTGAACGTAACATTAGCAAATGTAAATCAAAACCTCCATGATTATATGCATGGAACCGACCTTGAGAGAAGAATGAATAGATCTTCAAGATGAAAAAAGGATCTCGAAGGAAGATCACACCACCATGATGGTGATCTAGGGTTTTGAATAATGAATCTTGAATGCTTGAACCAAATCCCTTCAAAGGCTTGAATTTCTCAAGCATTGATCTTCCATGAAAAACTTGAATGCTTGAAATTCTTGGTTGAAATTCACTAGATGATGGTTCATAGATGCTCTTTTAAAGTTAATTAGTTTCTCATAGTAAGTGCATGGATGGATGTCAAAATGAGAGAAGAAGGCTTCCTTATATAGAGATCTAGGGTACAAACTTCTAGAGAAGGCCGACATAGGAGCATTAAATCTCAATTAACCTTAACCCATAGAAATGAACCTAGATTAAATGCAATTTAAGAGTGTACCATTCTAAAACTTGAAACAGCTAACTTTGAAGCAGAAAAATGAAATTTTGTGAAGCCTAATATCTTGAAACTCCTAGAACTTGAAAATTGGACTTAGGGTCAGGGATGAGGTCAACCCTACCCTAGGTCAAGTTTGAGGTCATCCTTGACCTAGGTCAGGGTCAAGGTCAACCTTGACCCTTTAGGTTGTCCTTGACCTAAAAAGTCAAAGTCCCCAATTTCAAAGAGAAAATTGTTAGAAATAGGCTAGAAATAAAGAGAGGGAAGCATAATAGGGGGAAAAAACTAGATGCATGCAAAGACCTATTCAAGGGTCTTGACATGACCCCATACCACTTACTTAGAGGGATAAACATTCTTAACATGGAACTGCTTCCATTTTAAGATGATACAAAACCATTTTCCAAAAATGATTCTTGATCATGAGAAAGAAAACCATAATCCTTTCCATCTTCTTCTTTTATCTTTCACAAAATCTGAAGCAAGTGAAGATAAACCATAATGTGATCTAGCCTCCTTTTTCCATAGAATAGTTTCAAGAAACCAACCAGTAACCTACTTTTTTGGATATGAAAAGAATTCCTCATCATTGTCATTGTCACTATCACTATCACTTTCCACTTTTCCTTCATAGCAAACCATGTTTTTAATTCAAACCGTGGATAGAGTTTTCAATATTCAATCTTTTAAATGGAGTCTCCAACCTTCATTCTTGGGAAAGTACCTCTTATCAGCCAACTTACTAGTTATTTTTTACTCAACCTTGGATGTGACCAAGATTTTGCTTGTTCCTTCTTGGAATAACAATTATTCTTTCAATGAATAGAATGTTTTGACCAATAGGATTTTTTGCAATATTTCTCTAAATTCTTTTTCTTCTTTTATAACTCAATTTACTTGATGATATTGTTGAGCGCTTCATGTACACCTCCAAGCTAGAGTGTTAAAATCTAAAATAATGTCTTCTTGTGTGTCTTAGAAACATACATTTGGTTGGAACATTGGAAACACATTCTCATGTTGCAATTGTTACAATATATAGTCCACCAATATAACTAAGAGGAGGGGGAGGGGGGTTGAATCATTTATCCAAACATTATCATAGTTATCATCCTTATTAAATATTAACCATATGAGTAATATAATCATAAACCACAAGAAGATACTCATGCACAATAACACTAGATATGTTAACTAGGGAAACCCTTATCCAAAGGGAAAACCCTAGTGGGGATGGTACCAACAATATGATGTATTAATATGATTACTCCTTTTTAGAGGATGGACCCTATTAGAAGTCTATGAATTTTTTTAGTACATATTAGTCCCTATTAGGAGACATTGAATCTCGATCAAGAGATTCCAACCCTGTTAGGAGTTATAGAAGGTAGAGGACCCACTATCCAAACAACTTCAAGTGAAAGACCAATGAACCCACTATCCAAATGATCTATGTATTATTCCTTGTAGAATAATAGAATTGAAGTATACTTCTCCTTCCTCTTTCTCTATCCTATCAACCAGACTTTTTCTCCTTTGGATCTCGATACTGGAGATCACAAACTTCACATCCAATAATCCCTTGGATCACTTACTCACATTTTCCAAATACTCTTCTCTTGTTCACACTTCCTTGATCACTTTACATTCTCCATACCTTTCTACAAACAAGGAAAATACTTTCCTTTATACCAATTCTTCAGAAAAATTTCTTGAGTTGGCCTTGAGGCTTTCCCAATTAATTATAATAGGACCACATTAACAAAATTAATTATTTCACAATCAAAATAGCACTGTCAGCTCACAACCTATACAACTCTTCACACATGTGACTTTAGGACTTATGCACTTAAAGATGTCATCATCAGATTTTCCTCTACCACTATGTAACTTTGCATCTCCATATTATATCTCTATTAGAAGATATAACATGATCATCATAAACTACTTTGTAGGTGCTCTATTTTTGCACTACTATTAGTAAATCACTAATAAATTTTGTATCTCTTCGACTTAGGTTATACACACTTAACCTCATCATTAGGAAACTATAAGGAACATGTCCTTAACCACGGATCACCTAAGAATCAAAACTTTGTTTGTATAATCATGATCTCTACCTGCTACTCTACCAGTCTTCATAGAATTACTGCTATGTTGATATCAATGACAAACATAGTCATGAATGAAACATATCAATATTGCCACATGTTCTACAATGCTTAAGATACTCCCCCACAACATTCATGCTAAAAATATCCCCCTTTTCCATTAATGGCAACATAAATGAAAAATATTTGGGTTCCAAGAATACCAAACAATACTCTGTTGCTGCTGCTATTCACATTTTTCAAATCCTCTTCATTATCAAATCTAAAATCCTTTGTAACACTACTATATTTTGCATCTTCTAGGATTAGCATCAGTCGTTCACACACTTAAACAACTCTCAATTTCTTTCCCATACATCATAGTTCTTCATGCTTTATATCCCCCCATAAAGATTTTCCTTCTCCTTTCTTACAAGAATGTTTCTAAATCTCCCTAATATAGATATGTTCAACTATTTCTCCCCCTTTCATCTAGAGGATGTTTTTCATGTACATATCTCCCCCATTGACATCAATGAGAAGGGCCTCATTATGTCAATTATCTACTTCCAAGCGTTCAACCAACTCAAGTGTCCT
Source organism: Cupressus sempervirens (assembly GCA_028749045.1). Lineage (NCBI taxonomy): Eukaryota > Viridiplantae > Streptophyta > Pinopsida > Cupressales > Cupressaceae > Cupressus > Cupressus sempervirens. The sequence continues at coordinate 221,558,537 of CM053793.1, forward strand.
AAGACACTATTCAAGACCAATTACCAAGATCCCTTAATGACTCTACTCATCCTAGATACTCCATAAAACAAGAATCAACATTTAGTATAGTAAAACAATAGTGCTCTATACCACTAGATTGATGCAAGCTCTGTGTCATCTACTCTGATGTAGGTAGTGGCAACACCCAAATCATAACTCTCAAATACTCAAATGTATCTCTAGGTAAAGGCTTTGTAAATATATCTACAATTTGATCATTAATATTGACATTCTTCAATCTGATCTCCTTTTTTGCAACCTTCTCTCTCAAGACATGATACTTAATAGATATATACTTAGTTTTAGAATGCAATACAAGATACTTAGGCATACTTATTGTACTTTTGTTATCACAATATATGATAACATGTTCTAAAAATTCTATCCTAATATCCTTTGACATCTGCTTCATCCACATAACTTGATTACAATTGTTTGTTGCTACCACATACTCTGCCTCAGGTGTGCTTTGAGAAGTACAATCTTGTTTGTTGCTTAGCCAAGAAACCAATCTTACTCTAAGAAAGAATGCTCCACCATTGGTTCTTTTTCTATCATCCATACCGCCTACCCAATCCACATTAGTATAAGCACACAAAGTGAAATCTCTTGATCTATCATACCATAACCCATAATCAGATGTTCTTTTCAAATATCTAAATATCCTCTTTACTGTTGCATAGTAATACTCCTTAGGACTAGCTTGAAATATTGCTACAATCCCAACAACACTTTCTATATCCAATCTAGTGTGAGTTAGATTTTGAAAACCTCCAATCATGGATCTATATTTTTTCTACTCAACTTAGGTGTTTCATCCTTTATAGATAACTTGTGACTAGTTATTATTGGTGTACCAACATACTTACAACTTTCCAAGCTAAATCTCTTCAACAAGTCTTTGAAATACTTCTCTTGTGAAATGAAAATGACATCACTCTTTTATATAAACTACAAACCTAGAAAGAACTTCATTTCTCCTATCATACTCATTTCAAACTCATTCTTCATTTCTTCAGCAAACTTATCACTTGCTTCATCATTGCCTCCAAAAATTATGTCATCGACAAATATCACTATTATCAACAAACCATTCTCAATTTCTTTTAAGTACAAGTTACTATCCATTGTACCTTTAGAAAATTCAAGCCATAAGGTATGAAACTTTTTTCATACCTTATGACTACCTTTTTATAAGTAGATCAATATCGTCTTTGATCATTTTAGCTTCTTTAGATTTGGATCTATCTTTACTTGTGCATCTATTCTTCTAAATACAATAGAAGGATTTTAGATCAAGAAACTCGATGGTCTGTTCTTTACACAATTCTGAAATCTCACCAAGAAGCTCTATCTTTTGGGTGTCAAAATTTCCTCTATTTGACTTAGGACTTAGACCTCTCAAAGTTGTTTTATCTTCAAGGACCCTTAGCTCTAATACCGATTATTATAGTATATAGTCCACCAATATAATTGAGAGGGGTGGGTGTGGGGGTGAATTAGTTATCCAACTATTATATTGAAATCATTTACAAGTCTTGTGCTTATTCAAGAAACAACATGAGAATTGGAAACTTAGTCAAGCACCTTTCAAGAAACCACACTAGAAACAACATTTGGAAGACCAAGAGTCACAACTTATAATTCCACAAAGATGTCCCTCTTGGAATTTGAACCGAGGTCTCCACAATGAGAACTCATTGTTTCAACCACTAAGCTAAACCCCTTGGACTTTATCCAACTATTATCACAATTATCAACCTTTTTAAATTAACCATGTGCAAAATATAATCAAAAACCACAACAAGATACTAATGCACAATAATACAAGATATGTTAACTAGGGAAACCCTTGATTAGAGGTAATCTCCTGGTGGGGATGGTACCCACAAGATGATGTACTAATATAAATATTCCTTATTAGAGGATGAACCCTGTTAGGAGTCTATGAAAAACATTGAGTACATATTAGTCCCTATTAGGAGACTTTGAATCCCTGTTAAGATATTCCAACCCTGTTAGAAGTTGTGCAAGCCACATTAAGATTTATAGAAGGCAGATGGACCGACTATCAAAACAACTTTAGGGGCAAGACCAATGAACCCACTATCTAAATTATCTATGTATTATTCCTTGCAGAATAATAGAATTGAACTATACTGGTCCTTCCTCTTTCTCTGTCCTGATAGCTAGACTTCTTCTCCTTTTGATCTCGATACTAGATCACAAACTTCACATCTAATAATCCCTTGGATCACTTACATTTTCCAAACACTCTTCTCTTGTTCATACTTCCTTTACCACTTTGCATCCTCCATACCTTTCTACAAACAAGGAAAATACTTTCCTTTATACCAAGTGCTCAAGAAAATTCCTTGAGTTGGCCTTGAGACTTTCCCAATTAATTATGATAGCAACATGCTAAGGCAATTAATTATTTTTCAATCACAATAGCATAATTGGCTCATAGTCTATACAACTCTTTACATGTGTGACTTCAGGACTTGCACACTTATGGATGTCATCATTAGACTATCCTCTACCATTGTGTAACTTCACATCTCTAGATCATATCTCTGTTAGAAGATATAACATGATCATTAGAAAATTCTTTACATGTGCTCTATTTCTGCACTTCTCTTTGTAAATCATGTATAACTTCCGTATCTATTTGACTTTGGTTATGGCAACTTAATCTCATCATCAAGATACTATAAGGAACATGTCATTCACTATGTGTCACTTAAAAATAAAACTCTATCCTTATGATCATGATCTCTATCCGCTACTCTGCCAATCTTCCCAACATTACTAATATGTTGACATCAATGACAAATATAGTCATGAATGCAACATGTCAATACTGCCACATGCTCTCCAATACTTAGGATAATTCCCCAAACGAATACTATTTGCATTCATGGTAATAGCAGTAAAATAATGATTCATTACAGGAGATTGATTAATAGTTCTTATTCAGGCCCCCCAGTAGAGTCGTAAAAAATCTGTTGGTAAATAGATTTGTCACTTAGAAAATATATAGGTTGGTGCAATGAAAATGTGTGAAAAATTAATTTCTCCAATGATTGGATAGGCCCTTGATATACAACCTTCCTCTACATTTAGAGAGGCAACTCCCTCGTAAGATGTAATTTTTGATTTTCAAATAAAGAGCTATTCAAATTATGATAGATAGAAAAAGAGCTACTGAAGATGAATGCATCAAACAAATTCTAAGCCTTCCTAAATCAACTTCAATTGCTAACAAGAACAATCAAGTACTACACTTGAAGGCTAGCATTAGCTTAGTGATGATTTGATGGTTCACCAAAATTTACACCATATTGTGAAACCATTAATTACAACAAGAGTCAACACCCAAATAGTTCAAACTTAGTAGAAATGAGAACACAAAATGTACTTCCTTTTATTTCTTTGCACCAAGAACATAAGAAAAATCTACTGATTAGAAGAGAAAGAATTTTACACACTTTCCAAAGCTTTCTTTGTTAGCAAACTTCAACATAAGGATCCCCTTATTTCCAAATCTAAAAATTTCCCCTTTGTACAAAGTCAAATGATTCTTTATATAGACATTGAGGTTAGGAACTACGCCATGGTTAATAGCTACCTCCTACATATGTGATTTTGGAGAGGTTAATTAACCTTACAAAAATTAACCAAATATGACCTGAAACTTATACTCTAGACCTTTCGAGAAGGAGATTGAATAATCAATCCTTCTCGGTCTCCTTTTGATCTTTGAATCATTTATTCTAATTATATCACTTTATTGATGAACACATATCTATCTTTCCATGAAGAGATCAAGGGCATAAGGCATATATGTGTCCACTTAACATTAACCTTATGTTCACTACCTCCCTAATTGTGCTTATATCTGCCAAATGTGCTTTGCTTCCATCATGAGATTTATTGAAAGGTTGCCCCCTTTATAGATAGACATACTAAAACCACTAGAACATGTTAGTGTAGTTTTTTATTTTTCCTATTTTGCTAAGTTTTTTCTACACTTTTAATAATCTCGCTTAGGTTAATAAAGCATGTCTTATTAGGTGAATGGTTGTGAGGTGTCACCTTCCTACATGTGAGCATCCATTAGCTATCTTAAGAAGATACTTTGCTATCTTTACTCCAATAGATGGTTGCTCCTCATTGGTTGGTGTTGCCACCTCCTCCCTCTTCCTAGCCTATATAAGCATGCTACTTGGCTTGCATTTGCATCTCTTGTTTTTGCATCCTCTTAATGCTTTTTGCTTCCAACATTTGCATTACTCTCTTGGAGACTAACTCTATGATGCTATTTTGATTTTGTATCATTTGCATTCATAGTTTAGATATTTATTCTTTGCACTAGTTTTCTGGGTTATTAATCTTATCAGATTCTAACATGGTATCAGAGCTTTTCTATGTGCAAGAGTAGATTTTAGTTTCCTTGTTTGAGAGATTCGGAGGGGGCTAATAAACTTTATTGTAGTTTTTTGAAAAAAGAAGTATGCTCTTCTCTTGCATCTTTGGATGATCTTAAGAATCAGAAAAGTTTTGATAAAAACGATTTTTCTCTAGGATTTCAATCTCAAATCTATCAACCAACTTGCATATTTGGAGTTTTCAATCAGTTTTGCAGGTTCCAGCATGCCATTCATGAACTTAGGAAGCTGATCCAGCATTTGCATATCATATTCTGGTTGCTGGGGTCATTTTTTGATTTTTGGGGCCATTTTTTACTGTTAAAGGTGTCTAATTTACACTACAGCAGCATCTTTTGTACATCAACAAGAAAAAGATTTTCTAAGTTTTGTTTGCAGCCCTGAAAAACCATCTATTTATCTTTTAGATTTTGCATGCAAGTTGTATATTTTGCAAAATTGAGCATGAAAGGCTACAGCCATACCCCTCTCCGTTGGCAGTCGCAGATTTGAATGCAGTTTTCAAATGTCTCGTTCTTGCTCATATGGACTCTAATTTTGATGATTCTTGTTATGAACTAGGCTATTTTTTTGTGCTCTATCCACTAGTGGAGTTTTTTTTAAAAATTTTCATGCATGAATTCTTTAGAAATTGTAGATTCTCAGCCGTGACTGTGCACAGTTCTCATTTTGGAAACTTCAGAGGATCATAACTTTCTCATACGACCTCATATCGAGGCGATTCTTTTTTTGAAAGTGCATAATTTTTTGAGTAGATCACAGTGGTGCTATTTGTTTCTTTGATTATTGTGCCCAAGTTTCACTTTTAACATATGCTCTTCACGAGGGTTTGTAATGCATTGAAATCAAGACCACTAAGTATTCCTTTCTAGTGGTAGTTGTAAACACACTAAAATAAAGTGCCAAATCATATTTCTTTGGGGGGGGAGGGTGGGGGGGGGTTCTTTGATTGAGTAAAAAGGGGGGGGGGGGGGGGGCATTGTCATGGCTAGGTTCTCTTCTTTTTAGCATTTCTTTGCATTTCTTCATCATGGATCAAACAAATATGCCCATCCTAACTCCATACGATTACTTTGAGTGGAAATCACGCATGACAATTCACTTAAAGAAAGCTAGATTAAATAGGATAACTATGGGACTTGAAACTGAACCTGCTAAAGATGAAGACAAGCCTAAGTGGTTTAACAAATGTGATGAGGCATATGGAACATTGTGTTTGTCTATTTCTCCTGACTTGCTATTTCACATTGATTCTTTAGATACACCAAATGAAGTATGGACAAAGCAAGAAACACTATTTGTCACACAAGATTCAATGAGGGGTCATATGTTGGAAAATGAATTAATTAGTTTAAGTCTAGGAAATTTCAACACAATCCAAGATTTCTTCACCAAATTAAAATCACTAAGGCTGCAGTTAAAAAAATGTGGAATTGAAAAGAAAGATGAACAACTGATTCTTAGTATTCTCTCTAAGCTAAGTTCATAATATTCTGTGTTTGTCTCTACCTTCTATGCTACTAAGGGTGCACTTGGTACTCAATTCACCATGCCATCTTTAGATGATTTTGTTGTCAATCTCACTCGAGAATAGGACAAGCTAATCTAGATGGGCACTCTTAAGTCCTCTAAGTCACATGCCTTGGTTGCCAACCAAGGCACAAAAGAACAACAAGGACAAAGTAGTAACAACAATAGTAAGGACAAGAAACAAAAGAATAGCGAGGAGAAGAAGGATCATATATCGATTTCTTCAAAAGCAACTATTGATACACCATCTTCCAAGGGCAAAAGGCCTAAGAAAGAAAACGTTAAATGTGCCTATTGTAAAAGACCCGGTCATGATGAAAATAAATGTTTGAAGAAACAAATTGATCACTTGACATACATTCTTGAGAATAATAATATAAGTGTTCCTGAGTCTATCAAACAAAGTTCTAATGAAGAGTCTAACAAGGCCAAAGAAAACAACAAGGGGAAAGGAAAGGGCAAGGCTCTTGTTGCAGTTGCTTCCTCACCATCCACTTGGGTTCTTGATTCGGGTGCTTTGCACCACATGGCTTCATCTAAGGAAGAACTTGCATCCTTGGAGCTGTGTACTATGCCTTCTATTTTGATGGGTGATAACACTCTTGTTGAGGTGTGTGGGAGAGGGTCTGTTGATGTGGGGGATGGCACATTCCATGATGTTCCTTGTGTACCCTCATTGTCAACTAATCTCCTATCAGTACACCAGATCACTCACACAGGTTTAGGCAAGCTGGTTGAGTTCACTCCTAGTTCAGTGGAGATACATGAGTTGCACAATGATTCTACAGTTGTAGTTGGGAGAGCAGATCATCAATCGCGACTCTATATGTTTTCTCACTTTGTTCTTGATTCTCCTTTGACTGTTTCACTCACTCACTCTAATGATGTGAGCAGATTATGGCATGAGCGGTTTGGCCATCTTAACTTCCACTACTTGCATCAGCTTAACCAGTAGAGCATGGTCATAGGGTTACCTTCTACTTTGACATTGGAGTCACTTGGAATACATGATAGATCTTCTAATGGGTCAGATTCACTTGAGCAATTTTCTACCTCCACTTCTGATGCAGAGAGTGATTCAGAGGATTCACCTCCTTCCTCTCCTAGTCATCATTCACAAGTTGATGATTCTCCTGTAGATTCTCCATCTTTTGGTCCACTTTGGGCTAGACAGACCTTGCAGTTTGTAGGTGATTTGGTTGGGGATCCATCAAACACCAAGCAGACTTGTTCACAATTCCAGGATGCTTTGCATATCTTCATTGCTACTGAATCAAATAAACGGTCCTTTCATGAGGCTTTTGCTATTTCTAAGTGGGATACAACTATGCAGGAAGAGTATAGTTCCTTGATGAGGAACCACACTTGGGATCTTTTCCTTTTTCCTAAGGGAAGAAAACTTGTTCGATGTAAGTGGATCTACCAGACAAAATTTGCAAGCTTTGCTGGGGGTGCGGGATGCTTCATCTTTTAGGGGGGCCTCTTCCACTCACTTGGAGTCCTAATTTTCTTTGGGGAGTCTCTTTTCTCTCTCTTTTGGGGGAATTTTATGTACATGGGTACCTCATCAGGCTTGACTTGCCGAGACCCATTTCTACATCCACCTAAGCTTCGCTTATGGTGGGGTGTTAGTGTAGTTTTTTATTTTTCCTATTTTGCTAAGTTTTTCTTACACTTTTAATAATCTCACTTAGGTTAATAAAACATGTCTTATTAGGTGAATGGTTGTGAGGTGTCACCTTCCTACATGTGAGCATCCATTAGCTATCTTGAGAAGATACTTTTCTATCTTTACTCCAATAGATGGTTGCTCCTCATTGGTTGGTGTTGCCACCTCCTCCCTCTTCCTAGCCTATATAAGCATGCTACCTGGCTTGTATTTGCATCTCTTGTTTTTGCATCCTCTTAATGCTATTTTTCTTCCAGCATTTGCATTACTCTCTTGGAGACTAACTCTATGATGCTATTTTGATTTTGTATCATTTGCATTCATAGTTTAGATATTTATTCTTTGCACTAGTTTTCTGGGTTATTAATCTTATCAGATTCTAACAAAACCTACATTTGTCCTCTCATAAATTTGTGAGATGAACACTGCATCACTTTTCAAATGAATGAATCCATCAACTATATATGAAGGTCAATATCATGTTGGTCTAGGAATGTTAACGTAGAGGCTTGATTACAAGCAATGGAGATTGATAAATAGTCTCATATGTGTTTCTATCTTCCACCTCCCAATGTGTATGTATAGTGTTGGTGTGCCTATGGAGATTCATTACTGTGACCTACCATGCTCTAGTTATTTCTCCTCGTGAATTAGCCAAAGACTCGTCTACCACTGTCAAATGATGCTTTCTTGGCACCCATCAACTTGCCTATTGTAATAATGAACTCCACATAAAACACTTCCATGTTTCCATTATCTACCAAAGATGTCTTATGGTGGCTATCATAATATGCATTTCTCATTGTATAATGATGTATTAAGACATTGGACAACTCCTCCATGAGTTTGTCAACACTTTCGTGCTTTTGAATATTTCATTTTGCATATGCCTACCATGGCATTTGGTTAGGAAATCTACATGTAACATGTGTGTTTCTATACTCGACATGCATATTTGCATTCAATCAAACATAATAGTGCCCATTGCGCTTGGTACTCTTATGAGTGAATCTGGGTACTCTTAAGGTACAAGTATAATAGTCTAATACAATAGGGGGGCCGTGAGTAGGATATTGATGAACACATTTACGGTAAGCAATTCCCTCATGTGTCAAGGGAGAAAATATGGGCTCTGCTGCATTGTGTCTTGTTGAAAAATCATAATATAACATAATAGAGAAATCAAAAGAGATGAGAAGCCATGGAGAAACTCAAAAGTGGGCTCTGCCCTTCTATTTATAGATTACAACATTACGATAATAGTATGTTTGGATGGCTAGAGTTGGCTGTCCACATAATACTACATTAATATTTTGCATTGAATATGGGCAGATAGGACAGTTGGAGGCTGAAGGTCAAACGACTCTGGGAGGGTACGTGCGGCTGCTTGTCTGCTATTAAGGGCGAAGTGTAGGTTGTGGACGATGGGGAAACGGTGGGCTGGTGGAGAAATTAATATCTGCCAACATATCTCACTGGACCAAACATGGCATTTTGACAAACAAATGACATATGGATCATGTCTTTGGCTTCCGTCACGATAAGTTTCAACTTGTCGGCTATTTCAATATAGTAGCGTTTATTGAAACATATACAACATATTCCTATTCTAGGGGTCATGGCCTAGTTGGAGGATTTCATCCAATGGTTTGATAGCCTCTGTGAATGCTTTGATGTGCTTTCATTTTCTTAAAAGCTTTTATACACATTTGGTGGATTGTGTCCAACTCAGATATTTGTAGTCTCCACATCATGTTGAATGATCCCTTTTTCTTATGAAAGTGACAGGCCAGAGTGTTAAAGCATTCTGTCAAACTGTTTGCATGCCTTGTTCATGGCACATCCACCACTTATATTCCATGCTCCGATCAAACATCACAGGTTGGAGATATGAGAGAGCTTTTCCAAATAGTTCACGTGCTTTGTATATGTTTTCCACATTCTACAAGAAAGACTATCGTTCTAGACTGCTATATTCAGCGCCTATATCAACATAAGACAATTATTGTGCATGCCTTGTTCATGGCACATCCACCACTTATATTCCATGCTCCGATCAAACATCACAGGTTGGAGATATGAGAGAGCTTTTCCAAATAGTTCACGTGCTTTGTATATGTTTTCCACATTCTACAAGAAAGACTATCGTTCTAGACTGCTATATTCAGCGCCTATATCAACATAAGACAATTATTGTGCATGCACATAGAGATGACATTTGATCAAGTATTTGCCCAACCCACTATCCAAGAAAATCTTCGAACCCCTTCTTCATGCATGGAGTTAAGTAAAACTTGAATCACCTATTTGAGCAGTTCAGGAAATGTGGTGCGTACGTGACCATTTTGTCAGACCATATACATATTCTCTATATTTCTATGTTGAGTGCTTTGAATAAGGGATAACGTTCTTGGAGAATAATCCGCATGTGGTGGTATTTCAAATCCTTTTCTATGTTAATTAACGGGCTGGTGCAAAATTGTGGGTCGAAGGATAGAGAGTTTGGTCACATGGCTCGCAAAAGTTTCTATGATTCCACAGACATTATGAACTCCAAGTCTAACAAGATGAGACTAGACACTCCAATATGCAATCCATGTGCATTGGCATTCAAAAATCCCAAAATTGCTGTAAGCTTGGGTTGTTAATCCACTAGATTTGAGATGTTGCTTACCAATAATAAGTTCTTCAAATATGAACAAATTTTTTTTTTCATTTGAAACGGAGAGGTTGATAATGATCTTAATCTTTTTGGATAAAAGATTAAGGTTAATGGTTGAGAATACGTAATTTGGAAATTTATCTTAACCCTTTTTGGATGGAGAGGTTAATATTTTTCATTGAAAGATATATTTTTGAATCGAAACCTTAACCTCTTTAAAGGTTAATGGTTAATAATTGAGTGAAAACCACATATTTTGGTGCCTCCCATTAACCAAAGATAACTTGAGACTCGGGAACCAAAATCCAGAACTTCAAAAGGTAGAACAGAGCTGGGAATGAGCCAAAGATATTTGAAAAGAAAAATTTCTTAAAAAGGTTGAGGGGAAGTGACTCTTTTAATGCTGTAAAAGAGGCACATTCGAGGAATAAATATATTTTAAGAAAATGATGAGGATTTTTAAATTTAGAGCAATTTTGAAGTCTAGGCAAAACACCTAATGATGTCACTATAAATTCTTAACAAGGTTAAGCTCCTCACAAGGGGTACTTCAGAAGAGTGCACTATTTGTGGGTACTAATCCCCACTATAGTTTTTACCAAAAATAGGTTTCTGCGATACCAATTATCTATGTCAATTGTGTGGATGTGTTTACTGGTTTGAAGTTTTTATTTATTTCTATTAAGTTATTCTTGTGATAATGGTTTAAAGGTTGACATTTTGTTTAATTGGTAGATTATTGATTTAGCCCCCTCTTAGTAATATTATCCCTTAGGACTAAATATTGGTATTATAGATCTAGTTCTTTGTTGTGGTGAATTTAGAAACTTGAGGTAAAGATTCAAAGATAATGAAGGCCAGGGTGGGACATGAGAGTGATGGAGAATGGGAACATTGAATAATATAGTCAAAGAAACAAAGATGTAGTTTCTACTATTAATTGTGTTGGTGGAACTCTTGAATAAGAAGATGTGGTCGGGAAAATTCTTAGAACTATGTATGAAACTAAGTGATAAGTTGAATGAATGAAATAATGATCACATAACTACATACAAAATATACAAAAAATAGATTAAAAATGCAAAAATATGTGACTTCCCAAAATTGTCAAACCAAACTCTAATTCTAAAGAACTAAAGTCTAAAAGTGGCTATGCATGGACCTACCTTTTATGATTCTTGATATCTTGAAGATTTCTATATTTTTAGAGGTTTCAAAAATCTAAAATAATGGAAATTTTTTTTTTCAAGTATAGGAAAAAGTACTTTTTCTTCTACTAAAACTATTGGCATGATTTTTTTCTAAATATTGATGCTTCATTTCCTTTTAAATAGTGAACAATTATTGGTTAATTTTATCCTACTAGTAACTCTACTATACTATATATTAAGGTGTATTGTTTGATTAATAAAATAATCAAAATTTGATCTGTCTCTTCTATTTTGTTTTCATATGGTATTAGAGAAGATGAATGAATTGAATAGCTTTCTTTCATACCCTTGATGTGCTCATGTTGATTGAGGAATCATATAAACATTGATGATAAAGGAATGAGATATGGTTGTCTTTGCTAGAAAACCATTTTTGGGGCAAGTTAGTTTTTGCCTAAGTATAAGAGGATAATCCAACCAGTGAAGTGTCATATACTAATGGTAAACAAAAAATACCATTATTACAGGAAGTTAGGAAGGAAATATGTGAATGAATATAATGAGTAGTAAAATGTTGTAAAGAGGTCATGCAGTAAACATGCTAAGTCAATAGGTGAATAGGTTTGAGTGGTAGAAGTATTTTATTGGTAAATAGAGAAGTCAATGGTGAGTATTGAACTAGAATGACTAGTAAGAAAAGATAGCGAATGGTAAACATTGATCAACAAGGAGGTAAAACACAAGAAGTTTTTATTAAATAAAAAAGAAGCCATGAATGAGAGAAATTCATTGAACCTAGTCAAAAGATGAAATGATATATATAGATTAAAGATTCAAATGAAATAGTTTATGGGGATTTTATTTTAGTCTAATTTCAAGGCATATTTTGATGAGTAAGAGTAAAGGAAAACTTTGCATTGGGAATGGTAGAAAGAGTCAAATCTAGTTGATGGGGTCAAATATTCAAGAATGTTTGGGTTAGTTATGAATTGTAAAGGAAGTTTTGGAGGGAGTAGAAACCCTAATTAGGTTTTCTAATTAGACAAAATTAAAGCATAAAAGGATTTAGTTGTCAATAAGAACAAGTATTGATAGAGTTTGTAATACCTTGCTAGGGAACATGATAGGTTTTGGTCTTAGTTGTTAAGTTTTGTTGCAATTTTTCTCTTACTAAGTTTATTTTTCCCAACAAGTTCCCTAACCTTATAAGTCTCAAATATAATTTCTTCTTTAATTTATTTTAATGAATTTAACCAAGTTATCATTCATCTTCTTAATTTAAGTTTACATAAGTAAAATCACAAAACATAATCACATACATAAGACAAAGAGAGTGCACTAAACATTACATAATCAAATAAACTCTTTCCATGTTTTAGTTTTGAAATCTAAAGGTGCAAAAAAATAATTTCAAACATTAATATTTCAAGATGGAAATAAGATATACATCTTTACATTTCTATCAACCCTTTACCTTTTTTGTTCCTAACTACCTTCCCCTTTTACATTGTTTTTTCCTTGACTTCAATAAAAGGTCTCCTTTTAGGGTTAATAATATTAAATAAATGAAATATATCAAGTAAAGTACATATGAAATAGTAAACTTGAAACATCTTTAAAGTAGCTTTAGAACATCTTCAGAAGCACCAAGAAGTGTTTGACTCTCTTTTTCGATTGAACCATGTACAAGCCTCAAAAAGAATTTGCACCCAACTATGTGAAACCATGAGGAACCACTACCCTGAGATAGGGAAAAAAACATGACCCAAACATGTCTAGAATATAATCTAATTCTTAACCCAAAAATCATAATTACAAAGTAAAAGTGTAAAGCCAAAAGGAACACCAAGGGAAAATGAAAGAGTGAGGGGTTCAACCATGTCTAGGTACCTATTATCATACATTCCCAATTTTTGGGATAGTTCACATGAGATAAAGACCATCTCATTGCATAGAATGTCTCCTCCTTGAGAACTTCAACAAGACATGTAAGGACCACTAGTGTTGGGATCATTCAAATGAGTTAGGGACTGATAATTTGCATTGAATGTCCCCTCTCTGAGTACTCCAACACTACTTATTAACCTTGATTAATGTGAGACCCAAAACCTTCCCATAAATTTTTAATTACGTTATCACTTTTTGATGAACTCATATATTGAGATGGCCCACACTGGGCATTGACCTCTAGGCTTAAGATCACCTAGTAGCCATGTTTGGGCCCCAATGCATATGGTGAGCCACTCACCTAGGATTTCTATCCTACTCAAAAGCCAAAACACAACATGTCCCAAATGAAAAAAAGTTTAATATATCTTAATAAAACAATATGTCATTGGTCAAAATGCAAGTGGAAACAAAGTTAAGCTGAAATTAAACTTGAGTGAATTGACCAAAACAATCAAAACAATGAACAAACTAAAAAATAGCCTTAAAACTATATATTTGATTCTTATTATCATGCATTCATTCATTTCTACTGCACTTTTATGATAACCAAAGCTATATCCACCTAATAGGTACATCTACGTGTTATAGCTATACATTTATTATTTTTCCACTTTTGTTAGATAGAGAAGCCCTTACATACCTTAGGGATGAACACTTTTTATTTTTGCACTTTTGTCAAACATAACTGCATATTTATCTAGTAGAAATGCACATTCGTATATATGACACAAACCACATACTAACATTAGGTCATGCACATGGATAGACATATGTGCAGTAAACATGTGCATATACACAATATACTTGCACATCCATTTGAGAGGACTAAAAAGAATCTAAAGGATTATATAGATTGAATTGTCTAAATTGGTTTGAACATATGAGGGATTTCCATTAATTACCTATGTTGGATCTCTAGATTGAAACCCTATTGTTTCTCCTTCTTATTGCGATTCATGTGCTAACATTTCAGTTATGTACCCAAATTTACACAAAGATAAAACATGAAACATATAGCATAAACATAAACACCTTAAAATACCACCACAACTAGCAGAGACATAATAAACCTAGATTTTTTAATGCAAGCAATAATAAAATAATAATTTCCATACTTCAAACATTCATTTATTTACTTTTCCAAGACTATTTCATGTAGGTTTTAGGATGAAGGGGACAGAGAGAGTTAAGAGGATAAATACCTACTTGATTTCTAAGGAAAGGTTGTAGGTGATGCTCTTGTGGCTCCTAGCTCTTCCTGGGTTTTCCGTCCTCTTAAGTTCTATGGAATCTTCTCCTTATAGGCTACCTTCTAGATGATGGAAATTGAACTATAGTTTTTTTCTATTTTTTTTCCATGTTTCCTTTCTTGGAATGGTCCTAATTTATAGGGATTTGGATGTTGTTGCATTGGTTTCATCCATTGTAACCCACATCTTTAACAAGTTTTTATTATTTAATCAACCTATTTATGTATTGTTTGTAATTTTTTATCTAATTTTTCAATTGTTTACCAATTATCTATATGATCTTAGGGTTCAAGCTCAAGGATTTCTTGTGGTCAAATGGTTAAGTCTTCACTAGTTCACCCAAGAGGTTAAGGGTTCCAATATTAGCCACAATTGATAATGTAATAGGTAATGCTATGAATGTATGTAAATGAATCATATTAGTTATTATATTATCATTGATGAAAAAGTCTTAGCTGGTTAGACATTATGCTAACTCAGTAGAGTATTATATCATTTGATTAATGAAGAGTATTTGAAGAAAGTATGATGAAGACCATATTAAAAAGTATGGTATTCAATGGGTGCTTGAATGGGTGGACAATGCTAATGTAATATTGGCTTGATTATTTTACAATCATGTATTGTTGCAATGTATTAAAGAATTCAAATCTTAATTGAATGACAAGTTAATGAAGGGAGATTGTATTCATTAGTGACTTCAAAATTTGCCCAAGTGATTGGCAAAGAAAAAGACGAAAAACACTATTTTCTGAGTGAGTTATTATTAAATGAGTTCTATATGAACTAAGTAAATGTTATATTTAGCAAGTAATAGATGGATGAACTAGTTTGGAGAAATGGAATCTAAGGATGACTTTTGATGGGAATTGGGAAAGTTCAAGATGATCTAACACACAGGTCAAAGTTTACTGCAAGATCAATAAATGATAAAATTCAAGAAGGATATAATGAAGGAGATGTGAGATGGATAAGGATGAACACAAAATTTTATGCAAGTTATATCTTTTGAGTGTCTAGATTCATTGTATGAAGTTTTGAATCTTAAATTTTTTTATGAACCTAAGATTGAAGGATTTGATTAAGAGGCAAAAGATTGAAGGATCTAGAAGCTTAAAGATGACCTTTTAAGGGTGAGACAAAGAATTTTTTAGGTTCCTAGCTGATATTTTTGTGTTTATTTCTCATCATATTTCTAGAGTATTAAATTATTGTGAATGTGAAGTTAAAGAAGGTGAAAGAATATTGTTGATCCAAGAAAACCAAGTAGAGTTTAAGATGGAGAAGGTCTTAATCAGACAAGTCAAAATATAGACTCAAAGGAGATCCAAGAGAGAGATCTAATAGTGAAAGAGAAAAAAACATGGATTTCAACAACATTGGTTGCTATTCATAGTAGATCATTTCTATTGTTAATTTTCTAACCGTAGTAGTAGAAAATCTCAAAAGTAAAGAGTTGACCTTAAGAAGTATGAGAATCCTATAAGGTAACATGGATTAGTGGTATTTGTAAGTCTTTTAAATTAGGCCACTCTTTAGTCAGGCACAAGGAGTGATAACATCTAGATGATCTTCTCGTGAAATCCTCTAACAAGGTCACATTAACAATGTGTATGTAACTATTGTCACAAAAGTTTGTACCCTTGGCTAAAGTTTGACCTAAAGGCAACCTTGTGAAACATGGAAACATTCTCCAAGCTACACAACTTGAACAATGAGATTGAGTCTCTAGAGAGGGCCAACTTCCTCACTATTAGGATGCACCTAACTACTCTGAAGGAAAAGGGGGAATGAAATGCATGAAATAAAACTACCTAGTCAAATCTAGAGGGGTGATACACCAAATAATATGTATAGTCTTATCTCTACCTAAAACTTTACAATTTATCAATATAATCCCAAAGTACATAGAATTAATCTTTTCTTTAACTCAACAATCATATACAAATCAAAAACCAATGGAATCTTATAAGGAAGAAACTTCACTCTATATTATTCAAAGGAAAAATAGATACAACATACAACTTGAAGGATGAAAGAAATACATTAGCAAAAGGCAAGAAGGTTTTACACATGTGGGTATGTGTAGGATCATGGTGTGCCAAAAAGTGGCGATCTAAAAAATATGTAGTTCTAAAATGCCTCAAACCATTTAAAAATCTATTCCAACTTTTTTCCTACCCACCTTGATACTAAATGAACAAAATTAACATCTTTATAAGGTCTACTATATCTTTTGATACCAACCCTATATGGTCAACTTTAAAAACATCCTAAAAATGTGTTTTTGGCCTATTTTTATGTGATTTTTATTTCAAACATGTAGCTGACAACTTTTTTTTGCCAAAATTTGATGAAATGAAAAGGGTTTCTTAAGAATGTTCTTATCTTTCCATAAAAGTAACGTTTGTCAAAATATGAGTTTAGTGAGTAATTATTACTTACTTTCTAATGGAGTTACATATAAAGTGTTGACTGAAACACTACTTGAAAAACAACTATAACTTTCAAATGGTAAAACATTTTTTAAATCCAAAAGATACATCACATTCTATGTTTCTTCCACTATAAGGGAAAAAATGAAAAATTACATTTTGCAGAGTTTTGAAAATGTTAAGGTGGTCAGACATGAGATTTTTTTATTCCCAAAATAATAAAGTCAAAAATTAATTAATTATTATTTATTTAGAATAAAAATATCCAAAATTATGTGTCACATCCAGGCATGAGTCTACTACTTATATCTAGAATATTATTAAAATATATTATCATTTGATTTTGATTAATGTGGTCAGACATACATCTACTTCTTATTTTTGTTTTGAAATTTTTTTAATATTGCATTAAAAATTAAAATTTTGACCAATCAAATTTTTTTTTTTTTAAGATAAGTCCTAGTAGTTTACAAACTAGATTCAATTTCCTAGGGATTCTTTTCTCTCAACTTTTTGATATAAATCCAATAACAAGTAGAAAATTGCACGTCACACATTTTTTGATTTTTTATTGCCACTTAAGAGAATAGTTTGGTTGAGCATGATCCTGCACATACCCATGTAGTAATGGCAAAAAGAGGTACAACAAAGAAATATATTGACTTGGAGGCAAAAGAAATTATAGTAGCGGAGTATATAATACAATTGCTATAGAATTAGAGAAAGACTAACTGACCCTTTCAAAGAGTTACACAATTTGCCTTTATAGATTAGGCATAACTAAGAAGACTTCCACTAAAACCTAAAAATCAACTACTATCTTCAAGTTGTAGAGAAAAATAACTACAAATCTGAGGAAGATTTGATCAAATGCACATCCCAACACTAAAAAATCTGACCTTTTACATACAACTCGAGCCCTAAAGAGACAAAAATGACAACCATAACCACTCTGACCAACAGATGGATTACCATGGTGGTCGAGGAATTTATTTTACATTTATTAGGACTTGAGAACATTGAAGGGTGGTTGCAAGTGATCAAAGAATTTGTTTACCATCAATGAAAATATTCTGATAGTGTTTATGACAATGCTAGATCATATGTGTCATCGAGTCAATTGAACTCAACTATCAATCCTCACCACATGGCCTTATATCTTTGAAGAACTCTACCAAATCATCTTGTTTCTAGCTCAAGAAAAGGGAGAAAGTGTTTTCATGTCTTACTTTAGGGCTTGTGATCTTACAATTGACTTTAGCATTCACACCCTTCGTATTCTTATAAGATTTGAATTTGGCCTTTTATGATCTTACAATCACTTGCTTATCACATGACTGAGGGTTCCTTTCAAGTCTTCCATGATATTATGATCAATAGCCTATCATAAGATCCAAACACCAACTGCAATGTCCTTCCTTGGAGCAACAAACTTACACTTAGTGGTTAACAAGAATTTTCAGATCTTTGTTCCCTTGCACATAAACTCTTGTGATCTTATATTTGTATAACATCATGCTTTGTCTTTTCTTTCTTTATGATCTCTCAAGCACAACTAACTAACCTTGTTGCAACTTTGGAAGTGTTATCTTAACTATTGCGTATGACTCCTAGTCACATGTTGGTAGTTTTCTTCCTTTTGTCATAACTTTGGAGACTCTTGGATTCATTTTATGTTACCCCTTACAACCATATGCTTGTATGTGAGAAATGTGGGCCTCAATCTTTACACACACTTCAACATGATCATTATTTGAGGAATCATCCTGAAATGAACATGGGGTTTTCCATCCAAAATAAATCCAATAGGTTGATCTGTTGCCTTCTAACTAGAATGATTATGCTATTTCTCTTAGAATGAGAAGCTAGCAACCAAACATCTAGAATGAAGGATTTTTGTAAGGTTGAATGAGATGCAATATTAAAGCTAAATTTATGCAATTAATCTAGAAATAAAAGAGAAAATTATACTAAAAGCATGCATTTTAGATAAAGAATGAGGTTATTATGCAAGAATAACAATGATATAAATGTAAATTCTTAAGTGATTAATTTAACATAAGTTTGATACTCTTAATTTTCAACCTCTGTAATGAGGAATTGAAGGCTTCTTAAATAGAATCCCAGAACTTGATCAACAACCAAGATCAATTTGAATGAACGATCAAGATTGGGAATGAGATTCAATTAGATGAAAACTTCCTTGTGCAAATGAATTTAATTGATTCACTTCTGAGTGTGAGAAAGAGTTAACTGAGTTAATTCCATTTCCAATTCTAGTTCACTCATTGTTTCCATTTCTGAATTGAAGAGAAGATATTGGAGAAGATATTTGATTTAAAGAAATTAAATATGACCTCATAAATGCATAATCTTAATTAATTGAAAAATTAAATTCAATAAATTGAAATGAGGATATATCTTATTAAATCAAATACATTTAATTCCCTTGTACATTAGCTTAAAAGGTAATTTTAACTTAATTAGAGTATAAAGACTTATAATTAAATTAAACTTAATTAATAAGTTTAATGTAGCTAATTTGAGTCAATACTTAGGAATTAAATAAAGAGTGTAATTAATGTAGGGATTTTCTGCATTTGACAGTTAGGTCAAGTAGCAATTATTAGAATTAGAATTGCCTAGCAAAATAGGACTTAGAATTGATTAAATAGACCATAATTGGTTTAGCATGGAAATGTGCCAATTTTGGTGTATTACATTTGCCCCTCTTTGAATGAATGTGAGAGCAACATGTTTGATTCAAAGAAATCAGAAGTATGAAGCATAGATCAAGAAATGAGATTGGTTCCAAAATATTTGAGATAGAGACCAATTGATAAGATTTTAAAGGTTATCTCTAGAATGAAGCTTACGGGAATCCAGATAGAACACCTAGATACAATGATTGATAAGATTTTTAAGTTTATCTCTAGAATGAAGCTTCACCTTAGAGAATCCAAATAGAACACCTAGATACTAAAATTTATAGAACAAAGATTGTCAAACTTCATAGAACTATTCCTAAAATGAGACTCAATTCTCAGGAGTCAGGGTTAGATTGTCCTGATACCTATCCATTGAAAGATGACAAGATTAATCACAATTCATATAATTATCCATAGAATGAGGCCTAATGCTCACAAGTTAGGGTTAGACTATCCTGATACTTGTCCATTGAATAGTGATAAAAAGAAAGAGCTTAGAATTCTCCCCAAAATGAGGTTTAATCCTCAGCAAGAGTTAGGATTATCTCTAGAATGAAGCTTAATCCTTAGAAAGAATTAGGATTATCTCCAAAATAAAACTTAATCCCCTAGAGTCTAGATGGAACACCTAAATATTGGTCCATGAATGAGATAAAAAGACCTATCACGAGTTGTAGAATTATCCCTAGAACAAGGCTTGATCCTCAAGAGTTAGGGCTAGACTGTCCCAATACCTATCCATTGAACTATGATATGGGTTGTTATAAATGAGATCAATTGATTGAAAGTTAAGATAGATGAAATAGATGCTAGATAGAGGGATAAAAGATGCCCTGAGTGATGGGATATAAGATTTAGATTGAGTTGAAGCTAGTTTTGAAAGATTCAATGATGTAATCATCTTGCCCCCTCAAGAGCAAAATTGAAAGAGACACACCTAAATAGTGAGGCAGAGTAGTATATTGAGAGATACTGAAGAAATCAAAGATTTAGAAGAATGTAGAATAGATCAGAAGAATCCAAAGAAAATTTGGAGTTAATTCAGAGTGATTCCAAGGTCCAAAATACCAAGTTTGACCAAAGTTGACTAGAGTTGACTTTTTCTAGAATTTTTGGAAAATTTGAAGAAAATGTGATTTGAAAAGATTCCAAGATGCTCAATGTATCAAAAAAAATGGGTTGCACAAGCGTTCAATTGTGTCAATCCCAAAATTTTAAAATGTAATTTTGAGTTGTTTGAGTGTATCAGATTTTGAATTCAATCTTGAAAATAAGTTCAGAGAAACCAAATTAGCGAGGGGGTGATTTTCATGCCAATCAAATCACTTTGAAGAATTAGGTCAAAATCGATATAAGGGCCCAAAGGGTCATTTTCAATTCATTTTTGCTTTTGTCTTTTGTTAAGAAGAGAGCTCTAAGGAGAAAGATAGGGGTCCCAATGCATATGCATCAATTTGAGCAATCTAGGCGACACAATTAGCCAACAGAGTATGGATATTTGGTGAGACATGAATAATATTGCTTCACATTTCAAGTCATTTTAACATGTTTTTAGGATCTTTCAATATTGTCTTGTTAGTTCTCGTGCAAGGATGTTGTTCCTCGCTTGTCGCCAATCACCTTTCGCATGAAGAAGTACCAAGCCAATACTTCTTCACCAAGTATTGTGGGTTTCCTCACACAAAAGATACCCATCTCTCATGCAAGAAACACTAAACTTGGCAAGTTGTTCACTGAGTCTTTTAAAGTTTCTTTTGTGAGAATGTGTTTCCTTGTGCGAAAAGGTGCAAGCTCATGCAAGAAGATGAAATCTCGCACAAAAATCTGGTATAATTTTCAAAATTAAATGTTGGAAATTTGATTTCTTTTTTTTATTTTGCACTTTTGTTTGTCATTTTAAGTTAGCTGAGACTCATTGTGTGCATTTTGTTTTCGTGTGTGTAGGTTAGCTTTCTCGATGTTAGATTTAAGTCACACTACCTACCTTATAGAGCCTTGTTATGATAGCTAGATGATATCGACATGGCACATATTTATGCCATTGGATTGTCATATCCTTTTCAGATTCCCACATTGCTTGTGAATCATGGCCTATCAATTGCATTGGTTGAGCATTTTCATTCAGAGATGAACACCTTCCATCTACCCTAGGGAGAGATGATGATCACTCTAGAGGAAATTTACAAGATACTATGGATCCTATTCCATGGGCCATGGGTAGTATATGACACAGTGCCACAGACAGACATAGAAACATTGAGGGCCATATTCTAGGAAGACCTCAACATGGGTAGAGCCATCACATGGGATGAGGTGGTGCATACATATGGGCCCACTTATAGGTTGGTGGTAATATTGGGCATATTCATTAGCTATTTTCTAATGCCTAATAGAGGCCAACATGGTCTTGAGTGTGGATGGGGTAAGATGTTGTAGCAGATGTTGGATGAGCCAGTGTGCTACAAATGGGGTTAATGCATGCTCACCCATATGTTCCATGAGATGCATGATATCATTTATCATGAGAGGAAAAACATGGCCATTGGGGTCAATGTTCTTTAGGTATGGACATGGGAGTATTTTCTCATTACAAGACCCATTTTTGCAGATGAGAGATAGCGTCTGGAGCCATATATATGCAGATATCAAGGCCAGTTGACCTAGGCAACTCTAGGGAAGATACTAAGCAGTGGAGAGGCCAACTAGATGACCTAGTAGCAATGGTGTGGAGACTGTGGAGAGAGATAGAGGCATGGGATGATGGACCCACAGAACTAGGATATATGTTTGCATCTTGACCACTTATTGGTCACTCTATGTAGGTTATAGAGAGATTCCAACTGACACGAGTCTGGAAATGGTATAGTTGACTACAAGACATATCACAAGAGTATTGCTCATATGCATGGTTTGCTATAGACCTAGATCATGGGTGGTCATTCATATTAGACCAGGTTTGTTCGATGATCGATGTCCATACCCTAGTGGCAACCTAGTGGGACTACATGCCAACTATAGAAGATGGGGGAGTGATGCTAGCATATTAGGCACACTTTTCGAGTCATCCCTTTCCTTGATTCATAGACCTAGTGGGGATGGCCATACCCATAGAGCCAGTTTAGGCACCACAACCACCATTACAATAGCCATAGTAGGAGAGACCAAGATAGAGGAGTTGACAATTTCATATTCCTCCCCAATAGATGGGAGATGATGTAGGCACTTGTTATAGTAGGACAAGACATAAACTTTCTCATGGTGAGATGGGTTCTCTAGGAGTGATCAAAGGAGACACCTAGATGCCATGCACAGAGACTGAGTGGCTAGCTAAGTAGCCAATGTAGGGGATGGGCGAGGAGTAGATGTAGGATCCGCCTATTGCTAAGCTACAAGGTGGAGATATCCTAGCATAGACCTAGGATGCGTTGAGAAGATACCGAGAGCAAGTTCAAACAATGCAGTAACAGCTAGGAGAGATGAATATATAGCTTGCTATGAGAGATATGAGGATGTCAAAGAAGGATCGAGATATCCATGTTTGATAAGAGTAGTTGGAGAAAGAGGCTCATAGATCAGAGAAACAATAGGATGAGATTCAGTTATAGTCAGTAAGAGAAATGTACTATTATGCAGCATATGTTGTGGTAGTACTAGATGAGGTAGAGCATGTGCTCTAATTTTCCAAGTATGCTAGAGAGTCAAGAGGTGCATGGCCTTTGGTGAGACCAGATATGCCTCCTCCTTCTCCTCCTCCTCTACCAGCTAGAGAGGAGGGATAGGGATAGAGTTAGCTTAATTTATTCTAACTTTTCTCTGGCTATGTATTGATTGGTGTGCAGCACCATTTTGTATCATTTTGAGATTGATAGTGTTTGAGTAGCATTCAATTTTGCAGTGATGTATATAGTTGACTTCACACACATATATGAGAGTTTTGATTTGAGTATCTTGGCATGTGTCATCTTTCTTTCTTTATAGTTTTTTGTACATGAGATGTTTATGCTATAAGTATGAATGCAAATTTGATATGATGTATGAATTTAGTGTAGATGAGATGAATCATAAAATTATGTATGTGAAATGGAAAATGTGAATGAACTAACATCTCATTTAGTGTTCCATTTTATTGATAGTGACAGGTATCCTATGAAGATTGATAGGACGAACCAAAGAACTGAATGCATGTGTAGTCATGAAGAAACATGATACTTTGAAGAAACCAACAATCCCTCATCACAATAAATGAAAGTAAGTCAGTGATCAAACTATGCTTATGCAATTTAGCCTTATGCTAGATGGAACCCTAAGTCTGGTCACCAAGCTTCTAAAATTATTATCACTGAGCATTTAGCTAAATCCCAAATGTCATATAATTCCCACTAACATTGCAATCATAGAAATTGAATATGACATGTGTTCTAGTTTTATCAATATTAAATGTAAGCATTTGAGGCACAAGAAGCCAGAATGACAAGAACATTTTGTCCCTTTAAATGTAGCAAACTAACATAAGCATCAAAGCATAAACACTAGGATAACCAGAATGTTTCTTGTGTGTAGACACACTAGACAAACAAGAGATCCTTCTTATGCTAAGTAATCAATAATTATTCTATCTACAATCACCCTTGCATTCATAACCTAAGATAGAAGTGTGCTAAGTATACTCACAGTGACCCATACATTCACTTAGTAGGATGAGTATTAGTATTTACAATAGCATAGAAAAGTCACTCAAAAAGACAAGCAAAAGAACCAACCTTATTGATTTATCCATATAAAAGGAGTCGAGGTACACATGACCATCCAGTACAAGATAGAGACTCTTATAGTGGACAACTCTTTTATATAGATGTTTTAGAGCATTAGAACTAGACCAACAAATAGAAAGCAAAGAAAAGATCATGCCTCCAATTCTTTCTACTCTAGTCAAAAGAGACATCATTGAGTGGCTGGAAGAGACATGATAAAGTGGAAGAAAAAACAACAAAGAAAAGCTCAATATACCTCAAACAAGTTCATCATTTTTAGTTTTTTTTCTGTGTTATAAAATTGATGTCAAGTGTCAATGTTCAAAACATATATGAAAGAGATCTCTTCAATAGGGTGATGATAGTAGATAGACATAGATAGAATAATTGGTAATTATTGAAGTCAAAGAGGAATCTTTAGTAAGAAGAATCGTAGTAGGAAATTGAGTGGTACTAGACAGACATAGTTAGAACAAATGGTGACTAACATAAGAGGTCTTCTATGAAAGGAATCTCAATAGTGACATGAGAGATAGTGGGCAGATGTAGTTAGAACAACTAGTGACTGACGTAAGAGATCTTCTATGAGAGGGATCTCAATAGTGACATGACCAATGTAGGTAGACATAGTTAGAACAACTAGTGACTGACATGAGAGATATTCCATGAGAGGGATCTCAATAGTGGCACAAGTGATAGTAGGTAGATAGAATTAGAACAACTAGTGGCTTACACCAAAGAGATCTTCTTTGAGAGGGGTCTCAATAGTGACACGAGCAACAGTAAGTAGACACAGTTAGAACAATTGGTGACTGACAAGAGGGATCTCAATAGTGACACAAACGACAATAGGTAGACACTAGTAGAACAATTGGTGATTGACTAGAAAGAGATCTTCTATGAGAGGGATCTCAATAGTGACATGAGTGATAGTAGGTAGACACAGAACAACTAGTGACTGATGCTTAAGAGATTCTTATGACACTGTAGGGTGTTGCCACTAAGTTATGAAAAGATTCAATCCATGGATGCATGAGCAAAAACAACAAACTAAATCAAGAAAAAAACTATATAGGAGCTTGAAGATGTGCTGCAAGATATAGCATTTGAAACAAGAGGTGCCTATTTTACCAAGTTTCCACCTTCTTGGCATAGATTCTTTTTTTTGCTACCATGATGCTCTTTTGCCAGGTTTTCATCAATGACACTATTTTTTGTTTTCAAATTTTTTTGGTATTTTTTCTCTTTTTGATTTTTTTGGTATTACTAAGGTGCCTATTGCTAGGTTTTCACCAAGGTAGTGACTTTTTCAAGACTCCTAAGTATATACAGAGAGCTTTTGAAATCAGATCAGGAGTTGAACTACTTTAGATGGAGAGTGTTGATGGGCTCCTTAAGTGCCTCTCCCTCTATTGTAGAAAGTTGGTAAGCACCTGATCCAAACACTACAGTAACTATATATGGACCAAGCCAATTGGGTTCAAACTTCCCTTTCTATACCCATTGTTGTTGATTCTAGGGCTTTCTCTTAGAACAAGATCACCTAATTGGAAGTCATGTGGCTTAACTTTCTTATTGTAGCTTCTAGACATATGTCACTAATATGCTCAAAGATGATCACATGCCACCTGTCAACATTCATCTAATAATTCTAGCTCTTGAAGATAAGATATTCTATAGTCACCAATAGTAATAAGAAACTTCATGGAGATTCTCAAAGTAGGAATCTCAACCTCAATTAGAAGCACAACATCTACTCCATATACCAAAGAAAAAGGTTTTGTATCCATTGGAGTTCTGATACTAGTTCTATAAGACCATAAAGTTGGATTAATTTGAAGGTGCTAGTCCCTTCTAGATTTGTTAACTGTGTGATGCAAGATCTTAAGGATCACCTTGTTGGATGCTTTTGCTTGGCCATTATCCTGGGGATAGTAAATAGAAGACCAATACTGTTTGATTCTAAACTTTTTGCATAAATCCTTGAGGTCCTTATTTTTAAACTATCCTCCATTGTTAGGAATGATGGAGGAAGGTAGATATGATGTAATTCATAATAAAAAGAGCTATAGTTTATCCATTTTCTATAGAGAGAGGGACTACCTCAACCCATTTAGTGAAGTAGTTTGTAGCTACAATGATGAACTTGTGTCCATTTGAAGAGGATGGGTAAATCTGACCCCCAAGATCAAAGGACCATTTTTGGAATGGCCACAACATGATAGATGGAATTAGCTCCTTGGCTAGAGCATGAATCAAATTCCCATGGAGCTGACATTGTTTGTAGGATTTGCCATATTTGATTACATATTCCTCCATATTCAATGAATAGTAACTAGCTCTAATAAGTTTATGAGCTAGTGTCAAGCTTAGAGTGAGATCCATAAATTACCTTATGTACATTAATTAATGTGCATTTGGACTCATTGGGTTCTAGAAACCTAAGGAGTGTTCCATCAAGATCTCTCCTAAACAAGTCATTAGCAATAATAACATATAGCAAAGCATTGCAGATAAGGTGACATTTTTCATTCTGGGTTAGATCATCCAAAAAAATTTAGTCACATAGATAAGAGTGTATATGGTGGTAGTGTGATGGGTCATGTCCTACAATAGAATAAGTCATATAATATTTAGGGGAAATATAGGCAAGGTAGAGTAATGTTTCCACTAGGAACTCATGTCAAAGATCATTCTTTGGCATCTGTAACAAGGAAGAAAGAGTAGCCATTGCATCAACTACTTTGTTTTCTATCTAGGGAACTTGTTGGAGAGTGATATGAGAAAATTATTTCTTCAGGTCATCCACCATGCATTTATAAGGTATCAATTTCTCATCCTTTGTCTGATACACATCATTGACCCAGTTGATTATGAGCTGTGAATCACCAAAGATATTTAATTCATCCACTCTCTATTCAACTAAAATCTTCATGCCATTAATCAGGGCTTCATATTTTGTAATGTTGTTTGTACAAGGAAATAGAATCTTTTATGCATTAGGTAGTGAATATCTCTATGGTGTTATGAACAATAGCCCAATACCAGATCCCTATTGTGTGAAGGAACCATCTAAGAACATTACCCACTTGTGGTGCATTAGAATGAGAATTGATTCATTAGAAATTTCAATGTTTAGCAGAAGAAGACTCTACATTGGTGCTTCTACTAATTTATTAGTGATCACTTGTTCTTTGATAGCCTTTCTCTTAACATACTAAATGCCAAACTCACTTAATATCATGGCCCACTTAGCTAACCATCCTGTTAGAGCTGCCTTGCTCAGTATGTATTTCAATGGATCAATTTTAGCAACCAGTCATGTAGTAAGAGTGAGCATTTAGTGTCTCAACTTTTGGGAAGCAAATATGACTACCAAGGAAGCTTTCTCAATGATATTATAATTCATTTCATAAGAAATCAGCATGTGACTTAGATAGTAAATAGTTGTTTCCTTGTTATCATTGTCTTTTTGAACTAACAAGATATCAAAAGATGACTTTGTCGTTGAGATGTACAAAATAAGAGGCTTCCCATAGATAAGAGGCATCAAGATCAGTGGATTAGCAAGGTATTGTTTTATTTGTGTTGGACTCTAATCACAATCTTGGCTCTAGTTATATTTCAAACCTTTATGTAGAGTCTTGGTAAAAGGTTGTGATCTATCCACAAGCTATGAGATGAATCTATGAATGGATTGAAGTCTTCCTTGTAAGCCCCTCATTTGATTGATATTACAGGGTGGAGACATGTCCATGATTGCTTGAACATTTTCTAGATCTACCTCAATTCCTTTTGCAAACACAATGTAACCAAGTAGTTTCCTAGATGTTACACCAAATGCACATTTCTTAGGGTTGAGTCTTAGACTAAATTTCTCCATGCAATCTACGATAGGTCCCAAATCTTGAAGGTGAGTGTTTCATTTTATGCTCTTAATCAAAGTATCATCAACATAGTCTTCCATTATCTTATGCATCATATCATGTAAAATTGTAGTAATTGCCCTCTGCTACATGGCACCAACATTTTCCAGACCAAATGACATCACATTCCAATAGAAGGTTCCCCGTGCACAAGTGAAAGTATTATTTTCCTAATCTTTTGGCACAATTTTGATCTGATTATAACCAGAAAATCCATCAATGAGTGAGTACATTTCATATCCTGTTATCATATCCACTATCATATCAATGTTAGGGAGTGGAAAATCATCCTTTAGATATGCTAAGTTTAGATCTCAAAAATTTGTGCAAACTCTGATAGATTTTTCATGTTTGGAGACTAGAACAATGTTGGAAATCCATTCAGTGTAATCAATAGCATGGATGAAACCAAATTTTAGAAGCTTTTTTAGCTCAGCTTTGACAAGTAATGCAACATGAGGATGTATTTTCCTAAGTTTTTGTTTGACTAGTTTAACTCCTGGGGCAATAGATAAATGATGCATTATGAGATTAGGATCCAAGCCTGGCATGTCTGAGTATGTGCACAAAAAATTTATCTTTTTCTCTTAGAAGAAGCGAATGAATTCCTCTCTTTCTTCTAGAGATAATTACTATGCAAGATGTATCATGTGAGGTTGTTCCTCTATTCCTAAGTTGATTATCTATATTGGTTCTATCAAAATTGATGATCTTTCCTAAAAAATGAGTAGGAAGTGCATCAAATATATCATCCGTAGGTGCCTCAGAGAGGGTTTCACTTTTGGATATGTCTTTTATTTTTACTATTTTAGGTTCTAATACTGCCATAATGTAGTTTTCATCATCAGACCTTTTATTTCTTTTCTTTTTGATTGTGTGATTGAGATATTTGATGTTAGCTTTAGTCATGTTGATGCTTTATTTGTTGGTAGAAGACATTACAGGTTTGACAGTGTTTAAGTAGTAGGGAAGAGCATAGTCATTCTAGAATGTAGGGACTTCACTAGATGCATTAGAATTCTAGTCTATGATCTTGGGATAGGTGAGTGAAAGAGATGTGGTGGGTTTGATTGCTTTCATAGTATAATCATCAAATGCTTGGACAAGAAATTAGAGACCTACAGTAGCTTCATCTGCAAGTGTGTCCGAATACCTTTGAGTTCTACTATCATTAGTTGAATACTTTATGACACTCATCTAATCTAACCCTAGATGATTCACCTACTTTGAGCTGATTTTCATAAACATTAACTTGATCTATATCTTTATCTATATTTTTTTCTAATAAAGACTCAGATTCATACTCTTGAGAATCTATACTGTATGGAGACACATTATAGAATTCACCAGCAGTAACAGGGACACATTATCTTTCATCATTTAGATTATTACAAAGCCATTTAATTACTAAAGCATGACTAGACTCTCCTTGTTCTTGTTGGATATGGGTAGAATCAATATTGTTGTAAGAAGAATCACTATCACCATCCAAAGTGGTGATACATGGTACAAAGTCATCTCATTTTGCAAAGAATTTAGCAAGATCAATAGGAATTGGATAAGGATAAGGATCCTCATCATCGACATTGACCTAATAGTAATTTGACTTAGCTTGTGACTCATGCTCAGATGAACTCTCAAGTTCTAGTATAAATTTGTTGATCCCTAGATGGAGGGGAATCTTCTTGGAGCCTACACTGGATATACCTCAAGACCTTCTAGCTATCACTTTGATAGAATCAATCAAACAATTTTTGTTGCATCCAATAGGACCATTCCCCTAGTAGCCAAAGTGTTTCATGAGTTTAAGATCAAGACCATACTTTTCAGGAGTAATCTTGCGAGACTGTCCTATGAGGTCAAATGGAGTTTCTTCTTTGTCCATCCATGTAGCAATGGCTTTGTTTTCATCTTCCTCCTCGAGAGGTACAATATCTTTGAAAAAGGTACCATTGTACTTAGTTTTACATGAGAACACAAAAGGTCTCTTCATTTTAGATGGTCTCCCATAATTATGGGGAGACTTAGGAAGAGATGTTAGAGACAGAACTAGTTCTATGTGATATTCACCCATCCCATTTTTTTTCAACTCCAGTGAATGCTCGATTCATTTCAACTTATCATCATGATAGTCTATAGATTCTCTATTAGTAGGTACAAAGATTTTAGTATATTTCAGCATGTTAAATTTGTAACTAGTATTTGTAGGTATGGTGACTTCAGAGCTGTGAAATGGAAACTTGACATGTTGGTGGTAAGTTGAAGGCACAACTTGCATTTCATGTATCCATGGTCTCACTAGTAGGATGTTGTATGCAAATGGGATGTCAAGGACCTAAAAGGTTACATTACTTTCTACAAGACCAACTTGCAGACAGAACACAATGAGACCTAAGGATTTATGCTCCACTTCATCATATGCATTAATGGTTATCCTATGATGAGGATCAATGGAGTCTTTAGAATAGCCCAACTACCTATGGAAACTATCAGAGACAATGTTTAAACTAGACCCATTTTCAATGAGCACATGGTAGACATGCCTCTAGTGTATCATGAATTCAATGTGTAATGGTTGATTATGTG
Organism: Cupressus sempervirens; assembly: GCA_028749045.1. Lineage (NCBI taxonomy): Eukaryota > Viridiplantae > Streptophyta > Pinopsida > Cupressales > Cupressaceae > Cupressus > Cupressus sempervirens. The sequence goes on from CM053793.1 coordinate 221,589,627, forward strand.
AATGATATAGTGAATTGTCATCCTTCTAAGAGGAAATATAGTGAGTTGAGGTTAGATGACCTACCATAGATTGGAACCTATCAAGATCAAGATCTTGAGGTACATTTACCTTAGTGAGGGCTTTGTTGAGAATATTCCTATGAGTAGGTGATATTTTGAGAAATTGAAATATCATTATTTGAGCACTTTTCTGTTGTAATTGGTCAAGGATATTGTAGCTAGTAGCTGAAGAAGATGTTGCAATTTTTGTGCCTTTGCTAGATGGACCAGCAAGAGGTTTTCCTTTGTGTTGTTCTAACTTAGGAGAAAAAGGTGTAGAGCCTTTAAGTACTATCTTGGCATGAGAATGTATAACAACATTAGCACAAGATTGTGATTTTTCATTGTCATATGTATTCCATGTAGTGCCCCTTAAGACAAATGGTGTCTCAGGTTTAGTGTTGTCTAGTTTTCCCTTGAATGTGATGATGTCGCAATACTCAAAATCCATAGGCTCAACCATGTTGATTACATTGTCATCATTAGTGTATGTATAGTTGACCTTGTTATGAGGTTTTTGTTTTGAGTTTTCTCCTTTTTCATAAGACAAGAATGGTTTCTTGAAAGCCTTGTGATCTAAGTTCTTGTTATGTCCATCTACAACAATGTCACCACTGTCAATTAAGTCTTGAACTTTGCGATGTAGGTTAATACAATTGCTAGTTTTGTGAGCTTTTTTTTTATGGTATTCACAAAATGTAGTTTTGTTCCACCATGGGGGTCATGGTTGTGGATCATAAGGACAAGAGTTATCTAATGGAGAAATGAGCTTGTTTTATAGCAAGGTCTTATAGACTACATCTAAAGGCTTACCAAGAGGTGTATATTCTCATTTTTGGTGTGTAACCCAAGATGAATTCATTAGTTTATTTCCAAATGTATTTTTATTAGAAGGAAGTTTATCAATGTTCTTGGATGCTTCGAGATTGTCTGTAAGATTGAACATTTCTTTAGCTAGCTTAGGAGTAATGTTATCAACAACTCCATAATGTACTACCTCTTGGTTCTTATTCACATACTTAGATTTATCCTTATTAGAGGTTGGTACTTGTTTTATGTCCATTTGAAGGGTTATTTCACCCTTTTTGACCATGAATTCCTCTATTTAGATAGCTTGTGTGACCATATCTTCAAAGGTGTGTGGACCTTGAAGTTGAACTTTATACCCAAAGTCAGGTAAAAGATTATCCATAAAGATGTCATGTTTTTCCATTTTAGGAATCTTTCATGAATATTTGGCGTAAATTTGTCATCATCTTTGAAGAAATATGAGGAAAGGTTCCCCAAATTTCTATTTGAGATTATAGAAGTCTCATATGTTAACTAGATGTTGTATGTTGTAGGAGTACTATTGGACAAACAAGTTAGCAATTTCATTGAATGTTTTGATGCTAGAAGCCAACTATGAAAAGCATTCGACGGCTTGACCACCTAGACTTCATGGGAATAGATACATGAGATATGTCTAATTATGCATAAATTCCCATAAATGATCTTTGGGGATTGGAAGTTCTAAAGTATTTATTGTACTTGGGTAATTCAACTCCTCTTTGAAAAGGAGGCATGTCTATACTCTTGTCAAAAGGAAATGGACAAAGAGTGTCTAAAGTGTATATTTTTGTAGGTTTTTCCTTATCACACATCATTTGGGCTAACTATTATCACATGATCTTTAGTTGTTTTTGCAACTTAGAAATTTTAGTTTCCTTTTCAGGTGTAATGATTATTTCAACATTAAAGTGATGAGGTAGCTCGACTCCTTCTTGAGCAATTTTAAGAAAGTATTTCTCCTATTTTTTAAGCAAGATCTCCATAAATTTTTGGAAGTGTTTATCCCTACGACATCTTTCAACTTCTTCAAGAAGTATCTCTTCATTTTCCTAATTTTCATTAGTGAAAGGTTCTTTATGTCTTTCATTCATTTGGTGATCTTGTTCTCTACTATGTTCTCTATTTTCTTGGTCTTGATCATCCATTTTAGGAATGTGATAAGTTTTAGTGTACTTTGGTTGAAAAGGTCTCCTGAATAAGAATTCAGCTATGTTTTTTGGAGATGAATGACCTTTGCTAGTTTTAGGATCCTCTTGATACAAGGGATTTCTAGTTTTCTGTAAGTTTACGGAAAATGTTCTTTGAACACAAGGGGATCTAACTAGTGAAGTAGAGCATGAAGAATCCTCACTAGATATTGGAAATAGACTATGTATAAGCTAAGAAGTGGCCTCTACCATTATTATGACCCATAGCTCTACCTTGTCCAAGTCTATTGGGATGAAACATGTTTCCACTTCTTGATGCCACAGTCATAGACAATGAAAAAAAGAAAAAGCCTAGAGAAGGACCACACTAAAATGTAGCGTCAAAGTGAGATAGAGTGTTATATAGTTAGGTACGAGTTGTTTGAGTAATGGCTAAAACAACCAAGAATTATGATAGAATAAGATAAATAAGTGAGGAGACTAATTCATGCATAGATCACAAGCTTTCAACTAAGAAAGAAGTCATTATTTGACACTATTTCCAAACAAAGAAGCGATAAAATGTTGTAGACACAGATTAGACTTGGAGTGTAGATAACTTTGACATAATAGTTTGACAGTTTTAGGACAAGATCCCATATGAGGATTGATAGAGAACTACATGAGAAATCATAATGAACTAGGCTAAGATTTCGAACAAAATTTTTTGACCATTTTTCTCATGCAAGGCCTTACACAGAGTTGTGTGAGGATTTGACAATTTGACTGAAAGAGAAAAGTTTAGCATCAGTATATAGTGTTTGGAAAAATCTTCCATAGAGATTAATATATAGTGGTACAAGGAATTGTAGAGAACCTCGCAAGGAAGTGATGACAGGGAGTTTTCTTGTGCAAAAATTTGTAGAATTGAGCATAAGAAAAGGGATAGAATGATGATTTTTGACTAAATTCAAAGAGATTTTCAAGGGTTTTGATAGTATAAATAGAAGACTAGTTGTGTTTATGAGTTTCAAGTACATATCAGCATAGTTTTCAAGTTTTGGACATCATTTTGGTTTTTCAAATAATTAGTTGTTTCAAACATGGGAAGCAAGCAGTAGTTACAAACAATCCAATTGAGGACAAAGAAACTCAAAGGGATGAGGGAGTCTTGACATTTTGTTTTTTTGATAGATTTGAACAAGTCAAAAGACTCATAAAAGACATGCTTTATCACTATAACCAAAAATGATAGAGGAAGCAAAACCTTTGTCTCGCAACTTATGTACATGCATTCACCTCACATAGTCATATCACCCCACTAGAGGGCGCCCATGTTTTTGATGTATTCCAAGGACTCAATAACATATATGCTAAATGAGCACCATTTTGGTTGGGGTCAAATGCATATAGTACCTTCCAAAGTCTAGGTACATGCCTATGGTAAGTATCTATCAGAGAGATGCTTCCCTCTCCTTGTACAAAGATTATGCCCTCTTTTGGAGGTGAATTGGGTATCAACTAACTAATAGGGTTTTACTTAGCTTCTATTCATTTTAACCTCGAGTGGCTTCATGAATAAAGTTGAGGCTAGTACTCCACACTAGCATCTATAAGTGCACACACTTGACTAGCAACACTAGGGCTAGCACTAGCTAGTGCAATATACTAAGCCACTTCTTGATATGCAATATAAGAATGAAGAAAAGGGAATTAGCATGGCTTTGGATTCTTTCACTCAATAGAGCTTCTTTATTATAGTGAGTTGGAATCTTCGGTGAAAGGAGTTTTCTCTCTTGGGTCATTCTTGGAGGTTGGATTACTGTAGTATGCCCTCTAAAAGGTGGACTCAGACTGGTGGTTTGGATGTAAGGGCCCAATTTTCTAATTTCATGCAAAGAGGAAAGAGAATACTCCTCTACCTCATCACCTTACCCAAACACATAGAACATATTCATTACTGAGTTAGCTTATTGATCCCAACTTGTCCTATTCTAAGACTTTGATCCCCTAAAAGGAAATCATCATCTCTTCATCAAAGGCTTTGTTTGGGAGAACCACTAACTTTCTTGCCTCCCTTGAGTACCATCTTTCAAAGGCATCTAGGTTTTTGATTTACCCTTGGGCATTACTTCCAAGTAGTAAAGAGCATACTCCCCTATTCCTTTGTCTAGAACCCTACAAAGTTCACAAGCCCTATTAAACTATGTGTAAGAAAGCAATAAAGAAGACACAATGTTTTAGTGGGTTTGAATGTATTATTTTACATCCATATGTTTAACAAACATCCTGCAATCAAATGGTTAGTACTATTTCAAGGGTTTGTAATAAGGTGTATTTGATAAGCATCCTGCAAACCACTATTAAGTTGTTAAAAATAATTTTATTTTAGAAACGACGATTAGTTAAATCATGATGATAAAAATAGGATTTGAAAACTACATTTTACATTTACTGGTGCCAAATTTTGTGTGAAGTCTTGCATAGGCCCATGTGAGAAAATGGTGTGTACCGCATGAGAAATCGTGCAATTATACACTTTTTTGCATGAGGAAGTACAATATAAGGAGTGAAATCTCTATTTCTTTGTGTGAGAATGATAATTTTCATGTGATAGACTGGAGCACTATATGGATGACAATGACATAATACTAAAAAATGCAAAAAAAAGGAATAGATGATGCCAAAAACTTGATTTCTTAGCCCCATGGTGGGATCCATAAATGTATGCAAGAAATGTGGGCCTCAATCTTCACACACATTTCAACATGATCATTATCTGAGGCATCATCCCGGAATGAACATGGGGTTGTCCATCCAAAATAAATCCAAAAGGTCAAATTGTTGCCTTCTAACTAGAATGATTATGCTATTACTCTTAGAATGAGAAGCTAGCAACCAGACATCTAGAATGAAGGATTTTTTAAAAGTTAAATGAAATGCAATATTAAAGTTAAATGTATGCAATTAATCTAGAAATAAAAGAGAGAAAATTATACTAAATGTATGCATTTTAAAGCTAGAATGAGGTTATTATGCAAGAATAACAATGTTATGAATGCAAATGCTTGAGTGATTAATTCAATAAAAGTTTGATACTCTGAATTTTCAACCTCTGTAATGAGGAATTGAAGGTTCCTTAAATAGAATCCCAAAACTTGATCAATGACCAAGATCAATTTGAATGAATGTTCAAGATTGGGAATGAGATTCAGTTAGAGTGGAAACTTCCTTGTGTAAATGAAGTTAACTAATTCACTTTTGAGTGTGAGAAAGAATTAACTGAATTAATTCCATTTAAAATCTAAAGAGAAGATATTGGAGAAGATATTTGATTTAAAGAAATTAAATATGACCTCATAAATGCATAATTTTAATTAATTGAATAATTAAATTCAATAAATTAAAATGAGGATATATCTTATTAAATCAAATACTTAGGAATTAAATAAAGAGTGTAATTAATGCAGATTAGGGATTTTCTACATTTGACACTTAGGTCAAGGAGAGATTAATAGAATTAGATTTGCCTAGCAAAATATGACTTAGAATTGATTAAATAGACTAGAATTGGTTTAGCATGGCAATGTGCCAATTTTGGGGTATTGCAATGCTCACCATCATTTCATGACATTAGAACCTTCATTGCTTTCTCCTGCAATCTTACATTCTATAGTTTGTTGTATCTTTAGAACACCAATTGTAATGTGGAATAATTTTTATGTTCATGTGCCTAGCCCCACTAGTTCCATGTGTAGCTATGTCACTTTCTCAGTTTGGCTAAACTTCATGAATCTCTGAAAAGTGAGAAAGTGACAACCATTGGTCTAACAAGATCTAATGGTTGTGATTTATCATGTACATTTGAGACATTTCTTCTTTTCTTATGATCTTACAATCAACCTGCCTTTCATATGGTCAAGTCTTTTATGGGAACACTTATGTTTATATGGTCTTCCCCATATCATAATATCATAACTACTTACCATTCATTGTAAAGAACTTACGATGATATGTTGTTGGAACAATAGTGAGATCAAGACCCTTATAACAAACCTTCATCATGCTACAATAATACTGACTATTGCAACATCAAGAGACCCAAAAATCACCTTCATGATCCTTGGTCTTATCATAAGATCAAGAGTCCCCTTTTGAGCCTTCACAATCCTATGCCCTTCAGCCTATCATAACATCATATCACTTGTCATCTACCATAAAACACTTATAATGACACGATATGAGGTGATCGTAAGATCATAGACTTCAAAATACCCACTTGCAATGCTATGATATATGTAATATTGTAAGATTAGGAGACTCAAAATTTAGCTTTATGATCCCCGCTAGCCTATACTTTGTAACATCAGAAGAGGGAAGAGTCAAGGCTTATGACTAGATGCTAAAAACCCTAATTGTAAGATCATAACACTTGATGAAAAATATAAAAATGACATACAATCTCAAGATTAAACAACCTTATCATAACATTGAAGGGGATAGCTAGGGTTTTAGTTAGGATTTGACCATTTTAGTGCACTATACAAACCTTGGTGCCATGAATAGATATCTCTAATCAGATTTCACTAATAATGACAAGGGAATAAGGGGGGGCTGGGGGCTAAAATGGCTAATACTTTTGGTGACTTAGAAGGGATTCTTTCCTGTTAAGCATATTATTGGTAGCCTTAAGCAACCCATTGGGCATGGAGTCACAAAATTGAGCCCTGTTCTACAACAAAAACTATAACCTTTGGAACTACAAAAACCTTGAAAGTTTTTTTCACAGAGAAATAGCATGCGCTCACGCACCTATTGAAAATTGAGAAACTAAGCTATTATGTACATAAACCTTAACCTTCCCTAGAAGAAAGACTTAAGGTAAATTCCATTAACTGGAATTAGCAGGATATCACCATTAGGCCTTGATAACTGAAAAGCATTGGCATCTTTATAGTTGGTGATAACATATGGGCCACTCCACATAGCATCAAACTTGGAGTGTCTACTAAGTTTAGCTTTGTCTACATCCCACTTGAGAATAAGGTCTCCCTCCTTAAAAACCCTAGCTTTAGCTTTCTTGTCAAAACTCCTTTTGACCTATTCCTGATGTTTCTCAAGTGTCACATAGCTTGTTGTATCTTTTCTTCTAGCTCAATCAATTCTACCACCACGACTATCATGTCATTATCTTCAATTAGCTATAATTGATGAGCTAATTCAAGAGAGGGAAACTCTAGTGAAATAGGAAGTCTTACTTCCCTTCCATATACTAGCATTAAGGGTGAGTTCCCAATCACTCTCTTAGGTCTAATCCTATTATCCCAAGGAGTTGTTCTTAACTTTGAATGCCAACACCTTTGGTTGTCTTCAATTGTCCTTTTGATAATCTTGATTAGGTTCTTGGTGGAGGGCTTAGCCAAGCCATTTCCTTAGGGATAATAATTTTAGGAAGTGATTAAATAGATACCATGGTCAACTACCTAAGAGAAAATGTGAGTCTCAACAAAGGTTTTGGAATTATCTGATATAATACTTGAAGGGACACCAAACCTAGTAACAATTCCATCAAGGAATTCCACTACTAAAGTCTCTGTGGCATCCTTCAAATCTACTACTTCTATCCATATTGTATAATAGTCTATTGTAGCTAAGATCCACTTGTGACCAAAGCTAGAAGATGGATTGATTGGGCCAATAAAATCTAACCCCCAATGGGCAAATGGTTGATCAACTTGAGTAGGATGAAGGGGAAGAGCTGCTAACCTTTGTTTATCTAAAAAGAAGGGACACTTCTCACATTTCCTCACATCTTTATGATAGTCATTGAATAATGTTGGCCAATAATAGCTAGCTCTCATTATTTTTATGGCTATTGTTCTAGTTGAGAAGTGGCCACCATCAGCTTCATCACAAAACTCTTTGATCATTCTCTCCATTTGATCAAGGTTAATGCATCTTAATAGGACTCCATTAAGATCTCTCTTAAAAATAATCCCATCCATTGGGACATAAGGAATAGAATACAATCTAAAATATCTTCTTTTAGCTCTATCTAACCCTTGTGGATATCCCCTTCCCAATAAGAAGGTTTTCATATCATGTATCCAACTATTTAGATTTTCATCCTTTGCTAGTTGTTCATCCTTTAATACTAGTGCAACTTCATCAATCATTTCCAAGGATGAAATCATCTTCTCATACAATCCTTTACCTCTTAGAAGATTTGTGACTTTGATGTCAACATCATATTCGTTGACCTTAGTGATCCATCCAGCTCTTTTCTTACTGATATCTTTGTTCAAGAGGAACTCCTTCACACTAGCATGTGGAACTAGGAGCTGGACCTTGTTATGTGATAATAGATGTTTGAATTTTGTTAAATTTTTTATGATAGCACAAACTTCTTTGTCTACATAATTGTATTTGTACTTATAATTATTTATCCCTTCACTTAAAATTTCTATAGGTTACTCTTCATCTTCATCATTCAACTATGTTAAGATAGTTGATATTCTTGAGTCACCCCCAGGGGTATAGATAATGAAATCCTTATCAATGTTGGGATTGATAAGGGTTGAAGCTGATGCTATTGCTACTTTGATTTCTTCAAAACTAGCTCTCCCTTCCTTTGTCCAAGTGAAAACCATATTCTTCTTTAGCATGGTTGTAAGGGGTTTGACCATGGTACAAAGGTTAGGAATGAATCTTCTTAAAAAGTTGATTACCAAGGAAACTTTGCAAACCCTTCTTATGAATAGGACGTGAAAGAGAAAGGATTTCCTTTATTCTTTCTAGATCAATGGTTAAGCCATCCATAGACACAATATGTCCTAGCAACTTTCCTTAACTGGTGGCAAACATACACTTGCTTGGATTTAAGGACACATCATATTCCCTACACTTGGTGAACACCTACCTCAGATGACCAAAGTGGTCAGCCACATTCTTTGAGTAGACTTTTATGTCATCAAGGTAGACTAGTGAAAATTTCTCAAGTATGCTCTTGAAAGCCATCTCCATTTATTTTTAGAAAGTAGCACCCATATTGGTTAGTCCAAAAGGAATTTTTGTATAGGCATAAGTGCCCCATTAATAGTTAAGGTTGTCTTGTATCTATTAGACTCCTACACTAACACCTGGTTACAACTTGAAAACCTATCTAGGAAGAAAAATATTTTAGAGCCACTAACCTTGGATAAGATTTGTCCCATGGAAGGGAGAGGATTGTTTTCTTTGAGAGAGACCCTATTTAGGCCTTTAAAATATACACATAATCTAATTTCACCACTCTTCTTTCTAACAAGAACAATGTTGGCTACCAAAGAGGAATGCTTAATAGAAAAAATAATATTATCCTCTATCAGCTTAGATAGCCCCTTTCTCATTATAGGTTCAATATTAGGATTTATTGGTCTTTTCTTTTGCCTAATAGGCTTTTCATCACTATTTAACTCTATGGTATGTTAAAAAAAACTTTGGTTAAAACCTTTTCAATCATCATATGTCCATTCAAATACATCATTTAATTCTTGACATAAATGAACCAAATTTTCTCATTCAACTTTAGAGCGTACCTTTCCCAAACTAAGAACCTTTCCATCAACAATGACAACTAGTATGTGATCATCTTTATTTGTAGCTAGGTTTGGACCCTTGCTCCTTGATTGATCATTAAGTTTGAAAACACCTTCTAAAGTGATTAGACCTTTAGGAAACTTATTGGAGCCAAGGTTCATGATTTGATCACCATATTGGCTTTGTATCTTGGATTGATTCCTATCAAAGAATTCTACTTCACTTTGCAAAAATTTGACAATTTGTATAACAAAGTCAAACACCTACCAATTGGCATGGTTATCTAGAATTGCAGGTGTTACAACCAATATAATGTGTTGCTCTCTTTTGTCCTCAACATGCTCTAGTACATCATAGTGAGCACCTATTATTGCATGTCTATCAGCATGCTTGTTCTCTCCTTTAGGGACACTTTATATATTGAATTCTTGGAAGCCCTCAAATAGGTCCTAAACTCTATGCTTGTATGATTTGAGTAAATTGTTCCTTACTTGGTTATAAACTAGCTCACTATCTCCAAAGACCTTTAAATATTTGATCCCCCTTTTTTGTGCAAGTTCGAGGCCTTGAATCAATGCTTCATATTTTGTTATGTTGTTAGTGCAATTGAATTGGAGCCTATAAGAGAAGTAAAATTTCTCCAAACTAGGGCAAACAAGCATTACACCAGCACCTGAACCATTCCTATTTCTTGAGCCATCAATGTCCTCCTTTTCTTTTATGAGATTAGGAATAGGAGTACCCTTCTCCAATATGTAATACATACCAAGGCCTGTCTCTTTAGCTTCTTGTGCTGGGTCAAACTAAAAAGTAGTTTCCCATTTATCTAAAAGATAATCAAGAACCTTTATTAAGGGAGTGAATGGTTCATGTATCATTCCCTTATCATCTATCTTGTGGATTGAAAAATTCATGTTTATAGGGTTAGGTGTGTAGGTTTCTATCTGATTAAGGGCCAGAGGCTCTGCCCTTATGGAAGCTTTTATCCCATATCTTTTCCTAAAGAGCATATAGGACCAATCTAATGCAATATAACCACCTATCTATGTAATGAAGTCTTTGGAAAGACAGATGAGAAAATGTGGATCAACCTCAGCTACTGATATGTCTTGGGTGATAGTACAACCAGGGCATGCATGCAATGCCATCTCCACATTTTTTAGGATTCATACTATTTTGAGAAAGATACCATCTAACTAAAGTACATCTCTAACCATTGGTTCATATTTAATACCAAGGAGCTCAACTACACATTTAGGCACCATAGAACTACTAGCTCCATAATCTATCGTGTAATTATGCACTATTTTGTCCCCTATAATCAAATAGACATAAAAAGGAGGAGGATTTTTTTTCTTACCTATGTCTCCTTCTTTTGTTGGCTGCACTAGACTTGTTGCGTCATATAAGGTAATAGATTGATTTGACACCTCTATACTCTTTAACTCTTGTTGTTGTAGCTCTCACTATGGTGGCATAGTGGCAACATCCCATAGAGGATTATTAACACTTGTCCTTTTCATATGATATATTATGTTGAGAGGAGTGCCAACTAATTTAATTGGAGCCTTGAGGGCTATAGGGACTGATGACTAAATTTGACCAGCTTGAGGTTTAGTAGACATCTTGTTTCTTGTGTTTTTCTTTTGTTTGGGAGCAACATTTGATTGTGCATTTATAATTAGAGTATGAGAGGCAACACCCACTTGTAGATGAGTTGGTCTATGCCTTAAGGGTTACTTCCTTGAGGTCATAGGTCCCACTCCCCTTCATAGTGGAGAAGGGTTGTAGGCTAGTTTCCCTGACAAGATTTTCATGCCAAGTACCTACTCCGCTGGCCTAGGGTATAGGACTAGACTTTTCCCCCAAATTTTTGTATCTCGAATGCATCTTTTAAGAGATTCTTGAAGATGGAAGTTGAAGAGAAAAATGGCGACTTCTATGAACTAAAAAAAATTAAGGTCATCTGGAGGGATGTGTTGTCATGTATCCATGAGTATTTTATTCTTGATGGTAGCATTAAGAGAGTCCATAAATTTCACTTTGTTTTCCTAAATCATTTTAGGAACAAAGATAGGATTTCCTTTCCATTTTATCTAAATTATTCTCTGCTTCAAAGCCTCTATGCTCATAAAGAAGAAATATTCTCATCATGTGCTTTAGGAAGGAAAGGGTCTAGCAATGATCCATGATCTAAGAGAATTAAGGTTAAAAGTGAGGAAGGTACTAGTGATAACAAGAAGGTTTTCAAATGGGAGAGGAATAAGAAAAATGTGGAGGAAATTAGAGAATCTAAAATTTTTGACAATGATGACAAGACAAAAAAGGGGGAACTTAGTTCCAACCTAGATGGATATTTTGAGAGCAAAGGGGTATTGACTAGTAAAGATAATGTGGAGGGAAGAAAGGATAGAATTACTGACTCGAATGTTGGGTCAGAAGTCCTCAGGGAGGATGAAGAGAAACAGAGTGATCACCCTTCCCACCTAAAGAGGAATCTCCATGAGGAGAAAATGGAGTAGGATATTGGTAAGGAAATGGAGGATAAAGACCTTGCCATTAAGGACAACAGCCAGAGTAAAGAGGAAAAAGAGGAGAGGATGGAGAAGTAGGATATCAATACCAGTATCTAGATCAATATAGTTACTATTGCTATTGACTTTAAGGTTAAGGCTATTGTAGATGGCAAGGATGATTCTCAAGAAGAAAAACTATCCTTTCTTCACACTGTTAAGCTTAAAGTAGAGGCTTCCCTTTAGGGTGATTCTTGGCTTTACAATGAAATTATGGTACTTAAGAAGAAAATGGGGGTTATGCAGAAAGAGATGGACTTTCAATGCACCATGAGATCTCAGATTGAAATACAAATTGCTAACATCTTTGAAAAACTGAAGCAATATGAGTAGGAGATTCATTGCTTAATTAAGGGAAGTGGTCAAAGAATGGAATAGGTGACTTGTAGGGTATGTGTAGGATTATGGTGTACCAAAAAGTGGCAATCTGAAAAATATGTAGTTCTGAAATGCCTTAAAGAATTTCAAAATCTATTCCAACTTTTTTCCCACCCGTCCTGATACTAAATGAAAATAATTAATACCTTTATAATTCCTACTATATCTTTTGATACCAACCTTATATGTTCATCTTTAAAACATCACAAAAATGTTTTTTTGGCATGTTCTTATGTGTTTTTTAATTCAAGCATGTAGCTGATGACTTTTTTTAAACCAAAATTTGATGTAATGAAAAGGGTTTCTTAAGAATGTTCTTAGCTTTTCATAAATGTAAGGTTTTTCAAATTACGAGTTCAATAAGTAATTATTACTTATTTTCTAATGGAGTTAGCTACAAAGTGCTGACTGACATATTGGTTGAAAAATAGCTATAACTTTCAAAGTATATAAGATTTATGAAATTCAAAAGATGTGTCACATTCTATGCTTCGACTAGTGTAAGAAAGAAAGAAAGAAAACTTAATTTTGATTTTTTTTGAACTAGTTAAGGTGGCCAGACACAGGAGTTTTTTAAGTCTGAAAACAATATAGTAGAAAATTCATAATTAATTAATTATTTAGAATAAAAATTCTCAAAAATATGCATCACATCTAGGCATGAGTCTTCTTTTTATATCTAAAATTAAATTTTAAAATATTATCATTTGATTATGATTAAGGTGGTCAGACATACACCTACTTTTTATTTTTGCCCTAAAATTTTTGTATTACTACATTAAAATCCAAACTTTTGACCAATCAAATAATTTTTTCTCTAGATAAGGCCTTGTAGTTTAGAAACTAGATTCAATTTCCTACAGCTCACTTGCTTACAAATTTTTGATATAAATTCTAGAACCACTTTAAAATTACGTGTCAAGTTGACATAACCCTAATTTTTTGGTTTTTCACTACCACTTAAGGCCACAGTTTGGTACACCATGATCCTGCACATACCCTGTAGTCATGTGCTATGGTGGCCAATTTGGGTAAGAAGAGTAACAAGGAGATAATGTTGTCTGGTAATGTTGGGATTGGGAGCCCAAGAGGATCTAGTAAGAGAACTAAGTAGAGCATGAGGAAAAAGGTCACTGAGGCTCTTGAGGCTCCTATTTTAGCTTTTGCTGACATTATCTAGAGTACTATGGAAGTAGGTAAAGAGGTGGAAAACATCATCAAGACCTACTGTAGGTGTTAGTTGTAGAGTTGGAGTGTTAGTTGCTAGTTTAGGTGGTTCTTTTGCTTTTTTTTTCCATCTTGTTTAAAACTGTAGGTTCCAGGTTCTTCTAAAACATGGCTACTTTTTATGGTTTAAACTTATGGTTTTAGGTCCTTGTAAAATGTGGTTTCTTTGTTTAAAACTTTAGGTTTTAGGTCCTTATAAAACTTGGTGGTGCTTAATGTTTATCTTTAGTTTTTCGTAAAGGGTTTCAGGTCCCTTCAAAACTTGTTTTTACCTTAATCTAAAACACCTGAGGTTGAAGCCTAGTTTGATGGAGGAGGTGTAGCATTAACAATGGCCCTTCTTTTGCTTCTAGTATTATGATCTATAACATCATAGTTCTCATGGTTAGCATGGAAATGTTTGTCTGGCTGATGGTTCATAAAAGAACAATCACCTTGCTATTGTAGGTGAGAAACATTTGTAGGTTGACTGGCACTATACTACTTTTCTACTACTTGATCCTAAATGGTGAGTACTTGGGATTTTTCTTCCTTATAACACATAATATTCATATGAATAATTTCAAGAAGGACAAAAATGTTTCTCTTGAGCAAGGTTATTTTGAGGAACTAATGTCTTTACTAGATTTGTGCTTGCATTTGTAGCTAGGGTATTGCCCATAGGCCTATTTCACATCCATGGGGATTGACCTTGATCTGGTGGTCCATTATATGTGGGGCTTTGGTGACAAGGTTGGAAAGGCCTACTATTTTGAGCTTGTTACCTTTTTAAGGTCACCACCTTGTTGCTTATCTTTTGCACCACTGAGAAGTTGTCCTCCGACTTCCTTTCTAGATTGGAACCTTGATCTTGCCACTTCTTTTCTAGATTAGAACCCTAATCCTTCAACTTCTTTTCTATATTTTTCATTAGTGCCTACATCATCTTCTTGAACTCTCCTAACTTGTTAGAGGATGTAGAGGCTATTAGGGTTACAACAGGACGTTGGCTTGTGGATGTGGTAGGAATAGGGCCTATTGTAGGTTGATGAGTAGGCATGTTAAGAAAGAAAGACATTGGAGGCCTTGGAGCTAACTTCCTTCCTTGAATCAAAGTATTTTATGCTCTTATGGAATTTTCATGTGTAGTAGGTAAGGTATCCCCTCCCGTGGTTTGTAAAGTAGTAGCAATATTGCTATTGAAAGCTCTTAGGTAATATAGGAAAGTATTACCAGGGGAAAATTTTACTACAATAAGTATTCTATCCTATGTATTTTGAAATCTATAATTAAAATCTATCACATATTCATGGTGTGATCTCTTGATCATAGTTAGCTACTCTAAAAGTGATAGGTGATCACTTTTATCTTCAAATGTTTGCATAATCTTTCCCCTAACTCATCCCAGTAATTGATAGAATTATGTGGTGATCTCCTATACCGTTTTAAATATTTTACCTTTAATGATGAGGCTAAAAGTATAACAACAACAAAATCCTCTATAATACCATGTATATTGTAGATGTTTGAAACTTCTTGAATATGTTCTATTGGGGAAATAGAAGTTTCACTAGTAAAATTTGGTAGACTTTTAAGAGAAGATACTAAGATATGATGCCTTTTCACTAAGATGAGAATAATCCTTCCATTTAAGGTAGAAAAAACCTAATTTCTAGTGAGGGCCATGTGGAATAATGATCTATTCAGCTGAAAATATGGGACCCTAGGCTGTGATCTATCAACTGGAGAAGTAGAAAGAGATCTAACTTGCACAAGTGCTTCTTTTGAACTCCTAACCGGTGATAGAGAGGGTTTATTTTTCTTTCTTTTATGATTTGAAAATGAAATTTTAGTAAACTAAAAGTTACCTCTAGAAGATGCCCTTGTTTGAACCTTGGGCATGAATTACAACAATTCTAGTCTGGAAACCAAGATATAGATATGGAGTTGTCAAGAGCTTTGAATGAGAGTAGCTTGAAGGCTTGAAATGCTAACAGAAATGCTACTTCCTCAGCATAAGTTTCAAGTTCCTTTCTTGACAATAGTGAGCTAGTAGACTTCAAAAGTGCTTCAATACCTATCCCACTGGACATGCCAAAAATTGTTGTCACAAAAGTTTGCACCCTTGCCTAAAGTTTGACCTAAAGGAAACCTTGTGAAACATGGGAACGATCTCCAAGTTGTGGGACTTGAACTATGAGGTTGAGTCTCTAGAGAAGGTCATCTTCCTCACTATCAAGATGCATCTAACAACTTCTTTGAAGGAAAAGGGAGAAGGAAATGCATGAAATCAAGCTACCTAGTCTAATCTAGAGGCATAATAAACCAAATAGTATGTTCAATCTTATCTCTACCTAAAATTGAAGAATTCATCAATATAATCCTAAAGTACATTGATTCAATCTTTGCTTTAACTCAACAATCATATATACATAAGAAGCCAATGAAATATTATAAGGAAGAAACTTAACTTTATATCGTTCAAAGGAAAAATAGATACAACATACAACTTGAAGGACAAAATAAATATATTAATACAAGGAAAGAAGGTTTTACACATGTAATAATGGAAGAAAGTGATAGAGCTTAGAAATATATTCACTCAGAGGTAAAGGAAATTAAAGTAGTAGACTATAAAATACAACTTCTATAGAATCATAGAAAGACCAATTGGCCCTTTAATAGAGTTATAGAATTTTCCTTTATAGCTTAGGCATAACTAAGAAGACTTTGACTAAAACCTAAAACTCAACTACTATCTTCAACTTGTAGAGAAAAATAACTATTGAGCTAAGGAAGATTTGATCAGATGCATGTCCCAACACTGAAAAACTATGATCTTTTATGTGCAACTCGAGCCCTTAAGAGATAGAAGTGACAACAATAAATGATCTAACCAGTAGATGGATTACCATGGTGGTAGAGGAATGTCTTTCACATTTATCAGGCCTTAAGAACATCAAAGGGTGGTTGCAAGTAATCAAAGGATTTGTTTTCCATTAATGAAAATATTTTGATAGTTTTTACAATAATGCCAGGTTAGCTGTGTCATTAAGTCAATTAAACTCAATCATGAATCCTTGCCACGTGATCTTATATATTTGAAGCTCTTAATTAGATCATCTTGTCTCTAGCTAAGGAAATGAGAGAAAGTGTTTGCATGTCTTACTTTAGGGCTTGCAATCTTACAATCGAATTTAGCATTCAAACCCTTCATATTCTCATAAGTGTGGAATTTGGCCTTTATGGTCTTACAATCACCCCCTTATCACATTATGGACGGCTCCTTTCAACTGTTCCATGATATTATGATCAATATCTTGTCATAAGATCAAAACACCAAATGCAATGCCCTCCTTTGAAGGTATAAACTTATGCTCAACAATTTACAAGCCTTTTTGTATCTTCATTCCCTTCAACATAAAATCTTACAATTGTATGATCTTAGCTTTGTGTAACATTGGGCTTTGCTTTTTCTTTCTTTATGATCTCTTGATTGTAGCCAAATGACCATGTTGTGACTTTAGAGGTTTTCTCTTAACTATTGTGTCTGACTCCTGATCACATGATGTTGGTTTTCTACCATTTTTTGTAATTATAGAGATTCTTGGATTCATTTTATGTTAGCCTTACAACCATACACTCATCTATATTCCATGGCATCAGAACCTTCCTTGCTTGCTCTTGCAATCTTATGATCTACAAGTTGTCATATCTTCATAACACCAACTGCCATTTGGAATGATTTTTATGTTCATGTGCCTAGCCCCACTATTTCCATGTGTCACTACGTCACTTTTACACTTTGGGTAAACTTCATGCATCTCTAAAAAGAAAGAAAGAAAAACCCATTGATCTAACAAGATCTTATAGTCATGATTGATTATGGGCATTTGAGACATTTTTGTCTTTGCTTACAATCTTACAATCGACTTGCCTTTTGTATGGTTGAGTTTCCTTTTTGGGAACACTTACATTTACATGATCTTCCCCATATTGTAAGATCGTAACCACTTATCATCCATTGGAAAGCACTTACAATGATATTATGTTGGGAAAATCATGAGATCATGACCCTTATAAAAAACCCTCATGATGCTACGATAACACTTACTATCATAACATTGAGAGACCCAGAAATCACCTTCACAATCCTTCACCTTATCATAAGATCAAGAATCCCCATTTAAGCCTTCATGATCCTATGCCCTTTAGCCTCCCATAACATCATATCACTTTCCATCTACCATAAAACACTTGCAATGACATGATATGGGATGATCATAAGATCACAAACTTAAAAATAAACACCTGTGATGCTACAATATATGGGATATCATAAGATCAAGAGACTCAACATTTAGCTTTATGATCCCCTGCTAGCCTTTAGTTCATAACATCAAAAGAAAGAATATTCAAGGCTTATGACTAGATGCTAAAAATCTTGATTGTAAGATTGTAACACTTGATGAAAAATATGAAAATGACATATGATCTCTCGCTTAAATAACATGATCATAACATTGAAGGGGATAACTAGGGTTTTAGATAGGATTTGGCCATTTTAGCTCACTATGCAAACCTTGGAACCATAAATAGATATCTCTGATCAAATTTCAATGATGACAACAAGGGAATAATAGGGGAGGGGGCTAAAATAGCTAATAGTAACCTTTAACAAGGCTGGATCCTAGCAAAGCTCACTTCAGAAGAGTGACCTTTTTGGGTTATCGATCCCAGGTAGTTTTTCCCTTCATAAGGTTTCCACATTAAAATTTTGGTGTCAAATGTGTGAATGTTGTCTATGTTGCAAGTTATTTTACATGTTTTTACAATTTATTGCGACTTAGTAACAACTAAGTTTATGGTTTGTAATAACATAGTAACTTTATTGATACTCAGTAATGCAAATAACATAAAGTTAATAGTTTGGAATAAAGTGATTGAAATAGTTAAATGATAAGTTGATTTGTTATAGTGAGTGATTTTTGTTAAATTTTATGAAGTTTTATTTTGTACATAAATAGTTTGGAGGGATTGCATGATAACTAGACATAATTGATTTACCCCCCTAGTTATCTGACAATTGGTATTCAAGAACAATGCTTGGAGAAAGAAGATTAAAGGAACTTGAGCTAAATACCAAAGATGTATAAGAGAGAGGTACCAAGATTGAACAATCAGTATTTTTAATCATGCTAAGACTGAATGATGTTACACTTTTTTGACATTGGAGATAATGGCACACATTGGTTGGAGAATGAATACACTACCCATATTGGTCCCCTAACTATGGAGAAAATGAATGAGAAAAGAAATCAAAATAGTTTGATGATTGAGATTGCATCTTCTCTCAATGATGTTGAATTTGGTGATATCAAAAACTGCACCAATGTTAAACAAATTTGGGATAAACTGTAACTCGTACATGGAGGAGATGATAATGTTAGTCGCAAATCCAAAGATGAAAGTTTGAGAGACAAGTATGATGAAATGAGAATGAAAGAAGGTGCTAATTTTACATCATTTTTAAATGAATAAAGGATTTTTTAAGTGTAATCAAGTTGTTAGATGAACTATCATTAATTCTAAAATTGTAATTAAAGTTCTTTCAACTCTTCTACTTATTTATGCTATTAAAATTTTTTGTAGTTCAAGAAGTACTTGAGCTATATTTAGAAATGATCTGAGACTTGATAGTTTAGTTGGTTAGTTGAATGCATTTGAGCTAAGAAATTATTACAATAGTATAGTTACAGTGGGAAACACATTTAAGTCTCTACTGCCATCAAAAATTCAAAGAAATACAAGAAAAGTAAAAAAGAAAGTGAGTCTAAAATTGAAGATGATCTAGGTGACCTTGAAACATTTCTTTCAAGAAGGTTTCCAAGAGGTAAAAGTAAATTTCCCTTGATCTATTTCAAATGTAATGAGGTTGGTCACTTTTCTACCAAATGCCCTAATAGAAGTAATTCTGATAGAAATGTAAAAAAATATTTCAAGTACATGAAGAAATGGACTACAAAGAGAAAGGAAAGACGTCATGCTATATTATTGAAGAATAACTTAACAAGTCCAATTTTGATGATGACAAGGAATTAGTTGAAATGGTTTATGGTTCAATCAAGGAAGATCCTAATGGTAAAAGGTATGAGAATGAAACTACTCTTATTCTCATATTACTAAGAATGACTCATGGATTATCTATAGTGGTTTATCATGTCACATTAGTAGGGATAACTTTAAGAAACTCCCCTTATGGAAAAAATTATAAAATTTTGGAAAATCAAACATTGGTTGAGTGGAAAAAAATTAACTTCTATTGGCAAATGTTTTCCTTAAAGCAGGATTTTTAAAACTTTTATTGGGGATTTTTTTCAATCATACAAAAATTCCATAAAATCTTGGCGAATATTTTATTATTGATGAAAAATATGGATAGAAGTACACCTACCTAGAAACCATGATTTTATTACTATTATTATATGGAACCTAATTAGTTACCAAAATTGAAGGTTAAATTTAACCCATTTTTATCATTACAATTTCCCTCCAAATTATTGAATGGTGGTTTGGTGGTAGCACCCCTATTATTTGTAATCATTGGATGATCCTAAATCAATGGCCTAAATCCTATTTTTGGCCAATTTTTTTTTTAAAATACCAAGTTTTAAAGAAAGACCTTGAAATAAAGACATGTACCCCCAATCAAATTTATTTTGGGCAAACACGAGAAAGGATAAAAAATTTCATTGAAAGTCTTTGAAATATAGACACATGTCAAAGATACTACTTAACCTATAACCTAACTTAAATTCTTACCAAATATTGGAAAATATGACCATCAATTAAGAGAAGCCTTGGAAATTATAGGCAAAAATATTTAAGTTACTGTGTGGAAAAATTAGATTCCATTGGTGAAGCCATTACTAAAATATAAATACTTATGTATTACTATTGGAGATTGGCCTAAGCATGAGATCCAATTTTCGTAAAGTGCAGGTGATATGGAAACCCAAAAAGTGCTTAAAAAATAGCCAAATTTGGGGTACCTAATGAGTGAGATTAGCCAATAGGTAAATATTAACCACTAAAGTTATCCTTGCACATTGCTAGTGATTGAAACAAGTTTGATAAATTTGAAAAAATTGATGATGGTGGATCTGATAAGCTTGGCAATGATGTTGCATTCCTAGTGAAAGGTAAAGGATCATTGATGTTGAATGATAAGATCATATGTGATGATGCATATTGGGTTCAAGGATTTAAATATAATCTTTTGAGTGTTGCACAACTAAATAACTCAGGTCATAAGATGGAACTTGAGGAAAGGAAGGTCAAGATCTTTCATGATGAGGGTAATATGATTAGAACAAGAATGTAGAAAAAGGTAACCCATTCTATCTTGATCTTACAATTGAGACATACTTATTTTCTAGAGTTGAGGATGGATGGTTATGGCATGAAAATTTGTGTCATGTAAAACTTGAGAACATGGTAAAAATTAGTGGAAAGAGAGTAAGAGGCTTACTAAAAATGCAAAAAATAGGAAATGTCATGTGTAAAGAACGTCATCTCAATAAGATGAAAAAGTTTAGTTTTTCTAGAAATTCACACACTTTAAATGATAATTTGGAGTCGATTCATATAGATCTATGTGGTCCAATTGGTATTGGCAATTACTATGTTGATAAATATTTTATATTGTTTGTTGATGATTATTCAAGGATGATGACTGTAATATTCATGAAGGTAAAATAACATGTTTTTTATATGTTGAAATGGTATAAATATAGAGTTAAAAAGAAAAGTAGTAATCTTTGGTTTGTTTAAGATTTGATAAAGTTGTTGAGTTTATGTTTGCTAAATTCAATAACTTTGTGCAAAAAATGGTATTAAAGATAGTTAACTGCATTGAGGATACCAAAAAAAATTGAATTTGTGAAAAGGAAAAAAAATCAATTATGGATTGTATAAGGACATTGATGATTGAGGAGGTTTCTTAGATATTTTGGAGAGAAGAAATTAGTACCATTTTAAAGGTTAAACCTAGTTCAATTGAAGAAAAGAACAAACATGGCTCCCTATGAACTTTGGTATGGTCATACACTAAATGTAAGTTATTTCAAAATATTTTGAAGTAGGTGTTACATTCACAAGGATGCTAGGAATGGTAAAATTTATGTCAAAGGAGATGAAGGTATATTCCTTGGTTATTCTTCTAAGAGTAAAGCTTATATATTTTTGAACAAGGCTACTAACAAGATGATTGAAAGTGCAAATATTAGATTTGATGAGTTTGTAAAGAAGAACAATGAGGAATACAAGAAGGAACTTGAAGATTAAAAAAATCTTATATATGACTATGAAGAGACACTTGATACTCTACCTAAGTTACAACAAAGAGCTCCCAGGAACCAAGTAGTAATGCTTGAGTCAAAGAATGCTATACTTGAGCACTAGACAATTCAACTCGAGAAGGTAGATGAACCTCTACCAAGTGAAGGAAATATTGAAAATCAAAGAACTAAACCTATATTATCCAAATATGTGAGGAAGAATCATTCCCTAGAATAGCTAATTGGAGACATAATTTCTTATGTACAAAAAAGAAATAAGTTAAGAGAAGGTACATGCTTAATTGCTGATTTTGAACCAAAAATAGTAAATGCTTCATTGGATGATAAATGTCAGGTTAATTTTATAAATGAGGAGATTGATTAGATTGAGAAGAAAAATACCTAGACATTAGTACTGAGACCTGCTGATAAAAAAAGTGATTGGAACCAAATGGATTTTTAGAAATAAGTTGAATGAGAATGAATAAGTGTTAAGAAACAAGGTTGGATTGGTTTGCAAAGGTTACATGCACAAGAATAAGGAATATATTATGGCGAGACTTTTGTACTTGTTGCAAGATTGGAAGTAGTAAGAAAATTGTTGGCTTATGCTACATACAATAAAATTGAGTATATCAAATGGATGTAAAATCCACATTTTTGAATAAGATACTTGAGGAGGAAGTATATATTGAACAACTTCGAGGATTCACCAAACCTAAACGGAAGAACATAGTCTACGAGTTGAACAAAGTGTTGTATGGATTGAAACAAGTCCCTAGAGGATGGTATGAAAGAATACATTCTTATTTGATTAAGATTGGAGTTGCTAGAATGAGTGAAAAAAAAAATCTATTATTTGAAAAATGATTATGAAGATATGGTGTTGATTGCTAAAATATTTGTTGATGACATAATATTTGGTGGAAATGACATGTTGAGTAAGACATTTTCTTGACAAATGAGTATTGAATTTGAGATGTCAATTTTTGGTGAGATAAAAAATTTCATTGGATTGTAAATCTATCAAATAGAGAAAGGTATCTATGTGACTCAGTCTAAGTATGTGAAAGAAATATTGAAGATATTTGGGATGGATGAGTCTAAACCAATAGTCACACCTATGGTGACTTGAGTAAAATTGCCAAAAGAAGACACCACTAGAGAGGTAAATGAAACACTTTATAGATATATGATTAGAAAAGATACAATATATTGTACATAGTAGACCTAATATTGCATTAGCTATAGGAATTGTTGTGAGGTTTTCATCTAATCCAAAGTAGACTCACATGACTACTATGAAAAGGATATTCAAACATCTCGAAGGAACTGAAGGTTATGGCTTATGGTATAAATAAGAGGATGACTTTAATATATAATTCTACACATGTGCTGATTGGGATGGAATTGTTAATGACAAAAAGGACAAGTGGTAGATATTCTTGTTTAGCAAAAAGGTTGATAACATGGACAAGAAAGAAATAGAATTGCATTTCATAATCTACTACTAAATTTGAATATGTTGCTGCTACAATCAATTGATCAAATATTGTATGGATTAAACAATTATTGAAAGAAATGTAAGAAGAGTTAACTGTTCCTATTACTATTTACTATGATAATAAAAGTGCCATAAATATTTCAAAGAATTGAGTGATACATGAAAAAAAAAGAACATATCAATAAAATATCATTATTTGAAGGAACAAGTTGAAGAGAAATAAGTGAGGCCTGGCTATGTGAAGTCTAAGGAAAAAATTCTTGATATATTTACTAAGTCATTACCTAAAGACTCTATTGAGTATCAAAGAGTTAAACTTGGGGTCCTTCCACTATCCAAAATTCACTAGGTGAAGAGGAATGCTACATTAATTTATGGATGAATTGTCATATCTTTAAGGATTTGATGCATACATTTTCATACTTTAGGAAGAAATTCTAAAGTTGTGAAAATGAATGTGATGAAACTAATGTAGTCACTACATGAAAGTTACAAGGACAACTACAAGGTTTTATAAGTATCATGATGAAATTTATAATGACCTTTGGAATTGTTGTTAGAGGAGGAGAGACAAAGTGAAAAAAAAGGGAGAAAATAGTGAAAAGAGAGGAGAGAAGCAATGAAAAGAAGAGAGAGTAACTAAAGGAAGAAGTGAACAAATGAAAGAGAAAATATTGTCAAAAGGGGAGAAAACACACCAAAGAGAGAAAGATGTTGTAGAGATAAAGATGAAATTGGAAACTAAACTTGAACTAAGAGATCATATCCTAAGGGAGATACATATTGAAGATGTTAAAGATTTTTTTTCCTTTGAAGATATAGATTGAGTACCGTATTGAAGATACTGAACTGCAAAGTTGTATTATTGACAATGCATACATTTGATTATCCTATATAATGTTTTGTATTGTAAAATGTTATGTTATGTATTGCTAACAATGCAAAAGAGGGAGATTGTTAGACCAAACTGATAATGTAATAGGTAATGCTATGAATTTATGTAAAAGAGTCATACCAATTGTTATATTTTCATTGATGTCAAAATCTTAGCTAGCTAGACATTATGCTAACCTAGTAGAGTAGCATATCATTTGATTGATGAAGAGGATTTGGAGAAATTATAATGTATATAGTATTTATAAGTGTGGTATTCAATGGGTACATGAATGAGTGAACACTGATAATGCAATATTGGTTTGATTGTTTTACAATCATGTATTTTTTCAATGTATTAAAGAATTCAAAGCTTAACCAAGTAACAAGGTTAATGAAAGGAGATTGTATTCACTGAGTGACTTTAGTATTGACCAAGTGATTGGCATAGAAAAACAGGATCACTATATTGCATGAGCTAGTAAGCATTACCCAAGTTTTATATTACCCAGGTAAATGTTATGTTTATTGAGTAACAATCGGGTGAGAAATTTGGAGAAATAGAATCTAAGGATGGATTCTAATAAATTTTTTGAAAGATCAAGATGGTATAAGGCATGAGTAAAAGTTTGATACAATATCAGTGAATGAGAAAATTCAAGAAGGATCTAATGAAGGAGACTAGAGAAGGATAAGAATGGATACAAAATTTTATGCAAGTTATACTTTTAGACTATTTAGATTCATTTTATGAATTTTTGAATCTATAAATTTGTTATGAACCTAAGATGAATGAGTTTTATTAAGAGAAAAAATATGGAAGGATCTAGGAGCTTGAAGATGACTATTTAAGGAGGAGACATAGAAAAGTTTAGGTTGCTAGCTGATGTTGTGATTATTGATGATCATATTGTTGTAGAGTTAAATTTTTGTGAATGTGACATTAAAGAAGGTGAAATAATATTATTGAGCTAGGAGAACCAAGTAGATTTGAAGAAGGAGAAGGTGTTAATTAGCCAAGTCAAAGTATAGAGTGAAATGATATCCAAGAGAGAGATCTAATAATGAAAGAGAAAGAAACAAAGATTTGAACAAGCAAAGGTACTTTTTATTCTTAGAAAATTATTTCTACTATTATTTTTAAGCATTGTAGCAAAAAATATTGGAAGTACCAAGTGGACCTAATAAGTTTGTGAAATCCTATATGGTAATATCAATTAGTGGTGTATGTAAGTCCTTTAAATCAAATCACTCTCTAGTTAGGCACAAGGAGTGATAAGGTCTAGATAAGATTTTGGTTAAATCCTCTAACAAGGTCACATTAACAATGTGTATGTAACCTTTAACAAGGTTGGCTCCTAGTAGAGCTCACTTCATAAGTGTGAATTTTTCGGGTAGCCAGTCCTAGGTGTTTTTTCACTTTAGAGGGGTTGCATCTTAAACAATGATGTCAAATGTGTGAATTTTATCTATATTAAAAGTTGTTTTATATGTTTTTATAGTTTATTGGAACTTGGTAACATCTAATTTTATGGTTAGTAATAACTAGGTAACTTTACTGATACTTGATAATGCAAAGAACAAAAAGTTCATAGTTTGGAATAAAATGAATTAAAATGTTAAATGATAAGTTGAATTATTACACCAAGTGATTGTTGTTAAATTTTATAAAGTTTAATTATTATTGAAATAGTTTAAACATACTACATGATAACTAGACATAACTAACTCACTCTGCCCCCTTAGTTATCTAACACCATTCCCATGGCCTTTTCTCCTTCTTTCTAAAACTAAATTGTGTATGGTATTCTATTTTCTTCCTCAGGCTCATGAAGAGTTAAATATGTGAGTTGGTTGTAAGTGTAAACAAAAGGTGGTAGATTCTATGTTCAAATCTCATAAGAACTTATAGTTTAATTTCCTCCCTTTATCTTATTTATTTCTTCCTTTTACTTATTATTTAATTGCTAGACTTTGAAAATTAATAATGCAAGAGAAAAAATCATGTATAAGCAATAATACACACACACACACACACACACACACACACACACACACACACACACACACACACACACACACACACACACACACACACACACACACATTTGTGTATATATGTATGCAACCATATATACCTAGAAAAATATATTTAAGAATTGAATCATAAAAGTAAAATCAAAATGAAGTCACAAATAAAGATATCATCAAGCCAAATAAGAATAAAAATGCCAAGTTCCCAATTTGGGTACTTTACTCCCTACTAGGACCTCTAGGCTCAAGGTGCTACATGGACCATGGTTTCATTTCCAAATCAACATACAATACAGAGGCTTTAGTACCTATTCCTACACACAACTATATCACTGACCCAACCTACATATCTATACCTATAAATATTATCATGATGATATAAAATCATATCAAATAGTGATACAGACATTATATGGGTTAGTAGGGTTAGAACTCCATAGAACTCAATAATCTATAAATGAAAGCATATAAAATGTATCATATAAAGTGTAACTAAAAACTCATTATGTAAAGTATTATCTAGCCTTCTACCACAATTATAAAATATATGAAAAAATTCTAGTATCTCAAAATATGTCTCAAATCATGTTGCTAGGGTGGTATTACATCTTCCTTCCCTAGGACTAGGATTTCTCCTAAAAGTTAGATATGGATAAGATATCCTATATCTATTGGAATCCTCCCATATAGAAGAGAACCCATCATTGGGGTCCTATTGAACCCTGACTAACTCCATAATTGGAACCCTAATGTATAGGGTTCTATGCTAGAGTATACATACTAGCTCCAAATCTAGCTACCTATTCATGACCTATATTGAATTCCAATCCAAAACATGAGAAACATCAGGGTTATACTCTCTAAGAGAGTGTGTGTGTGTCTATATATATATATATTTATATATATTATATGAGTTATGCTAGGTGGCAAGGTGAGTTGATAAGCAATGGGTCCAAATCTCTATATGATCTCAAATAGTCCAACAAACTATGGTGCCAATTTATATCCTTTCCCATATCAGATCATAATTTTTGTACCCTCACTCTCAAGAAGACCTTGATACCAACTACAAGTTTATCAAATCTACAAGCATCTAAATATTTTTTTTGCCTCTCCTATACCATCACCAAATGTTTTTGATTAAGTAAAATAGGTTTTATAGGGATCCTAAAACCCAAAATTTTACATCATAATAGAAAGAAAATTAAAAAGTCCAGGTAACAAGAGACTGTTGCTAAAAGCCAAAATTTGACAAAAGGCTTGAGGCCAGGAGGCAAAGGCAAGAAACCAAAACAAAGAACAAAACCAAAAGTGAAGCAGACTATTGGTTTTCCTTCTCCAAGTCCTATATAGTTTCTACAGCTTTGTTGTCCTACTGACTACCCACTCCTTCCTAGTTCTTGTTCTTCCTAGTTCTTGTTCTGGGTCTCCACCTGGTCTGCCTTGTTCACCTAGTCCCTAGCTTCAATCTAAGAAAACTCCACCTACCCGAAATCCATCCCATTCCTTTGTGCAGTGTCCCTACCTAAGCCGCCTCTCATTAGAGAGTCAGCCAAGTTGACAATATTCTCATTCAGAGTGTGCAAGGTGTCCACAATTTGTTTAGTCAACACTTGGGGGATGGATTCGAACTTCTGGACTTTTTGATCAATCAAGGAGAGTTTGTCCTCTTGTCCATCCCTAGTTTCCTGGCCACTATAGATGTTCTTCTTACCAACCTAGGTAGTATTCTTTCCTGTGGTCTCCTAAACCCTACGGGTATTCTAACCGGTGTCCTAGTTGTTCTTTTCCTTAAGGGCCTCAATTTCCTAAAACAACCATTTGATAGAACAAAAATTGTCTACCAAGCAATTCTTCCAATTATTTAGGAAAATTGAAGCCAGTTTCCCATGTGTTGTTAGAGATGACCAACATAGCAGGGTTAATTAACTTGTCATAGTGGGTTCTGCCATCAAGGTCCTCCAACACCTGGATGTTCACTGGTTCTCTAACAATACCTAGCCTAGTTGTGTCCATGTTGAAATTTCTCCAAGCCCTCCTCCTGTTATTCCTTTCCACCTCCCCACTTCTTTCCACCATAATTTCATTCATCTCCTTAGGTGGGGATATGGGTGAGACAAGGCCATGGGTTTCAAGAATCTTGGCTTCTTCCTAAATCAAGGTTTGGTTGGCCTTTCTTTTCTTGGGGTTACATGGAGGGGAAACAGGGGCAACCTCCTCCTTGTCGCTAACCCTTCCCTTCTCCTCCTCACTCACATTGTTCTTCCCCAGCTCCTTATCCTCGTCCTTTGAATTAGTTTCCATCTCCTCCTCTTCCCCACTATCAATTTTCTCCTCCTGAGGCTCAGGCTTGGGGGGTAGGGGGGATAGCTTCTAGGATTCTTTCTACTAGGCATATTGGGGTTGCGAGCAACAGAGTTGGCCCTAAAATGTTATAGGTGGCCCACCACCAAATGTTATTTGGTCCTCTATACCTATATCTCCATGTCGTAAAGAACCTTTAGCCCTAAAATAATTGTATCCTCTAGGAAATCCTAACTCAAAGGAGTACGATAGGGGATAACTATACAAGGCCTAAAAAGGTTTCATACCAATCAAGTTATAGAATCCATTATTGTAGGAAAAATCTACGAGATAAAAGTAGTCCTCCCAGTGGTTCTAATGGTCCATAACATAAATCCAAAGTATATCTTCTAAACCTAATTCACCATTTCTACCTTCCCATCTATGTAAGTTTTGAAAAGAAAAACTAAACTTTAGCTAAGTGTCTAAAGCCTTTTTTAGTGAGTTCTAGAGTTACAATGTAAATACTAGGTCTCTATCTAAAGATAATATTATTGAGTATCCCATTAAGTCAAACTATGTCCTTCATAATTATTTTGATATACTTTAGGTTGTATAAGAAGACTATAGGAGAAAAGTGAGCTACCTTGGTGAGCCTATGCATAATCATGATGACAGTATCATGTCTCTGGACTGTTAAGGGTAGTAAAACTATCAAATCCCTCAAGATAATATCCCATTCCCATTTTAGTATAGTATAAGGTTATAGGATGCCTTCCAAATGTTGATGTCCTTCTTTAACCCTCTAACATGCCAAGAAAAAGGCCACAAAATCTTCCATATCTCTTTTCATTGTGACCTAAAACTGTAGATGTCACAAATCTAAGTACATATTCTTAACCCCTAGGTGAGCTAAGTAGGGTGCACTATGTGCCTCTGACAAGATCAAACTTTTGAGTTCATCCAAAACATATATTCTTCCCTAAAGTCTTAAAAGCCCATCTTCTTCTATGTAATACACAATGGACTTTCCTTTAAGGTCTATTTTTGAATCAATTACTATCTTAACTTCCTGATATAACCTCTTAGAAGGAAGTGCTTATAGATTTTGTATACTCACATAGAGGTTAAGGAAGAAGAATTTTTTCCTTCTTTTACTAAGGGAATATGCTACCAAATTTACTTTTCCTCGGATATAATTCACATCAAACTCATATTTACACATAAATTCTATCCATCTTCATTGTCTAGCAAGGAGATTAGGTTGAGTGAAGATGTACTAAAGGCTCATGTGGTCAGTACACAAACAAACTTATTCCCAAGGAGAAATTTTTCCAAATTTTTCAAAGCATGGGTTACTATTTCAAGTTCTAAGTCATGGGTGGGATAGTTGAGCTCATGACCCTTAAGTTTTCTAGACTCATAAGCTATTACTATGTACCATGGTGCATGAGAACTACTTCTATGCCTTACAAGTAAGAATCAATACATACTACAAAATCTCCTAATGGATCAGGTATTGCTTAAATTGTAGCTTTAGTTAATTTTTACTTAAGTCATTAAAATTCTTCTTGACACCTTTTTGACCAAACGAATTGCTTTTTCTTTCACTAGAGAGACATGATTGAGTGAAAAATATTAGAAAACCCCATCACAAATATTTGGTAGTACCCAACCAAACCCATAAAATTTATAAATTTTGAGACATTATTAGGGACTAAGCAATCTATTATTTCTTGTATCTTAGTGGGATCAACTAAAATTCCTTCCCTAGAGGTAACATGTCACAAGTATTTAACTTTTGTCTAGAATTATTTATATTTCTCTAAATTTGTGTAGAGTTGATTTTCTATATGATACTGGAGGACTTACCTTAGATTTTTCACATGCTCTTTTATGGTTTTAGAATATACAAGTATTCCATCAAAAAATACTATAAAAAAAAATCCAAAGTATGTCCTAAAGACCCCATTCATCAAGCTCATGAACGCTAAGAGTGCATCTGTCAATTTGAATAGGACTACTATGAATTCATAGTGGCCATATTGGGAGTAAAATGTGTTGGGATTATAGATGGAGTAACTGAGAGAGGGGGGGCGGGGGGTGGTGAATCAATTACCACAAAGACAAATCTCCTAGTCCCTTAGATGTCTTGAATAACAAGTTATCGCTAATACTTAGTAAACACTGTAAAATGCTCTAACTTAGTAGATTAACTTGTTACTGATCTTCTATCATTCATAATTATTAACATGCATGCAAAAGTAAATAAAATGAACATAAGAGACACCAGATTTAATGTGGAAACCCATTATGGGAAAAAACACCAAGTAACTATCTACCAATTTTCACTCTTCTAAAGTGAGCCCTGTTAGGAGCCAACCCTATTAAAGGTTACAATACACACTATTAGGTGTATCCTTGTTAGAGGATTTAATCACCCTATTAGGAGTGGCTTTGCTAGAGGTCTTTAGAACAATTCAACTAAACTATCACCTTGTTAGAGGATTTACAAAAATGGCTGTTAAACCAACATTGTTAAGAGATTTTGAAATCACCACTACAATGGTTAGAAAGAAAAAATGAATTGACCTGAATAAGATGCAATTCAATTTTCTGATTATAGATCTCTATTCTGCACTATTAGATCCTTTCGATCAAATATAGCTTTGTTGCTCCTCAATGATCTCTGATCATCCTTCAAAATTTCCTTTCACAATAATCAGTCTTCCTTCTCATTCACATTACATCAAATCCATCACTTGCACCTAGAATTCACAACTTAACCTCTTGTATATACAATTTAGATTATCAAGTCAGCTCATTCATAAGTTACATTTACCAATAAACCATACATCAGTTGGCTACAAATATTAATTTCAACAAATAAACTTTATTTCATAAAACAATGAAATCCTTCACTGGCCAACCCTACTCGGTAAATACTACTTCTATAAATAATTTCCTAAGTTAACCATCTTAACTTGGTTAACCCTAAAAAAATTGCAAAATCCTTTGGCTGCCAATTTAACTTAGTAAGAACTAAATTTCCTTCACTATCCATGAAAGCTCAGTTAGAACTGTTTCTTGCACTATTTTCTCTTGATGATTGAGTGAGCTCGATAGCAACTAAATTTCCTTTGCTGACCTTGAAAGCTCGGTAACAACTAAATACACAACGTAAAGCCTAAGAATGCTTGGTAGACACTGTAAACCTTCATTGCTAACATTTTGAGCTCAGTAGACTCTGTCTTTTTCCTTGCTGACCAACTGAGCTTGGTAGACTCTGTCTGAAGACTAATATGACATTTATGTAACATCAAAGACAACACACAATTGAAAAATTTTATCCAACAAAATTTTGTTTGATGAATTTATTCTTCATATATTCTAAGTTGATGGTACCTTAATTTCAAATATATGTTAGAAAATACTTTAGCATCTTTCATCTGATCAAACAAATCATCAATTCTAGGTGAATGGTATAAGTTTGTAATGGTGACCTTGTTAAGTTGTTTGGAATCAATGCACAACTTAAGTGACCCTTCTCTCATTTTCACAAAAAATATTTGTGTTCCCCACAGGGATACATTGGGCCTTATAAATATTTTTTTTACAAATTTTCTCTAACTGAAGCCTTAATTCACCTACCAATCCTTGAAGTGTCATATGATAGGGTGTTATAGAGATAGGTTCTTATCCTAGTAATAAGGGATGGTTGATCATTTTTTTCCCCTTGATTTCTCCTGAAGGTCATTTAATATTACTATAAAGAGTTGGAACCCTTTTCTCATGATTTCCTTTAACTACATGGCTATTATCATTCATAGTGGAATCAATCTTTGTACAACTATACATTTACTTTCCTCACCTAAGTCATCCTTATAAAGGATTTATTTCTTTTGAAAATCTATATTGGATTCATGTGCATTCAACCAATTCATGCTCAAAATTATGCCATATGAACCTAAAGGAATAACCCAAATGTTTACCTTGGTCAAGAAAATTTGTAGGTTTATCTCACACTTCTATACCATAAGGTTTGTTGCTATTTTTTCCCCTGAAGCTAGTTCTAATTTCCATGTATCACCTTGCCCCTTTGCCTCAAGCTCCAATAATTCTACTAAAGTAGGATATTTGAAAGGTGACTAGTCCTAAATCAAATAAGATGGAGATTTTTTTGTTCTTTAACAAACCCAAGGTTGCAACAACTATCCCTTGATAATCTGATTAACACTCAACTATTGATAAAAATATATGATATGAGTGACTCGTATCTCCTATTGTGGGTTCATTAATTTGTAGTTTGTGAGTGAAGGTTTAATTTTTTGTTCGTGGATAACTTGTTGAAAATTGTCCTTGCTTCTCACTAAAGAGGAATCCTATATTTCTACCATAGTTTTGGGTAGGAGGAGCAATGGATTTTTGAATGCTTCCTTTATTGGTATTTTATGATTCTTTTCAAGGGTTGTACTTTTTATTGAACCTTTCATTAGAGTATTTTTCTTTATTGTTGCTGACCTTCTTTTTCTAGAAGTTTTGTCATCCCATGAAAGATTGGTTTCCTTAGACCTAGTGATTCCTTGGTTGTTTGTGTTATTATTCTAAGTTTCTTGGCTTCCTACATGGCCACCCATCCATTTTACCACATTCAATTCAACTAAAATGGCCTTAGCTACTACATCCCCCAAAGTTTTGGGTTCAAAAACTTCTACCCCTCTTGATATCTAATTGCTAAGACCCTTGATGAAATGTTAGATTAGTACTAGTTCATCTTCTTTATACCCAGAGAAATTCTTTGACTCATATAACTTCCTTTCATACTCTTCTATAGTTATATTTCTCTATTTAAGTTGGTGGAATTCTTTCATGCTAACTTGTCTCCATTGGTCAAAGTGGTACTTTTCCTTCTAGGTTTCTAAAAAGAGTTCCCATGAAATATCATCTATGCGACGTGCAATATTTTCTGTGGCATAGTGCGAGGGAGGAGAATCCCCAAAGGAGATGTCCTATCCCCTAGAAATTAACCACATAGTGGAAACACAACACAAGATACAATACTTGATACCAAACACAAATATTTATTAATAGAAAAACTAATTAAATACAATGTACTAGGTTGTAAGGCCTTCATAGTTATGACCAAACACATAGAAAGTAATAGTTGTACAAGATTTCTCAAGATCCAACCCAAACCCTAGCTATTGTAGCTTTGTAGCACAACAATACTTTGATAGAAACCTCTAGTGAGATCTAAACTTCTACTTGCAAGCCACCAAGAAATCTCTTTGTTTCCCAAGCTACAACTGCTACTACTTCTCACAAACTTCACCCTCTTAGCTACTTCCTCTTCTCCAAGATAGATGACAATGATTCAAGACTCCACAAGACCCTATACTTATACCCAACTAAGCTACAAGTCATCCTAGTAAGTTACAAATTAAATAAACCCTTACCCAAAATACAAAATACCTTCATTGGCTTCCAACAACCATTAAATGCACATAGGATAAAGATCCAAGGCCCAAATAAGTGCATACATCCCCATAATTGATCCATGTCATGATGAAAAACATTAAATACACCAAGTCAGCCAAGAAAATCTATAATAACTCCATCTCACAAGCCACACTACTAAGTGTCAAAAAAAACCACAAACATATCTAAGCTCCCACAAGGATTTTTGAGTTATAAAGATGTTGAACAATGAACATACATCAAGCATTGTAGTGAGTGCCAAGAAACATAGCATATGCCAAGCTCCTTTAGAGATTGAGCCCCTCGTCCAACAATTTTTTTTAATGATGACCAAATACACCTCTTCTTTGATTAAACCTAGTCAGTCAAGTGTCCAACTAAGAAATATGATAGAGATCACCGAGAACCTCTAGTCTTCCACCAAAAATGCCAAAATCTTCAAGAACCTAATATGCCCCTATATCATACTTCTAGGGTACAAAGAAAAGCATATCCCACAATTTACTTCTTTAGAAAAATAAAACTTCCACTTCATCTTCACCCAAGGATTGTCAATCCATAATGCCAAGAAAATGAACAAGTCCATTAACCAATTCCTCCTTTGCATGTCTACAAATGATGAATTGACATATTCACTTAGAAGAATAAACTAAACAATAAAGTAATCCACAAATATGTTTTGCAAATTATCGCCAAAATCCATCTCAATGACAAGAGCATCCGACCCCACATCTAAAAAAATAACATTTAAATCTTAAACCAAATCTACATCAACAACAATATCTAAGCCATCTTCAACACATGCCAAACTCTCAGTAACAAGATACATTAAATCATCACCCATAATAACCTGATTGTCCATGACCAAGTGCTCTATAATTTCCATGTTAGATTCAACCAATTGATCATGAAAACAAATTTCCATCCTAGCATCAACAAGGTTAGGAATCTTTTAAGTAATAACCACAAGTTTCTCTACAATTTTTGAATCAAACAACAAAAATTGATCAACTAAGCCATAAGTTAGCCTAGCAAGCTACAAATTAAATAAACCCTTAAAGTAGATACAAATTGCCTTAGTTTTCTTACAAAAACCATTAAATTCACCTAGGATAAAGATCCAAGGCCCAAATAAGTCCATACATCCCACAATTGATCCATATCATGGTCACAGACATTAAATACACCAAGTCAGCCAAGAAAATCTGTAAGAACTCCATCTCACAAGCCACACTACCAAGTGTTAACAAAAAACCACAAGAATATTTGAGCTCCCACAAGGATTTATGAGCTCCATAGATGTTGAGCAACCAACATACATTGAGCACTGTAGTGAGTACCAATAAACATAGTATATGCCAACCTACTTTAGAGATTGAGCCCCTCATCCAACACAAAAAAAATTAATGATGACCAAATACACCTTTTCTTTGAACAAGCCCATTTGGTCAAGCCTCCAACTAAGAAATACCATAGAGATGCCCAAGAACCTCCAGTCTTCCACCAAAAATGCCAATATCTTTAGGAACCTTAGATGCCCATATATCATACTTCTGGGGTACAAAGAAAAGCATGTCCCACAGTTTATTTCTTTAGAAAAACAAGTCTACCACTTCATCTTTACCCAAGGCTTGCCAATCAATAAAGCCAAGAAAATGAACAAGTGCATCAACCAATTCCTCATTTACAAGTCTACAAACAACCAATCAACATATTCACCCATCACAATAATCTAAACAACAAAGTGACCAACAAATAGGGTTTAAAAATTATTGCCATAATCCATCTCAATGACAAGAGCATCAAACCCCACATCTATAGAAACTACATGTAGATCTAAAACCAAATCTACATCACATGCCAAACTCTTAGCAAAAAAATACATTAAATCATCAACCATAATAACTTGATTGTCCATGACCAAGTGCTCTACAATTTCCATGTTAGATTTAACCAATTGATCATGAAAACAAATCTCCATCCTAGCATCAATAAGATTAGGAATCTTTTAAGCGATAACCACAAGTTTCTCTACAAGTTTTGAATCAGACAACAAAATTTGATTAACTAAGCCAAAAGTCAGCCTAACAAGTTATAAATTAAATTAACCATTAAAGTAAATACAAAATACCTCATTTGGCTCACAACAACCATTAAATGCACCTAGGATAAAGACTCAAGGCCCAAATAAGTCCATACATCCCATGATTGATCCATATCATGATCACACACATTAAATACACCAAGTTAGCAAGAAAATATGTAAGAACTCCATCTCATAAACCACAATACCGAGTGTCAAAAATAACCACCAGCATATTTTAGCTCCCACAAGGATTTATGAGTTCCAAAGATGTTGAACAATCAACATAAATTGAGTGATGTTGTGAGTGCCAAGAAACATAGTATATGCCAAGCTCCTTTAGAGATTGAACCCCTCATCCAACACAAAAAATAATGATGACTGAATACACCTCTTATTTGAATGAACCCATTTGGTCAAGCCTCCAACTGAAAAATACCATAGAGATGGTCGAGAACCTCCAATCTTCCACCAAAAATGCCAAAATCTTTAGGAACCTCAGACGTCCCTATATTTTATTTATGGGGTACAAAGAAAAGCATGTCCCACAATTTATTTCTTTAGAAAAACAAGACTTCCACTTCATCTTCACCCAAGGCTTGCCAATCCATAAAGCCAAGAAAATGAGCAAGTCCATCAACCAATTCTTCCTTTCCAAGTCTACAAACAACCAATCAATATATTCACTCACAAGAATAAATTGAACAAAAAAGTAACCCACAAATAGGGTCTACAAATTATCACCATAATCCATCTCAATGACAAGAGCATCAAACCCCACATCTATAGCAACAACATGTATATCTAAAACCAAATGTACATCACAAAAATATGTAATCCATCTTCAACACATGACAAACTCTCAACACCAAGATACATTAAATCATCATCCACAAGAACCTAATTGTCCATGACCAAGTGCTCTATAATTTCCATGTTAGACTCGACCAAATGATCATGAGAACAAATCTCCATCCTAGCATAAATAAGGTTAGAAATATCTTAAGTAATAACCACAAGTTTGTCTACAAGCTTTGAATCATGCAATAAAAATTGATCAGCAAGACCAACCTCCACCTTGATCTTGACATGCCTTCTCCATTCTCAAACAAATCTCATAACTGGCTAGACAACTCTCTTCTAGATTGGTAAACTCCAACTCCAATAGAATATAGCTTCTTTCTTCTATTCCTCAACTTATTTAGGAAAAGTAGCATCCACCTAAGAAATCACTTCATTTATCCTCGTCTCCACCATATTACTAAGATTTGCAATCATCTCAGGGTCTAATCTTCTCAAAGACATCTCCCAAGATCTTTATAAACCCTCTATAGTAAATCACCAACCAAATCAAACCTTCATGCAAGATCAACCTTCCATCTTCAGAACCATCACTTCATACAAGATCCATTTGTGAGGCCTCTATAATTGTAAGTTAGAACCATGGTATGCCACCTCACAATCAAGATGTATAGGACTCCAGAAAGAACACTCCACCACAAGATCAAACTATTTTCTACAAGATCAACCTTCACTCAGATAAGATCAACCACCCTGATCAAATGGCCATGCAACCAAGGTCTTGGGATAAACTACCTCACATTTGGTGATTTGTCCACACACTTAGGAAAACTTTCTTTTGATACCATCTGATATAGTATAAGGTAGGAGAATCCCTAAAGGAGATTTCCTAGTCCCCCAAAATTAACCACATAGTGGGAAAATAACACAAGATACAAGATCTAATACGAGACACAACTCTTTAATCATAAACAACTGATTACATGCAATGTGCCAGGTTGTAACGCCTTCTCGATTATGACCAAATATAAAGAAAGTAATAGTTCTAAAAGATCCCTCAAGATACTACCCAAATCTGAGCCAGTCAAGATATGTAACATAATAACACTATGATAGAAACCTCCAGTGAGATCTAAACTTGTGCTCACAAGTCACCAACCAATCCCCTTGTTTCCCAAGTTGCAACTACTAGCTTTTCTCACAAACTTATCTCTCTCAGCTACCTCCTTTTCTCCAAGCTAGATGAAAATTATTCAAGACTCCACAAGGCCCTCTATTTATACCCAACTGTGCCACAAGCTATCCTAGCAAGTTAAAAATTAAATAAACCCCTAAATTAAATATAAATTACCTTAGTCATCTTACACCAACCATTAAATGCACATAGGATAAAGATCCATGGCCCAAATAAGTCCCTATACCCCATGATTAGTCCATATAATGATCATTTTCATTAATTATGCTATACTATCTTAGAAAATCTACAAGATCTTTATCTCACAAGCCACACTACCAAGCATTAACAAAAAACCACAAACATCGCCGATCTCCCACAAGCATTGTCGAGTTCCATAGGTACCAAACAACCAACACATGATGAGCACTGTAGTGAGCACTGAACAACATAGTATATTTTGAGATCCTTTAGGAACTGAGCCCCTCAGCCAACATGACAACTTAACAATGACCAAGCACACCTCTTCTTTGATCGAGCCCATTAGGTCAAGCCTCCAATTGAGAAATACCATAGAGATGGCCAAGCACCTTTATTCTTCCACAAAAATAACCAAAATCTTTAGGAACCTTAAATGCCCCTACAAAATTCTTCCTTAGGTGCATTATGGAACAACTTACTTGTATATTTCCACTATCAAAGTGCATAGTGAAAAGTCTTTCTAAGTAAAAAAGCCAAGTATCGACTATAGACCCTCCCCCATTTCTATAAAACTTGAGTATTTTGAATCTTAGTAGGTCCTTTATTTCAGTAGCACCAAGTGTTTTATGGTTTTATACAACCCTTCTCTTAGAGATTCTCTCCTATTATTTATGACCTCTAATATGAGAATGGTTAGCTTCTTCTTGATTTATCCTATTTCCCATCTAGTCTAGTCTCTGCATCATTTTTTGCATTAGCCTCCTAAGTTTTGCTACTTTGTTCCTATATCCCTAGCTTACCTTTATTTCTATTTTTTTATTCTCACTATCCTTTAGATCTTACATGTTCAAATCTTGGGGGTGAGTTATCTACTCTTCCCCTTATTGTTCCTTGTGTCTTTTGAGGAATCCTAAGAATCATAGGACAATCTATAAGGTGAGAGGTCTTCAAATTTCTTTTTCTTAGTTTTCCTATCATAATAAGCCCTAGAGATCCTAATGTAGAAACTAGGGAACATGACTAGACTTGGTCATAGTTGTTAAGTTTTGTTACAAACTTTACTTTTACTAAGTTTATTTTTCCCAATAGGTTCTCCAATGTTATAAGTCTCAAATATACTTTATTACTTAATTTCTTTAAATGAATTTTTCAACAAATTTAACATTCATCTCCGTAAGTTACTTTTACATAAGTAAAATCACATACATAAGACAAGGAGAGTGAAAATGAACATTAGATTATGAAATAAATTATTTCCATGTTTTAGTTTTGAAATCCAAAGGTGTAGAACAACATTTCTAACATTAATCTTTCAATGGGGAAATACAATATACATCTTTACATTTATATCAACCCTTTCCCATTTTTCTTTCCTAACTACCCTCCACATTTGCATTTCTTTTTCCTTGAATACTAAAAAGGGTTTCCTTTTAGAGCTCATAATTTTACATAAATAAAATATATCAAGTAAAGTACTTTTGAAATAATTAAGACTCTCTTTCCTAATTGAACCACATACAAGACATAAAACATTTTTCAACCCAACTACAAGGAACCACTCCCCCAAGGTAGGAAGAAAAACCATGATCCAAACAGGGTTAGGACATAGTCTAAGGCTTAACTCAAAAATTGCAACTACAAAGAAAATGTGTAAAGTCAAAGGACCCACCAAGGGAAAAAGAAAGAGTAAGGGGTTTAACCATATCTAGGTGAGTGTCATTATATATTCCTATTTCTATGTGGAGCCTAATAAGACTCATAGATTAAATTTCCCCTACTTCATCTGGTGCAGTTTCCCACCTAGATTTGTCTATGGGGGTCAAGGGGCAGTGGCCCTTGTAGGGTCTTGGTGTAGAGATATTTTTCTATTGGATGACTTATTCTAGCCTATATTTTGTAAGGGGAAGAAATATTGTATAGAATGGCTTAGGGTTAGGGATTTCATAATGTATGATGATTTAGTATCTTCTTGCGGTGGTATTGAGTTGTAAGGGATTTCAGATTGTAATCAAATTAAAATCACTAGATAATAAAATATTGGACTCACTATTGGTAGACTTAGCTCAAGGATTGGGTGAACCATGTTAAATTGTTGTGTCTTGTGTGCTTTATTATTTTATGATATTAGTTATATTTACATGAAATTATTATTTCTATTTCACTAATCCTAAAAACTCTCATTTTGTTGGGATCATTCACATGAGTCAAAGACCATCCTATTATACATAATGTCTCCTCCTTGAGTACTGCAATAAGATGTGTACAAACTAGTAGTTTTGAAATATTCACCAGAGTTATGAACTAATAATCTACACAAGATGTCCCCTCTTTGAGCACTCCAATACTAATCCTTCTTTTTCTTTATTAATGTGACTTCCAAACTATTCCCATAAATTTTTAATTATGTTATCACTTATTAGCAAATTCACATATAGTGCCAACCTATGTAGGGCACTAGCCTATAAGTATACGATCCCCTATAACCACTTCTAGGCCCTAAAACCTATGGTGATCTAGTCACCTAAGGTTTCTAACCTACTCAAAAGATAAAACACAACATGTCTCAAATATAGAAAGTAACATATCTTATTGAAATAATATGCCCTTGGTTAGCATGTACGTGACAAAAAAGTTAATCTAAAATCAAATTTGAGTGAATTGACCAAAACATTCAAAACAATGAGAAAACTAATAAAAACCCGTAAAAATGTGCATTTATATCTTATTATTAAACATTCATCAGTCCCTATTGTGATTTTACTATAATTGTGCATCTATCTATTGGATAGGTGCATCTATGTGTTATATATATGAATTTATTATTTTTGTACTTTCGTTAGATAGACCTATGCATACATACCTTATGGCTACACTTGTTATTTTTATGGTTTTTTCAAATAGAACCAAACATTCATTTAATAGAATTGTGCATTTTTACAAATCACAATCAATACAAGTTGGCATTAGGTCATGCACAGGGTTGTGCATATGTGTAGTATACATGTAGATCCATTTGAGAGGACTCAAAAATATATATAGGATACTGTGAATTGAATTCCCATATTTAGTTTGAACAAATAAGGGTTCACCATACAACATCTAGGATTGATTTCCAAGGAAAAACCCTACGGTTACTCCTTCTCAAGGGGATTCAAAACCTTGCAATATTCTCTTACCCAAATGTACACAAAGATAAAACTTGAAACATTTAGCATAAACACAAACACCCCAAAATACCACCACAACTAGTAGAGCCATAAGACATCTATTTTATGCAATCAATGATAAAACAACAAAAATTTTACTTCAAACATTCATTTATTTATTTTTGAAGACCATTTCATGTATTTTTAGGATGAAGGAGAAAAAGAGACAAGAGGATCAAGGACTACTTGATTTCTTGAGAAAGGTTGAAGGTGGTGCTCTTATGACTCCTAGATTTTCTTGGGTTCTCCTCCTCCTATGTTTTCTGCAATCTTCTCCTTACAAGCCACCTTCCAGATGATGGAAATTTGACTATAGTTTTTGTCTAAATTTTTCCTATGTATCCTTTCTAGAAATGCTCTTATTTTATAAGAAATAGGATGTTGTTGCATTGGTTGCATCCATTGCAACTAACATCCTTAACAAGGTTTGATTATTTAATCAACCAATTTATTTATTATTTGTAATTATTTCTCTAATTTTTTAACTAATTACTAGTTATCTATATGATCTTGGGGTTCAACATCAATGATCTCTTGTAGTCAAATGATTAAGTCTTCTCTAGTTCACCAAGATCTCAATGGTTACATTCTCAAGGACTTTTCTCCTTTTTACTAAAATTTAATTGTGTATGGTAATCTATTTTATTCCTTAGGATTATGAAGAATTAAATACATGACTTAGTTGTGGGTGTAAATGAAAGGTTGCAAGTTCTATGTTTAAATATAACAAGCACTTATAGTTTAATTTCTTCTATTAATTTAATCTATTTCCTCCTTTTACTCTCTCTCTCTCTCTCTCTCTCTCTCTCTCTCTCACACACACACACACACACACACACACACACACACACACACACACACACACACACACACACACACACACGGGTATATACATGTGCACCAATATATACTCTAATAAATATGTTTAAGCATTCAATCATGAAATTAAAATTACAATTAATTAACAAATAAAGATACCATTAAACAAGACAAGGATAAAAATCCCAACTTCTCAATTTGGGTAGTTGACTCCCTACTAGGACATCTAGGCTCAAGGTGCATACATGGACCATGGTTTTATCTTTGAATTAATAGATAATATGGAGGATTTAGTACTTGTTCCTATACACACCTGCATCACCAACCAAACCAACATGTATACCTATGAATAACATCATGATGATATAAAATCATATCAAATAGTGATACAAGCATTAGATGGGTTAGTAGGGTTATAACTCCATAGAAATCCATAATACATAAATGAAATCATGTTAAATGTATCATAGAAAGTGTAACTCAAAATCATCATCTAAAGTATTATCTAGCCTCCTACCACAATCATAAAACATATTATGCAAATCTAGTGTCTCAAAATAAGTCTCAAATCATGTTTCTAGGGTGATATTACATAAGCCCTAGAGATCCTAGTGTAGAAACCTACGGCTCTAATACCAAATGTAAAGCCTTGTTAGGAAGCCTAACAAGGCTTGGTATTAGTTGTTAGGTTTTGTTACAATTTTTCTTGCTAATTTTATTTTCCCAATAGGTTCCCTAACATTATATGTATCAAATATACTTTCTTCCTTAATTGATTTTAAGGAATTTGTCAAGAAAGTTATCATTCATCTTCTTAAATTGCTCATATGAGAAATTATTAGTGAATGAAAGAGTTATATCATATTATGTTTCATTGAGGCTACAATATTATTGTATAGTCAAGTACAATTCTTAATTGATCTGGTCAACATATGAGGAGTGTAATTACAAGTCAATTTTCTTGTTGTATTCCAAACAATTTTAACAAGTATTATAAAATCCTTTAAGAAAGTTAGTTCCTAATAGATCTTTTATATAAATACCTTAATAGGGTGAACATTGTAATAGTGGGATTAAATACTTTAATAGTGTTTAGGGAAAAAATGGAAGAATTTTAATAGGATTTAGGCCTCCACTTTTTGGGCGCTAAAACATTCAAAAGATATGTGTATAGGGAAAGGGATATTTTCCCATATAGGATTCCTTTTTATAATTCAATTATATTAGCAAAACCCAAAAGGAAAGGTATGCCAACACTAAAACTTAAATTGTGAAAGGAATGCAATATGAGGTAATACACTCTTTGACCCATGTGTGACAATGTGTATGCAAATTTGAACTAATTGATTAAGTAATGTAGATCTAAATGTAAAATATATACAATTAGCTAATTTAAAATAAAAATTTAAGCTAAAATCATAAATGGAAATAAGATATGAAAGAATCACCTTAAAATGCATATTGGAAGTTTTATTTTAGCTCCAAAAAAATAGATCTGGATTTGTAACTTCAAATCTAAGTGTGAATCTTTGAACATAATAGAAAAACCAGAAAAACCCAGAAACTGATTTTGTGCAAAAGTACTAGAGAACATGTTGACTTAGTTATAACTATTCTAAAACAATTCATAATAGAATCAACCTAGGTTCTCTAGAGATATTTGAGAAAGTTATTTTTTGACCTATGATTATATTTTGTCTATCCTACTCCTACACAAAAATAGTAAAGGTTTTTATTGTTTAGTAGATGAGGGCTTGCATTGGTCAAGCCTTATATTGAGGAATCAACCTCAAATTATGAGATGTAAATATAAAGGATTGAAACAAGAGAAATATACATATTCACCTTTCTTGTAAAATCCCTTGTTACTAAGAATTTTATGTTGTTGTATGTTGTAGATGTTGAATTCTATATGTAAATGTAGGATATCTTCA
Source organism: Cupressus sempervirens (assembly GCA_028749045.1). Lineage (NCBI taxonomy): Eukaryota > Viridiplantae > Streptophyta > Pinopsida > Cupressales > Cupressaceae > Cupressus > Cupressus sempervirens. Next base: position 221,634,088 of record CM053793.1, read on the forward strand.
CAAGTTGCATTAGATATTCCATAACTATATCATGGAGTCATGGATGTAATGGTGCATCAATGAAGAAGATGATAAATTCCTTAATGTTCATCTTCTCCCTTAATGGCCAACAATATCATAGATTTTGAAGAGGAAATGCTCACAAAGAATCCTTCAATTCTTGATGAAATTTTCTTTTCTTGAATGCTTGAAGTATGTAAATGCCCTAAATTCTTTACATGCTTGATCTTATTTGATGAAAAGTATAAGTTTAGCTATCATAGAAGTGTTATATTAGAGTATGGTTGTAAAATGAAGCTTCCAAGTTTCCTTATATACTAGGTTTTGGGTAGGAAAATAATACATGTTGATTGAAGAGTAAGGTTAACAAATTAAAATCATGAGACCTTTTGGGTTGTGAGACCCACAATCACTAGGAAAGAAGTTGGCTTGGGTCAACCTCTTATGGACTAGGTTGAATTGGGTCAACATATTCCTAGAGGAGGGAAGGGGTAAGCCATGAAAATATTATGAGGAATGTAGAAATATTTAGGAAGAAGGTGGACAAATGTAGGAGAAAGGGAACAACAAGCATAGATCCATCTGTAATGAGTACTAAAAGGTCTTATTAAAATGAAAGTGCATATATCTGAGGATTGCATATTTAGCCCCCACTTTAGTGGGAGTATGATCCTCAACCTCATGGTAAAGTAGATTGAAAGGAAAGAAAAAATCATATCATGACTTAGGAGATAGAGAAATTATCAACCCCCCAACAGAGTGGAGTATCTATCATACCCAAAATCACAATAAGAGATAAAGAATAAAAAAGGGGTGTAGTTATTCACCTAATAAGCTTTGTGTTCCTTATTTTGAACTACAAAAGAAAACAAAAGAAGAAGACAAATAGGGGGAGGGTTTCTAAAGGGGGTGGCATTGAATGATCTAGCAAGTGTGTGTGGCATGCTGGCCAACCCATCATAGATAAATTGAACAATCTAGAAAATGTGTGTGGAATGCTTTTCAATCCATCAAAGGATCCAACTTCAAGTGAAATCCATTTCCTTGAAAGAAGAATTAAAAAAATGACCTAGGCATAAGGATGTGTGTGTCCTTAAGTGATAAAAAACAAGATCAAGTTTCCTAGACTATCTATGATTAAAAGAAGGATGAAACCTCCCAAATTGTTAGTAGTTTAGAGAGGGATCCAAATATCCCAAACCCCCAAGAACTACCATTAGTTCCAAGAAACTAATATTACATAGAAGGAAAGATAGAGAAAAAAAAAAGAGATGAAGTAATTTTGTATAGATTCAAGGATAACCTAGAAATCATACCAAGAATATAAGGCTAAAGTACTCCAAGATACTCGTAGAAGATATGTGGGTATGTGCAGGATCATTGTGTACCAAACTATGGCCTTATGTGGTAGTGAAAAACCAGCAAATCAGGGTTATGTCAACTTGACACATAATTTTTAAAGTGGTTTTGGACTTTATATCAAAAAGTTGTAAGAAAATAATATTTAGGAAATTGAATCTAGTTTCTAAAATACAAGGCCTTATCTAGAGAAAAAATTATTTGATTGGTCAAAAGTTTGGATTTTAATGCGATTCTACAAAAATTTCAGGGCGAAAATAAAAAGTAGGTGTATGTCTGACCACCTTAATCATAAGCAAATGATAATATTTTAAAATATAATTTTAGATATAAAAATTAGACTCATCCCTAGATGTGACACATATTTTTGGGAATTTTTATTCCAAATAAATAATTAATTATGATTTTCTACTATATTATTTTCAGAATTAAAAAACTCCCATGTCTGACCACCTTTACTAGTTCAAAAAAAATCAAAATTAAGTTTTTTTTTTTTTTTCTTATACTAGTCAAAGCATAGAATGTGACGTATCTTTTGAATTTCACAAATCTTATATGGTTTGAAAGTTATAGCTATTTTTCAACCAATATGTCAATCAGCACTTTGTAGCTAACTCCATTAGAAAATAAGTAATAATTACTTACTCAACTCGTAATTTGACAAGCCTTACATTTATGAAAAGCTAAGAACATTCTTAACAAACCCTTTTCATTACATTAAATTTTGGTTAAAAAAAAGTCGTCAGCTACATGCTTGAAGTAAAAAACACATAAAAACATGTCGAAAACATATTTTCGAGATGTTTTAAAGATGACCATATAAGGTTGGTATCAAAAGATATAGTAGGAATTATAAAGGTATTAATTTTTTTCATTTAGTATCAGGATGGGTGGGAAAAAAGTTGGAATAGATTTTGAAATTCTTTGAGGCATTTCAGAATTACATATTTTTTAGATCGCCACTTTTTGGCACACCATGATCCTGCACATACCCATGTTTTATACTCTATGATCAAAAGGTATGAGTGGAGTGCATGCCCCTAGATTCAAGTGATTTAAAAACACCTTAATAGGAGAAATAACCTTAACATAATCATACATGCATCCTCGAAGAATATTTTTTCGTAAGATGCCTGCAAGAAAAAGAATATATCGAGGGAATGGGGCATGTAACATAAAATAAGAATACAAAGGGATCTACCAACTTAAGGGTGAGTATGATAATATGATAATATGTAATATTATATATAGTATGAAATATCATCATTCCTGAAAGGAAGTAGAACTAAAAACCAATAGAGGAAAGGACTTGTAATAGTTACAAATAAGATTCTTTTTAGGCTAATAGCATGGCAACCATAAACAATAAATCCATATCACTCGCAATCAATAATACTAAAAAAGATCATCGGTGTGGATAATAGAACATGTACAACATAACATGCAACACCATATATAAGAAAAGAGATAAAAATGAAGAATTTATACAATAGGTTCAACCACTTTATCCTCTTGTGATAATGGAGCAACAAAGATCATCTAAATTAATCTAAAGAAAATATATAAGAAAAATGTATAATACATGGGAAAACACAACACGAGATCACAAAACTACCATTCTAAATGAAGTAGAACTAAAAATCAATAGAGGAAAGGACATGCAATAGTTACAAATAAGAGTCTTTTTAGGCTAATAGCATGGAAAACATAAACAATAAATCCATATCACTCGCAATCAATAATACTAAAAAAAATCATTGGTGTAGATAATAGAACATGTATAACATAACATGCAACACCATATATAAGAAAAGAGATAAAAAATGAAGAATTTATACAATAGGTTCAACCACTTTATCCTCTTGTGATAATGGAGCAACAAAGATCATCTAAATTAATCTAAAGAAAATATATAAGAAAAATGTATAATACATGGGAAAAAACAACATGAGATCACAAAACTACCATTCTAAATGAAGTCCACTTTAAGTGTTCTATGTGCCCCCCATCTCGAAAAAAATTCTAGGGGAAGGATGATGAATTGTGAGAGGATGAACATCCAATATAATAGGAATCACAACCAAATCTAAGAAATGACTCTTGTGATAGTCACTACGCACATTACTAGAATTAATTATAAGTTTCATAGAAAGTATGTTAGGTAAATTATAATCCATATCAATTAATTCTTCATCACTACAAGCATGTTCGTCATTAAGAGTATATTTCATGTCAACATTAATAGAATTTAAAAGATGTGTAATGCCTCGCCAAGGAATCCAAAAGAATTAACCTAAAGTTTCACTAAGTTTGGTAGCATTTTTTTTTTTGAAACATGAAAGTTAAACCATTCACAACATACACATAGTAATGGAAGAAATAACAACATTCAACGAAAGTATACACAACATACATAATAGGTTACATTCCTTAAGGATCCCTTAACATTGAATCACATTTAAATTAACTAATATTGATTCCATCTAATACCACATCCACATGAAATAATAATGAAAAGTTCAACATCCTTAAACAATATACTTTGTTTCCAAATGTCCCTTAGTATATTACATTTTAGAATGCTCAATCATCCACTGTACATGTCACAAGGTTTGAAAGACATAAAAGAATATACATGTGTGAAAATAAAGTACATCATACTATTCTAAATCCATGATGCAAGTGCAGTAAAGTAAATGAAACCACATGGCATTCATAATACATCATCATAAAAGATATAGACATCCATCGTAACAGATAACCATAAATCATAACACATAATTATCTAAGTGCATGGTTCCTCCCAACCATAAATAGCATCATTAGACCATCGTGCGCCCTAGCCATCCCTCTGTGCATAAAATCCCAAGTTATCGAAGAGATCATCGATATTATCATAGTAGGAATGTCACTCCTAAAACATACTACATTATATGTAGAAAAAAATCTAACATGCTACAACATATGCATAAGAAATCTAATCATGCAAACTAAAACATAACATAAGTAAATAACAACATCTATCATATGCTAATCATCGATATAAGGATACATGTCCACCATCATAATCCAAGAACAGTATGAAGATAGATGCCATCAAAGAATACTTCAGCCACAGTGTCTTAGATGGATCTCAAATGGTCAGAGTGAAAAAGCACTACCACTCGACCATGTGGAGCCTAAATGGCCCACTCCCACCACGCTGAGGAGATAATCTCAAGTCCCAAATAGGATATCAAATCACATAGCACAAGTACTTTCTAAATCCAGGAATCCTAAAACTATAATAACTCAAAGGTTCCAACATAAAGGGTCAACATTTATACCCAAAGGCACACAAGACATGTAGGAACCTACTATGTAAGCGAGAAATTTTTATCGCACGAATCATGCTAGAGTTACTCTGGTAATCTCTCTATAGACCTCGGCCCCCTAGTGATCCCTATTTGGCCACTAGTATCCTCTCATACTGACGAGGCATACTACAGAATGCAAGGTCACAACCAAGCATTCTCTCTACTCCCATCCTAGTTTGTACTAGCACTCGAGACATGGGTGAGAACAAACAATTATCTTATTAGGTTCATTTAAGTCAGTATTAAGTGTAATGCTTTCACTTATTAAACAACTTACAATGAGTTACCTTGGTAGCCACTTAGGGCCCCAGCCCCAATTGCGAACCACTTTTTGACACTACATATAGACACCCTACCCTAAGCTCATGAAATCAAAAAATCATAGAATCACCTAAATCCTATACAAATGACTAGAAGGCATCATAATGATCATAATAACATATCAGTTCTCTGTGAGCAACTAAAAAGCATCAAATGACAAATAATCACAATAGTTCTCTATAAGCAACTGAAGGCATCAATAAATATCATGGTGTCCATTGGTTCTCATCGAGCAACTGGAAAATATGTCATAATAACACTTGTTCAAAGACTTCCAAAATGGTCAAGTCATACATGTCTCAACATGAAATCATCAAGATCAAATAAACACTTCATTCCCATCAAGGCAACTGGGAATTAATTCAAACACAACTGATCGATAACTCATAAATGGTTACATAAATCACAGCTTACACAAGAAGACTTGAAACATTATCGGTCAGTAAACCACACACACCATAGAGCATGACACCTCAGAACCATGGTTGGATTTAAAAAGATTGAGATCAAAAGACATCATCATGACATCACAAATCATAACCCCCGAGCCTTTGGTAGATGTCCTATCACTAGTCAACAATCTAGTCAACCCAAAACCCAAAATAGATACCATAAAGAAAACATGAAATATAAGAACATGTTTTGGTTCATTAAAATAACTTAGTTGAGTTGAATATGGGGTCCTCAATTTTGTTTAAGAGTTAACTATCAAGCGAAGAAAATTGTACATTTTTCCTAACCCATGTATTTATTTTGATGGATTAAAGTTTTTCCCCATAGCTCTTTTTAAAACTATTTTCTAAAATGTTTTAAGAATATTTTACTTAATCACTATATTGATAACCGATTCCTCCTTTTAAAAGATCAATTACTCTAAGAAGAATTATCTATTTAAATCGTTTATCACTTTCAAATAACTAAAATTATAATCTCAATAATTTATAAAACATCCTCGTAATTTATTAAACATCCCCATATCTCTTAAATTAATTCTAATTTATTTTAATCTTTTTAAATACAAACTACATCATTATTTGATTTCTATAAATTTAATAACTAAATAAAATTTCATTAACAAATTATATAATAATTAATAATTATAAACTATTAATATATAATAATTAAAAATTATTAATATACAATAATTAGTATTTAAAAATTGTTAATAACAATTATTATTAACAAAATGAAATAACTTTATAACACATATTAAGACACTTACCTCTGTCACAGGTACATAGTACCCTATTGTTGCAGGGCCTGTAGTGACAGCGGGTACAGAGTACCCCTGTTGTCATAGTACCTACAACGACAGGTACTCTATGACCCGTAGAGTGAATCAGGGATGCGTTTCGTCCCTCCCTTTTCAATTAATTTTTTTTAAAAATATATTTCTTTTTTTGTACAAAATGTTTCCAATAAACATCTGCAAGATAAATATTTTTTACTATTCCAATATAAATGTTTTGTAATATATACATGCTTCCTATGATGATCACTCCCTTAACATCCAATTTTTTAAAGAACTTATATATATTTTTATATAAATCAAGATCATGATCAAATCTAATGAAAGTGTACAACACATTGCTTTTAAATTCACCTATTTAATCCTTCTAATAGGTTTTTCCATAAGCATTTAAACCCTAGTCCCATAAATTCCTCAGATCTATGCATGTGGGGTTCCTATACAAAAATTTAAATATCAATGAAAAGAATGTACACAACCAAGATATTCAACATATGAAAACCTTAGAAAAAATTCAGAAGACACAAAGAAGATAGGAAGTGGAAGAAGTGAAATAACATATGCAAAAATCACGAGTGTCTACCTGGAAACTGATGCTAATTCTCTTCTCCTCAGAATCTACAGAGCAAGCTTCTTCCTTCTCCAACATTTGAGGATCCACCCAAACAAGCACTCCGAGCTTCTAGGAATGCCTGAATATAAGGACCTCTCAAGAAGCACCTAGAATGTCTCTAGAAACAACTAGAAGATAAGATAAGCATTGACAACTAAGCACGAGCCTTTTCCAACCTTCTAGATGAGTCACAAGGTTGTAGACACCATGTGCTTAATTTGTGCGCTAACTCCTGCATTGTACACATATGTGCATTCAAGAGGTGCTCTTACTCCTAGGTAGACTTATAACTTTTGTTTTGATTCTTTTATTATTATTTATTTATTATTTTATTATTATTAATTTTAATTTATTTTATTTATTTCTTTTACTCAATTAATTTCCCACTTAATTAATTAAAATCAAAATATCAAAATATCATGATATTATATTAATTTTTCCAAAATAATTAAATTATAAATTAAATATTTTAATTTAAGACTTTAATTAATAGAAAATTCACCACAGACTTCCAAAATAAAATATGAAAACCCATCATAGAACAATCCATACAAAATTAGTCTAAGGGGTTAAAATCATGAATTACATCATTCAACACATTCGGAAGGTAAAACATCTTAGATACTTGTCCTACCTTTCTAGGACAATTGGTTTAAGGGTTTAAGATTTGGACTTGAGAATTTATCTCCCCTCTCTTACCATTGAGATAGTGCGATAGGGTATGCTCATCCTAGCAATTCAGGAAAATTGATACTTGGTACCTACAACCTGCATAAAATCCATGCATGTACATACAATATATATATTCTAAGCTTAATAGGAAATGGTAGGAAGTGGTGCATCATGTAGATCCTGACTATTAGGTGACTACGACTCCCTACCTTAACCACATCAAAAATGCCATACATAAGGAGAACAAACATGAACACCATATACATGCAATATGGGGTAAGTATCCATAAGAAAACACACACATATAATAATCCATTTAGCTAAACATCATCAATAGCTAAGAATAATGTAATAATCATCATGCATACGTGAAATATAGAGTCTAAACAATCACATCATATATCAATTGAATCTGTAACATAATATCTGATAGTCTTAAAACAATGCTACTAACCATCAACATAAACCCGACCTAACAAAGTTTGGCAATGATAGCAACAATGTAACTAGAAAAATGTAAACTAGGGCAGGCACTACAAGATGAAAAAAATCATCATGATTTTCTGTTTGTATATTGTTACCTCGATTATCTTCTTCCAAAGACTCACACATAGCTTGATCAAATGAAGGTAAAGGTTGAGACAGAGTTGCAGGTTGAGAAGCAAGAGAATGAGACTTAACCTTAGCTTGATGGTTCTCATCATGCTACTAAGAATATTGGTTATGAATAGTTTTGAGAGATAACATAGAAGTATTAGGATCAACTACCATAGGCTCCAAAGAAGGAATGAACACAAGGTAAGGAATACTAACTAAAGGAATGGATGAAGGAGGTAAAATAGGTTCAAATGTGGAAGGAATAGACAAAGTAGGTAAGATAGGTATAGGATAATGACCCTTAGGAAGGTTAAGCTCAAGAATATTGTATACATTATAAAGTTGATAGGTTAACTAAAGATGATTAGGAAAAGAAGGTGGGCTTTTAGTAAGAGATGGACAATAAAAATTAGTCTTAGCACAATCTTGAGGATGCAAAGGTTTATAAAGGGAATGATTAATGGTGAAATTTTATCCATTACAGGAAATGTAATGCACTTATGAATAGGAGAAGATACAACTTGCATTGAAGAAAGCCATGGAGTACTAAGCTTAACTTGAAATTAATAAAAAGTAGGAATAACAACAAAAGTAGTATAAATAACCCTTGGTACAAGAGTGATAGAACCTCGAGGATGATTAAAAATATCATTACAAGTTTGAATCCATACACAAATTATATCATAGGTATCTTTATGAAAATATTTATTAGAGAGATGTTCTTCAATAATCAAATTTACAATAGAAGGATCAATCATGATGCAAAATAGAATGATAAATAGGGCCAAAGGCTCACCCATTTATCATGCAACCTCACAAAGTTAACACAATAGAATTAAAAATAAACAAGAACCAACGCTAGAAGGAGAGAAAATAATAGATATTTAGTAATTCAATAATTTAATTCATAGATACTAGGATATAAGGCCTTCCCAATTGTGACAAAATAGGAAAATTCAATTATAAAATATATTCTTTATGCATCACTCATGATCTATGGTCTTCTAGTCTCCAAGCTCTAACTCTAGCCAACCTAGAAGCATTCTCTCTACATATTAAATCTAGCCAAAGTCACTTGCAAAAGATTCTAGATCTGCATTGGATAAAGAAATAACCTAAAATAGGTCCACACACTTCTAAATGATCAATCCCATATGTTGAATCTAGGCCATAAAGTAAATACACAAGTCATCTCTCAAAGAAGAAAAAAAAACACCTCAATGAACAAAGAGCAAGACATCACTGAATAGACTCAGACAAGCCACCAAGTACACTTGGTGAATGAAGGAAGAATTGCTTGACAAAAAAAGAAAAAGATCACTCAAAAAACATGTGTACTGAGCCAAGTTAGGACATTTTAGTGAAAGAGGGAAAAAAAATCCATGGAGCCAACTACAATAATAGCTACCAAGTAGACCCAAGGAAGAAACCGAGAAAATCCAAGCCAAACAAGCAGGATAACCAAGCAACCAAAGGTGTTCATTTATCATTCACTTAGGGTTGAAAGAAATAATTATCCAAATCATGAAGGTACCACTGTAGACACCTAAAAATCCTTTAGAAAATAAAGTATTTTTATTTTTTGAAAAAGTCCCTGATGACATCATCATTTATTAATTAATTTATTTATTTTTATGCCATTAAATCCCTTTATCTTAATTAAAAATATTTAATTAAGGAATCCCTCCAAAAAATGTTTAAATCTTATTTAAACATTTTTTTCTTATTTATTAATTATTTAATTAATAAATTGACAAAAAATCTCAAAATAAATTATTTATTTATTTTTTGCCCAAAACTTGGCCAATTTCCTTAAGACCACTAACCTTTTCCAAAATCTTCTAATCCTTCTTAAATTTTGATTAAAGGCTAATCCCATCATTTCCTACCCCTAATCCCAACTCAAAATATTTAATTAAGATTAAATATTAATCCTCATGTTTATTAAAAATGTTTTAATAAATATCTCCTCAACCAAAACCCTTGAAATAAATAAACCTTTATTTATTTTCTAAAAAACCTTTTTTATCCTCATCCTACGAAGCTCTAGACTCTTCTAGAAAGTCTTCATCCTCATCCAAAGCCTAGACTCTTCTAGAAGATGTTAATCCCTATCTTTAATCCTAATCCTAATCCCCTCCTAACCTTGTCACATTCCCTAAACATGGGTTAAGACTTGCTAACCAAGAAAAAGTTAACAAATATCTCCTCCTTCACCCACCCTCATTTATTGCCATTCACTTGCCTATCCCTAAGCTAATCCTAAACCATCCTAATCCATCCTCTAATCATTTGCACAATCCTAAGCAAGCTTAAAACCTTCCTAATCCAACCCAAGTCAAAATTCATCACCCTCCAACATAAATGACCCTCAAATATCTCTTACACTCTCCTTTGATGCTCTTACAAAGTACTTATGAAGGGTCTTTATGAAGATATTATCCCTTGAGCCTCCTTTGTTGACACATCCTTGCCCTTTCCTCCATCCTCTCACCCTGTGACATGTGTCACTCCTTGATTGGCTGTAAGGAAGCACAATCCATGTGCTCTCCTCTCATTCAATCTAAGCCCTCCATAAGCTTTCTCCTTTCCTTCCATCTTAGCCCTCCATCCCTCAAGCCTCTTGCCTATAAATTGGATCCTTCCCCTTTGCAAAAACAATACATTCTAGAAAGTAAAGCCATAATGCCATTTTGAGAAGCCATTTTTACATCAAATCCATTCACCAAAATCCTCCATTGAAGCCCATTTCAGCATTTGAGCATACATACATAATCAAGCCATCTTAGCTATTAGACACACTTCTACATCAAGTGATCATCCTCATTGAGAGAGCCTATCCATGGCTCATATTCTCATTTGAGGACTTCACTTTTTCTCTCATGAAGTTATGTTAAATTAGTTTGCAAATGCTTTTGATTGTTTTAATTTAGTGTTTCTAACATACTGAAGTAGCATATACATTTTGGCACGCCCGGTGGGACCCCGTATGGGTCATATTCATTAACTTTTTAGTCAAGTTTTGTATGTCATTTGCTAATTTTGTCTAATTTTTCTTATTTTTGTGATTGGTAGGATTGTATAAATTGGTTTTGCAGGTCCACATGAGCATGAAGAAGACAAAGGAACTCATAGTCTATCTCATAGTGTTTGCAGATTTTTCAAGCTTATAGGTGGACGGAGCACTTGGAATTATTCTTCCCCTTCTTGTCTATATTCTTCTTCTATTCTGTCTACTTCTTCTTCTTCTTCTTGAGGGATCTTGGCTTTTTTTTTTAAGGAAGCAAAATCATACACACTTTTTTTTTAAGTGCTTATAATGAACCCCCAAATCATACTTAAATCCATTAAAAACTAAAAATTTGCAAAAATAAAATAAAATCTTTTAACAAGTGAAACTAAACCAATCCAATAATTTGCATCCTTGCAACATCAAAGTTTTAGATGCACTCATGCAAAGTTAGGAACACTTCATTTTTGGAAATTTAAAAAGAACTCCAAATTTCCATTTCAAAAGGTTCAAAATCAACACTAAGTGCACACTAAAATCTAAATCAAACTCAAAGCATCAATCAAGGATAAAATGAACCTCATTTGCAAATATTTTAAAGTTCTTTTAAAAATCTCATAAAAACTAAGAGTCCTAAATGGTTGCCAAATTTGTCCTAAAACCTTTGTTATTTGTTCCAAACAAATGACTTGTTGCAAAATCTTGAAATGTTTCCTAGGTTTTTCATGCATCAAAACAATCTAGGAATATCATATTTTTTTAGGCTTAAAACATGCAAAGTAGAACACAAAATCTTAAATGAAAACTAAAATCCAAAGAGTCATTTTCACTTTTGAGTCCAAAACAATCTTGAATGATCTACGGTTAAAATAAAGCACTTCAAAGTTCTTAAAACAACACGCAAAATCTCAATCTTGAATGCTCGAAGGAAAACACTTGAATGTTTAATCACTTGTCTTTGAATGCATGTTGCTAAAATCACTCTTGAGTGCCATGGATTAAAATCAAGTTTTTTTATTTATTTTATGAATGCATGATTAAAACAAAAAATCCAATCTTGAATGCCATAGATCAAATAATCATCTTTTGGGGCATAAAAAGAATCCACATTTTAGAAACTTTCTAAGTTATAAAAACAAATAAAGACACTTTGAGTGAATTTGTTGTTGGACTCACCCTCTTTAATCACCCATCATTCTAACCATTGGTTGCAATATCAGCACCATATATGGGGATGGGTCTACCTAAGAAGGTGTTAAGTGCTCTACAAAAATCAAATTCCACTCACTTGAGTTTTTATTGGTTTTTCTAAGATAGAAAATTTCTTGAATGCACATTAGTCTCACTAACACTTCATTTGGGCATAAAAATTGAACAAATCTTGACATGGAGGGCCTCTAGGCGCATGCTTGAAATCAAGCTTTACACACATCTTTGTTTTGGGCTTAAAACAAACTCACACTCAATCTTGAATGCCTTAAAGAAAATCAATCGATACTTGATGTGGAGGGCCTCCAGGTACACAAGTTTACTTTTTGTTGACCCTAAATCTTCTTAGTGTATTCATTCTTTGATCACTTCTCTTTTGTTGGCACATTTCAAATTGGAATTGAACCTTTGCATCTTAAATCACGTGTGTTTTCAAAAGGTCTAGATCAAAAAACTTAAAGTGTCAGTTGGAAAAGAACTCTGTCTTTTAGCCCAAGATCATCCAAGTCTTCTCTCCCCTTGTCATCTTTTGAGGCCATCTTGGATGCATAAGATTAGGATCCAAAATCTTGTCTTAGCTTTTAGGAGGCCTGCTTGGGGATTTCATCACCCCTTGGGATGACCTAAACTCCAGCGTTCTGGTGGATTATAAAGATCAGGAGGCGAATCCAAATACACCTCTCTTAGGATCAAAATTCTGTCACTCGGGCTAAGCCTCAAGGAACTTTATACCCTTGAGAAGTGAAAGAGGAGAAGTGGGTTACCACTCCTCTCAGCCGTGTGACATTGTTTTGGTTTCATCTACAGATTTGGGCCTCACGTACCTTGGGTATATTGAGGACTCCCTAGCTAAAACAATAGTCAGCCTTGCAGACAACCATCTAGGATGTTAATGTGTTTGAAATGATTGATCAAAATATTTGTAAAACATACACACTCCTTGGCACAAGTATCACATTCTGAGAATCAAAAACCTCTATCTAGTTGTTCCTATCTATTGCTTGATCTTTTACTTATTGAATGAATGTTTCCCAAACTTGGTCAATCTTAGCTTAGGGCACACTTAGCGTAGTCACTGCCTATTTCAAAAGTTGAACAGGTTGAAGAAAAACAACCAAGATCTCTCAAAGCCAAGTAGATTCAGAAATTTATGTCAGAACAACCCAAATTCAAACAAAAGTTTCACAAAGCCAAACTCAAGCCATCTCAGGCATACCAAAAAATTTCAGCTAAGAGAAAGGAAGTAACACCAAGCCCTTGAATTACCAAACTCCACAAAGTAGAAGACAAAGCTGCCGATAAAGCCCTTCAAGATGCCTGGTTAGATCACACTATTAGATTTAGCAAGCATCTAGGAGTTAACCCTGTTTATGCCTTACCAACTAGGCATGATTTTTATGATTAGAACCCCTTGTTTCTCCACATCTTCTTGCATAAACTTCACGTTAGAGTCATCTTTGTAGGAAAGCCAACCATTTTAGGTTATCCCTTTAAGAATTTTAGCTCATCCATCTCATGTAGTTCTTTTCCTTAGAACCAAACCATCTAGCCAACAATCAAAAATTTCACATCCAAGCCTTCAAAATTGTTGTCACATTGCCTAAACTTGCTTTTCCTATCATCTTTCAAATCCACTAGTCTCACCAAGGTTATCACTCTGACAAAGATTTGTCTAGGGTAATCTAGCCTTGTCAGTTGTCATCGCTCATCACCTTGAGCTAAAGGTTGGGATCCACAAGTGGTCAATCTCATGTTTTTCCTAAGGGATCATCAATCTATCCTTAAGTTGTCACAATCACCACTAAGCTTGCACATAGGAAAGCAGACCTTTCGTGCTTTGGCAACATATCTTTGAAGTTAGAATCCCCAACCCAATCTTCCTTAGGTTTTTCATATAGCTTTTCCTCAGCCTAGGAAATCATTTGCATAGAAAAGCCTCCCCCCTTTTACATCCATCAACATTGTTGCACCTCATCCCTAGGAACATTTTCATGCCACCCGTCACTCACTTAGCCAAGAAGAAGAAGGAAACAATGGAGCCCTATCATTTGGATCAGACAACATCACTCCCCTTGAGCACTCAACCATCCTTCAGCCCAGAGAATGCTATACCATCACCTATTGACATTGAAGCTTTCATGAACCAACCAGAAAATGCAGTATTGGTGAACGCCATTATAGAAAAGAACAAAGAAACAATCATGGAAAACTTTCAGAGGGACAATGTAGGAACCTTCGATTTTGGAAGACCTCCTCCCTTATTAGATCCTTCTCACCCTCTATTTGGGCAACTACCACCACCCATAGGCTCTTATGATCCAAATCATCCTTTGTATATATCAAAAGAAGAGCCTCAACCCACCTCATATGATCCAACAGACCCAAACATACCAACCTCCACTCAAGTTGAAATCTCCATTCTGCAAGCCAATCTAGCTACCACCACTCCACCATTGATCCATACCACTCCATCCCAAACCCCCTTAACCCAAAACACCTCATCATTCACTCCCTTCACTATTGTTGCTGCTGCTCTCCAACCCAGCCTTCCAAATCCATCGATCTCCCAAATTAGTGCTAGCATCTTTGGCCAAGCTTAGCAATATACAACCAGGATGCCACCCATGGGGCCAAGTAATCAACCTTTCATCACCCCCAGCTTGTTTACCTCAGCTCAGAGCTCAATTCCATCATTTACACTAGGTCCTTGGAGTTCAGTGCCATCATCCACAAATCCACAAGCTACTACCCTCACTCCACAAAGTTATTAAACCCCACAAGCTACTACCAATGTTCTGCTAAGCTCTCATGTGATCCAAGCTCTTGCCACCACTCTACCAAGCTTGCGAATTTAGCCACCAAGCTATCAAACCCCATCAATTCCATTTCCAAGCTTTCAATTCCCACCACCTCCACCACTAACTAATCCATTACCTCCTATTATTAACTATTTTTCTATACCACTTCTAGGAGTAAATCCACCACCACCCCAAATGGGGCCACAACCCACATATATTGGTCAAACTCCTCAAATCCAAAGTCAAGTTCCACAAGCTCCCCAATCCTTTCCCCAAGCTTCACAACAATCTTATACCTTACCTCCACAAAGCAATCCATTTATCCCATAGCTAGCTTATGTTCCTCAATCCCAACCTCAAATCCAATATCAATAGCAAGCCTCACAACACATGTAGCAATATGTGCCACCTCCACCTCAGCAACCCATCATCCACCATTTACTTGCCCAAGCCATGTACAATCTCTACCAGCCCATATCTCAAAGCCATCCATATTCAATTGCACCATTCAGCCCATATCTCCCTTAGAGTGCTCCTACAGTAGAGGCACCATAGCCATCACCCATTAATTCAGAATGCGAAGCCATGAAGATAGCTTTGAAGAACATCCAAGAGGGAAATGACCATCCAAGAGGGAAATGACCCAAAAACCTTCAAGTTTGAGAATGTGTGTCCTTACCCATTTGATAGAGCCATTACCATGACACCATTTCCTAAACACTTTGAGATACCCAAGTTTGACAAATTTAGAGGAAAAGGAGACCTTGTCACACATATCAAAAAAATTTACATGCACTATCAAGAAGTGGAATATAGCGACATCTTCCTTTTGCGGCTCTTCCCCATAAGTTTGGCCGGACTAGCTCTTGAATGATTTTATAGAATCCCATATGGCACAATTAAAAACTTTGTTGAATTATCTAAGGCATTTGTAGCCCACTATGCCCATCTTGTTGAAACAGAATTATCCATAGTTGATCTTGTCCACACTAAGCAAAAAGGTGGAGAAAGCCTTCCCAAATATCTGCAAAGATTGAAAACCCTAACCACCCACATATCTTGCACCTTGCCAGAGCACCATTTAGTGAAAATATTTATTAATAATGCCCATCCTAGCTTGGCTCACTGCATGACCATGAACTGCTTGCAGACCTACAAAGATATCAAAGAAAAAGGAATGATCCTTGAGCAAGGACTCATTAAATATGGTGTGGTCAAGATTTACAAGAAAGCCAACCAAAATCAAACACGTTCAAATGACAAGTCTAGGTATTGGAACAAAAACAAGCATGTTGCAATAGATGGCATCACTGACACCAAACATGTTAATATTGTCGGTCCTTCCCAAAATCAGTCCAACCCACCTTATCAACCAAACAATCAACAAGCTATCAACAACCAATAGCAGACTTAGCAAAGCTTTCAAAGTGACAATCCAAAGCCCAACTTTCAAGGGTCTAACAATCAAGCTAATGCCATCAATGTAGCTACAGAACCAAAGCCCAAGTTCCAACCTACACCTCAATACTATACACCCCTTGGTGAGCCATTGGATGTCATTTTTGAGAAATTGGCCAAGGAAAACCTCATCAAATTTCCTCCTACCTAGCAAATCAACCCGGGCCAATTGAAAGCTACATGGTACAGAGACAATGAGTATTGCAAATTTGATAGGGTAAAAGGTCACACCACCCTCAAATGCAAGAAACTAAAAGATTATGTGCCCAAACCTCGCCCAATGCAAGCTTACAAATTTATCAAAATGCCTTTCTTCCTCACAACAACAACAATCTAGGAAAAGCACCCATCCAAACCAATAACAACAACCGCTAGCCAAACCAAGAGCATGAGAAGAAAAATGACCACACTTCATCCTACATAGACTATGGTAACCTCATAGGTTGTATATCTAAGAAAGAGCCTTCTTTCAATGTTATCAATATCCAAGGCCCAAACAATGAGTGTGCAGTCACCACCAGAAGAGCGCGATTGAACATTGCAGCCCCATCAGTCCCATCAGTACTATCAACCCAGCAGTATCATCAGCTCTGTCCAAAAGCCAATACAACATCTTGGAAAATCTTGAGAACATGCTAGCTCAGATCTCCATCCTTGACTTGCTCTGCAGTAGTCCTCTATATAAAGACATTCTTGACAGTGCTCTCATAGAATCTCTTGTTCCTTCGGATATCAATGCAACTAATTTTTGTAATCTTGTTGAACACCTTTCATCCTCATCTGCCCTATCATTCAAACCCACTGACATACCTGTGGTCAAGCCAGATCACACCCTTCCACTCCACATAGCCATTATGGTAGCCAATTTTGTCGTAAAAAGAGTAATGATAGATAATGGATCAGCCTTGAATATTTGTACCCTAAAATTTATAAAACAAGCTGGGTATACTAAGACAGATATCATCAGTGATGTTATCACTATCAAAGGTAATGACAACTTGGAGAGAACCATAGAGGGCATAGTTTTGCTACCCATCAAGGTTGGGCCGATCATCCAAGAGATAGTTTTCCATGTGTTTGATCTGAACCTACCATTTAACATCCTCGAATTCATGACATGAAGGCCATTCCATCCACATATCATCAGTGCCTCAAATTTTCACATCAAGGCACTAAAGTGACCATCCATGCCAATCCAGAACCCTTTTCTTATTGCAATGCGGTTGAAGCCTCATATACAAACCATTGCCTTGGCATTGAAATCGGCCAATCCATCGCCAATTCATCCAACACCTGTAATGACCCAGAAACCATGCTCGCCTCCACCCTATCTACCGTAGAGATCAACAACAAAGGTTGCAGAGAATATAGCCTGTCTCATGCATTTGTAGTTGGTGCATTGCCACTTGATCCACACACCCATGGATGGCCCGCATATCATAATGCGAAGAAGACTCCACCTCCTTGATACACACAGCTTGGCCCAACAACCTTTGTATCCTCAAGAATCCCTCTTCATGAGGAGCTCACTCTGGATATCAACAATTAGTTACATAAGGATGCACCTCCAAGAAATCAAGCACGCCTTGATCACTTCAGCCAGAAGTATCCCCAAGCACATAATCTCATCACTGAAAAATGGAACTATGAAGGTGGTGGTCTAGGACCAGAGGAAAGAGGCATGCTGTGTCCCATCAAAGCACACAAATGGGAAAAGAAGTTAGGTTTAGGCTTTGGCATACCCACAACTGGGGGCACCAATACGGATGGTCATGCTTTTTTTGAACATCCACCATGACCTTGTAGAAATTGAAGACATTTTGGAGGAAGTTGAAAAGAGATCATACGATGATATCCCAGACCAAATCTCCCTAGGAGACTCTGTTCTCCAAGAACTATCCATCCATTTCATCGACCTACCACTCGCTCACCCTAAACTCATAGATTGGGACCAACCAAGTGTCATACACATTGATGAGTTCACATCAAAGGAAGCACTTCTAAGATTCATGGGAGCCAAAACTCCTCACAAGAAAAAAAAGCAAAATTTTTCCTATATCTATAAGCTAGATCCCAAGGGGTATTTTGGAAAAAATCCCCAACCTAGTTCTGATACACCCAAAACTGGAACTAAGGCAAATTCGAGACTAGCTAAGGCACCGAAGAGAGCCCCTCAGCAAGAAAATCCAAAGTCACAAGCAGAACATGAGCATTTAGCATTGCCTTCTCAAGATAATCGACCAGAGGTGTGTTCTATTCTAATTGAGGATACTAGAGAAGTCAACATTAGTTCTTTAGAGATCCCCAAACTTGTTCACATTGCTGCATCCCTATCGCAAGACCAATCTGACCTCATCTTTGAGGTCTTAAGAGAGAACATTGGCCAATTTGCATGTCATATTAGGACATGCGAGGACTTGATCCAAAGCTTGTAGTTAATCATCTTGCAATCAATCCAAAGATCAGGCTCGTCAGACAAAAGCTTAGAAAAATGCACCCCAAGGTGGCATTACTAGTCAAAGCTAAATTAGAAAGAATGTTAGTTGCTAAGGTTATCTGACCTGTCGACTACTCAAAGTGGATCTCCAACATGGTTCCCGTCATTAAGCCTTTTGGTGACATCAGAATCTGCACTAATTTTAGAGATCTTAACAAAGCTTGTCCAAAAGATGATTTTCTCTTACCCAACATAGATATGATTGTTGACCTTACAGCTGGACATAAAATTTTGTCCCTCATGGATGGATTTTTTGGGTATAATCAAATCAAGATTGTAGAAGAGGATCAGCATAAGACATCATTCACTACCCCTTGGGGTACCTTTTGCTACAACATGATGCCTTTTGGCCTAAAGAATGCTGGGGCTACCTATCAAAGAGCTATGATAGCCATTTTCCATGATCTTATCCATAGAATTTTGGAGGATTATGTGGATGATATCTTGGTTAAATCTCACACTTTCATGGATCATCTTGCTAAGCTAGAGAAAGTCTTTGATAGGTTAGCCAAATATCATCTCATGTTGAATCCCAAGAAATGTGTCTTTGGGGTCGCATCTGGCAAGCTTCTAGGCTTTATAGTTTCTAAATCAAGTATAGAGATCGACCCCAAGAAGGTCAGGGCTATCTTAGACATGCCTCCTCCCCAGACACTATGATAGCTTTGTACTCTTCAGGGAAAGCTTTAATCTATTCAGTGCTTCATCTCCTAGCTTCCAGATAAGTGTACACCATTTGCACATATACTAAAGAAAGATGAGAGCTTCAAGTCAAATTCTTTATGTCAACGCAGCTTTGATCAGCTCAAGCAGTATCTCGCCAATCCCCTATCTTGGTTCCACTAGTTCTTGGTTGTCCCTTTATCATGTACATATTAGCAATGCCTATTTCTCTAGGGGCACTTCTAGCACAACACGATGACTACAGCAGAGAAAGAGCCATCTACTATATCAGTAGAACCCTAGTTGGTTATGAACTCAATTACACTCCTATGGAAAAAACTTGTTTGGCATTTGTCTTCTCAACCCAAAAGCTTTGCCACTACATGCTGAGTCATACCATCCAACTAGTTTTCAAGATTGACTCTCTCAAGCATATGCTCTCAAGAACAGCACTCACATGTCACTTAGCAAAATGGGTCATGTTACTAAGTGAGTTTGACATTCAATATGTTGATAGAAAGGCAATCAAAGGACAAGCTATAGTAGATCACCTAGCTGATGCACCCCTAGTAGATGCATATCCTTTGATCATAGAATTTCCAGATGAGCATATTTGTCTAATTGAAGAACAACCCCCATGGAAACTTTATTTTGCTGGCTCATACACATCTCATGGATCAGGGGCAGGAATATTGTTGGTCACACCTCAAGGAGATTTCATTCCAAAAGCTTTTAAGCTACAATTCCCTAGCACCAACAATATAGTTGAATATGAGGCTCTCATAGCAAGATTAAAGATGGCCATAGAATGGAAGATTACCAAGTTACAAATCTTTGGTGATTCTCAGCTCATCATCAAGCAAGTCCTAAATGAATATCAAACCAAAGATGAAAAGTTATTACCCTACAAAGAGCTAGTTTATCAGCTAACCCATCATTTTACAAAGCTTTATTTTACACAAGTGCCTCGAATGTAGAACAAAGCAGTGGATGCTATGGCTACTATTGGCTCACTCTTGGAAATTCCCCAAGTGGCTCCACAGTATGAGTTTTTAGTTAAGTAGCTCCTCACACCCGCCTATGCAAATGAGGATTCAAATCATGTTTGCATCTTGGTTGGTCCTCAATCCCCTTGGTACCATGAAATCCATGCTTACCTTAAAGATGGTATCATATCCCCTCACCTCACATGAACCCAACACCAAAACCTCATCTGAAAATCATCCTTCTATGTCATCATAGCGAATACCTTATATCGTCGGGGTTATCATGATACTCTCTCTAGGTGTTTAGACCAAAATGAGGCCACGTGGCATTAAAAGAAGTACACTCCAAACTTTGTGGTGCCCACATGAGTGGTATTTTCCTAGCATGATAAATCCTTAGAGTAGGCTACTATTGGCCTACCATCGAAGAAGACTCCTTTAACTTTGCTAGAAAATGTCTCCCATGTCAGCAGCACGCCAATCTTATGCATGCTCCAGCACAAGATCTATAGCCTATTGCACCACCTTGGCCCTTTGCATGTTGGGGTCTTGATCTAGTTGGAACTATCAGACCTCTCTCATCTAATGGACATAAATGGATAATAATAGCTACAAACTATTTCACTAAATGGGTGGAAGCAATCCCTCTAGTCTCAGCTACAGGAGTTCAGGTCTCCAAGTTCATCTTGTACCACATTGTTTGCTGCTTCGGCATCCCATCCACCATCTTTACTGACCACAGAGGTAACTTTGAAAATCTCAACATGGAAGAACTATGTACTTCCCTCCACATCCATCACCGCTATTCTAGCCCATATTTCCCACAACGTAATGGCCAGGCAGAGGCAACTAACAAAACCCTCCTCAAAATCCTAAAGAAAGTTGTCAATGATTTCGGCTATGATTGGAACATACAAATAAATCCAGTCCTATGGGCCTATCGAACCTCCTTTCATACATCCACAGGCACAAATCCACACTCCCTAGTTTATGGTGCCGAAGTGGTACTACCTATAGAGGTTGAACTTCCTTCCTTGCGCATATCTTTGCAAGGGTAAATATCAGAGAAGAATACAGAGTAGCTTGGCTCACCCAGCTAGATCTCCTAGATGAGAAATGGAAACATGCCTATGATCACCTCACAGTCTATCAAACTCATCTTAAAAGGAACTTCAATAAGAAGGTGCTTCCATGATACTTTCAACCGGGCGACATGGTCCTCAAAGAAAACATGAAAGTCCAAGCAGATCGAGAAAAAAAAGGTAAGTTTGAACCTACATGGCTTGGCCCTTATGTTGTCACTACTTCCTTTGGCTTTGGAGCATATCAGCTATCTACACTAGAAGGAGAACTCTTGAATGATCCTACTAACATCATTCATCTCAAGAAGTTCTATGCTTGAAGATCCTTGGTATACCCAACTTTTTGAAAAATATAAAAATAGTAAAAAGAAATAAACATCCAATGGTGAAAACTTGGCAATTCAAGCACCTTGGATAGGTACCTTGGTGAAAACTTGGTAATTTAGGTGCTTTGTATACTAAGACTGGTCCATTATCTATCACTACCCTATCCATCCACTCACAATCCAATAAAACACCTACTTGTTCTCTTGGTGTTCCAACCAAATATCCAACATCTAATGAAGCTTGTAAATACCTCTTATATAGCTTGTAAATCTTATACCTCAGCTTGTAAATCTTGTACCAAAGCTTGTATCATACCTTGTAAATCTTGTATCATCTCTTGTAAATCTTGTATCATTCCTTGTATCATAGCTTGTATATCTAAATCTTGTCCAAAACTTGTACCATATTTTAGCTTGTAAATAATCTTGTATCCTAGTTTGTACCCTATCACATGCACACACAAATCCTACTTCACTTAAGCTTTTCACAAAACCCTCAAATTATCCAACTATCCATCTATCACACATTGCAAACATCCAACCCTTTAAAACATTCTCATCTCTTGAAACACCAAACATGAACAAAAAAAAGCTTGTACATTTGTAACATATCTTGGTCTGTTAGTTTGTACATCCTCTTTAGCTTAGTACCATTGTATCTATCTAGCTTTCGTGTCAGTTCATCCTTGATCAGCATTTTGCACACATTGCACAACCCTTGGTTAGCTATTCCAAATCCATCCTTTAGCTAGATCTCTTGTCACCAAAGTGTTATCCTTCTTAGTTTAGCTTGCCAAGTGCATCACTCATCCAAATCCACTAGCTTAGGTGCTCTATGATAGATCCTTGCAGGATATAGCTTTCCTCATGTCTGATCTTGATCTGTTAGTACCTCATCCTACCCACCTCATTGGCAAATGGTTCTCTTTTGGATTTTAGATTTCTTTTGATTTGGAATCTTCCCTTTTGGTTCTTGAAGTATCTTTTCCAAGCAATTTTTTGTTCCCTCCTCAAGGTTGCCACGATCTTCCATATCATGGTATGCTGTAAATGGGCACTCTGAGCTTACAGTTTTGATTAAGTCTTTCGTTTGTTTCTTTTTTTCTTGTGGGTTACCCAGTGTTAGTTCCACATTGTTTCCTCCGAGTTTCATGTGTGATGCTGGGGCAATCCTTGTGTGTTTGTTTCAAGTCAGTCCGTCAGTCTTTTAGACAGTTGGTGACATAGCCTTGATATTCTTGGTAACCTTGGCAATTAACCAATAGTCCTATAGCAAATCTAGTGCTCAACTACATGGTGGTACTTCTCTTTGACGTATCCCCCTTCTCAAAAAGCTTCAATGGATTCCCATCATCTCCATTATCCCCCATACATATCCAGCATCTGTCTCTCCTACCCTAGCTTATGCATCAGTATCTCTTTGAATCAATCTTCACTTTTAGCTTTAGGGGTCCACAATCCTAGTCTTAGAGATCCACCAATCCAATCAATCCACCAAGCCTCATCTTTCGAGATCCACAATCCTAGTCCTAGGGATCTCTGAAACCCATCTTTCGCCAATTTGACTCTTTGAAATCCTGTTGCATTAGCTTTATAATCCCCTCATCCTTCTCCTTATCTTGGATTCCTTTTTATAGCGCTCTGCTCCTTCATCCTCCACCTTCCCTAAAGTCTTAAGCTTGCTTCCTCTTGTGCCTCTGATTCTCCTTTTATCATTCTCCTGTAGTGAGAGTTTGAGCTAATTTAGCCCCTTCTCTTTGCCAATCTAAGTCTCCTTGCTTATCCCGAATTCTTGTATTTTTCAAGAATCTATCGAGCCTCATTTTCTCTCCCCACCACCTTCTTGAGGGGGCATGGTGCAATCCATTCTCTCTCTTCTACTCGAGACTAGGACAAATGTGTTGCTCCATAAAGTCATCTCCATGTCGTTTATATCTAAATTTCTTTGAAATAGTGTTGTTTTAACACTATGTCAAAGAGGGGCAAAATGTAGACACATAAAAATCTTTTAGAAAATAAAGTAATTTTATTTTCTGAAAAAGTCTCTGATGACATCATCATTAATTAATTAATTAATTATTTAATTAATTTATTTACTTTTATGCCATTAAATCCCTTTATCTTAATTAAAAATATTTAATTAAAGAATCCCTCCCAAAAATGTTTAAATCTTATTTAAACATTATTTCCTTATTTATTAATTATTTAATTAATAAATTGACCAAAAATCCCAAAATAAATTATCTATTTATTTTTTGCCCAAAACTTGGCCAATTTTCTTAAGACCACTAACCTCTTCCAAAATCTTCTAATCCTTCTTAAATTTTGATTAAAGGCTAATCCCATCATTTCCTACCCCTAATCCCAACTCAAAATATTTAATTAAGATTAAATATTAATCCTCATGTTTATTAAAAATGTTTTAATAAATATCTCATCAACCAAAACCCTTGAAATAAAATAAAACTTTATTTATTTTCTAAAAAACATTTTTTATCCTCATCCTAGGAAGTTCTAGACTCTTCGAGAAAGTCTTCATCCTCATCCAAAGCCTAGACTCTTCTAGAAGATGTCAATCCTTATGTTTAATCCTAATCCTAATCCCATCCTAACCTTGTCACATTCCCTAAACATAGGTTAAGACTTGCTAACCCAAGCCAAAATTAACAAATATCTCCTCCTTCACCCACCCTCATTTATTGCCATTGACTTGCCTATCCCTAAGCTAATCCTAAACCATCCTAATCTATCCTCTAATCATTTGCACAATCCTAAGCAAGCTTAAAACCTTCCTAATCCAACCCAAGTCAAAATTCATCACCCTCCAACATAAATGACCCTCAAATATCTCTTACACTCTCCTTCAATGCTCTTACAAAGCACTTATGAAGGGTCTTTATGAAGATATTATCCCTTGAGCCTCCTTTGTTGACTCATCCTTGCCCTTTCCTCCATCCTCTCACCCTGTGACATGTGTCACTCCTTGATTGGCTATAAGGAAGAACAATCCATGTGCTCTCCTCTCATTCAATTTGAGCCCTCCATAAGCTTTCTCCTTTCCTTCCATCTTAGCCCTCCATCCCTCAAGCCTCTTACCTATAAATTGGATCCTTCCCCTTTGCAAAAACAATACAATCTAGAAAGTAAAGCCATAATGCCATTTTGAGAAGCCATTTTTACATCAAATCCATTCACCAAAATCTATCAAAAATCTTCCATTTAAGAGCATTTGAGCATTTGAGCATACATACATAATCAAGCCATCTTAGCTATTAGACACACCTCTACATCAAGTGATCATCCTCATTAAGAGAGCCTATCCATGGCTCATATTCTCATTTGAGGACTTCACTTTGTCTCTCATGAAGTTATGTTAAATTAGTGTGCAAATGTTTTTGATTGTTTTAATTTAGTGTTTCTAACATACTAAAGTAGCATATACAACAACAACTTGAGTTAAATCCAACTTAGATTGATAGATCCACATAGCATCTTCAATAGGTTGGATCTTCCACTTCACCAAATAATTTATGTAATCCTTTCCTCTTTTTCTCTTACCAGCTCTTTGATTCAAAATCTATTCAACCTCTTCCATCTTCTTCTTAGGGAAATGACTTGGTAAAAAAAAGATTCTCATTAGATTCATAATAATCATACAAATCAGAAACATTAAATAAATGTGATATATCCATGACATTAGGAAAATCAACTTCATAAGTATTACCACTTTCAAATCTATTCAAGATCTTACAAGGACCAAACTTCTTAATCTTCATCATATTGTATGTGCCAACCAAAAATATACCTTTCTTCAAATGAGCCATCACCTCATCAGTAACTTCAAAAATCTTAAGTCTCCTTGATCTATTTGGATTATCCTTGTATTTCTAATTCCTTTATTCAAGCTTATGTTTCACTTCCTCATATAAAGACTTATATTTCACTTCCTCATACAAAGACTTCATAGCTTTTGCAAATTCTTCTCCTTAAACACTCCTCTTTCCTTCTATAATAATATCCCTCAAATATTATATAGCTCTAAGATACATTCCTATAACAATCTCAAAGGTTTCTTTCTAGTACTCCTATTTACATAATTATTATATGCAAACTTTTCTTCTGCTAACACTAAAGCCTAATTACTCACCTTATCTCCAACTAAGCATCTATTTTTTTTTTCAAACTCCTATTTACAACTTCTTTATAACTACTAATCAGTGAATGGAATATAGAAATAAAATTCAACTAAGTATCCAATTTATTCCACAAAGTTTTCCAAAAATAACCAAGAAATTTAGTGTCCCTATCAGAGATAATGCTCCTCGGTAATCCATGTAATCTAACAATATCCTTAAAGAAAATATCCACTGTTGGAATTATAGATGGAGTAACTAAGAGGTGGGGGTGAATTAGTTACCACAAAAACAAATCCACAGATCCCTTAGATATCAAACAAGTTACTTACTATTGTCACTCGGTAAGAATTCACAAAAATTGTTATAACTTGGTAGATTAACTTGTTACTGATCTTTAATCATTCATAATTATTAACATGCACACAATAGAAAATAACATGAACACAAGAGACACCAAAATTAATGTAGAAACCCAATATCAAAAAAACCACCAAGTAACTAGCTACAAATTTTCACTCTTCTGAAGTGAGCTCTGTTAGAAGCCAACCCTATTAAAGGTTACAAAACACATTGTTAGGTGTGACCTTGTTAGAGGATTTAATCACCCTATTAAGAGTAGCCTTGCTAGAGGTCTTTAGAACAATTCAACTAAACTATCACCTTGTTAGAGGATTTACAAAATGGCTGCTAAACCAACTTTATTAAGAGATTTTGGAATCACTACTAAAATGGTTAGAAAACAATGAATTGACTTGAATAAGATGCAACTGAAGTTTCTTATTACAGATCTCTATTCTGCACCATTAGATCCTTCTTGATCAAATATAGCTTTGCTACTCCTCAATGATCTCTGATCATCCTTGAAAATTCACTCTCTTAATGATTAGTCCTCCTTCACATTCATATCACATCAAATGCATCACTATCACACTTAGAATTTGCAACTTGACCTTCTTATATATACCATTTAGATTATCAAGTTTGCTCATTGACAAGTTATATTTACTTATAAACCATACATCAATTGGTTACAAATATTATATTAAACAAATAAACCTTTTTTCCAAAATAATGAAATCCTTCATTGGTTGACCTTGCTTGGTAAACACTATTGCAGAAACAATTTCTTGAGTTAACCATCTCAACTTGGTTAACACTGCAAATTCTATGAAATCTTTTGGCTACCAAGTTAACTCAATAAGAACTATGTTTCCTTCGCTAACCATGAGAGCTCAGTAAGAACTATTCTCTACCATATTTTCTTTTGATGATTGAGTAAGCTTAGTAGACACTAAATTTCTTTCGCTAACCTTGAAAGCTTAGTAACAACTATCTACACAAGGTAAAGTCTAAGAACACTTGGTAGACACTAACTAATAACTAATATGACACTTATGTAACATCAAAGACAAAACACAATTGAACAATTGTATCCAACAATCTCCCTATTTGTCATTGATGGAAACACAACATATCATAGCAAAATAAAATTTGAAAACAAGTATTTTTTGACAGAATGCTTCTCCCTCTTACATTTCATTCCATAAGACTCCTCAAATATAGTAATCTCCCTCTTTCATAGTAATCTCTCCCTCTTCCATAGACTCTCCTTTTCCTACAAATTTTAGAAAGATATGAAAGTAAATTCTCCCTCTTTGGCAACACATGTAAAAGACAACACAACTCAAATGAAAATTCAATGTACCTTAAGTACTGATTCATATGCAATGTCTTCATTACTTTGCTTCATCAACTAATAGATCTTCAATTTTGTTCATGCTGATGCATCACTAAAACTATATTTTAGTGAGCTTTAGATAGGGGAATGACCCCTAACTTACCTCTTAGATACAAGAATGCATCCTTAGGTAAAGGCTTTGTGAATATGTCAACAATTCATTCCTTTGTATGGACATATTCCAATCTAATCTCCTTATCTTGCACTAATTATTTGACAAAGTGATACTTTATAACAATATGCTTAGTTTTTTAATGCATCACTAGATTCTTGGATATGTTAATTGCACTTATATTTTCACAAAACATAACAACAAGTTCTTTGATTTCTTCCTTCATACCTTCCAGTAACTGTTTAAACCAAACAATGTTTGAAAAGTTTACTGCTGCTGCAACATATTTTGCTTATGTTGTGGACTAGGATGTACAATTTTGCTTTTTACTTGTCCAAAAAACTAACCTTTTCCAAGAAAGAAAGCTCCTCCACTTGTACTCTTTCTATCATCAATGTTTCCTACCCAATCTACATTAGTAAACACTTTTAAATCTAGATTTTCTCCAATTTTATACCATAATCCATAATCTTCAATTCTTTTCAAGTATCTAATGATCCTTTTGATTACCATCATGTGATTTTCTTTTGGTTTTTTTGAAAATTTTGCTACAATACCAACTGCAAGGGCATTGTCTAGTCTTGTATGCACTACATACTGCAACTTTCTAATCATAGATCTATACAATGTCTGATCCACTTCTTTTGATTCATCATCCTTGGTAAGTTTCAATCCAGTACACATAGGAGTCTCAATTGGTTTGTAGTCTTCCATACCAAACTTTTTCAGTATCTTCTTGATGTATTTAGATTGAGTGATGTAGATGCCATTCTTATTCTCTTGAATTTGAAGACTAAAAAAGAATTTGATCTCACCAAACATTGATATTTCAAATTCCTTGTTCATTTTTTCTAAAAATTCTTTGCAAATATCATCATTTCCTATGAACAAAGTATCATCTACAAATATTTCTGCCAAAAAAATCTTATTATCTGGTCCTTCCTTGATATACAAGCTACTATTATCATTAGTTCTTTGAAAACCAATCTAAATAAGATAGTGATGTAGTCTTTCATACCATGGTCTAGGGGCTTGCTTTAGACCATACAATGCTTTATGTAATTTGCAAACCATGTCCTTCTTTTCCTAATCAACAAAACCTTTAGGTTGTTCAATGTAAACCTCTTCATCTAGTATACCATTGAGAAATGTTGACTTGACATCCATCTGATAAACTTTGAATATTTTGTATGTAGCATATGCAAGTAAGGTTCTAACACCTTCCAATCTTGCAATAGGAGCAAAAGTCTCTCCATAGTCTACACCTTCTTCTTGAGAGTATCCTTTGCATACTAGTCTAGCTTTGTTCCTTGACACCTTACTATCTTTATTTAACTTGTTTCTAAATACCCACTTAGTTTCAATTACATTTTTATCTTTAGGCCTAGGTACAAGAGTCCATGTTTTGTTTTTCTCTATCTACTCTATCTCTTCATTCATAGCTTCAATCAACTTTCATTTTCTAATGCATCTTTGAAATTTCTAGGTTTAAAATTAGTAAGTAAACAAGTGCCTTTCAACTTAATTCTTGTCATAGTTCCTTCAGATTTATCTCCAATGATCTGATTTGGTGCATGATGCCTCCTAGAATACTTAGCTAATATAGGTTCCTTTCCTTTTTGAATGCTTTGTATTTTCATCCTTTTGCACTTCAACTTTAGGTTCTGACTGACTTGTCTATAGCTCGGGTCCTTCAGACTTGGTAGGCATTGGCTCGATAGCATCAGAATGTGACTCATATTCCTATAGCTTAATTTGAACTTCCTACAACTTGATTACTGAAGACTCGGTAGTAGAAGATTCCTAATTGACAGGTGTATTTGGCACTATATCAAGTTCAACAAAAACAAATCTTCTATAGTCTTCTAGTTCCCTTTTTCTTTCTTCTTTAGTTCTTTCTACAAACTCATTAACTTTCACATGTACACTTTCTATGACTTTGTGAGTAGACAAATTCAAACATCTATATGCTTTACTCTTGCAAGAATATTCTATAAAATATTCCTTCATCACCCTTCACATCAAATTTACCTTTTCTAGATTCTTTCAAAATGTAACATTTTCTTCAAAATACTTTTAGGTAACTTACATTGGGTTTGTAGCCATATCATAACTCATAGAGGGTTTTGAATGAGTCCTTCTTCAACTATACTCGATTCAAGGTATGAAGTGCAGTGCTGATAGCTTCCTTTCGGTATTTGATAGCAATGCTCTTTTCAATCATTAAGGTTCTTGCACAGTCTATGATAGATTTGTTCCTTCTTTTAGCTATTCCATTTTGTTTAAGAGTTCTAGGTGCTGAAACCTACCTTTTGGTTCCCCTTTCAATGCAAAATTTATTGAACTCATGTCAAATGAATTCACCACCTCTGTCTAACCTCAAGCATTTTAGTCATTTTCTTATTTCCTTCTCTACTCTAGCCAAATACCATTTGACCTTATGAAATGCTTCTAATTTCTCTCTTAGGTACATGAAAGTCATCATTCTTGAGTAATCATCAATAAAAAGAATGAAAAACTTTTCACCAATATAACTTTCAATTCCAATAGGTCCACACAAATCAGTATGCACAATTTCTAAAACTTTTTTAGACTAATAGTTTTTACTTTTAAAGCTAGTCTTTCCCATCTTTCCAATTTGACAATTCTTAAATAGACCAACCTTAGGTTTCTTTATGTTAGGAATAACTCTTAATTTTCGAAATTTACTTATTTTTACCAAGTTATCAAAGGTCACATGACACAACCTCATATACCATAACCAACTTTCTTCAACTTGAGCAATAAAGCATGAACATTCACCAAGTTCAAGATAAAACAAGTTACCTTTTGTTTGAGTGCCTAATCCAATCAGCTTTCCTTTTCCATCCAGTAGTCTTTCTTTTCCATGCATGAATTCCACTTTGAATTCATTATTTAATAGTTGTGCCACACTTAACAGATTGTGTTTTAGTCCTTCTACCCAATATGCATTATCACATACACATTCATTGGTTAGGGAGTTTCTTCCTTTTCTTTTTATGCAACAAGGTTCATTGTTACCAAACCTCACACTACCACCATCATAGTCTTCAAAATGTTCAAACTTAGTCTTATCACCAGTCATGTGATGAGAACAACCACTATCTATAATCCATGTATCATTTTTTCCCACATGAGAAATAAGTGCCATTTCCTCATCATTATCAAACTCATCCTTTACAACAATGTAAACAATTTCATCTTCTTCTTCATCATCAGAATCATTAGAATCTTTAGCCATGAAACATGTTTTGTTACCTTTTTTCTTGAATGATTTGAAATCTTTCTTGCCATTGCACTTGTGACCATTCTTCTCATCCTTGTTTTTCTTATTCGGGCACTTAACAACAATATGTCCAATTTCTTCACAAGAAAAATAGATTAGAGGAACCTTACCTTTGTATTTCTCTTTTCCTCTTGAATATTTCCTTGCTAGCAGAGCTTCAGCTACCTCAAGATCACTATCTAAACTCTATTTTGATTCTTCATCACTATCTGACTAAGAATCATTTATCTTCTTGCCTTTCTCCATGAGTGAAAGCTTGGCTTAAAATTCTAATTCAATGCTCTTGGTAGCTAGAAAATAATTATCATAGTTATCTAGCTTGAATGTAGTCAATCTTCCAACTATGGCCTCTAAATTTATCTTATGATTTTCTTCACATCTTCTTTCTTGAATTGCAGAAACTCGGATTGCATAAATGGGAAGTAGTGTTCTAAGAACTTTACTTATAACTATTTCCTCCTTGATATCTCATCCAGATGCTTTGATTGCACTAACACTTTCTTTAACTCTTTCAACATATTTTGCAATGTTTTCATCTTCTCTCATCCTCATTTGATCAAATTGACCTCTCAAACTTTCTGCTTTGGTTCTTCTCACATTATCATCACCTCCATAGATCTCTTTCATCTTGTTCCACATTTCAAAGATATTTTTGTAATCCTTGATATCATCAAATTTTTCATAACTTAGGGCAGTTGCAATATCTATCATCATGTTGTTGTGAGTCTTCTTTCCAACAATATCATTTACAGATAATGTGCTAGAAGGTTCTACATATTTTTTATCAAGGTAATTCGGCCCTATATCACCAATAGAAGCAAGATGAGGTCTCATCAATCCCTACCATGCTAAGAAGTTGTCCCTATTAAGTCTTGGAATTTCCCTCTTGTAAGACATCCTGATCTTTAGCTTAGATCCTCGAAATCTTTCCTGCAAGAACCAAAAGCTCTGATACCAATTGTTGGAATTATAGATGAAGTAGCTAACGGGGGGGGGGGGATGTGAATCAGTTACCACAAATAAAAATCCATAGATCCCTTAGATGTCAAACAAGTTACCTCCTACTATCACTTGGTAAACATTCACAAAAATTGTTGTAACTTGGTAGATTAACTTGTTACTGATCTTTAAGAATTCATAATTATTAACATGCACACAAAAGAAAATAACATGAACACAAGAGACACCAGATTTAACATTGAAATTCAATATGGGAAAAACCACCAAGTAACTAGCTACCAATATTCACTCTTCCAAAGTGAGCTCTGTTAGGAGCTAACCCTATTAAAGGTTACAAAACACACTGTCAAGTGTGACCCTGTTAGAGGATTTAATCACCTTGTTAAGAGTGGCCTTGGTAGAGGTCTTTAGAAAAATTCAACTAAACTGTCACCTTGTTAGAGGATTTACAAAATGGTTGCTAAACCAACTTTGTTAAGAGATTTTAGAATCATTGCTATAATGGTGAAAAGGTAACAATGAATTGACCTAAATAAGATGCAACTAAAATTGCTAATTACAGATCTCTATTCTACACCATTAGATCATTCTTGATCAAATATAGCTTTGCTACTCCTCAATGATAAGTCCTCTTTCACATTCATATCACATCAAATCCATCACTAACACACTTAGAATTTGCAACTTGACCTCTTATATATACCATTTAGATTATCAAGTCAGCTCATTCAGAAGTTACATTTACCAATAAACCATACATCAGTTGGCTACAAATATTATATTAAACAAATAAACCATTTTACCAAAACAATGAAATCCTTCTTTGGCTGACCCTATTCGGTAAATACTGCTCCAGAAACAATTTCCTAAGTGAACCATCTCAACTTGATTAACACTGCAAATTTTGCAAAATCCTTTGGCTATAGAGTTAACTCAGTAAGAACTATGTTTCCTTCAGTAACCATGAGAGCTCATGAAGAACTGTTCTCTACCATATTTTCCTTTGATGACCAAGTAAGCTTGGTAGACACTGAATTTCCATTGCTAACCTTGAAAGCTTAGTAACAACTATTTGCACAAGGTAAAGTTTGAGAACGCTTGGTAGACACTGACTAATAATTGATATGACATTTGTGTAACATCAAAGACAATACACAATTGAACAATTGTATCCAACATCCACAATATGCAAAACATCATGTGTCTTCTTACAAGGTATGAAATGTTCCATCTTGGAACATCTATCCACAACAAAAAAATGTTGAATCATTCCACCTTTCTATCCTTAGTAAGCCAAGAAAATAATTCATACTGATATCACTCCAAAGTTTCTCAGGTACAAGAATAGGTGTATATAATCTAGTGTTATGACCTACTCCTTTTGCAACTTGACAAACACCACAATTCCTTACAAAAGTTTGAACATCCTTATAAAACTAAGGCTAATGGTACTTACATTAAAAATAATTATTCAATTGTATATTGTCATTAATGTTACACAAATGTTAAGTTTTAATCGAGAAAACTAGCTTTAGCTGACCTTAATCGCACACTAAAGGAGATTCGAGTATCAACCGAGGAGAAGTTAGTGTTAACTAAGCTTGGCTAGTTAATGAAGAGAGTAAGTGTTAACTAAGCTTGATCAATCAATGAATAATTGTTAGTGTTAACCAAGTTTGGTTGATCATCAAAGGAAGTTTTGTAATAACTAAGTGATCAGTCTAGTGTTAGCCAACTGTTAGCATATTACTTTTATTAATTAATTGGTTAATACAAGTTGACTAAATAGATGTTAAATATTTTTATGGAAGGGTATCAAGCCTATTAGAATATATAGTCCACTAATATAACTAAGAGGGGGGTGGGTGAATTAGTTATCCAACTATTATCACAATTATCAACCTTAAACAAACTTAACCATATGAGTAATATAAACTGAAACCACAAAAAAATACTCATACACAATAACACTAGATATGTTAACTTGGAAAGCCCTTGATTAGAGGGAAAACCTTGGTGGGGATGGAGCCACAGGATGATGTACTAATATAAATATTCCTTGTTAGAAGATGGACCCTATTAGGATTCTATGCATACATTCAGTACATATGAGTCCCTATTAGGAGATTTTGAATCCTTGTTAGTAGATTCCAACCCTATTAGGAGTTTTTCCAACCATGTTAGGATTTGTGGCAGATAGCTGGACCCACCGCTCAAAAAGCTTCAAGGGAAAGACCAATGAACCCACTACCCAAATGATCTCTATATGATTCCTTGCAAAATAATAGAATTGTACTATATAGTTCCTTCCTCTTTCTCTATCCTATTAATCAAATTTTTGCTCCTTCTAAATCACAAATCTCACATCCAATAATCCCTTGGATTGCTTACACACATTCAATAAGCACCCTACTTCTTTTTGCACTTCATGCTTCTTGCAATAATGGATATGCTCCATACATGTTTACAAACAAAGAAAACATCTTTCCTTTATACCATATCTTCATAATAATTCCTTGAGTAAACCTTGAGGTTTTTCTAATTAATTATAGTAAGAAAATTAATTAATTACAATTACAATAGCATTGCTGGCTCATAATTTATACAAAAATTCACATGTGCAATACTAGGGCTTGCACACTCACTAGTGTCATCAACTCATTGTCCTCTATCACTACTTTACTATACATCTACTTATTGCATCTCATATGTAAGATAGTGAAGAAACATCAGGAACTACTTTCCTAATACTTTGTCTTTGAACTACTCTCTGCAAATTAGGTACAACTTCTGTACATCTTCAACTCAAACTTTGTACACTTAACCACATTATAAAGACACTATGCCAAACATGTCCATAGCTATACATCACTAGACAATCAAACCATTGTCCATACCATTAAGAACTATGTCTTCTAATTAGTGAATCTTTACAAAAACTGTACTAAGATGACATCAATGAAAAACACAATCATGAATGCAATGTATCAATACTCTCCAATGCTTAGAATGATCAACCAATGTAGTATCATTAGAATTCATGCTAATAATCTTCCCCTTTGGCATTGATGGCAACATAGATGGAAAAACCATCTAAGTTCCAAGAATAC
The DNA here is from genome assembly GCA_028749045.1 of Cupressus sempervirens. Lineage (NCBI taxonomy): Eukaryota > Viridiplantae > Streptophyta > Pinopsida > Cupressales > Cupressaceae > Cupressus > Cupressus sempervirens. The sequence goes on from CM053793.1 coordinate 221,669,647, forward strand.
CAAACTACTTTCTATTGATGCTACCAACCAACATCAGTTGTCCATACGCTAAAAATAATCTCAAAAAAATAGGTGCACAATATGTGCATACTCCTTCTTCTTATAGAAATTGTTTAATTCACACTAAAAAAATCACAATACATTAGATACATATTCCTTATTCCTTTCATCAATATTCCTAAATTTGTCTAAAGAGAGATCTCTCCTCCATACTTAGGATATGTTTATTTTCATGCATACTTTCCCCCATGCCTAAGGAGATACTCTCCCCCATACATTAGGAGATGTGTTTTTTCATGCATATTCTCCCCCATTGACATTAATGTCAAGGACCTCAATCTCAATCTTACTATATACCAATTGATAAATACCAATTGCTAATATGTTGCTTTGAGTCTACAACTAGTTCAAGTGTCCAAAGACACTATTCAATACCAAATAGCAAGAGTCCTTAGTGACTCAGATAATCATAGATACTCCCCCATTTGGGAAGCATCAATATTCAATCTAGGCTAACAATAGTGCTTTGTACCACTAGACTAGTGCACTCTCTACATCATCTACTCATGAGTAGGTAGAGGAATAACCCCAAGCATACCTCTCAAGTACTCAAATGTATCATTAGGAAAAGGCTTCGTAAAGATATTTGTAATTTGATCTTTAATACTCACACACTCCAATCTAATCTTGTTTTCTACTACTTTCTCTCTCAGTACATGATATTTAATAGATATATTCTTACTCTTAGAATGCAATACATGATTCTTAGACATACTTACTGTACTTGTGTTATCACAGTAAATGATATCAGGTTCTTCAAAATCAATTCTGATATCCTTTAGCATCTGCTTCATCCACATAACTTGATTACAATTATTTGTTGCTACAACATACTCTACCTCAATAGTACTTTGTGAAATACAATCTTGCTTCTTGCTTAACCAAGAAACCAATCTTCCTCCAAGAAAGAATGCCCCACCACTGGTGCTCTTTCTATCATTCATACTACCTACTGAATTTGCATCAATATATGCACATAGAGTGATATCACTTGATCTTTCATAGAAAATTCCATTGTCAGACATCCCTTTCAAATATATGAATATTCTCTTCACTGCTGCAAAATGATATTCCTTAGGATTAGTTTGAAGTATAGCTACAGTCCCAACTATATTTTCTATATCTAGTTTGATGTGAGTCAGGTACTACAAATGTCCAATCATGGATCTGTACTTCTTCTTCTCTAGGAAAAGTGTCTCATCTTTGTTGGATAATTTGTGACTAGTTATCATGGGTTTACCAATTTTTTTACAACTTTACAAATCAAAATTTTTCAACAAATCATTAAAGTACATGGCTTGTGAAATGAAAATACCATTGCTCTTCTGTACAATCTGCAATCCTAGGAAAAAATTCATTTCCTCTATCATGCTCATTTCAAACTCATTCTTCATCTCTTCTAAAAACTTATCACTTTCTTTGTGATTACCTTCAAAAATAATCTCATCAACAAATATTACAATAATCAGAAAACTATTTTCAACTTCTTTCAAATACAAGTTACTATCTGCCATACTTTTAGCAAATCCAAGCTTTGCCAAATAATTGTCCAAACTTGCATACCAGGCTGTAGGTGCTTTCTTTGGACCATATAAAGTTTTCTTTAGTCTAAATACCATGTATTTATCTTTTGATAAAGGAAAACCTTAAAGTTGTTCAATATATACCATTTCTTCAAGTTGTCTATTTAGAAAGGTTGATTTAACACCCATCTGATAAACCTTGAACTTCTTATTCATTGCAAAAGCCAAGAACATCCTTACTACTTCCATTCTGGCTATAGGTGCATATGTCTCCTCATAGTCTATGCCTTCTTTCTATGAAAATCCCTTGCATACAAGTCTATCCTTATTCCTCACAACTTCACCTTGTGCATTCATCTTGTTTTTGAATACCCATTTGGTTCCTATCACATTTTTGTCTTTAGGTCTAGGAACTAGCTCCCATGGATCATTCTTCACAATCTGATCTAATTATTTCTTCATTGCTTGAATCTAATGATCATCTTTACATGTTTCATTTGCACTCTTAGGCTCAACTATAGATATCAAGCATATCTCCTCATTTACTCTTTTCCTTGTCATCACACCTGTCTTTTCTTCCAATTATATGCTTAGGAGGGTGATTCTTTGTCAAATTTCTTTTAGAGGTAGGAGTTGACATCTCAACTCTTATCTCTACTCTAGTTTCAAATCTCTACTCTCCTCTTTTCTCAATAGTTGGCACATCATTCTAAAAATCATTGTTAGTCTCAAAGAAAACTTCAACATTCTATCTAACAATTCCATAAGTATCTTCTTCTTCATCTTAATTATATTCTACAATCTTTTCCTTAGTTCAAAACTTTTCATCAATTCTTACATTTGTGCATTCAACTATTGTCTTAGTTCTATAGTTAAAACATCTGTATGCCTTTCTTTTCAATGAATAACCAAGAAACATACCTTCATCACTTCTTGGATCAAATTTTCCAATGTCATCATCTCTTAATGTAACATTTCCTACCAAATATTATGAAATACTTAACTAATGGTGAATGACCAAACCATAGTTCATAAGGTGTCTCATTCATACCTTTTCTAATTTGTACTCTGTTCAAAGTGTATACTGCTATGTTGATTGTTTCTCTCCAAAATTTCTTAGAAAGATCATTCTCAAACAAGATAGCTTCCTTCTAATTCAATTCTCTTCACAAAATACATTAAACTCTCTAGAGGTGAATTCTCCTCCTCTATTAGATCTCAAACACTTTATCTTAACACCAAATTTGTTCTCAATTCTATTATTAAATATCTAACACTTCTCAAAAGCTTCAAATTTCTCTTTAAGAAATGTTACCCACATCATTCTAGTAAAATCATCAAAAAAAATCATAAAATACCAGTCACCATAGAATTCTCTTGTTCTAGAAGGACCATTCAGGTCTGTGTTAATGATCTCTAGCTTCTCTATGGAAGTGAACTTCTTGCTAGGAAATGATACTTTCTTTTGCTTAGCCAAAATACATTTCTTACACACAACATTAGTAGGCTTTGTAATCTTAGGCAAGTTCCTGGCTACAAAAGTGCTACTAACCTTCATAATATTATCAAAGTTTATGTGATAGAATCTTCTATACCACAACCAACTATTACCCACTTTAGCTACCAAACATGTCATTTCAGTAGGATTCAATTGAAACAAATTACCTTTGGATCTAGTGCCATTTCCAATCATCTTATCTTCTCTTTCTTTAATAATGCAGGTCTTCTGATTGAACTACAACTAATAACCCTTGTCCACCAATTATCCAACACTCAACAAGTTATGCTTTAATCCATCAACAAAATAAACATCATTAGTGTTATTTTTATCATCAAGAGTAATGGATCCAATTATTGTTATATGATAGGCTACATTGTTATTAGCAGTCATGTGATGTGAAAAACAATTTTCTATTATCCAATCATATTTATTTTCAACTTGGAAAATTAGAGCTCTTTCCTCTCTAATTTCACTATCAAGATCATCTTCTTTGATAGCAACAAATCCCAATTCATAATCACTTTCACTTTGACTTTTTCATCATATTCTTCATCTTCATTTGCATACAAATAGTTTCTATCTCTATCTCTTCTAGGCTTAAACTTTACTTTATACTTGTTCTCTCTTTTAGGACATTTAGATGCCATAATGACCAAATTCATCATAAGTCCAACATTTAAATATTTTCTTACCATCTTTTTTTCTTCTCACAAGAAGAAATATTCATTCCTCGATTTTCTTGTCTTCATTAGATCTGCTACTACCAGAAAAATCTCCACATGTGCTTACGCTCCTTGTCAGATTAGGTTGAATGTTTAGGGAACTAAATGCTATTTTGACTCTTGCTAGATCTCTAGTCTTTCTTAGATCTACTTCTGTAGATTCTAATCTTCCAAGCAATGTTTCCTTTTTGAAATCATTAGTGTAGGGCATTACTAGCTGAATCATTTGAGCTACTGGCTTGAATTGTGGTGTCAAAATTTTCAAGATCTTACATATAACTTCATTATCTTTGTTGGTTCCACAATGAGACTGAATTCATACAAAAATTTTTGATACTCTCACAATATAACTTCTTACAGATTCATCTTCCATCATTTTAGCATCTTCAAATGCACATATCCAATTTTGTAATCACATTCTCTTTGCATGATCATCATCTTCATAAGATCATCACCTTCAAAAGTATATTCTAATGCTTTCCAAATTCATAAGATGTTACAAGTGAACTTACCTAATTGTATTTATTCTCTAGAAGAGCTATTAGTAGAGTTCCTCTTGCTCTCATGTTATACATGAATAGATCTCTCTCTTCTTCATTGTATCCTTCAAGCTTTTCTTCTTTAATGATTATCTTCTTATTCTTTGTAAAGATCCAATATCCCAGAACCATTCACAATAGACGAGTCTTCATCTTCCCCTTCCAACTATCATAGTTGGCCCCATCAAATCTAGGATTATCCTTTCTCAAAATATTCACCATCGATCTCCTAAAGTAGCTAAGCTTATCCTTCAAGGACCTCATGCTCTAATACCAATTTCTAGAATCTATAGTCCACTGATATAAATGAGAGGGGGTGGGGGGGCAGGTGGGAGGGGGGGTGGGTGAATCAGTTATCCAACTATTATCACAATTATCAATCTTAAACAAAACTAACCATATGAGTAATATAAAATGAAACAACAACAATATACTCATAGACAATAACACTAGATATGTTAACTAGGGAAAACTTTGATCAGAGGGAAAACCCCAATGGGGATAGTACCCACAAGATGATGTACTAATATAAATATTCATTGTTAGAAATGGACCCTATTAGGAGATTCCAACTCTATGAGGAGTTGTGAAAGACAGCTGGACCCACTACCAAAACAACTTCAAGGGAAAGACTAATGAACCCACTATCCAAATGATCTCTGTATTATTTCTTATAAAGTAATAGAATTGTACTTTACTATTCCTTCCTCTTTCTTTGTCCTATCAACCAAACTTCTCCTTGTAATCTTCTAAAAAGATCACAAATCTCACATCCAATAATCCCTTGTATCACTTACATGCATTCAGTAAGCACTCTGCTTCTTTTTGTACTTCATACTTCTTGAAATAATGGATACTCTCCATACATGTTTACAGATAAGGAAAAAAGTGTTCCTTTTTACCATATCTTCATAATAATTCCTTGAGTTGGCCTTGAGGCTTTCCTGAATAATTTTAATAAGATAATACATTAATTACAATTGCAATAGAATTGTTAGGTCACAATCTATACAAAACTTCACATGTGCAATTCTATGGCTTGCATACTTGTTGATGTCATCAACTGACTATCCTCTCTCACTATCTAACTACACATCTTCTCATTGCATCTCAGATGTAAGATAGTGAACAAACATCAAGAACTACTTTCCCAATACTCTGTCTCTGAATTGCTCTCTGTAAATCAAGTACAACTTTTGTAAATCTTCAACTCAAACTCTATGCACTTAACCATGTCATCAGGAAACTGTGCCAAACCATGCAGCACTAGATAATCAAACCATTATTTGTACCAGTAAGATCTATATCTACTACTCAGCTAGTCTTTATAGAAACCATGCTATGTTGACATCAATGAAAAACACAGTCATGGATGCAACATGTCAATACTCTCCAATGCTTAGAATACTCACCCAATGTAGTATCATCAACATTCATGCTAACAAATGCAACTTGAAATTGGGTATCATATATATGCAAGGTCAAGTTGTGGATCAAATAGAGCAATTAGGAAACAATGTGAAAGAAGTGAAATTAGAAGGATATCTGACTAATGACAGAGTATCTGAGTTAAAATACCAAGTTGCAAAGGATATTTTGATTAGGAAGGATCAAGAGGGTAAACCAAAACAATTATCTAAATCTACAAAGTCAATTTCTATACTAATTAGGTCAATCATTGTTACTCTCCAATATTTATAGCAATGAATAAATCTCATAATTGAGTTGGCTTATCAGTCATTTTGTAAATCCTATAACAAGCTAGCATTTCTAGATTGAAGTGTTTTAAGACCTCTAACAAGGCCACTCCCAACAAGGTGATTCAAATCTTCTAATAGGGTCACACTTAACCATGTTTTTGGTAACCTTTAATAGGGTTGGCTCCTAAGAGGGCTCAATTCAAAAGAGTGAAAATTTGTAACTAGTTGCATTGGTGGTTTCTCCAAATTTTGTTTCCACATTAAATCATGGTGTCTCATGTGTTCATGTTATTTTCTTAACCCTTTATATTTTTTCAACTAAGTTTTTGGTAACTGATTCACCCCTCTCCTCTTAGTTACTCCTTGCATTTTCAATAATCAGTATCATAGCTAATGGTTCTTGCAAGAAAGGTTTCAAAGACCCAAGCTATAGATCAAGATTTCTAATAGAAGAGAGATTCCTAAGCTTAAATGAGAGAACTTCTCAACATGGTGGGAACTAATTGTTGTAGGGAACCTCCCTTATTTTTAGTTTTAGGAATTATTAAGGGTTAGTTAAGAGGTTGTGTGGTTTGATTTAGTTCCAATGGTCCTTGGCATTCAACTAGTCCCAATGTGTTTGTAAAAGAGCCAAAAATGCTCATTAGGTCCTAGAGTTGTCAAAAATTGCTCAATGAGTAAAAATTTGCAAGGAATGGCCAAATAAGGTATTTGGTTAGTTATTAGGTTCTATTAATCCTAAGTAGTGTCCTAGAATGGGCCTAGATATATCCATTTGATCAAAACGTGTAAAGAGCAAAAAATACTCAAAAGTTGCAAAGTTGCTCAAAAGTTGCTTGAGCAACTTTTGCAATTTTTGCAAAAAGTTGTGGATGATGGTTTGGGTAGTTCTAACCACCCATGCTTAAGTATTTGAGCATTGGATGCATATTTTGGAAGGTTAGAATGATTTCCAACCAGATTACACACATGTGAGAAAACTGTAAGGATTGTTCCTTTGATTCTCATTATTTTTACAGAACTTTCATGCCCTAGTATGGGCTATGTAAAAATTGGTACAGATGATCTAATTTCTATATTTTGTAGTGTAGTATTTCATCCTTCCTTTTCATATTCATGCTTAATCTCAAGTTGCAGGGTTGAAAAGTTGTGAAGGTTCTTTTAGTGACTATTATGTGATTCACATTCACATGGTTGTCACTTAAATGGCTCTAACTTGATCATCCATGTGGAAAATGTATGAAACCTTGTGGGATATAGGTTAGACTCTATATATAAATGATTTTTTTTTCTTTTACATTTTTTGAACTAGTTTTCAAGCTATGGAGTGATGCCTTAGGCTAACTATTTGGAGTAGGTGAGCCAGAATAGTGGTAAGAGGTTGTTGTAGAACACACCCAAGATCAGACTTGACCAATCCAATGGAATGTTTAGAACACCTACAATGTTATCTTGATGAATCAAGTGGTTGGGAAGGTTGGATGGAATTTTGAAGGGAGTTAGAGGTCTTTTGGTGATAACTAGTCTAGAGGCCTAAAAGATAACCTAGAAAATAGGGTTTAATAGTGAATATGATTGTAGGTGTTTTGAGATTCTATAAATTTGGATTGTAGAAGTGATAGATAATAAATTTCAAAATATTAAGGTTTTCCATGGGGTTTTTCAGAAGGATTTGGAGAAATGGAATATAACACTATTACTAGACCTAATGCAAATAGGCCTAATTAGCCCTATTTGAAGATAATGACTTTTTAATGTTTGTTAATGTGACTAGAGTTGTTAAGAAAGGTCAAGAAGGATATGGAGGGTATCTACAACATAAATAGAAACCAAGTAAGGGTGAGAGTAGGATCCTAAGAAAGGGTTAGGATTCTAAAGATAGAAAGGACTAGTAGGACTAGTGCCTTAATAAGGAAGATTAAGTATACACCAATCCAACTATACCTAGGAGGCAAGTTGAGGTAAGAGTCTTGGAGACCAAGATTGGTGAAGAGAACAAGAAAGAAAGAACCCTTGGATGGTTCAATGATTAGACCCTTAATTAGGAGTGGTTAAGTGTTTAAACCTAGTCCCTCTACATCAAAGTGGTATTAAAGCCAACTTTCAGTTTGGTGCATGTCAAACGTGGATGATATCCAATAGGTTGATAGTATGCCACCCAGGGTAATGAGAAAGGGTGTCATAGTGGGTTTGGTCAAGGATCTATTTGCTAAGGCCAACCAGGTAGAAACAAAAGGTAATAATAAAATCACAGAATGAGGAATGAGAGTGAGCAAGAAGATGAAAGTCAAACTGAGGCGATATTTGATAGGGGCAAAGACCTTGAGATTGAGAAGGAGAAAAAAGTGTTCTTGGATGCCTCTAAGTCTCTCAACAAAGACAATATGGATCATATTCATTATTACAATGGTAGCTTGAATGGAGAAGAATTTTTGGATTGGCTAGAGGCCATAAACAATCAGTTTGATTACAAAGAGGTGCAAGAGGAGAAAAGAGTCATCTATGCCAAGGATAGACTCAAGGGATCAACATTAGTATAGTGGAATATGATGTAGGATGACATAGTAATAGTAGGGAAGAAGAAAATAGTGTCTTGGGATAGGATGAGGATTAGGTTAAGGGTACAATTCCTACCCATAGACTATAAGATACATATATATCAGAAGTTACAAAAACTAAGGCAAAGAGTGTTGGATACAATTGTTCAATTGTGTGTTGTCTTTGATGTTACACAAATGTCATATTAGTTATCAAATAGAGTCTACTAAGCTTAGTTGGTCAGCAAAGCAAAAGATAGAGTCTACCAAGCTCAGATGGTTAGCAAAGTGAATTATAGAGTCTACCAACCATTCTTGAATGTTGCACTATTGAGATAGTTTCTACTGAGCTCACTCAGGTGTTGAAGGATTATGTAGTAGAAGTCAGTTTCTATCAAGCTCACAATGTTGGCAAATGAAAGTTAGTCTCTATCGAGTTCACTTAGTCTCTAAAGAATTTTGTAGAGTTTGCAGTGTTTACCAAGCTTCACTTGGTTAACACTAGAAATCATTTTTGGAGTAGTGTTTACTAAGCAGGGTCAGCCAATGAAGGTTTTCATTATTTTGGGAAATAAAGTTTAATTATTTCATGTAATGTTTTTAGTTGACTGATGTAATGATTATTGATAATTGTAACTTGTAAATGAGCTGACTTGACAATTTGTATGGTATAAATAAAAAGTCAAGTTGTGAATTCAAATGTAGGATGGATGAGCAAGAATGCAAGTGAGTTAATTGTGTAAGTGTGAGTGAATTTTGAAGAAGGATCAGATATCCTTGAGGAGTAGCAAAATTGTATTTGATTAGAGAGGATCTAGTGAAGTAGAGCAGAGATCTATAATAGAAAAGTTTAGTTGCATCTCATTCAGGTCACTTATTGTTACTTTCTCACCATTGTAGCAGTAATTCCTAAATCTCCTAATAGACTTGGTTTAACAACCATTTTGTAAATCCTCTAACAAGGTCACACCTAAAAGTTTTTTTTGTAACCTTTAATAGGGTTTCTCCTAACAGGTCTCACTTCAGAAGAGTTAAAATTGGTAGCTAGTTACTTGGTGGTTTTTCCCATATTGGGTTTCCACATTAAATCTGGTGTCTCTTGTGTTCATGTTATTTCCTTTTGCATGCATGTTAATAATTGTGAATGCTTAAAGATAAATAATAAGTTAATGCATAGTATATCTATCGAGTTGCAACTTTTTTTTTTGTGTGGCTATTGAGTGATAACAGTAACTATTAATTTAAGACATCTAAGGGATCTATACATTTGTTTTTGTGGTAACTAATTCACTCCCCCAGTTACTCCATCTATATTTCCAAAAATTGGTGTTAGAGCTTTTGGTGCTTGCAAGAAAGATTTCAAGGATCTAAGCTAAAGATCAGGATGTCTCACAAGAGGGTAATTCCAAGGCTTAACAGGGATAACTTTTCAACATGGCAAGGTCTCATGAGACTCCATCTAGCTTCCATTGGAGATACTAGATTGAAATATCTTGATGAAGCATGTGTAACTTCTTCTAGTACATTATTTGTTAATGACATTGTTGAGAAGAAGACTCATAACACCATGATGATAGACATTGCATCTATCCTAAACTATGAAGAATTTGATATACCTTTGAAATGTGGAACAAGCTAAAAGATATCTATGGAGGTGATGATAATGTGAGAAGAGCGAAAGAAAAAAATTTAAGAGGAAAATTTGATCAAATGAGGATGAGAGAGGATGAAAACATTGCCAAATATGTTGAAAGAGTCAAAGTAGTTGTCAATGTAATCAAAGCTTCTAGAGGAGACATTAAGGAAATAGTTGTAAGTAAAGTTTTTAGAACATTACTTCCCATTTATGTAATTATAATTTCTACAATTCAAGAAAGAAGATGTGAAGAAAATCATAAGATAAATTTAGAGGCCATAGTAGGAAGATTGATTGCATTTGAGCTAGATAACTATGATAACTATGTTCCAGCTTCCAAGAACATTGAATTATCATTTGAAGCCAAGCTTTCACTCAAAGAAAAAAGGAAAGAAGATAAACGATTCTTAGTCAAAAAGTGAAGAAGAATCAAAATAGAGTTTTGATAGTGATCTTGAGGTGGTTGAAGCTCTGCTTGCATGGAAATATTCTAGATGCAGAGCAAAATAGAAAGATAGGGTTTCTCTAATCTATTTTCATGTGAGGAAATTGGACATATTACTGCTAGGTGCCCAAATAAGAAAAATAAGGATGAGAAGAAAGGTCACAAGTGCAATGGTAAGAAATATTTCAAATCATTCAAGGACAAAGGTAAGAAAACATGTTTCATGGCTAAGGATTCTAATAATTCTGATGATGAAGAAGATGAAATTGTTTACATTGCTATGAAAGATGAATCTGATAATGATGAAGAAGATAAAATGGCACTTACCTCTCATGTGAGCCAAAATGATACATGGATCATAGATAGTGGTTGCTCTCATCATATGATTGGTGATAAAACAAAGTTTGAACATTTTGAGGGCTATGATGGTGGTAGTGTGAGATTTGGTAATAATGAACCTTTTTGTATAAAAGGAAAAGGAAGAATCTCACTAACCAAATAACTTGTATGTAATAATGCCAATTGGGTTGAAGGGCTTAAACACAATCTATTGAGTGTGGCATGGCTAATAAATAGTGGATTCAAGGTGGAATTCATGCATGGAAAAGAAAGGCTATTGGATGACAAAGGAAAGCTGATTGGATCAAAGCAAGACTATTAGATGACAAAGGAAAGCTGATTGGATCAGGAATATAGACAAAAGGAAACTTGTTCTATCTTGAACTTGGTGAATGTTCATGCTTTATTTCTCAAATTGAAGAAAGTTGGTTATGGCATAGGAGGTTATGTCATGTGAACTTTGATAACTTGTTAAAAATAAGCAAATTTAGGAAAGTAAGAGGCATTCCTAGTATAAAGAAACCTGAGGTTGGTCTATGCAAGAATTGTTAGATTGGTAAGATGGGAAAGACTAGCTTTAAAAGTAAGAACTATCAGTCTGAAGAAGTTTTAGAAATTGTGCATATTGGTTTATGTGGACCTATTGGAATTGAAAGCTATACTAGAGAAAATTTCTTCATTATTTTTGTTGATGATTACTCTAGAATGATGACTGCCATATATCTGAGAGAGAAATCAGAACTATTTGAGAAATTCAAATGGTATTTAGCTAGAGTAGAGAAGGAAACAAGGAAAAGACTAAAATGTTTGAGGTCAAACAGAGGTGGTGAATTCATTTCCAATGAATTCAATAACTTTTGCATTGAAAGGGGAATCAAAAGATAGGTACCAGCCCCTAGAACTCATGAGAAAAATGGAATAGTTGAAAGGATGAATAGATCTATGATGGACTGTGCAAGAACTTTCATGATTGAAAAGAAAATTTCTATCAAATACTGGAAGGAAGTTATCAACACTACAGTTCATACCTTGAACCAAGTACAGCTGAAGAAGGACTCATTCAAAAACCCTTATGAGTTATGGTATGGATATCAACCCAATGTAAGTTACCTAAAAGTATTTGGAAATAAATGTTACATTTTGAAAGAATATAGAAAAGGTAAATTTGATTGGAAAGGTGATAAACAAATATTTTTGGGATATTCTTGCAAGAGTAAAGCATATAGATGTTTGAATTTGTCTACTCACAAAGTCATAGAAAGTGCACATGTGAAAGTTGATGAGTTTGTAGAAAGGACTAAAGAAGAAAGAAAAATGGAACCAGAAGACTACATGAGATTTGTTCTCATTGAACCAGATACAGTGCCAGATACATCTGTCAATCAGGAATCTTCTACTCCTAAGTCTTTAATAGTCGAGTTGCAAGAAGTTCAAACCAAGTTACAAGAACCCAAGTCACAATCTAATGCTATTGAGCCAATTCCTACCAAGTCTTAAGGACCTGAGCAATAAACAGATCAGCAAGAACCTAAAGTTGAAGTGCAAGAGGACGATATTGCAATTTATTCAAAAGACAAGGAGCTTGTATTAGCCAAGTATGTTAGGAGACATCATGCACCAAATCAGATCATTGGAGACAAATTTGAAGGTACTATGACAAGGAGCTTGTAGTAGCCAAGTATGTTAGGAGACATCATGCACCAAATCAGATCATTGGAGACAAATTTGAAGGTACTATGACGAGAAGTATGCTAAAAGGTGCTTATTTACTTGCTGATTTTGAACCTAGAAGTGTTAAAGATGCATTTAAAAATGAAAGTTGGATTGAGGCTATGAATGAAGAGATATAGAAAATGGAGAAAAACAAAACATGGATTCTTGTATCCAGGCCTAAAGATAAAAATGTGATTGGAACTAACTGGGTATTCAAAAATAAGTTGAATTAAGATGGTAAGGTGTCAAGGAACAAAGCTAGACTAGTATGTAAAGGATACTCTCAAGAAGAAGGAATAGACTATGGAGAGATTTTTTCTCCTACAAAAAGATTGGAAGATGTCAGGACCCTACTTGCATATGCTACATGCAAAGGATTTAAGGTTTATCAGATGGATGTCAAATCAACATTTCTCAATGGTATATTGGATGAAGAAGTCTACATTGAGAAGCCTAAAGGTTTTTTTGATCTAGACAAGAAGGACATGGTCTATAAATTACACAAAGCATTGTATGGTCTGAAACAAGCCCCTAGAGCATGGTATGAAAGATTGCATAACTATCTTATTTAGATTGGTTTTCAGAGAACTAATGATAACAATAACTTGTACATCAAGGAAGGACCAGATAATTAAAAAAAAATTGGTAGAAATATTTGTGGACAATACTTTGTTTATAGGAAATGATGATCTATGCAAAGAGTTTTCAAAACAAATGAACAAGGAATTTGAGATGTCAATGTTTAGTAAGATCAAATTCTTTGTTGGTCTTCAAATTTAGCAGAGTAAGAATGGCATCTACATCACTCAATCTAAATACATCAAGGAGATACTGAATTTTTTTGGGATGGAAGATTGTAAACTAGTTGGGATTCCTATGTGCACTGGTCTAAAGCTTACCAAGAATGATGAATCAAAGGAGGTAGATCAAACATTGTATAGATCTATAATTAGAAAGTTGCAGTATGTAGTTTATGCAAGGTTAGATATTGCTCTAGCAGTTGGTATTGTAGCAAGATTTTTAGCAAAACCAAGAGAAAATCGCATGATGGCAATCAAAAGGATCATGAGATACATGAAAGAAACTAAAGATTATGGATTATGATACAAATTTGGAGGTAATCTAAATTTGAAAGTGTTTATTGATGTAGATTGGGTAGGAAACATTAATGATAGAAAGAGTACAAGTGGAGGAGCATTCTTTCTTAGAAAGAGGTTGGTTTCTTGGACAAGTAAGAAGGAAAATTACACATCCCAATCTATAGCAGAAGTAGAGTATGTTACAACAATAGTAAATTATTCTAATATTGTTTGGTTCAAACAATTATTGGAAGGCATGAAGGTGGAAATCAAATAACCTATTGTTATGTTTTGTGAAAATACAAGTGCAATCAACATATCTAAAAATCTAGTGATGCATTCAAAAATCGAGCACATTGCAATAAAGTATCGCTTTGTTAGAGAATTGGTGTAGGATAAAGAGACCAAATTGGAATATGTCCATACAAAAGAAAAAATTGCTGACATATTCACCAAACCATTACCTAAGGATTCATTCTTGTATCTAAGAGGTAAGTTAGGGGTCATTCCCCTATCTAAAGCTCCCTAAAATGAAGTTTTAGTGATGCATCAATAGGTACCAAGTTGAAGATCTTTCAGTTGATGTAATATAGTAGTGAAAATATTGCATATGCATTAGTACATAAGGCACATTGCTATTCATTTGATTTATGTTCTCTTTGGCATGTGTTGTCAAAGAGGGAGAGTATACTATCATAAGCTTTCTGAAATTTAAATTTGTTTGTGAAGAGTTTGATGTTTGTAAAGAAGCTATGAAATTCCTTCATAGAGGGAGATTGTTGTATTAGAGAAGTTTCTAGAATAAAATCTAAGAGGAAGAAATGTTCTATCAGAAATGACTTATTTTCAAATTTCATATTCTATGACATGTTGTGTTTCCATCAATGCCAAAGAGGGAGATTGTTGGATACAATTGTTCAATTGTGTGTTGTCTTTGATGTTACACAAATGTCATATTAGTTATTAGACACTGTCTACCGAGATCAGTTGGTCAAAAAAGAAAAAGAAAAAGTCTACCAAGCTCAGATGGTTAGCAAAAAAAATTATAGAGTCTACCAAGCTCACTCAGGCATTGAAGGATTCTGTGGTAGAAGTCAATTTCTACCGAGCTCACAAGGTCAGTGAAGGAAAGTTAGCGTCTACCAATTTCACTTGGTCTCCAAAGAATTTTGCAGAGTTCACAGTGTTTACCAAGCTTCATTTGGTTAACACTGGAGATCATTTCTAGAGTAGTGTGTACCGAGCAGGGTCAACCAATGAAGGATTTCATTATTTTGGGAAATAAAGTTTAATTGTTTCATGTAATGTTTGTAGCTAACTGATGTAGTGATTATTGATAATTGTAACTTGTAAATGAGCTGACTTGACAATTTTTATGGTTTAAATAAAAGGTCAAGTTGTGAATTCAAATGTATGAATGGATGAGTGAGCTTGCAAGTGAGTTAATTGTGTAAGTGTGAGAGAATTTTAAAGAAGGATCAAATATCCTTGAGGAGCAACAAAGTTGTATTTGATCAGAGAGGATCTAGTGAAGTAGAGTAGAGATCTATAACAGTAAATTTTAGTTTCATCTAATTCAGGTCACTTATTGTTACTTTCTCACCATTGTAGTAGTAATTCCTAAATCTCCTAATAGAGTTGGTTTAACAACCATTTTGTAAATCCTTTAACAAGGTGGATAGTTCCATTGAATTGTTCTAAAGTCTTGTAGCAAGGCCACTCTTAGTAGGGTGATTAAATCCTCTAACAATGTTACACCTAATAGTGTGTTTTGTAGCCTTTAACAGGGTTGGCTCCTAATAGGGCTCACTTCAGAAGAGTGAAAATTTGTAGCTAGTCACTTGGTGGTTTTTCTCATATTGGGTTTTCACAATAAATTTGGTGTCTATTGTGTTCATGTTATTTCCTTTTGCATGCATGTTAATAATTGTGAATGCTTAAATATTAGTAATAAGTTAATACATAGTATATCTACTGAGTTGCAACATTTTTTCTATTTGGCTACCGAGTGACAATAGTAAGTAGTTATTTAAGACATCTAAGGGATCTGTGGAATTATTTTTGTGGTAACTGATTCACCCCCTCCTCAATTACTTCATCTATATTTCTAACAAAGAGATCTCATAGTGAGTGTTGACACTGAAGAGTTCAACAAACTAAGCCTAAGAGTAAGAAGACAAGAAGAGGAAGTGGAAAGAGTGGCAAGGTACCTCAATGGGTTGGGACAAGGGATCCAAGATGAGATAAGTGTGATGGCCCCTGGTAGTATGCATAAATGCTTTCAACTAGCCTTGAGGGCATAAGAGAAGGATAGGAGAAGACATGATTCACAAAAAAGAGGCAAAGATAATAGAGGTTTTAGAGGCAAGGGTAACTTTGGCAGAGGAAAAAGGACCAAGTAGACCAGGTCAAACTCAAAATAATAAAAACAATGGGGGTAATCAAAACATTAACACATTTTAGAGAGGGGGATATAGAGGAAGAGGACCACCTAGAGGTAGGTTTCAATCCCAAGATAGAGGCAATTCAGTTTTCACTAGAAAATGCTATAATTTCAATCAAGTAGGTCATACCATGGGTAGATGTCTTGAAAATGGTTCTATATCGATCGTGGGAGAGAGGAGAACTCAATTAGTGTAGGAAGAAGATAGTCAAAGTCTCACTTCACCAATTTCTAAGGCAAGGATATAATTGGATGGAGAGAATCTCATGTTGACAAGAACATTGTTGAAGGTTCCTAATGTTTTGTGGAACCACCTTAAAGAAAGAGTTTTTTAAAACTACTTTTAGTTCACATGGGAAGATCTGAATGGTGATAGTAGACTCTAGCTCCACAAATAAAATAGTGTCAATTGAGATGATGGACAAGCTAAAGCTTAGGAGAATACCTCACACCACACCATACAAAGTGTCATGGTTGAGCAAGGGACAACACAACATTGTGGATGAACAAACCTTGGTGGATATTGAAATAGGGGAGAGAAAGATAAGGTACTATGTGATATAATGCCAATGGATTCTTGTCATCTCTTGTTAGGATGTACATGGAAATATGATGTGAAGGCAATTCATGATGGAGAGAAAAACAATTGTGTAATTACTAAACAAGTAAAGAAATATTAGATGGATCCTTTGGTAGAATCTAGTGAAGAAAAACATGTGGGACCAAGTGTGATGAGTAGAAAAGAGTTCCTTAAGGTTATGAAGAAGGAGAAAGTAGTTTGTTGTGTAGTGGTAGTGAAGCCTAGAGAGGAAACCTAGGGGAAGGTGAAGATACCTCAAGAAGTACAACAACTATTGGAGAAGTATAATGAAATGGTGGATAATGGAATATCTAATTTCTTACCACCTACGAGGGATGTGAGTCATCAAATAGATCTCATACTAGGAGCTAACTTACCTAACAAGGAAGCCTATAAGATGACTCCAAGTTATAATTCTAAAATTACTAAAAAAAATACAAGATTTTTTGGAGAAAGATCTTATAGGGAGGATCTTGAGCCCTTGTGCTACAACAACTCTCAATGTACTTAAGAAAGATGGAAAATGGAGAATGTGTACTAACTCTAGAGAAATCAACAAGATCATCATCAAATATAGATTCCTTATGCCTCAGATTGAAGATTTGATAGATAATTTGGGAGGATCTTACTACTTCTCTAAGGTGGATTTGAAATTAGGGTATCATCAAAATAGAGTTAGGCTTGGTGATGAATGGAAGACAACCTTCAAGAAAAATGAAGGGTTGTATGAGTGGCTATTAATGTCATTTGACTTGACAAATGCCCCTAGAACATTCATGAGACTGATGAATGAAGTGCTAGCTAATTTTATAGGTAAATTTGTAATTTTTTATCTTGATGACATCTTTATCTTTATCAGGTCCAAGGAGGAGCACATAAATCATTTAGAGATGGTCTTGAGGAGGCTACATCAAGAGAAGTTGATGATCAACCAAGAAAAATGCAAGTTTTTGAAAACTATATTAGTCTATCTTGTGTTTTTTATTTCTAATAGATGTATTAAGATGAATCCTAATAAGGTCAAGAGTATACTAGACTGGACAACACCTAGATCCATAGGGGATGTGAGGAGCTTTCATGGACTGGCTTCTTATTATAGAAAGTTTGTAAGGAACATTAGCCATGTGTGTACACCTATCCTAAACACAATCAAAGGAGGAATCAAATGTCAATTCAAGTGGATAGATGCAATAGGTAACAGTTGTGATGTATTGAAGAAAAAGATAGTAGAGATACCTACTCTTAGGTACCTTGACTTCAACCAGTTATTTGTGGTAGAATGTGATCCAAGAAAATTGGCCAGTGGGGCAGTATTAAGTCAAGAGGGACATCTTGTGGCATTGTTCTCTAAGAAGTTGAATGAATCCAAGAAGATGTACTCTACCAATGATCTAGAGTTATTGTTGAGCTATTTTTTTGCACGATGCTTAATGGCAGGAATTCTTTCGAACTCCTCTCTTGAAAAGCCAATCTTTTGAATCAACTCCAAGGTTCTAGGTGATCTTGTGACCTACTAGAATTTTTTCAATTTTTTCATGAGGAGGCCTTTAATAGTTCATTTGATTTCAAATGAGATATTGAATCTATTTGTTGCTTCAAAATAAAAAACGCAAAAGAACTTTTTTTTTTTTTGTATTTTTTAATGTTTTTCATTGAATGCAATCTAATAATGCAACTAATATGAATTCCTAATTTAACAAGGGGGTTAATAAATCAAATAAAAAAAATAGGGTAACAAGAAGTTTAAGAAAATAATATGAAAGTAAATCCTAATGGACATAAACTGCAAGAACAACATGTCTGGGAGTTAAGCTTTCAAAGAAATTGGTGGGAAACCAATGAAAGTAGGAGCAACACTTACTAAATTCCGCTGATGCAATTTTCTATGAGGAATTCAATAACTGTATGATGTTTTACTTTTCATTGGATCACAAGGCCATGAAAGTGCACTCATATGAGACAAAAAGCTATGAAGGAACAATTGTGATCTCTTCTCAAACTAGATACGTCAATGGAATTTGTAAACCCGTAGCAAACACCAAAATTAAAAGATTGCACAACTAGAAACAAAGTAATAAACTTTTGGTTAAATCACAATTCCATGAACATACATTCACAAAAATATGACACACTTAGGCAAGAATCATTACACTCCAAATGTGAGCACCAAAAGCATAGTCTTATTGCAAAATAATGATGGCCCCAATTACATATTACAATGGAGTATTTATAAGAAATAATCTCCTCAATTTGTATTGAGAATGAGAGATATCTTCATGCAATAATATGCTTTTTAAATTAATAAAACAAACTAATTATATACAAACTAACAATCTAACAAGTGCTTAGTGGGACTCCATCCATTTTAAATTCATTAATTAGATGCATGAGCCATTACATGTCATAAAACAAAAAAATTATGAGAGGGAAAAGAATAATAAAGCCTTAAGTCGAAGTAGAAGTGTTTGGAAGTGTTAAAAATAGAAGCTGATCATTCACTAGGCATCTATTAGAGTTAAACTACTATTAGAATGCATTTCTGATGCATGGAAAGCTCTATTTTTTGAACTAGCAGTTAACTATCAGCGCACCTCTAGAAAAGCACACTAGCTCACCTATGCACCTATGCACCTACACACCTCAAAAGGTCCAAAATCTCAAAATTTTACTATGTCAAAACTGAAATTCTGGCTTTTGGGTTTTTTTGCCCTTCATAGCAGAGCTATGTCTGGATGTTTGCCCTTGAATTTCTCAATAATCTTAGCAATCTTAGCCACATCCAATAGATCTAAAGCATCATAATTATCTTTGACCTTTTGTCTATAGTTGTCTACTTCAATATAGGTATTAGTGAAATCCCTGAGTTTTGTATCCAACTCTAGCAAGGCCTCCTCTATTGTAAATGCCTACCAGATGTCATCCTCACTAGAATCTTCTTCAAAAATATTTTAGAAATTTTCTACTACTACCTCTATAGGCATTAATTTCTCCCGTTCATCATCCTCAAAAATATCGAGGCATGCATCACTATAATATTTCTTCGCTTGCAAAATTTTCTCTTGGGTTTGGTCCTTGAGTTGATGGATCTCCAAATGTAATATTTCCATTACTTTATTACTATCCACTATCTTCTCAATCCAATCATCAATTAAATCTAAATCTTTTACTGTATATACATCGACCAAAATCTTGTACCTCTACCCTTTTATGGCCTGTAATACCTATAATTCTTTACTCCAAGCATGTACTTCATCCATGATACTAAAATCTTGCTTTAAAATTGCTACCATTTTGTCTACATTTTCCTACATAGTATGTAGCATCTTTAGATTCTCTCAGATGATTAGAACACCCTTTTCCTCAAAACTTTCTTGCCATTACTGACAAGCTTTCAAAAATGGATCCAAATGTACACCTTCCCCATCTCTAAGTGAAGCATTTAGAGTCTCTGCAGGGTGTTCTCGATCCAAGGGGCCAACAACTTCAGCTAAATATCCTTTTAGGACTTCATTTTTCCTACAAAGTGTTATGAGTTCTGCCCCTTCTTCCTCTAAGATTTTTAAGACCTCTTTCATCCCCATTGTGACCATCAACCTAGGGGTATCCAATGTGGGCTTCCCAAGCATAACCTCTCTAATCTAATAATCTTTTGGGCCTAGATCTTCTACATCTACATCAAGAGGAGGGATAGCCACTTGTATGAATAAATCTTGATTCTGGTCAATATTGATAAAAGCCAATGCTCTTGCTTCTCTTGAAGGGGACTCATGTTTGGTCAAAACTTCTACCAATTCAATCATGTTCTCTTCATTGGCAGTGAATTGTGGCCTTTTACTTCTTATCATTTCCTTTCATAACCACCTCGGGACTCATTCCACTGAGGTCCAACCTCTTAAGGATGAGGGAGTTATTTCTACCACTACTTTCTCCTTATCACTCCTCTCCAGAGTTCTTTCCCTTTGTGAAGGCTCTCCTTCTATGGTTTTTGTCTTGTTAAAGCCCATAGTTTGTACCTCAGTGTCTTGGGAGGTTTTTTGAGATTATTCAACCATTTGTCCCCCTTTAGACACTGCATTGGTTGCTATTTGTTGTGGCCTTTCCTCCTCTTCCTTTTGAATTTGTTCTTCTTCAGTACTTGGAGGTAAAGGAGTAGTTGAGCCTCTATCCATTAATGTGACTTGTAATGGGGATGGAGTAAGATCAAGACCCTGTGATTATGGTGGCATCTATGTCCAATCCTCCTATTAAGGCTCATCTGTTGGGGTATCCCAGATCTTATCCCCAATCACCTCTGTTCTTATGGGCATTAAGTCAAAATCTAACATTTTGAATATATCATCACCCTCTACATTCTACTCATCAACCCATCATTGTACCTCATCATCTAAAGTAGTTATTTCCAAGGTTTCTTCTGAGATTGATGGTAGTGTCACAATGAAACTTCTCCTCCTTTCCTACTCTGTGGCCCTAGCTAGCTAGGTCCTTCTTTGCAATGACACATCTTCCTCCTCATCTTCCTCTTCTTCTTCTTCCTCTTTACAAATGAGTTTTGGGATAGATGGAAAAGGAACAATCCTTCTAATCACTTGTTTCCTTTTCTTAATAGGAGTATTAATCTTTCTTTGTTTTCTAGGGTCAAAAGGGGATGCTTGTTCAGTCTACAAAGGAGGATAGACTTCCTGGGTTCCAACCTCTACTTTTTCTTATTTGAGCATAGCTGGTGGAAATAGTAGGTCTTCCTAAACCTATTGTACCATAGTATGCTCTGGCCCTTGCACATTTTCTCATTGCTGTGGAGGTGCCAGAATTTCACCCTCCTCTGGTTCGACTCTTTGAGGAGAACTCCTCTTTCTTTTGCCCTTTCCTATTTTCTCCAGAGGGTGATAGTATCCACTTGGTCTATCTAGTTGGTATACCATTTCGGGCCTTATGGTGATTGAGCTGCAAAGGTAGGAATAGTGACCTTCTTCCCTTTACCTTTGGCTAAGCGAGACTAAGCATGGAAGACCACTATCTTAGGTATTGGATCAATTTTAAATGGTTTCCTAATCCAATCCTACATCATCTTAATAATGTGCCTTTCCCAATGATTAATATCATCATTCTCTTCCCTGTTAACTTCTGCATTCATAATGGGTTGTTCCCCAATTTTATCTTTGTTGAACAAAGGGTTGAGAAGTTCCCCTGATTCTTTCTACATTATCTCTAATTGAATCATTATATTTATAGCCATTTCTACCAAATAAAAAGTCATCCCACAATAATCCTTGATACAGACATCGTAGTCATTTGTTGCATTCATCCAATGATCTTTAATAGCTTCTTCATGCTGAAATTCCTTGCTTGCCAAACTTTGAAATTATCAAAGTATGGGCTTAGAGAATTGTATTCTTCCAAGGGATATTGATCCCATTCCCATTCAAAAGAAGGAATATCCTACTTCCACTTTACTTGCTATGGTCCTATGATCAGAGGCCATGTCCAACATGGTCTACGCTATTTTCTAACTCTTTCATATGCAGATTCAATTTGTCATGCAATCTCCAAAAGAACAAGTCTATCACTAGGATATCTTGGGAGCTTACTTGGATTGACACACCAACTACCCTTAGATATGTCAATGTTCTAAATTGAATATAATAGGCCCCAAGTTCTATTACCTATGCCACTACCTCATCTGATAGCCTCTTCACATAATCTCCTTCTATGAATTTGATTATAGCAAATATGAAGGCATAATTTACAAATCTATATTCCTTGCTCTATCGTGAGAGTCACTTCTTTACTAATTATGGATAAACAATATATGGGCAAGCATTGGGATTCTACATGCTACCTTTCCTATATAGCCATGGGTAATTTTTTGCCCTTGCAGCTAACAAATACACCAAATATGATGTCAAGTAGAACTTCTTTTTATCCTTTACTACTCCCAATGGCTCACACAAATTTTTTATCAACATAGTGGCCTAGTCAAGTGGCATCTTTGTCATCATGATAGTCTTGATGAAGTTTATCATGAAGACATTTAAGTGTCTTGCCGCTGGCAGACCCATTACTCTACTCAAAAGAATGATGGAGTATCCAATATCTTCTTTCATGTACTCCCTTGTCATATCCACCTTTTTGGTTACCTTCCCTAGAGGAGTCTTCTCAATAAGATAAGAGGACTGGATAATCTTAGTAGCCTCATTTAGGTATTCTCTGTACCACCATTCTATTGCCTGATAGGTTAATTTGATGAATTGATCTACCCTTGGAAGATGGAATACCCTTTCAATGTTATTGGGTTGAAGATCAAGGACAATTTCTCCTATCACACTCTTCACCACCATTTCCTTGGGGACAAAATTTTGTGCAAATGTCATGATGAGCTCTAAGGATTGCACTGACATAGGGTGTGAAGTTGTGTCTACCAACCCTAATCAAATTAATGCAAAAACCATAGCTAACTTTTTAGTGAGTTTGTTGCAAATCCTTAGGAAATCCCCCAAATTAGTGTCTTTAATCTCTAAATAGCCATCTTGGAACCTTGACTTCAATGGCATGCCTTAGAATTTGAACACAATAGGTTTTGGTGCCATTTTCTTGCCTAATGAAGATGCTATTATATCTACATGACAAAAATAAAGATGTCCATTAGTCCAAGGTTGGAGAAGAAGCAAGTGAATTATCCCCTAAACTTAACTCGCACAAAACTCCCAAAAGTCAAATGCCTCAAAAAACCACTCGAAAACCCTATTTTAATAAAAATCCATTGATACACCTGGTGCTAGATTAGGCACACCAGATGTACAATTTTAAAACCACACTCTAAATACACAAGGTGCACACTAGCGCACTAGATTAGGTGCACTAGTGTGTACCTTATTTGGTTTTGTTCAAGTTTTATGTTTCCTTTGTTGCATATGTGGAGGTGTGCACTAGCCTACCTAATTAGGTGCATGAGTGAAAAGATAATGTGCTTTATCTTTAAGTTTTAAATTTTGAATTTAGGTGCACAATAGCACACCCAAATATGTGTGCTAGTGTGCACCCAAGTTTTTTTATGAGTGTGGACTCGAGTTGTGTTTTGTGTAGAGTTAGGTGCACACTTTCACACCAAGTTAGGTGCACTGGTGTGCACCTAGCCTTTGTTTTTGGTAGCAGAGGAGGTAGTGCACTAGATTGGAAGCATAGATGCTACAAGGAGATATCTAAGTGTGATGCAATGCGAGTGATGCAAGGAGGTGCAGTGTTTGAGTAGGGGATGCAAAGAATAAAGACAAGGTAGGATAGGAGGAGGTAGGGGGTGGGGGCTTATATAGCTATACAGGTGTGTAGCTATGCATTAGTGCATCACAAAAGGGTGGTGCGCTTGCCTATATGGTGCACTAGTGCACCAAATTAGGTGCGCTACTATGCCTTTTAAATTTTTCACTTTTCTAACACTACCTCCTTTCATAATTAGATTTCCTAGTCAGGACTTGGGATGCAGAAAAGGGGACTAGGAGGGACCTAAGAAAAAATGACTCGAGACCCCATAATGGGGCCTCAAAAAAGTCAAAAATAAAGTAGGGGGTCCCCATTTTTTCTAGTGAATGGGGCATGCATTGTGGGACCACAATAGTTATATACAATTTTCCAAGCACTTAAAAAGTGGAAATATTTTCTCTTACCCAAGGAGTTTTTAGTATATAGAGATAACCATGCTCTTAGATTCTTGAATGGACAAGAGAAATTGAACCAAAGGCATGTAAAGAGGGTAGAGTATTTACAAGCATACACCTTTGTCATAAAGCATAAGAAAGGAGTTAGCAATAAAGTTGCAGACGCACTAAGTAGGAGAGTGCTATCCATTCAAGAGATACAATTACAAAGTGTGGGAATGACTAATCTTAAAGGTCTTTATAAGGAGGACAAAAACTTCAAAGAAATATATGAAGCATGTGAGAAGTTTAGGTAGAGCTTTAAGGTAGACTTACTAATTATAAGTTTTAGGAAGGATTATTGTTCAAGGGGCACTTGCTATGTATACTCCAATGATCTATGAGGGAGAATATAATTTTCCAAGGGAATTAGTTCAAGAAAAAACACATTGCAATCAAGTATCATTTTTTGAGGGAATTAGTTCAAGAAAAAAAGGTAATATTGGAATATGTGAACACCAAGGAGGAGGTTCTGGACATATTTACCAAGCCATTATCTAAGGATGCATTTATGTACCTTAGAGGTAAGCCGGGGCTCATTCTCTTATGTAATGCTCACTAGTACATATCAATGATGCATCAACTGAGCTTTATTGAAAAACTATCAAGTTTATGTAAGGTTGTTAGAGAACATTGCATATGCATTAGTACATTAGGTACATTTTAATTTCATTGTATGAAGTCTTTGGAATTTTATTTTGAAGAGGGAGGGATTGATGTCATGTCAAGGAAAATAATAAGAGGGAGAAATTTGTATAAGAGAAAGAGGGAGAGATTGATAAGATAGAGATTGAAAATAGATGTCAGAGGGAGAATCTTAGAAGGAGTCCTCATTTATGATGAATTAAAATGAAACTAAAGATATTATAAAATATTATAAATCATTATGTTGCACTAAATTTTCTTTGTATAATGACATGCTGTGTTTCCATCAATGACAAAGAGGGAGATTGTTGAAAACAATTATTCAATTGTATATTGTCATTGATGTTAAAAAAATGCCAATCTTTAACCAAGAACAATTAGCTTTAGCTGAGCTCAGTTAGTCACTAAAAGAGATTATAGTATTAGCCAAGATAAAGTCAATGTTAACCAAGCTTTGTTGGTCAATGAAGACTAGTTAGTATTAACTAAGTTTGGTCGATCATCGAAGGAAGTTCTATATTAATTGAGTGATTAGTCCAGTGTTAGTTTACTGTTAGTAGATTACCTTTGTTAATTAATTAGTTAATAAAATATGACCAAATGGATGTTAAATGTTTGTATGGAAGGGTATTCAAACCAACTTGACATTGAGTATCATATATATGCAAGGTCAAGTTGTGGATTGAATAGATAAATTAGGAAACAATGTGAAGGAAGTGAAATGAGAAGGATATCTAATTAATGGCAAAGCATTCAAGCTGGAAGACCAAGGTGAAAAGAATATTCTAATTAGGAAGGATTAGGAGGTTAAAATATAGAAATGATCCAAACTTTTGAAGTTAGTTGCTACATCAATTAGGTCAATCATTTTTACTCTTTAATAATTGTAGCAATGAATAAATCTCTTAATGGAGTTGGCTTAATAGTCATTTTGTAAATCCTCTAACAAGGCCACTCCTAATAGGTTGATTCAAATCCTCTAACATGGCCACACTTAATAGTTTTTTTTTAACCTTTAATAGGGTCAGCTCCTAATAGGGCTCCATTCAAAATATTGAAAAGTTGTAACTAGTTATATTGGTAGTTTTCCCAAATTGGGTTTCCACATTAAATCTTGGTGTCTCATCTATTCATATTATTTTCTTAATGGTTTATGTTTATGCAACTAAGTTACTAAAGGTTAATACACTTTAATATCTTAAGACTACTTTGTTAACTAAGTTACATTAGATATTGAGTTCTAACCAAGCAGAGCAAGGATTATATTTGTTAAGTAAGAAGTTTGTATTAACATCTAAGGGTGTTAGATTTTTTGTTGTAACTGATTCACCCCTCCCCTCATAGATACTTCTTTCATTTTCAAAAATTTCTCCTTAAGAAAACTAAATTCCTTATTAATAACAAAATTTCCAACCAAGTTAGTACTTTTCTATTCCTTTATCAAATTAACAGTCATAGATCCCCTCAGTATACATAATTAAATTCCTTTGAACAACATACCTTCTTGAATGGAATCATCCTCATACTTGGTTGATTTGAAATATTTAGTGCTATGTTGTTAGAAATGTTTAGATTAACTAAGAGGGGGGTGAATAAGTTACTCAAGGTCCTTAAGAAGCACTTGAACAATTTAAACACAAAAACTCATTGATTTTCTTGTCCTACTATTGCCTTGTCTCTATTGTAAAACTGTCTTAAACATAACTTGCTTTGCATAATGGAAACATTATCAAATGAAAAATATATATGGCATTCAACACAAATTTTGACATAGGATTTTACGTGGAAACCCAATTTGGGAAAAACCACCAGCAACATGTCACTATTTTCACTTTTTTGAAGTGAGCTCTATTAGGAGCCAACCCTATTAAAGGTTACAAAGAATACTATTAAATGTGACCTTGTTAAATGATTTAATAACCCTATTAGGAGTCACCTCGTCAAAGGATTTTTAACATTCCATTTAGAATGTCACCTCATGAAATAATTTATGGGTGAATGCACCAAGTTGTGGTACCAAAAAGATGACACACAACTAAAATTTCTAAATTTCTAAAAAATTATGCTCATGCTTTGGCTTGGGCTTCAGAAGCCTTAGGCTTGTGGAGCCCAAAACAAAGCCCATACGTGCTTTCTAATTTTTTTTATAAATGGGCTATAAACCCATGACCCATTCCATTTTCCCTTTTTTCTTTTTGCTGGTGCCTTCTTTCCCCTCAATAGTATGCACATAGTTTGTAGAAGTTGAATAATTTTCTCGCTCTCCTCCTCAAAATGCCTCCTCATTGCCGGAGATCAAGATTGGGATCATCAAGTATGTTTTCTACTCTTCTTTCTGCATTGTTTTGTATGTTTTTGCATTGTTTTATATATTTTTGCATTGTTTTGCTTCAATTTTTTTACTTATTTAAAATGTAATTGATTTCTTATCAGGAAATGTGAATAATCAACCACCAAATCCCTAGCCCGATCAACAAAATCAAAATGAAAACTCTCCACAAGATCAAAATCATAACCCTCCATAAGATCAAAATCAAAACCCTCCACAAGAAGAGCAAGAAATTCTACAACTTCCACTGATTGAAAGACCTCCTCCTAACACCGAAGATAGTATAATGAATGAGATAGAAAGAGGGAAAAATGAATTATAAGCAATCATTGGTAGGTTGAAATTTTGCAGGAAAAATAATCCCATGAGAGCACAATTAGAATCTTCCCTTGTGTCCATTATGAGCCATGTAGCTTTTGTTAGTGGTTAGTTGGATATTTGGAATGTTAAGGAGAAGAAAAACAAAAATATTATGTAAACAAATTATCCTATAAATATGTAAGAAAAAATAACATAGCGAAAGGTTGCATATTTGCATTGTTTAAAACTCCTAGAGAGCAAGACATTGTTAAACATATGACTTAAAGGTTCCCCATCCATTGGTGCATACAAGATGATATTAGAAATAACTTTTTGAATAGATGGTGGATGGTCTTTGATGCCCTCCTTGTAATAATCATGAGGTTCCAATGTATTTCTTAAATAAATTGTATTGTGAATTAGTCCTTGGGAAGATCCCCAATTATTTTGATATGGTAGATTCTTAGGGTAGAGGTGGGGGGTCATCATTTAAGAGATTGGGGAAATTTTGTGGCCCTAATATAGTTAGGGGGCCTATTGTCAAGCCACAGGGTGACCATGTCATTATTCCTTTAGCTATGAAGGAACATGTAGAGACTAGTACTCTAGGGACTATTAATGCTTTAGCATAGATCCTCATTCATTGTGCCAGTCCATTAGTTGAGGAGGAGCCCTCTTTGCATCA
Source organism: Cupressus sempervirens (assembly GCA_028749045.1). Taxonomy (NCBI): domain Eukaryota; kingdom Viridiplantae; phylum Streptophyta; class Pinopsida; order Cupressales; family Cupressaceae; genus Cupressus; species Cupressus sempervirens. Next base: position 221,698,111 of record CM053793.1, read on the forward strand.
TGGTCACATGTGTACATCATGTGAATCCTTATGCACAGAAGTCATGTTGGAGACAATATGGATGATGGGCTAGTCATTGATGAGTTCCTAAGTAACATATTTGGCATTGACACATAGGTAAATTACAATTATAATAAACTAATTTGATCACATTTTGTATGTACAATGAATGAATAATTAATTAGCATGTCTTTACATTGTTCAAAAATCATGGTAAGAGTGTTGATGGCCCCCTAGTATAGATTCACCAACCCCATTTTATGTCCTATCGATGAGTCGAGAGGTATGTATCAATTTCATCATTTAAAAGAATACATATATTTATTAAGTAATCATATGAAGGATTGACAATTTTTTTTATCCATGTGCATTAGTTCTCTACTAGAGCATCAACATTCACAAGGAACTCTAAGCCTAAGCATGATATGAGCTTCATAGAGGTACATTTGTTTCATTTTATTATATTTGTTTCATATTTAATATTACATGTCAATTATATTATATGATTTGTACTTGTTGATGTCTGAGACTCCTCAACTTTGCCAGTCCATTGATTGTGGAGTTGTTGTTGCAATGGCTAGTTCAAAGCCATTGACCAAGGTATGAAAGAGTTTTCATAGTTTTAGTTATTATTTAAAATAGTTAGTATTGAAATTTTAGATGGTATTTACAAGTATGATCAAGTGATTATATTGATTGAATTGTTTTAGGTTACTCCTAATTGTCCGTGAGCCTTTGAGGTGGATGTATAGAGTGACTATTTGATGGTGGTAACAAAATAATTAATTTTTTGTGTACATATATGTTATTTAAATGTATTATAATAATTTATTCATATATAATTTTTTTGTATCTTCTCTAGTTAGAGATGAGCCTAAACAAGAGGACGGGTGAGTGTGTCAGGATGACCCCATCATCCCCATCATCTCCCTCCATGAAATAATCAAAGACCTCTAGAATTTTCTTCCTTCCCCTCATGGGAAGGAGAAGATATAGAGATAGACATACATTTGTAGGAAATAGTGGACATATATCTTGGATTTTATGTTAGTGGACATATTTGACAAACATTTGATTTATATATGACATTTTATATTTGATTTATGACATATATTTGATGCATGACATTATTAGACTTATGAAAATATTGGTTATCATAATATATTATATGTTTGTTCATGTATGATATTATTGCTTATCATAATATATTATATGTTTTTTCATGTATGGCAATATTGGTTATCATAATATATTTCTTATTTTTCTTGTTTATGTTTTAAGTATTTCATATATTTCATTTTAATGTAATTTGCATCCAAAATAATGTTGAGTACTCCCACCAAAAGCTAGTGGATTATCAACAAGAACACTTTTACGAAAAAATACCTTTTGTACCTTCTTCAGTGTCTTCAAAGACTCTTTCCAACTTGGTTACAACACTAAAAAAAATTCTACCCAACTTCACAAAACTACTTGATCACTTTTCCTATTCAAGAATTGGGAAGCAATAAGGGAAAAATGAGAAAATTTGAGAAATGGATCCTAATCAACTTCTTTCTTCAAACTAACACCTAACGATGAGGTTTCCATAACTAATTTACTCTCCTAACATTTAGTTTCCAAAATTGCTCTCAATAGGTCTAATTGCACTTGTAGCCCTTTTGTGGTTTTGGTACAACAATTTTTTTTTTCTCCACTGAACCTTGCAAAAAAAAAGATATTTGGATACCCTTTTTGAAGTTACACAAAACTGCAAAGCTTCAACTCCCCAAGTTACTCTAGAACTCCTCAACCTATATAAGCCTCACAGACCTAATTGGCCAAATCAAGCCTAGGACACTTGGAATGTGCAAGAATCAGTTCTTAGGATTGGTTTTCTATTACAGAGGGTCTTATTACACCTTTCCCAACATGGAATGACTGTTTGCCAAGTTTTCAACATTTTAAGGACTAAAACCACCATATTTTCACACTAGGGAATGCTCATTAACACCTTAGATCATCTGAGAAAATTGTGAAACTTAGAAATCTTAATCTATCTACCCTAACCTTGAAAATCCTAGAAGGCCATTGAAAACCAACTATAGAAATGTAGGTTAGGGCCACAACTTGTTTGAAACCCTCAATGTAAGGGTTTTGAAACCTACTTAGAAAGAAAATTCTCCAATTTTCTTTAAACTTAATCAATTAACTTGAAACAAAATGTACTATAGTCTAGACAAAATTTGTTCAAAAAATCCAACTAGATTTGGCCTCCCAATCCGAATAAGTCTGTATAGCGGGCAACTTCTCAGAAAATTTGTATATTTGGTATTAAAAATTTGTTGAACATACACCTTATGTGTCCTCTAAATTCATAGAGGGTATTTTCATTATTTGACATCCATTCCAATTGATTACCAATTGGTTTGATTTGTTACAAGGTTAGTTTCAACATTTTCCAAAAAATAATAAAATTGTCAAAATGTTGTTAGCAACTTTTATTGCAAAATGCAATTTTTGTACTAACTCTTCCTAGAACTTAACCAAGTGGTTTTTGGCAAAAAATAGGACCTACATAAGGTGTAATTAATTTCAAAACACTTCTTGGTTCAACTTATTAACAAAAACAACAAAAAAGAAAAAATCCTTAGGACTATGACAACTTGGGTTTATAGTTGACCTCAAGTTCCTTGACCTTACAAACAAGGATTTCCTTGTTACCATAAAAAAACAACATGTTAAAAATGAGATGTATGATCAACTTTTACCTTCTATCATGAGTCTCCATCATTGGATGAGATGACATATCCAATTTCCACCTAGGTTCCCTACATCGCAAAATAAGGGTAGGAGACATTATAATAAGCTTTGATACTATCTTTTGACATGTGAATAAGGCTAAGATATTAATTTTTATTTAAATTTTACAAGTTATGAGTAATTTTGATTATGAATAACTTATTTGGAGTTTTTTTTGGGATGAGAATAGTGAAACTTGAATTCTTATTATTGTTATACAATTAACATTGAAGTTTGATGCTTGAGTTGGCTGCCTTATGTAAATGTCTAACCTTGAATCTTACTATCATCATAAACATTTGAAGAGTTTATATATACATTATCTTTAGAACACGAGAAGACTTCAAATAATTTTTTTAATTTATTCATAGAATATCAATATTGCAATATCAATAAGATAACTTACAAGAATGTCAAACATAATCTCTGTGAGAGGGGCCAAAGAGGAAATTGTATTAAATTTCAAAGTTTTACCTTGGATTAAGTTATTTCATGTTGAAAAATTTGTACTGGACAACACTAGAAGTTTCATCATCACTCGAGATGAGGTTGCAAAATCAAAATGGAATCCAATCTCCAAAAAGAAAGAGAGGTTATTGTAGGTGTCAGAAACACCATCTTGTAGCACCCATGATGCAAAGGGAAATGATGGTATTCCAAAAATCTGCATATTATCTTTTTATTATCTTCCAATACATTTAATTTGATTCTCAAGAACTTTTACTCTTCCAATAATAGTAACATTGTTTACTTGATATAATAAAATCAACTTGGTTATACCAAACTCACCATCCTCTCTATCTTACATGCCAAATCAAACTATCACAAAGTTTGCATTTAAATATGCTCCATCTTCAAAAGTACATATTCAAGTTCTATGATTTTCCACAAATTCATGTATTACAATATCCACATGCCATCTCTCACTGATATCAATCTCCTATCGAGTTATATAACAGCTATAAACACAGAATAAATGCACATTCAAAACCATTAACCTGAATTCAACCATGAATACATAGTAACATGAAACTTAACAAGAAATTGCCACCTTCTTGTTACTATCAAACATTTATAGAGTTAAATTCCTTCTCTCAATCCAAGTTACACCAATCTTCTTACTTATTATTGGGCCTCTCCTTCAAGAATGCCATGATCAGGGTGTGCAGATGTAAGGTGTTCATAATCCACCATGACCTTTTCACAAAAACAAAATGTAATCACAAATCTACAAAGACACATTTTTATTCTTCCTCCAATGCTATTAGGTCTCCTCTCTCAAAACCAACTCTCTACTCTTCAAGAAAACTCAATGATATGATGTCTTCTTCATGCAGATGCACTAGTAACCAACCAAGAAACAATGCACAATTATTCCCAACATAATCATTAAGTTTACTATCAATTACTAGGAACCTATAACAAATTCTTATTATGTTATTTCAGAAAAGTATTTTAATTGGCAACCAAAACCAAATGTATAGGTAAAATAACCAAAATCAATGAAGATAGGATTTAGAAAACTGAAACACCGAATAACTATGAACATACACTTTCATTTATGAACCATCTACAAATTCCAAAAATGTGGCTCTCTAGCCAGAGAGCCATTTGGAGTTTCTATCACTTCACTCTAAATTATCTTCTTTTAACTCCCTATAAATCTCTCCCTCATTTGATTACATTCATGTCTATTTAAGATCAAATAATGGACAGTTACAAACTACTCAACTACCATGACCAATTACAGTTGCCTTCAGCCTTTTGGTGACAAGTAGAAAGTAAACCCATTTTGTATGCATTAAAATATATTTTCAACACTAGAAAATTATTTTAACGAAATTCTAAAATGACATAAACATATTAAATTCAAAGGTGGAGGTGGTGCTCATGCACCATACTCCCAAGCCCAAAAATTTCCTATGTCCTTATGAAAAGGCATTAGTGAGAATGAGAAAAATATTTGCCTCTTCATCATCATTAGATCGATGCCTCCCTTGCTTCTATTATCTCTTTTCAACTGTGACTCCTATCCATGGAGTTTATGTTGGTCACCTTTAATGGTGCTTTAGTCATTTCACAATCCACTCATCTATGCCGCATATGTCCCTCACCTAGGAGTCCCTCATGCCTCTCTCCCTAGTCTATTAGCAACACATAACATGATCCCATGGTTGACATTGTAGACCTTTTTGTCCACCCACTTGTAGCTAAGAAAACTGACACCAACCTTGCCACCAAAACTTCAAAACAAGAATCTAAAATAAACCCAACCTAGGGTTAGGTCTTCACTTGAATCCTCACACTCTTAAGAGCTTCTAGCTCTGATACCATTTGATGTAGAGGGCATCAATGGTATTCCACAAATTTTCATATTATCATTTTATTATCTTCCAAGAGATTTAATTAGAGGCTCAAGACCTTTTACTCTTCCAACAATAGTAACATTGTTTAGTTGATATAATAACATTAACTTGGTTATATCAAACTCATCATTCTCTCTATCTTACATGCTAGGTCAAAGTATCACAAAATCCACATTTAGTTTCTATCACTTCACTCTAAATTATTTTCTTTTAACTCCTTGTCAATCTCTCCCTCATTTTATTATAGTCATCTCTATTTAACATCAAATCTTGGATAGTTACAAACCACTCAACTACCATGACAGGTTACATTTGCCTTTGGCCTTTTGGTAACAAGTACCAAATAAACCCATTTTGTATGCATTAAAATATGTTTTCAATACTAGACAATTATTTTAATGAAATTCTAAAATGATGTAAAGATATTAAATTCGAAGGTGGAGGTGGTTCCCTTGCACTAACCTAGAATTGCATCTATACCACACATGAGGTCTGAGATATGCCTCGTCAAAGATTGCTACCCTATGGCATTTAGTGACTCTTAGGGTCAATTTGGTTTGGCATGCTTGAGAATGTTCAAGTAGTAAACATGATGGGAAGATCTTGGAACTAGGGTTTACTTGGCCACCTAAAGCTAATGGAATAGACTATTCAATCCCATGGTGAACATTTAGAGAGATTCAATAGTTGGCAACTTTGTACTAGCCAACACTACAAGTTTTAGCATCACTCAAGATGGGGTTCCAAAATCAAAATAGAATTTAATCTCCCAAAGGAGAGATAGTTTATGTGTCAAGAACATGATCTTGTAGCACCTAGAATTGCATCCATACCGCATATGAGCAACAAGATATGTCCTATCAAAGATCATTGCCCTATGGCATTTAAGGACACTTAAGGTCAATTCGGTTCAGCATGCTCAAGAATATTTGAGTGGTCAATAGGATAGGACAAGCTTGGGAAAAGTGTTTACCTAGCCACCTAGAGCTAACAGAACAAATAGTTTGATCCCATGATGAATGGTTAAAGAGATTCACTCGTTTATGACTTTATACTAGCCAACACTACAAGTTTCAACATCAGTCAAGATGGGGCCGGTAAATCAAAATGGAAATTAATCTCCAAAAGGAGAGAGAGGTTATTGTAGGTGTTGACAACACAATCATATAGAACCTAGAATTGCATCCATACCTCACATGACCTCCAAGATATGCCCCATCAAAGATCGCTACCCTATGTCATTTAATGACTCTTAGGGACAATTTTGTTTAGCATGCCTAAGAATGTTCAAGAAGTCAATGAGATGGGATGATCTTGGGACTAGGGTTTACCCAACCACCTATAGCTAATAGAATATATAGTTCAATCCCACAATGAAGGGTTAGAGAGATTCACTAGTTGGCAACTTTGAACTAGTCAACAGTACAAGTTTCATCATCACCCAAGATGGGACTGCAAAATCAAAATGGAATCCAATCTCCAAAAAGAGAGAGAGGTTATTTTAGTTTTTGATAACATGATCTTGTAAAACCTAGAATTGTATCCATACCTCACATGAGCTCCATGATATGCCTCATCACAGATCATTTCCCTATCGCATTTAATGACTCTCAAGGTAAATTTGGTTCAATGTACCTAAGAAAATTCAAGTGGTCAATGGGACAAGATGACCTTGGGAATAGGGTTCATCCAGCCACTAAAAGCTAATGAAGTAGATAGTTTGATCCCATGATGAACTGTGAGAGAGATATGAGCAAGATATGTATGCCTAGGCCACTTTGTGCAAGATTCAGTTGCTAATTAGGAAAAAATGGGCCTTTCAGGGTTTTTGGTCAAGATAGCCTAGGATTAGGTGTTTTTAGTTTTTTTTAATAATTTAGAACCTTTTCCAAGTCCTATAAGTGAAATCTAGTGAACTTTGAAAAAGTCATAGTTTTTGTGCAAATTTCCAAAAGTTGCTAAAAAAATGCAACTTGGTTGGAAATGAGTGTGAAATATAATTGGAAACCTTCTAACCTTCCAAAATATTTTTTCTAAGCTCATATACCCAAGCATGGGTAATTACAACTTCCCAAACCTCCATTTGCAACTTTTTGCAAAAATTGCAAAAGTTGCTCAAGTAACTTTTAACTTTTCAGCATTTTTTGCTCTTTACATCTTTTGGTCAAATGGGTTCATCTAAGACTATTCTAGGACCCTAGCTAAGATTCCTACAACCTATTAGGGAACCAAATACCTTAGTTTCCCATCCCTAACAACTTTTGACCTATTGAGAAACTTTTGACCAACCTAGCAATTTGAGTGCTTCCCCATGTTGAAAACCTTCTAACCTCCCAAAATATGCTTCCCCATGCTCAAATACCCACCCATGGGTAGTTACAACTTCCCAAGATATCATTTGTAACTTTTTGCAAAAATTGCAAAAGTTGCTCATGAGCAACTTTTGACCAACCTTGGAATTTGAGTGCTTCCCTATGCTGAAAACCTGCTAACCTTCCAAAATATGCTTCTCCATTCTCAAATACCCACCCATGGGTAGTTACAACTTCCCAAGATATCATTTGTAACTTTTTACAAAAATTGCAAAAGTTGCTCAAGCAACTTTGCAATTTTTGAATAATTTTTTCTCTTTACATCTTTTTATCAAATGGGTCCATCTAGGACCATTCTAGGACCCTAGTTAGGATTCCTAAGACCTATTAGGTAGCCAAATATCTTAGTTTCCCAAACATTACAATATTTCAATTTATTATTCCATGTTTTTATAATTATATTCAATCTAATGAACCAACTAGATCTCCTCTACATTTTAATGTCTCAAGTATTGCCTTGTGGTCTGAATTGCAAACCTTCCAAATAGAATTATTGTGTGGTTTTGCACCATATTTTATCAAGTGGAAATTTGATGTGATAACATGGTTGGAATAATGAAGAATCTTTTTCTTTTTTTTCCAATCCTTGAATAACCACAGGTTAGGGTTCTTCATAGAATATCGTCTAAGCCATGTGTTGGTTACAACCACTATAGCTATATGGTACTCTAAACCTTCACAATCTATAACCATGTAATCCAATTTTTTTGGCTTGGACACAACAAAAATAATAATAATATGTCCCTTCTTCATTGTCTTTAAGTGAAATAATAACAAAAACATGGCCTCTAGTGATAGATGTACAAAATGTGATCATTAGTTTAGCAAATACTTAGGTAAAAGTTATAAAGTTACATATTGATTTTACAAAGATACATACATACATACATACATACATACATACATACATACATACATACATACATACATATATATATATATATATATATATATATGGGCATATGCACCGAGTTGTGGTGCCAAAAAGGTGACAAGAATTTTTTTTTCCTATTTTTAAAAGTGTGTGCGCGCTATAGTGTGTACGCGCTATAGCGCGTACACACTTTTAAAAAATAAAAAGTATATATGATGGGTTGCGAACCCGCAACCCATCATTTTCATCAGCATTTTCTTCTACTCCTACAGCAAGCAGTGTGTACGCAAGTTGAAGACTCAACATTTGCACCACCATTTGCCAAAATGCCTTCTCATCGACAAAATCCAAGACCACAAGCGCACCCACGATGACGTCGTAAGTGATATAAACCTAACTTTGCATTGTTTGATATATTTTTCATATTGTTTGGTAAGTTTTTTATATTCTTTTGTAGGGTTTTTACAAATTTCATTTAGATTTGTTTATTTATTTGAATTTCAATTGATTTTTTATCAGGAAATATTCATAATCAACCAGAAAATCCACAAGAACATCAAAACCCTCAAGAACCCAAAAACCAAAACCCTCCTCAAGAAGAAGAACAAATTCCACAACTCGAACCAATTGCAAGACCTCCACCAGACACACAAGAAAATATAAGAAATGAAATAGAGAGAGGCAAAACTGAATTAGAAGGAATCAATGCTTGGTTGAAAGAATCCAGACAAACCAATCCAATGAGGGCTTAATTGGCATCATCCCTCAAATCCATTAACACTCAGATAGCTTCAGTTAGTGGTTAGTTAGATATTTAGTGGACTAAGAGGGATGAACAAAAAATATTTTATGCAAATAAATTGTCATATGAAGATGTTAGAAAAAAGGAAATACCAAAAGGTAGTATATGTGCATTATTTAGAAAACTCGGTGAGCAAAATACTATTAGAGAGGGTACTAAATGATTCCCCATCCGTTGGTGCATACATGATGCTATTAGAAATAATTTTTGGGATAGATGGTGGATGGTTTTTGATGCCCCCCCTTGCAAAAATCAATAGGTCCCCATGTATTTTTTGAAGAAATTATACTATGAGTTTGTCCTTGGGGAGATCCCCAATTATTTTGATATGTTAGACTCCCAGGGTAGAGGTGGGGGGTCATCATTTGAGAGGCCAGGAGCACGTCATGACACTAATGTAGTTAGGGTAGCCGTGGTCCATCCACAGTGTGAGCATGTGATTATTCCTTTAGTTATGAAGGAACATGTAGAGGCCAGCACTCTAGGGACCATTAATGCTTTGACATAGACCCTCATCCATTCCATGAGCCCATTAGTTGAGGGGGAGCCTTCTATACGTCGTGGTCACATGTGCACTTTATGCGGATCCCTATGCACATTTGGCACTCATGTCAGAGATGGTGCAAATGATGGGCTTATCACCGATCAGTTCTTGAACAAGACATTTGGCATTGACACACAGGTAAATTACTAATTCGATCACATTTCATATGTATAGTGAATGATTAATTAATTAGGATTTATTGACATTGCTCAAAATTTAGGGTCAAAGTGTTCCTGGGCCTAGCAGCGATCCTCCAGGCCCATTTTTTGTCCCTTCAATGAGTCCTAAGGTATGTATCAATTTAATCATTTTAATTAATACATATATTTATTGCGTAATCATATTAAGGATTGAACAAAAAAAATATGCATGTGCATCAGTTCTCCATAGGACCCTCAACTTTTACCACAAACACAGAGCAAAGACATCATACGAGCTTCACATAGGTACAGTTGTTTCATGTTAATTAATTCATTTGATTATATTTATTCCATGTTTCATGTTAGATATAACGTGTATTGTATGACATGCAGCTCATGATGTTGAACACACCTCCTCATCTGCGACAGTCTGTTGATAGTGGAGTGGCCGAAGCTGTGGCTAGCTCACAGCCACTGACAGAGGTATGAAAGAATTTTCTTCATTTTAGCTGTTGTTTATAATAGTTAATCTCAAAATTTCTAATATTATTTATAAGTGATTATATTTATTGAATTGTTGTAGGGTCTTGTCATGCCTGATCGTCCATGAGCATTTGAGGTGGACTTACAGAGTGACTATTTGTTGGCTGTAAGAAAATAATTAATTTTGTGAGTACATATATTTGATTTCAACATATAATAAATATTGATTCATATCTACTTTCTTTGTATCAGTTGGACCTGGAGAAGAGCCTCAACAAGAGGTCAAGTGAGCGTGTTAGGAGGGCCCCATCATCTCCACTGTCTCTCTCCACACGATGGCAGAGGACGTCGAGAGACTTGTTTCCTTCCCTTTGTGGGAAGGAAAATATGTAGTTGAGATATTTGATACATATATATATATATATATATATATATATATAGAGAGAGAGAGAGAGAGAGACTTTTTTCCTTCCCCATGTATATATATATAGGCATCTGAGAGACATATTTGATACACATTTGATGTACATATGACATTCTATATTTGATGTATGACATTATTGGTTAATATATGATATGTTTGTTCATATATGACATTATTGGTTATCATAATATATTATGTGTTTGTTAATGTATATGACATTATTGGTTATCATTTTATATTATATGTTTGTTCATGTATGACGTTAAATTAGATATGTTTGTGTATGACATTAAATTAGATATGTGCATGTATGAAATTGAATTCAATTTCTAGAGAGTTGCCATTATGTCTACCAACTAGTAGATGTTCTTTTTTTCTTTATTAGTATTTCTCAAAAACTGCAAAGAAGCTGTTTTTGGTGAATAGTTGTAAACAATTGTGATCATCGACTTCATGTACTCATGGCTTTGGCTGCGAACACTTGTAACTTTGGCTATAAGCATCCATGGCTTTGGCTATGTGCACTAGTGGCTTTGGCTGTGAGCATTTATGGCTTTGGTTGTAGGCACAATATAGCCTTGGCTGTAGGTTGTCTTTCTTGCTGCATGTCGAAGTTACCTTCAAGAATATCATTAGTCTAAGATCATTACAATTAAAATACTATGACATAATACCTTGCAAATAATAGTCTTTAACCCATTACTTTATTTGTTAAAACATCATGTAGTATCTACTGTAGTCCTTCTACTCAAATATGTTTTCAAAAATACTTAGTATGGAAAAGAAATGTCTATGGAAAGCTTGTCAAATAGGATATCGAAGAACTAAATGTGGATAGTCATTAGTACCCATCAATAAGAACATGAACATCTTTCTTAAGCAAGCCATATGACATTAGAAAGTAATTTATAAATTTCCTTTGCAAATAACTAGAAGATGCTATGAATCTTAATGCAGAGTTAATCACGAACTCATTATTCCATCCAAGAAGCATATATCACCCTAAGCCAATTAACCGACAGGATAAAAATTAATTCAATTTCAACAAAATTTTGAGTATAACAAGCATCTTAGGGATTCTTACAAGAATTAACACGATGTTCACAAGAGCATTACAAGTTCTTGTAATTCTATTTCACATATTGTAATCATATTCAATTTTGAATGGCCATTTGTGTTACAAGCACAAATGTTCTTTAAGGTCTTTTAATTCTAGACATGAATTTTATTATGAAGCTTTTTTATGACAACCCACTCAATGCATATATTGTTGTTCCACATTATGCTAATTTGACTTTCATTGGTTGATTTGGGTCTAGGCATGACATTATTCACTACCTTTTTTATATATTATTTTTTTGTAGTGAGGTTTTGGCTTGAATGAATGTATTAATCATCCAAGTTGTGAACCTTGGTCGAGATCCTTACAAATATATTTTCAAATTGGACCTCAAATAGTTTTCTCAGTCACCCCCTATACACAGATACTAAAATTGTAGTTAATTACAAAATTAATACTGAATTAACACAAGTTTAATTGAGAAGTATTATGTTCCTCAACAGGCTAGATTATTATTGACCGGGAAGCTTTATCTTAGAGCAGTTGGTTTCCTAAATCTTTAGTGCAATGACAGTCTTATGGAATGTGGAATTAGGTCTGCTAGCTAAGGAATGTTCTTTAAAAGGTAGAGGAAACTCAAGACTCATGTGTTTCCAATCAATATAAATGTTTAAATCGCTTCTCTAATTTTTTCTGTTTATGATCTTCTTAAAACTTATCTTTCTAAATTCATTGATGGGGAAATAAAGATCTTCTAGGAACTAAAGGCTAATCATGTTTAATACTTACAATTCTCTATTTTTATCTAATAATGTAAAAAAGATTATACAAGTGTTTTCAAAGAGCAACACTTGTCACTAACATCATAAGAAGGAATATCCAAGGAGACTTACCACTGATCCCCCACCACCAAATCTAAGAGAAAAAAAAATTCCACTATTAAAGAGATAGTAACAATGATCATCCCTAGTCTCTCCCTTATCACAAAATGATTACCATCAAAATTTGCATTTCCAATTGCGTCATGTGTGTTGAACCGATAGTAACATTTTCACTCTCTTACCTAATGTCTCCCATTTCTAAAACTCTCGGGGAAGGGCAAGGCCATCTTCTCAGTACTTCAAAATACAACGAGTTCCATTTTTTCACATATTGATAATTGTTGACTTAAATTATAGTCGAAGTATTGATAGCCCATAGATATGCCCCGTCAAAGATCGCAGCCCTATGGCATTTAGTGACCCTTAGGGACATTCTAGTTCAGCGTGCCTGAGAATGTTCGAGCACTGAAGGGGATAGGAAGAGGTTGGGGATAGGGTTTACCCAGCCACTCGGAGCTAATGGAGAAGACAGTTTGATCCCATGATGAAAGATGAGAGAGATTTGGAAGTTGGCAACTTTGTACTAGCCAACACTACAAGTTTCAGCATCACCCTAGATGACATTGTAGAATGAAAATGGAATGTGATCTCCAAAAAGAGAGAGAGGTTATTGTAGGTCTTTGCAACACAGTCCTGTAGGAATTGGAATCTCATCCATATCTCACATGAGCTCTGAGATATGCCCTGTCAAAGATCGCAGCCCTGTGGCATTTAGTGACCCTTAGGGACATTCTGGTTCGGCATGCCTGAGAACGTTTGAGCACTAAAGGGGACAAGAAAAGGTTGGGGATAGGGTTTACCCAGCTACCCAGAGCTAATGGAGTAGACAGTTTGATCCCATGACGAAAGATGAGAGAGATTTAGTAGTTGGCAACTTTGTACTGGCCAACACTACAAGTTTCAGCATCACTCGAGATGGCATTGTAAAATGAAAATGGAATGTGATCTCAAAAAAGTGAGAGAGGTTATTGTAGGTCTATGCAACATAGTCCTGTAGGAACTAGAATCACATCCATACCTCACATGAGCTCTGAGATATGCCCCATCAAAGATCGCAGCCCAATGGCATTTAGTGACCCTTAGGGACATTCTGGTTCGGCATGCCTGAGAATGTTTGAGCACTGAAGGGGATAGGAAGAGGTTGGGGATAGGGTTTACCTGGCCACCTAGAGCTAATGGAGTAGATAGTTTGATTCCACAACGAAATATGAGAGAGATTTGGCAGTTGGCAACTTTGTACTGGCCAACACTACAAGTTTCAGCATCCCCCGAGATGGCATTGTAGAATGAAAATGGAATGTGATCTCCAAAAAGTGAGAGAGGTTATTGTAGGTCTCTGCAACATGGTCTTGTAGGAATTGGAATCTCATCCATATCTTGCACGAACTCTGAGATATGCCCCATCAAAGATTGCAGCCCTGTGGCATTTAGTGACCCTTAGGGACATTCGGGTTCGACGTGCTTGAGAACATTCAAGCATTGAAGGGGAAAATACAAGGTTGGGGATAGGATTTACCTAGCCACCCGGAGCTAGTAGAGTAGACAGTTTGATCTCACGATGAAAGATGAGAGAGATTTGGCAGTTGGCAACTTTGTACTGGCCAACACTAGAAGTTTCAGCATCACCCGAGATGGCATTGTAAAATGAAAACAGAATGTGATCTCCAAAAAGTGAGAGAGGTTATTGTAGGTCTCTGCAACATGGTCTTGTAGGAATTAGAATCATATCTATACCTCACACGAGCTCTGAGATATGCCCCGTCAAAGATCGCAGCCCTATGGCATTTAGTGACCCTTGGGAACATTTCGGATTGGTGTGCCTGAGAATGTTCGAGCACTGAAGGGGATAGGATGAGGTTGGGGATAGGGTTTATTGAGCCACCTGAAGCTAATAGAATAGACAGTTTGATCCCACGATGAAAGGTGAGAGAGATTTGGCAGTTGGCAACTTTGTACTGGCCCATACTACAAGTTTCAGCATCACCCGAGATGGCATTGTAAAACAAAAATGGAGTGTGATCTCCAAAAAGTGAGAAAGGTTATTGTAGGTCTCTACAACATGGTCCTATAGGAACTAGAATCACATCCATACTTCACACAAGCTCCGAGATATCCCCTATCAAATATTGCAGCCATATGGCATTTAGTGACCCTTGGGGACATTTTGGATTGGCGTGCCTGAGAACGTTCGAGCACTGAAGGGGATAAGACAAGGTTGGGGATAGGGTTTACCCAGCCACATGGAGCTAACAGAGCAGATAGTTCGATCCCATGAGGAAAGGTGAGAGAGATTTGGCAGTTGGCAACTTTGTACTAGCCGACATTGCAAGTTTCAGCATCACCCGAGATGGCGTCGTAAAATGAAAATGGAGTGTGATCTCCAAAAAGTGAGAGAGGTTATTGTAGGTCTCCAAAAAGAGTGTTTAAAAATGCAAAAACAGCGGGGGGTCCTTTGTATGGTTTGGGAGTTTGACCGTTAAAACTAGAAATTATCCTAGTAGTAAGTGCTGGTAACAGTTTTGAAATTTGATTATTGAGTGTTGAGAAACCTCAAGTTTGGGATTTTTCTTGTTGGTTTGAGTCTATAATAACCATTTCCATCTGAAAATTCGAGTGTTGAAACCATTTAAGAAGTATTTGCATAGTTTTCCCTAAAATTTGAGTGCATAAAAAGGGGTATGTGATTGCTCCCAAGGTGGATTTAGTGTTTTCTTCAAACAAGAGTTGCATTTTATGTTTGAAGTCATCTAATATAACCAAAGTGAAGGTGTTTGAACCATTTTGGGGTTCTAGAGACGTTGCAAAGTAAGAGTTCTAGAAATCCCTAGGGTAAAGGGGCTAGAAAGGAGGGTTTTGTAAAAACCATTGTAAAGTTGATCATGAGACCAAAAAAATAGAAGAATCCTTGCATTTGAGTCGTGTCTTAAGACTTTTTTGGGTCATGGGAGTTCCAAAATTCAAGGGATTGTGAGTTGCTTTGTAAATGTCAAATTATTCAAATACATATAAAAATTATAATTATTTGAATGAATACACAATATATATATAAAACGACTTGTCAAATTTCTAAGCATTTCGAAATAACATTTCATTGAAACATACAAATTTCAATGAATTCACTATATATTAAACAACATGTCAAATTATAATCAAATTTGTATCTATATATCAATAAACAATATTTAAAATAGATTGCACTAACCTTTTCTATACAAGGAATATTCAAAAAGTCTTCAAATCGTGTATCCAATGATTGAATTTGGTGTTTGCTAGCTTCCAAAAGTGTTTGCCACCTTGAAATAGTGTTTGTTAGCTTGAAATAGTGTTTGCCACCTTGAAAGAGTGTTTGTTGTGTTGAAACCCATGATTTTTGTCGGGATAACAGAGTGCAGAATTGAACAAAAGTAGAGAATGAATGAAATGGGCCCCAAAGTTGCTTTTTGACCATTTTTAGGTGATTTCACATAGTGCATACGCACTATAGCGCATATGCACTATGTGAGAACACATCACTCTCCACCCTCCCTACTCTCTCTCTCTCTCTCCCTACTCTCTCTCTTCCTACTCTCTCTCCCCTCTCCCATCCCCTACACACTCTCTCTCTCCCCTCTCCCATCCTTTACTCTCTCTCGCTCTCCCTCTCCCACTGCCTACTCTCTCTATCTCTCTCACCCTCTCTCCTCTCCCATCCCCTACTTTTTAGATCTCTCTCACACACTCCCATCCTCCCTCTCCCACTTCTTACTCTCTCTCTCTCACCCATCTCCCTACTCTCTCTCACACTCTCAGATCTTCTACTCTCTCTCTCCCATCCCCTAAACTCTCTCTTTTATAGATACACACTCCCATCCCCCTCTCTCTCTCCTCTCCCATTCCCTGCTCTCTACTCTCTCTCTCCCAGTCCCCTACCCTCTCTCACACACTCTCTCTCCCATCCCCTACTCTCACTCTCTCTCTCTCTCTCCCATCCCATTATCTCTCTCTGCCACCTCCTACTCTCTCTCACACTCTCTCCCATCCCCTACTCTCTCTTACACACACTCCCATCTACCCCTCTCTCTCATCCGCTACTCTCTCTCTCTTTCTCCCCTCTCCCACCATCTACTATCTCTCTCTCTCCCTCTCTACTCTCTCTCTCCCATCCCCCACTCTTACTCTCTCTCTCTCTCCAATACCCAACTGTCTCTCACACTCTCTCCCATCCCCAATTCTCTCTCACACTCTCTCTCATCTTTTCACTCTGTCTCTCTCATCTCGTACTCTCTCTCTCTCTCTCTCTGCCACCTCCTACTCTCTCTCACACTCTTTCCCATCCTTTCACTCTATCTCTCCCATCTTGTACTCTCTCTTTTCCACCCCCTACTCTCTCTCACACTCTCACACTCTCTCCCATCCCCTACTCTCTCTCTTTCATACACACACACACACACACTCCCATCCCCCCTCTCTTTTCTCTCCCATCCCCTACTCTCTAGATTTGTCACATGCACTCCTATCCCCCTCTCTCTATCTCCCTCTCCCTACTCTCTCACACTCTCTCCCATCCCCTACTCTCTCTCTCTCACTCTCTCCCATCCCCTACTCTCACTCTCTCTCTCCCCCATCCCATTCTCTCTCTCTGCCACCTCCTACTCTCTCTCACACTCTCTCCCATCCCCTACTCTCTCTTACACACACTCCCATCCACCCCTCTCTCCCATCTGCTACTCTCTCTCTCTCTCTTGGGCTACTCTCTCTCTCCCCTCTCCCATCCCCTAAACTCTCTCTTTTGCAGATACACACTCCCATCCCCCCCTCTCTCTCTCCTCTCCCATCCCTTACTCTCTAGATCACTCACACGCACTCCCATCCCTTTCTCTCCTCCTCTCCCACTCCCTCTCCCACCACCTACTATCTCTCTCTCTCAAGTTCTCTCTCTCTCCCTCTCTACTCTCTCTCTCTCCCATCCCCTACTCTTACTCTCTCTCTCTCTCCAATCCCCAACTCTCTCTCACACTCTCTCCCATCCCCTACTCTCTCTAACACTCTCTCTCATCCTTTCACTCTGTCTCTCTCATCTCATACTCTCTCTCTCTCTGCCACCTCCTACTCTCTCTCACACTCTTTCCCATCCTTTCACTCTATCTCTCCCATCTCGTACTCTCTCTTTGCCACCCCCTACTCTCTCTCATACTCTCACACTCTCTCCTATCCCCTACTCTCTCTCTTTCATAGACACAGACACAAACACACACACACACACATGTGCGCGCACGCACAAACACACACACACACACACTCGCACTCTCATCCCCCCTCTCTCTTCTCTCCCATCCCCTACTCTCTAGATTTGTCACACACACTCCCATCCCTCTCTCTCCTCCTCTCCCACTCCCTCTCTTAGGTCACCTACTATCTCTCTTTCTCAAGTTCTCTCTCTCCCTCTCTACTCTCTCTCTCCCATCCCCTACTCTTACTCTCTCTCTCTCTCTCCAATCCCCAACTCTCTCTCACACTCTCTCCCATCCCCTACTCTCTCTCACACTCTCTCCCATCCTTTCACTCTGTCTCTCCCATCCCGTACTCTCTCTCTCTATCACCCCCTACTCTCTCTCTCACTCTCTCCCATCCTTTCACTCTATCTCTCCCATCCTTTCACTCTGTCTCTCCCATCTTGTACTCTCTCTTTGCCACCCCTTACTCTCTCTCACACTCTCACACTCTCTCCCATCCCCTACTCTCTCTCTTTCACAGGCACACACACTCTTATCCCCCCAATCTCTTCTCTCCCATCCCCTACTCTCTACATGAATCATGCACACTCCCATCCCCCCTATCTCTCTCCCTCTCCCTCTCCTACCACCTACTAGATCTCTCTCTCAAGTTCTCTCTCTCTCCCTCTCTACTCTCTCTCTCTCCCATCCCATCCCTTACTCTCACTCTCTCTCTCCCATCCCCTACTCTCTCTCACACTCCCATCCCCTAATCTCACTCTCTCTCTCCCATCCCGTACGAGCTCTCTCTTCAACCACCTACTCTCTCTCACACTCTCACACTCTCTCCCATCCCCTACTCTATCTCTCTTACACACATTCCAATTCCCCCTCTCTCTCTCTCCCTCTCCCACTCCCTCTCCCACTGTCTACTTTCTCTCCCCCATCCCCTACTCTCTCTCTCCCCTCTCCCATCCCCTACTCTCTCTCTTTCATAGACACACACTCCCATCCCCCCTCTCTCTCCCTCTCCCACTCCCTCTTGCAACACCTACTATCTCTCTCTCTCTCAAGTACTCTCTTTCCCTCTTTACTTTCTCTCTCCCATCCCCTACTCTCACTCTCTCTCTTCCATCCCCTACTCTCTCTCACACTCTCTCCCATCCCCTACTCTCTCTCTCTCTCTCTCACCCCCATCCTGTACAAGCTCTCTCTACCACCCCCTACTCTCTCTCAAACTCTCACACTCTCTCCCATCCCCTACTCTTTCTCTCTTATACACATTCCCATTTCCCCCCTCTCTCTGTCTCACACTCCCTCTCCCATTGCCTACTCTCTCCCATCCCCAACTCTATCTCTCTTACACACTTTCATTCCCCCTCTCTCTCTCCCTCCCACTCCCTCTCCCATCGCCTACTATCTCTCTCTCTCTCACTCTCTCCCTCTCTCTCCCATCCCCTACTCTCACTCTCTCTCTTTGCCACCCCTACTCTCTCTCACACTCTCTCCCATCCCCTATTTTCTCTCTTACACACACTTCCATCCCCCCTCTCTCTCCCTCACCCACTCCCTCTGCCATTGCCTAATCTCTTTCTCTTCCATCCACCCTCTCTCTTCCTCTCCCACTCCCTCTACCATTGCCTACTCTCTTTCTATCCCATCCCCTACTCTCTCTATCTCTCTCTCCCCTCTCTCATTCCCTACTCTCTCTCTTTCACACACACCCATCCCCCCTCTCTCCTCTCCCATCCTCTACTTTTTCTTTCACTCACTCTCCCTCTCCCACTGCCTACTCTCACTCTCTCTCTCTCTCTCTCTCTCTCTCTCTCTCTCTCTCTCTCTCACTCTCACTCTCTCCCTCTCTACTCTCTCTGCTACCCCCTACCCTCTCTCACATTTTCACACTCTCTCTCTTTCTCTCTTACACACATTTCCATCCCCCCTCTCTCTCTCCCTCTCCCACTCCCTCTCCCATCGCCTACCCTCTCTTCCATCTCCTACTCTCTCTTCCATCCCCTACTCTCTCTCAAGCTACTCTATCTTCCCCCTCTCCCATTCCCTACTCTCTCTCTTTCACACACATGCACTCCCATCCTCCTCTCTCTCGCTCTTCCTCTCCCACTCCATCTCCCACCACCTACTCTCTCTGTCTCTCCCCCATCCCCTACTCTCAATCTCTCTCTCCCAACTTGTACTCTCTCTCACACTTCCTCTCTCTCCCATCCCCTACTTTCAATCTCTCTCCCTCATCCTGTACTCTCTCTTTGCCACCTCTACTCTCTCTCACACTTCCTCTCTCTTGCATCTTGTACTCTCTTTGCCACCCCTACTCCTCTCACATTTCCTCTATCTCCCATCCTATACTCTCTCTTCCACCCCTACTCTT
Organism: Cupressus sempervirens; assembly: GCA_028749045.1. Lineage (NCBI taxonomy): Eukaryota > Viridiplantae > Streptophyta > Pinopsida > Cupressales > Cupressaceae > Cupressus > Cupressus sempervirens. The sequence continues at coordinate 221,718,416 of CM053793.1, forward strand.
TCTCACTTCCTCTCTCCCCTCTCCCATCCCCTACTTTCTCTCTATCTCTCTCACACACACAAATAGCCATTCCCTTGCCCCACCCCCCTAGCTCTCTCTTGGTTTTGGTTTGCAATTTAGGTCTCAATAGCACGTGCACACTATAGCACGTGCGCACTATAGCGCGTGCGCACTACCTTGAATTCAATAGCATTTTAATAGTGCGTGCATGCTATAGGGTGCACATGCTATTCAAAGCTTTGCATTAAAACCAAGCCTAAGGCTTGGTTTTGCCTTGGAGATCCAACCCAAAGGTTTGGAGTTTATAAATAGGTCTGGGACGTGTTTTCCAGCAAACATACAAAAAATGATTGATTTTTCTTGTGTGCTCCCCTTCAAGATTCCTCATGGTTGGGTATCGATAAGATCAGGCTACATAACATTATAGGTCTCTGTGTTAGCTATCGAACCATATCATTTATTTTTAATTTGAACTATTTTAAGTCTTTCATCTATAATTTCTTTTGAATGTATGTTCATTTTTTGTCAAAAACCACCATGTACTAATTGGGCTGTAGATTTTAGCTCATTCATCGAATTTTGTAACAACTTAGTTTTTTAGAAACTAGACTCCATTCTACACACTTTGAAAAAAAGAAGTTTTGATTTTAGATTAGTTTTCAATCATTTCTAGGGGGAGCACATAGATATTTCACATTTTTGGGATGGGTCTAATTAAAAAATTCATTAAAAAAAAAATACACATTATAAAATTACCCGAAAAATCTAGGATAAACTACATAGTGTTAGGTAACTTTTGACTGGAGTGATTAAAGAATTTAAAAAAAAATTTAAAATTTTAGGAGGCCCACACTTTGTACTATGTTATATTTTTTTGGAATAAATAGTACCACTTTTTGTGGCCCCCTTTTTTGACGACCTAAAACTAAACCATTTTGAAAAAAAATTACTAATTTAGAAACTAGATTCAAAGGACTACGACTTTTGTTTTTGTCATATCTTAAAATTTTGAGTGTAACTATCTTCAAATTCTTGTTGAAGTCTAGAATTTGTTGATTTCAGGAAAAAGGTGTCCACTTATACCCCCCTTTTGGCACCACAACTTTGTGCACTTACCCATATATATATATATATATATATATATATATATATATATATATATATTACTAGGTTGCACTAGATCAGACAAGTAGTCAAAGTCAATAGATGAATCCATCTCTACCATTTCCAATGTTTACGGGGGATGATAGGTCTCAATTGGGTCCAAAATTTGTATATCCCATTTGTCCACTCATTTAGTCAACTCACACTCATCCCAATTTTCCTCTATACATGATGGACAATAGCATGCCATTTTTCATGTGTGAATACTCCATGAACCTACATCAAAGCTTATAAAAGAGTTCAACTCCCTTGATCATGTTTGTGTGCAACAATCCTCATATGGTGCAATGTTAGTACTATCTATCAATTAAAAAAATTTACTAACCATAGACTCACCTTCCTTACCTAGACCCGTTGTACTGTTACACCACTAGATGATGGATTTTACCTTTATTAATGTTGCTCCATCTTTTCACTTTAGATCTTCATGAGCTAAGGCATTCATGTTGCTTCATCTTTGCACTTCTGAAATTCCACATTTATTGTATTCTAGAAAACTTGTGCATCCTACTCAACTAGTAGAACATCTATGCACTCTAGAATTGAGATGTGCAATTATTTAACCAAATAATGTGTTTGCAATATGGTATGCCCCTGTTAGAAATTTTTTCATAAAATAGTTGAAAATAATCATGTACAAACTCTGTAGAATGTGATTAATCATTGTTTATGTAAAAATGGTACTCCCTCAATATCTTTGTGTCATCCTCTATATTCATAGGTGAATGCATGAATGTTATGTGAACAAATATGGAAACATATTGTGAAGTATAATACTTTTCTTGCACTTCATTTTGTGGTTGTAGTGTGTAGTTCTCTACGAAGTCTACAACCAAAATAATGGTATCTAGTGGAAATGTATCCTTTCACAACTTCAATTGCAAATCTAGCCATCAAGCTCTATGTGTATGCCTTGCATAATCGTAAATAATCTTTGCATGAAAATCTTCATAAACTTATACACTAAAATTTTTTCAATGATTAAATCACATCTTTTACCCTATTTCCCATCTTTTAGAGCATATGTCACTGTCTTATGTTTTTTGTAACCTACTATTTCATTTTCAATTGCTTGTGTACTATCCATATGTTCACAAGTTGATAAAATCTACAAAGAACTACAAAATAAGCATGTATCATCCAAGCATGACATCTTCTAAAAATTTTGACCATCCCCTATTTAACATAAAATGTTAGATATGAATTCGCTTGTATATCTAGGTGGCTCATTCATGTCACAATAGTCCAAAAAAAAATTAGAATGAAAAAACACACATATATGCCTTAAAACATCAAAATAGTTAGAAAATTCAATATGTATCCTACAACAACAAGTTGTGCATGTGTGATTTATCTTCGCATAAAATGGTTTACCCATCTCAAAAAATCTTTGACTTATTCAAATTTGAAGATACATACCAATAAATTTTGCAAATAATTGTGTCTGACTTGAGTCCAAAAAATGTTTCACATGTGGATCACAATTTTGGCTACCAAACCTTCTTCTTACAACATCTCTTTTATTAGAAAAAAAAAATGCATGTTGTTTGTCCAAAAATCTTCAATCAATGATTTTAAAGCTTCACTAATTTCTTTATCCTTTCATAGTAGTCTACTGCTAAATGTTCATAACTCATTTTTTGATGGATCTTCCAATCTTACATGCCTTACCATGGCTCTCCTTAGAGTACCTCTATTGATTTTCAATATTTTTTGGGTCTTTCTCATGAGTCAAGATTTCTTCATTTGGGTACTTACTATTGTTGATGTAAGTATGCATCTTTTGATATTACTATCTTTGGTGCTTGATTTAGAACCTACTTTGTCATATGCTTTTATCAGATTCTTTACAATGTTTTTTAAATTTGAATCATCCATCATTATTAGCCCAAGAATCTTTATGGTAGGCCTAAATTTCAAATTTCTCATCATTTCAACAAATAATTGGCATTGACCTATAATATTCAATTCTTAAAAGAATAATCTCCACATCCGATTAACTTTTCTTTGACAAGTACACTTACTAATCTTGTTAGGCATTGATTTCAAAATGTTAGTATCAATATCAATCAAATATTTTGATCTTCTAAAATAAATTCTAGAAGGTGTTATAATCTCTTCCATTCCCTCAACATTTTGAACATCAACATAAGGTTGGGTGTTTTGCGTACCTTGAACTGAAGGTGATGTGCCTTGGCAATAAGATGCAAAAGATGGAATATCACCTACTTGATATGTTGATTTTGTGCCTTCAACATGACATGATGGAATGTATACATTTTTGGATGTAGAAATTAGCATCTCTTCAACATGAGATGATGATATGATGCCAACATTGGAAGATGGTGTAGCTTCACAATTCAATTATCTTATTGAGTGTAAGAGTCCCATTCATTCTCTTTGTCTTTCCATTTTTAATTTATTTTTCTTTGTATCAGTGGTTTGTATTCATGTTCAAAAGAAAATTCTTCATTATTGCATTATAGTTTTCTTTGTTCATGTAGTAGTTTTATTTTATCTCTTTCAATTGCCAAATCTCTTTCACTCTCTTCTGTTGTTTGAGATTTTGGTTTCTTCCTTTGTATGATGAGGATTTCTATATGTCAAATTATTCAAACATCTAAATTACTTACAATTTGTAAATTACAAATCATTCAAATACATATCCAAATTAAAATTATTTTAATGAATACACAATATATATTAAACAACTTGTCAAATTTCTAACCATTTCCAAATAATAATTTATTCAAACATACAACTTTCAATGAATTCACTATATATTAAACAACTTGTCAAATTATAATGAAATTTGTCTCTATAGTAACAAAGAATATTTAAAAATGTCTGCACTAACCTTGTCTATAGAAAGAATGTTAAAAAACTCCTTCAAATAGTGTATCCAATGATTGAATTTGGTGCTTTCTATATTCCAATAGCATGAAAGAATGTTTAAAAAGCCTTTAAATAGTGTATCCAATGATTGAATTTGGTGTCTGCTAGCTTCTAATAGCATGAAAGAATGTTCAAAAAGCCTTCAAATAGTGTATCTAATCATTGAATTTGGTGTTTTCTAACTTCCAACAACATGAAACCTATTTTTTCTATCAAAACAATAGAACAAACAATAGACAAAAAATATAATATGGGACAATAGGGACCCAAACTTTTATTATAACTATTTTTTGGTGTTTTCATATAGTTTTTATGCATTATAGCACCCTATCTCACCCTATGTCATCCCCTACTCTCTCTCTCTCTCACACACACACACAAACACAAGCTCAATCTCTCTCTCCAACTCCTCTCTTTTACTATATAATTCTCACTCATCTCTCTCTCTCTCTCTCTCTCTCTCTCTGCCCCCTCCCTCCCTATCCCACCTTCTCCCATTCCCTACTCTCTCTCTCTCTCTCTCTCTCTCTCTCTCTCCCCCTCCCTCTCTCCCCATCCCACCCTCTTCCATCTCCTACTCTCTCCCTATCCTCTACTCTCTCACACTCTCTACCCTCTCTCCCTCTCTCATTCCCTCTCTCCTTCCCTCTTTATTGAAATTTAGGCTTACAAAGTGCATGCACACTATAGTGCATACATGCTAGGTAAGCCTAAATTTAAAATTTCTTTAAATAGCTTGTGCATGCTATAGCGCATCCATGCTATTTAAAGCTTTGGATTCTACCAATCTTAAGCATTGGATTTTCCGTGGGGATTCAACCCAAATGTTTGGAGTCTCTAAATTAGTCTAAGACATGTTTTTTGGAAAACATAGAAAAAATGATTAATTTTCCTTGTATTCTGTTCTTCAAGTTTCCTCATGGTTGAGTAACAATAACATTAGGTTACATGAAATTGTAGATCTCTATGTTATTTATATAACCATGTATTTTATTTCCAATTTGAACTATTTGAATTCTTTGAACTATAATTTCTTTTGAATTTATGTCCATTTTGTGTGAAAAACCAATGTGTACTAATTGGGGTGTAGATTTTAGCTTGTTCATCAAATTTTGAAACAATTTAGTTTTTTAGAAACTAGACTCCATTCTACACACTTCAAAAAAAAGAAGTTTTATGTTTAGATTAGTTTTCAATCATTTCTAGGGGGAGCACATAAACATTTCACATTTTTGGGATGTGTCCAATTACAAAAATCATTAAAAAAAAATTTAGATTATAAAATTACCTAAACAATCTAGGAGAAACTACAGAGTGTTAGGTAACTTTTGACTAGAGTGATTAAAAAATTCCAAAAAAAAATTAAAATTTTAGGGGGGCACACTTTTGCACTACATTATTGTTTTTCTGAAAAAATAATACCACTTTCTATGGCCCCCCTTTTTGAAGACCTAAAACTAAACCATTCTAAAAAAAATTAGTAGTTTAGAAACTAGATTCAAAGGACTAGTACATTTTTTTTGTCATATCTTAAAATTTTGAGCTTAAATATCTTCAAATTCTTGTCAAATTTTAGAAATTATTGATTTTGGAAAGAAAAAAAAAAGGCCACTTATACCCCCCTTTTGGCATCACAACTTGGTGCACTTATCCTTATATAGGCTATTAAGTTTTCAAATAATTGTAGGTCAACCTTTGGTAAAAGGGTTTGAATACAAACTATTTACAATGATTAGAAAGAAAATAGTAGGTTTTGATCTATGTGACTAAAACTCACTTTTACAGGTTCAGCTCTTTGTTCAGTCCTTATGTTGACTCACTGATAAGCCCTCCATTGTCATCTTTGATCTTGATTCGCTTGGAAACCCTTTGAGTAATCAGTCTACCCTTCTCAAAAACACTTAAGTCTCCTACTCAGATTCACTTATCAATATCATCATCATTTCTCCAAGGTTTCTCCTTTAGCTTTGTATTCACTCACACACTTGTGCATTTCTGATCCACCTCTTTCTATGTGTTGCTTTTTCATATATTTATACTCCTTGGTTATTTTGTTGGCCTCTATACCTCTTTAAATAAACAATTCTTGCTTTACCATTTTCCATCACCATTATAGATCTTAGGGTTTACAATAAGGTCCATCTTGATTCAATGTATTTTTCCATCATGTTGATCATTCTCTAGAAACTTCTCTGGAATCCATCCATTAGGTCTTTACCTAATCCTCTCCTTGAATTTAATGTTGTTTAGATTGTGGTGACTAATCAAAAAAGTACTGTACATACTTGCATGCCATGGCTGACATTGTAGCCAATATATGGCCAACATATGGCTAACATGTTGTAACCCTAAAATGGCATAAAATAATTGTATAAAAGGGTTTTGGGTTAGGTATTTTCATTATGTTGTGATGTGAAATTGCTTCTTGCAGCGGTATTGAGCTGTAAGGGATTATGGATTGTAATCAGGTTGTAATCACTAGATTGTGATAATATTGGACTTGTAATTTGGTGGATGTAGCCCAGGGATTGGGTGAACCACATTAAATATTGGTGCCTTGTGTTCATTTTTGTGTGATCTATTATTTTGTGTTATTGATTATATTTGCATGTAGTTTTTATTTATGTCTGTGGTTTTATCCAAACAAGTGGTATCAGAGCCTAGTTGTCTTTTAGTTATCCTCTATAGGAAAGTCTCACAATTAAGTGGGAGTAATGGAAGATGAAGGTAAGTTGAGGGTTGATAGGTTTAATGGGAAGAAGTTTTAGTTATGGAAGATGCAAAAGGAAGACTATCTTTATTAGAAGGATTTATGGAAGCCGTTGGAAGGAAAAGTCAATAATCAGGGATCCATGTCAAATGATGAATGGGATCTTTTGGATAGAAAGGCACTTGGAAGCATTGGGTTATGCCTGGCACTATCAGTGGCATTTAATATTACAAAAGCAAAGATGATAGAAGAGTTGATGAAAACCCTAGCAACACTGTATGAAAATCCCTCCACTTCAAACAAGGTATTTCTCATGAAGCGTTTATTTAATATAAAAATGGAAGAAGGTGGATCTATTATAGATCATTTAAATGAGTTTAATACTATTACTAGTCAGTTATCTTCTATGGGTATCAATTTTGATGAAGAAATTAGGGCTCTCTTGATTTTGTGTTCTTTGCCTAAAAGCTGGAACTGCTTGGTAATGGCAATGAGTAATTTTGTTCTTGGATATAGTACCCTAAAATGTGATGATGTGATTGGTATTGTTTTGAGTGAGAAAACTTGTAGGAAATCCTTAGGTGGATCTACATTAGGAAGTGCTTTGAATGCACAAAGCAAGAGAAGAATGACTTAGAGAGGAAGTAACTCTGGCAATTATGGGAAATCAAGAGGAAAGTCAAAGGGGAAGATGTCTCAATTGAGAGGATTGAACGACTATTGGTACTGTGAGAAACCAGGTCATAAAAAGAAAGATTGTTGGAATCGAAAGAAAAACTTAGGAGATAAATCAGATGGAGACAAGGAGGAAAATGTGGTAAGTAACAAATCCAAAGAGGATGCTTTGCTTCTATCTTTAGAAAGTGTTGATGATTCATGGGTTTTAGATTTTGGTGCTTCATTTCATGCTACACCTCATAGAGGTTATTTCATTGATTATGTCCAAGGGGATTTTGGGCTTGTTTATTTGCGGGATAATGAACCCTATTAGATTGTTGGAAAGGGAAAAATTAAGATTAAGTTGTAGAATGGGAATCATTGGCTACTACATGAGGTAAGACATGTTTCAAGGATGAGTAAGAATTTAATTTCAGCTAGGCAGCTCGGTGATGAGGGTTGTGTAGTTACTTTTTAATGATAAAAATTGGAAGGTTTCAAAAGGTTCTCTTGTAGTAGAAAAAGGTGTGAAAGTAGGAACCTTATATCTTTGTACAGGTCATATTATTCATTCTACTTTGATTATTTTAGAGAAAAATGAATGTTCAAGACCAATTGTTGCAGTTGAGTAGGGAGAACAAATAGCTGATGTAGATTCTGATACAACACTGTGGCACAACAAAATTGGGCACATGAGTGAGAAAGGTATGAAAGTACTTCATTCAAAGAAAGTTTTACCAAGACTAAAATGTGTTGATATGGATTTTGTTGAAAGTTGTGTGTATGAAAAACAAAAGAGAGTGAGTTTTGTAAAGACTGGGAAGGAAAAAAAGAGAGGAGAAATTAGAGCTTGTGCATACAGATGTATGGGGACCGGCTTAGGTATCTTCCCTTGGTGGCTCTCATTATTCTGTTACATTTATTGATGAGCCAACTAGAAAAGTATGGGTTTATTTCCTTAGATATTAATTTGATGTATTTCAAACTTTTAAGAAATGGAAATGCTTGGTTGAAAATAAGACTAGTAAGAAATTAAAATGTCTCAGACCTGATAATGGTGGTGAGTATTGCAGTCATGAATTTGAAGATTATTGCTCCACTAATGGTATTCATAGACATAAAACTATTCCAAGGACTCCACAAGAAAATGGAGTGGCTAAATGCATGAATCAAACTATAATGGAGTGCGCAAGGAGCATAAGGTTGCATGCTGAGTTGCCCTTACACATGTGGGTGAAGGATGTCAATATTGTTGTATATTTGATTAATAGAGGTCCCTCTACTCCTTTGGGATGTGGTATTCCAAAGGAGGCATGGACTGGTAAGAAGGTGGGTTATTCTTTTCTTAGAACCTTTGGCTGTGAAGCATTTGCTCACATAAATTCTAAAAATAGAACCAAGCTAGAAGCTAAGTCAAAGAAATGTGTATTTGTTGGATATGGCATTAATGAATTTGGTTATAGGCTTTGGGATTTTGAAAATTAGAAAATTGTAAGAAGCCGTGATGTCATATTCAATGAGAAAGTGTTGTACAAAGATCTGTTCGAGCAACATGAGAAGAAAGAAGATGATTATGTAGTGTTGGATGATACTCCAAAAGTTGATGTTCCAGCCATTCCTCATGATGTGCAACAACCGCAACAACAAATAACACTGGTGAATGTTAGATGGTCAAAAAGGAAAATTAGACCTCCACAAATATTTTCTCCCTTTCTGTATTCTATTCTACTTACTAATGCTAGTGAACCTAAAAGTTATGATGAAGCTATGTAGGTAGATACTAAGATTTAATGGGAGTCTGCAATGAAAGATGAAATTGATTCTTTGCTAAAGAATAAGACATGGGATTTGTGCAAGTTGCCTATAGGTAAAGGAGCTTTACAGAATAAGTGGGTTTACAAGTTGAAAGAAGAGGAAGGAGGTAAAAAAAGATTTAAAGCTAGGTTAGTTGTAAAAGGATTTGCATAGTAAAAGGGAATTGATTTTGATGAGATATTTTCTCCTGTTGTTAAAATGAGTTCTATCCATATTGTTTTAAGTCTTTTGGCTACTAAAGATTTGCATTTAGAGTAGCTTGATGTTAAAACATGGTGATTTGGATGAAGAAATATATATGGCTTAGCCACAGGGTTTTTGAGGTCAAAGGTAAGGAGAACTTAGGGTGCAAATTGAAGAAAAGTTTATATGGCCTGAAGCAAGCACCTCGACAATGGTATGTAAAATTTGATAGTTTTTTACATAAGCGTGGATATAATAGGTGTCATTCAGATTACTGTGTTTATTTTAAGATGTTGGATGATGATAGCTACCTTATTTTATGCTTATATGTTGATGATATGCTTGTAGATGGGTCTAACATTGATCATATTAAGGGGCTAAAAAACCAGTTAGCACATGCATTTTCTATGAAGGATTTGGGGGTAGAAAAAAAATCCTTGGTATGAATATTTGCAGAGATAGGAAGAACATAACATTAATACTATCTCAGGCTGATTATGTTGAGAAGGTGTTGCAATGTTTCTCTATGGAGAATGTTAAAGCCCTTAGCACACCTTTACCTGGTCATTTGAAGTTGACTAAGGAGATGTGTCCCAAGACACAAGAAGAGGAGGATAAGATGTCCAAGGTACCCTATGCTTCAGCTGTAGGAAGCTTGATGTATCCTATGGTATGCACTAGGCTAGATATTGCACATGTAGTGGGAGTCGTTAGCAGGTATATGAGTCATCCAAGAATTGAGCATTGGAATGCAGTCAAATGGATTCTTAGATATTTGAGAGGCACATCCAATAAATGTTTACACTTTGGGGGCTCTGCTACTGATTTATAGGGCTATGTTGATTTGGATTTTGCTAGGGATATTGATACTAGGAGGAGTACTACAGGTTATGTCTTTACTGTTGGTGGCACAGCCATGAGCTTGGTTTCTAGGTTACAGAAGATTAATGCTCTATCCACTACAGAGGAAGAGTATGTTGCTACTACAGAGGTAGCTAAGGAGATGATATGGCTTTAGTTCTTCTTGGAAGAATTGGGACATCCTCAAAAGGATAATTATGTATTCATAGATAGTTAGAGTGCCATTCATCTTGCAAAGAATTCAGCTCTGCATTCTAAGACCAAACACATATAGTTGTGGTACCATTTCATTCGGTTAGTTTTGGAGGATGGACAGTTAAAGCTAGAGAAGATACATACCAATGACAATCCAATAGATATGTTGACAAAGGTTGTAACAAGGGAGAAGTTGAGCTCCTCTTCAGCTTTGGTTGGTCTTCTAGAATCAACATAAATAAAAGAACAACAAAGCCTAGGGTGGTTTTATCCAGTGGGAGCCCCATGTGGTAGTGGTATTGCTACAAGATTAGTCTCCAAGTGGGAGATTGTTAGATTATGGTGACTAATCAGGAAAGTACTGTACATACTTCATAAGTGGTTGACATTGTAGCTAACATATGGCTAACATGTTGTAACCCTAAAATAGCATAAAGTACTTGTATAAAAGGGTTTAGGGTTAGGTATTTTCATTATGTTGTGATGCAAAATTGATTTTTTTGGTGTTATTGAGTTGTAAAGGATTATGAATTGTAATAAGGTTGTAATCACTGGATTGTCATGATATTGGACTTGCAATTTGGTGGACATAGCCCAAGGATTGGGTGAACCATGTTAAATCTTAGTGCCTTGTGTTCATTTCTATGTGATCTATTATTTTCTGTTATTGGTTACATTTGCATGTAGTTTTTATTTATGTTTGTGGTTTTATCCTAACATTTAATGATCCATCTCATCAATCTTATCTTCAATACATTTTACATCTAAGACCAAGAAATCAACTGAGTTGGTTGGGAATCATGATTTTCTTGAATTTATTCTTATACTATCACTCTGCAATCTCTAAATTTTGACACTCAATCATCACTAAATTACTTGGCCACTATAAAGCTTTTGGCTCAACATCAACTATCTTTCTCAGTTGATACTAATGATCGGTCAACACTAGATTTACTTGGCACTAACTGTAGCTTAGTTGAGACTAGCATCACTCAAAATTCCATAGCCTTTTACTCTATTACTAGGCCACACTTAGCTTTCTTGAGATATATAATCCCTTTACTTTATCAAAGTCTATCTAATCTAATGTCCATTATAACTCCCTTTTCTTAAATCAACTTTTCCTCTAGGTGCCATTTTTATGAGAAATTTCTCAAATTCTCTTCATCAATTAAATAGATATGACATTTATATTAGGTAGAAATATGTCTTATCAATAGATTTGACATCAATGAAAAAACAACAATTGTTCCAATTGTAAGTTTCCAATAATCTCCCTCTTTGGCATTGATGGCAACATCTCAATATGTAGCAATACAACTTGTTACCATACAATCCAAAAGAGTTCACTTTCATTCTCTTTTTTGAATTTCTCCCTTAAAAAAATTTCTCCTCCTTTGTATATGCTTTCAATGTCTCCCTCTTTTAACATCAATCTTTATCCACTTGTTTGTAGTATCCCTCTCTCCATAGTAATCTCTCACTCTTTAGTAATCTATCCCTCTTTAGTAATCTCGCCTCCTTTGACAACAATGCCAAAGATATTTAGTTGTCTGAGCTTCAAATTCTTTATAAATCTTAATTATATAGATTTTACATGTTTGGCTAATCTATGCCATCTATCTATGACTGATCTGTTATGTTGTATTGAATTATATACCTTAGGAATGCCCAAAAGTAGAGTTGTATTACATCATTGTGTAGGATATTGTGATTTAGCATATGTGATGCAATGCACCTTGTCTTCTTAAGAAACTTTGTTTAGGGGAATCACCTCTAGTTTACCACTAAGAATATTCTAGCTTCACTCCTTTATCTTGAACTAATTCCCTCAAGTAGTGATTCTTGATAGCAATGTGCTTAGGCGTAGTGTGCATCACTAGATTCTTTGTAATTTTGATAGCACTTGTATTATCATAATAGATAACCACATGATCTATACTTTCTTCTTTAGTTCCTTTCTATAATTTCCTAATCCATATTATGTTTGAATAGTTCACTATAGCTACCACATACTTGGCTTCCACTATTGATTGGGAAATATAATTCTACTTCTTTCTTGTCCATGAAACCACTCTCTTTCCTAGAAAGAATGCACCTCCACTAGTGATTTTTCTATCATCAATATTTCCTACCCAATATGAGTCTGTGAACACCTCTATTTCAAATCTATCACTTCTCTTCAAATATAATCCATAGTTTTATCTACTTTCAAATATGTCATTATTTTTTTTACAACCATCATGTGATTCTCTTTAGGATTTTTTGAAAATCTAACAACTATCCCAACTACCAAAGCAATATCTGGTCTATTGTGAACAACATATTGTAGTTTTGCAATCATGGATTTGTATAGGGTCTAGTTAACATTAGTAGAATCATCATTTTTAGATTGCTTATGTCCTACTGACATAGGTGTACTCACTAGCCTTGAATCTTCCATACCAAAATTCTTTAGTATCTCCTTGATATATTTGGATTGTGTAATGAAAATACCAAACTTCATTTGACATATAATCCAAAAAAGAATTTGTTTTCACCAAACATAGATATTTCAAATTCATTCATCATTTCATCTACAAATGATTTTCATAATGATTCTCTTCCTTCAAATATAATATTTTAGATAACAATACTTCATTGTTCTTACCATTCTTCAAATATAGGTTACTATTATCATTATTCTTTCAAAACCAATCTTCACCAAAGAGTTATGTAATCTTTCATACCATTCTCTTAAGGCTTCTTTAGTTTGTAAAGGCACCTGTTTAGTTTACATACCATGTTCTTCTTGTCTAGATCTACAAATCCTTTAGGTTGTTCAATGTACACTTTGTCCTCAAGTATACCATTTAAAAATGTAGATTTGACATCCATTTGATAAACCTTCAAATTCTTGTAGGCTGAATATGGAAGCAAAGTTTTGATTCCTTCAACTTTTTCCACAAGAGAAAAAGTTTCTCCATAACGAACTCCTCCTTCTTGGGCATATCCTTTACATACTAATCTTTCCTTGCTTATTGTTACTTCACAAATCTCATTGAGTTTGTTCTTGAAAATCCATTTTGTTCCAATGACATTATTGTCTTTAGATCTTGACACCAGAGTCTAAGTATTGATTTTCTCAATCTATTCAATTTCTTTGTTCATTTGCCTGAATCCAATCTTCATTCTCCAAAGCATCTTTCACTATTTTGGTCTCAAATTCATAGAGAAAGCATGTGTTTCTTTTCATAACACTTGATTCAACATCACCAATGATTTGTTTAGGTTCATGATGTCTTCTCATATATTTTTCTACCATAGGTAGTTTCCTTCTTTGTTCTTCTACTAGTTCATCTTGAAAATTAATCTCAAGCTCATTTTCTCTTCCTTGTTCAAGTTTAGGTTCATGTTTTGCATGCTCAACATGTGCTATCTGACGGTCGACATTCCCTATTTGTGACTTGACATCTTTAGTCTATTGCTTGACACTCGCTCTCTACTATTTAGCAATCTGTATTTAAACTCCATCATTCCTTGTTTGGTGGGAACTTGTAGGTTGATTTTCTTGTTCATTTTGAGTTGGGAGCATCATCATCCACATAGATGAATGTACTATAGTTTTCAGATTCTTCATTACATGAAGTGTCACTTCTTTCTACAAACTCATCAATTTTCACATTTGCACTTTCCACAATTTTGTTAGTGTTAGAGTTCAAAGACTTATAAAAAATTCTTTTGATGGAATAACCTTGGAATATGTCTTCATCAATTTTTTTAGCAAGATTTCTATTCCTATTATCTTTCAATATATAGCATCTACTTCCAACTATTTTGAAATATTTCTCATTAGGAGCATAACCATACCATAGTTCTAAAGGTGTAGAATTTGTACCTTTCTTGACTTGTACTCTATTCAGGGTATAGGAAATAGTACTGATTGCTTATCTCCAATATTTATTTGATACGCTCTTCTCCATGATTAATGTTCTCGCATAGTCTATTATTAATTTGTTCCTTCTTTTAGGTATTCCACTTTGAGGAGGGGTCCTTGGTACTAAAATCTATCCTTTAATTCCTCTATCATTGTAGAATGTATTGAACTCATTGGAAATGAATTCACCACCTCTATTAGATCTCAAGTACTTTAGACTCATCCATATTTCTTTTTCAACTCTGGCTAAATACCACTTGAGTAACTGAAAAGCATCAGATTTAACTTTAGGAAACATCATAGTCAACATCCTAGAGTACTTATCAACAAATAGAATGATACTTATCTCCGCAATAACTTTCAACATCAATGGGTCCACATAGGTCAGTATGAACTAATTCCAAAATATCATTAGTAGTGTATGTTTTTCTCTTAAAACTAGACTTGGTAATTTTTCTCAATTGATATTGTTTACACATAGCATTTTTAGGCTTCTTTAGTTTAGGAAACCCTCTTACTTTCTTCATCTTACTAATGTTCACCAAATTGTCAACATTTACATGACATAGTCTCTTGTGCCATAACCACATCTTCTTGTTGTGCAAGAAAACATGTCTCATTTTATAAATCTAAATAGAACAAGTTACCCCTTGTCTATTCACCACTTCCAACTAGCTTATCATCAACATCATGTATATTGGAATTCAACTTTGTAACCTTATTTGTTCAGCTCTGAAACACTCAACAAATTATAGTTAAGTCCTTCAACCCAATAAACATTGTCACATGTTATCTTGTCAGTCAATTGTATAATATATTTACCTTTCAAAAAACATGAGATATCATTACCAAATCTAACACATCCACCTTTGTATGGACCAATATCTTCAAATTTATCTTTATCACTAGTCATTTGATTGGAGCGTCCACTGTCAATTATCCATGTCACTTTTGTTCACATATGAGATTAATGTAGTTTTCTCATCTTGATTAGAATCTTCTTTCATAGCAACATAGAAAACTTCATCATCGTTACTCTCAGATCCATTGTCAGTTTCCTCTTTAGAAATATAAAAATATTTCTTATCTATTTCATCCTTGCTTCTCTTGTAGTCTTTTTCATCACTTCTTCCTTTGTACTTTCTTTCCTTCCTTTCATCCTTATCCTCTTTTTCAGGACATCTAATAATAATATGACTAATTTTTTTGCATGAAAAAAAAAATGAGAGGTATTTTACCTTTGTATATACCTCTTCCTCTACCAAATCAATTTTCAATAAGGGCTTTAAGTTCATCAATCTCATCATCAGAACTATCACTATCACTCTTCTCATGTTTTCCTTTATTTTTGTTAAGAACTAGTTGTGACTTAAATGCAAATTTAATGGTAGCAAGTGTGTAGTTATCAAAACTAGACATCTCAAAATTATCATCTCTACCAATTACACCTTCTTAGGTCAAAGGATTACCTAGTGTACATCTTAGTTCTTGGATTGTAGATACTCTAATGGCATATATAAGAGGTAGAGTCTTCAATGCCTTAGTTATCACTATTTCATCTTTGATTTCTCTATTTCCACCTTGAATAGCATTAGAAACCTCTTGAACTCTTGTGCAGTATTGTAATATATGCTCACCTTCCATCATTCTCATGTCATCAAATTTACTTGTTAGGATTTCTTATTTGGCTCTCAAGAAATTGTCATCACCTCCATATATGGTCTTGAATTTTTCCCACATATTCTTTGCACTATGAAATTATTTTAGGTCATCAAACTCAACATAGATTAGGGCTAAGAAAATCTCCAACATTACTTGGTTGTGTTTTAGTGTTTTTTTTTATGAGCAGTTAGAGGAGTAGTTGTTAGCTTTACATACTCATTGTCTAGAAGGTTAACAACAACATCATTGATACTAGATATGTTCAACCTCATCAAGGTCTACCATGCAAGAAAGTACTCCTTGTTCAAGTTGGGTACATCTCTCTTATGAGTCATGATCTGTAGCTTCAAGTAGCTTCAAAATTTTCTCTGTAAGAGCTAAGCTCTGATACTAATTTTTTGAAATGTTTACAATAAACAAGAGGGGTGACATGTGAATAATTTAGTCAAGGTCTTTAAATACCACTTGAACAATCTAAATAAAAACACTTATTGTTCTATTTTTCCTATTGTTGCTCGATCTCTACTCTAAAAATATCTTAAACATAACTTGCTTTTCATAATGAAAACATTATCAAATGTAAAACATATAAAGAATTCAACATAAATTTTGACACTAGGATTTTATGTGGAAATCTAATTTGGGAAAAACCACCAGTACCATGTCACTATTTTTCACTCTCTTGAAGTGAGCCTTGTTAGGAGTCAACCTTGTTAAATGTTACAAAACACATTGTTAAGTGTGATCTTGTTAAAGGATTTAATCACCCTATTAAGAGTGGCCTAGTCAGAGGAATTTGATCATTCCATTTAGAATGTCACCTTATCAAAGTATTTATAAATATTGTTAAGTCTTCCAATGATTGTTAGATCAGCTTTTATTAAAAGGATTTCAATACAAACTATTCACAATGATTAGAAATACAATTGTAGGTTTTGATCTATGTGATTACAAGTCACTTTTGTGGTTTAGTTCTTTGTTTGGTCATTATGTTGACTCACTGATAAGCCTTTCATTGTCATATCTGATCCTAATTTTCTTAGAAACCCTTCAAGAAATTCCTCCACTCTTCTCAACAACATTTAAGCCTTCTTTTTAGATTTACTTATCAATATCACCATCATCTCTGTAGGATTTCTCCTTTAGCTTCACATTCACTTACACACTTGTGCATTTTTGATCCACCTCCTTCTGTATGTGCCTTTTTCATATACTTGCACTCAATTTTTTTTTGGCTCTATACTTCTTTAAATAGGAATCTTTTGCTTTACCATCTTCTGTCACCACCATAGATCTTAAGGTTTATGATCAGGTTCAGCTTGATTCATTGTATTTGTCCATCTTCTTCATCATCCTCTAGAAAATTATTTGGAATATGTATATTAGGTCTTTACCTAATCATCTCTTTGAATTTAATGGTCCAACTCATCAATCTGATCTTCAACACACTTTCCATCTCTCAAAAAATCAATCGAGTCAGCTGGGAATCATGATTTCCTTTAATTTATTGTCATACTGTCACCTAACAATATCTAAACTTTGACACTAGGTCATCACTAAATTACTCAGTTGTTGTAAATTTTTTTTCTCAACATCAATTATCTTTTGCAATCAATACTAATGCTCAATCAACACTAGATTTACTTGGAACTAATTGTAGCTTGGTTGACACTACCATCACTTGACATTCCTTAGCATTTTACTCTATTGTTTGAGATGGGTTAGCTTTCTTGGCATAAAAAATCACTTTTCTTTATAAGAGTCTATCTAACTAAATGTCCATTGTAACTCCCTTTTCATAACTCAACCTTTTCTCTAGGTGCTATTGTTATGAGTGATTTCTCAAATCCTCTCCATCAATCAAATAGATATGACATTTAGATTAGGTAGCAATATGTCTTATCATGAGATTTGGCATCTATGAAAAAACAATAATTGTTCGAATTGTAAGTTTACAATATATGCATGCTCTGCACTACTCAAAAAAATCAAGGTCAGTTTCATACAAAGCCTTCATCTCATTAAAATCAATAAATTCAACCTTCATCTTGGTCAAAAAAGATATTTTTCTACTCAATGCATCTACAAATCGATTAGTGACTTCTCTCTTATGCTTGATCACAAATGTGAAATTCTCCAAATAATCAACCCACTTGATATGCCTCTAATTTAATTTATGACGACTTTCCAAATATTGTAAAGTCTTATGATCAGTATACAAAATAAACTCCTTGGTTACTAAATAATGTCCCCACTTCTTTAAATATTGAATAGGGTATGTGCAGGATCATGGTGTACCAAAAAGTGGTAATTTGAAAAATCGTTAGTTCTGAAATATTTCAAAGCATTTCAAAATCTATTCCAACTTTTTTTGCACCCACCCTAATACTAAATGGACAAAACATGCTATAAATGTGCTTTTGGCCTATTTTTATGTGATTTTTACTTCAAACATATAGCTAACAACTTTTTTTTCACCAAAATTTGATGAAACAAAAAGGGTTTCTTAAGAATGTTCTTATCTTTCCATAAATGTAAGGTTTGTCAAATTATGAGTTTAGTAAGTAATTATTACTTAGTTTCTAATGGAGTTATGTATAAAGTGTTGACAAACACGCTACTTGGAAAAAAACTATATCTTTCAAATGGTACAATATTTTTTAAATCTAAAAGATGCATCACATTCTATGTTTCTTCTACTATGAGGGGAAAAATGAAAATTTGAATTTTATAGAGTTTTGAATTAGTTAAGGTGGTCAGACACGAGAGTTTTTTATTCTAAAAATACTAAAGTCAAAAATTAATTACTAATTATTAATTAAGAATAAAAATACCCAAAAATATGTGTCACATCCAAGCATGAGTCTACTACTTATATCTAGAATATTATTAAAAAATATTATCATTTGATTTTGATTAAGGTGGTTAGAAAGAAGTCTACTTCTTATTTTTGTAATATTGCTTTAAGATTCAAAATTTTGACCTATCAATTTTTAATTTTTTAAGATAAGTCCTAGTAGTTTAGAAACTAGATTCAATTTTCTAGAGATTCTTTCTCTCAACTTTTTGATATAAAGTTGATAACAAGTAGAAAATTTCACATCAAGTTGACATAACCCTTATTTTTTGATTTTTTATTGCCACTTAAGAGCATAGTTTGGTTGACCATGATCTTGCACATACCTAACAACAACATAGAAATATTGATTATATATAGAATACTTCATTTTTAGTGTTATTTAACTTCTCACTAAAGAATGTAATAGGTTTACCATCTTGACTCAAAACAACTCCAATAGTACTATCACTTGCATCACATTCCATTTGAAATACCCTATTGAAATCAGAGAAAGCTAACATTTGTAATTTAATAACCTTCTACTTCAATATTTTAAATCTCTTATCAGTACCATGTGTCCACTTGAATTCCTTTTCATACCCTCTCATTGTCTTAGTCATAACATTACAAATTGAACAAAAATTTTTTATGATCAAAACTTGCCAATCCATCAACTGATCTAACTTCACCAACATTCTCAAGTGGAGGCTAGTCAAGAATTTATTTTACCTTCTTAGGATCCATCTTCAAACCATCATCATAAATTTCAAAAACCAAGGTACAAAATCTTATCTTTAATGAATGAACACTTCTTCAAATTAATCTACAACTTTTCTTCTTTCAATCTCTCCAACATTTGCCTAATATGCAATAAATGTCCTTCCCTACACTTATTGAATATAAGAATATCTTCAAGGTAGAAAATCACCAACTTACCCATGAATTTATTCAAAAGTTGATTTATCAACCTCATAAAAGGACTTGGCACATTATTTAAACCAAAAGGAATAACCAACAACTCATACAACTCCTCTTTTGTCTTGAAAGTAGTTTTACATTCATCAACTTCTTTGATTCTAATTTGATGATAGCCAATCTTAAAATATATCTTGGTAAAATATTTTTCACTAGTTAAAAAATCCATTGTATCATCTATCTTTGACATAGGAAACCCATCCTTTACTATGATGATATTAATTTCTTTATAATTTGTACACATTCTTCATTCTCCATTATTTTTAGTTGCTAGTACAATAGGTATTGTACATAAACTCAAACTATATTTGATCAAACCTTTTTGAAATAATTCATGAATTTTCATATTAAATTCTTCATTCTTAGTTAAAGTCAATCTATAAGGTTATTTGGTTGACAAAATAACCTAAGGAATTAGGTCCATACAATGACTTACACTCCATGTAGGTGGTAAACTATTAGGCACATTATCCAAAATATTCTCCTTATACTTGGTATGTAATTCTTCAACTTCTATTGGAACTCAATCAACACTATCATCACTTGATGTATTAAGAATTATAGTAAAAAAAAACTTTTTGTTTCCTTGCATCTTTGAAAAACTAATTTCCATTCACCAGGAAAACCCAAACTATTGTACAATGATATTCATATGGTTTCTCTATTAAAAGTAACAATACTTGTCTATTTCCATTAGCCTAAATGGTATAGTGATTTAATCTCGTGTTATGTACTACTTCTCTATCATACTACCAAGTTCTACCCAAAAAAATATGACAGCAATGCATAGGCATGATATCACACAAGACTTCACCATAATATCTCTTGAATCTTAAATTTTAGAAGGCCTTTTTCACTTAACAATAATTTATGCTTATTGCTGATTTCAGCAATATGTAATAGTTTAGGATGTTTCAACCTCTTCAACTATAATGTGTTAATTGACACCCTTCATGGGAGGGAAATTTGCTTCAAGTGATGGTAAAAAAAATCACACAATATAATCCTAAAAAAATTCACTCACTTACAATGTGTTAATCAAGTCCTCTAATGCCAAGTTTTCTGAGCTTCCACTATTAAATATTACCTTGAAACATCTATCTACAATCATGCATTTGGTATTGAGTAGAATTCTTCTTTAAATAAGTTCCTTATCATCTTTCTTATTCCACAAGAATCTCCTTATCATCAGGTTCCTTCCATTTTTAGGTTCATTAGGTGGACTCAAAGATTCTTCTTAAGCTAATGTATTTCTATTACTACTCCAAGTCTTCTTCTCAAATTAAGTACATTCAAAGTCTCTATGACCATCTCCATACTAAAAATAATTTCCATAGAATCTTTCTCTACTGTAACCACCTCGATAAGAACTACTTATTCCTTGATGTGAACTACCACCTTTCCACTTGGTTTGTCCTTTGTCTTTTCCTTTCTATTCATATTTGTTTTTATCTTGTAAGTTATACCATCATATCTCATATTTTCTTCATAAGATCTACCTCTTCCTCTTTGTCTCTTCTCACACCTCTTTATCAAAACCTCTTTAGTCCTCAAAGAATACTAGTATGTTTCCTTCACATTAACTATTTTCACATGATTGGTCTCATCTTGAATTGATGTCCTTAAGTCATTCAAGTATCTAGAAACTTTTTTTGATCTTATATTGGTTTTTGACAAGTGAGTGTTAACACATTTAAGTTATTTACTTAGTTCATGCCGAACAAGTAGTACATGCCGAGCACAAACATGTATATTATAGGGCATGTTAAGTCCACAGTGAGTGTTGAGTCACTCATATGTCAAGTCACTCAAGTGCCGAGTAGACAGTATATGCCGAGTGATTTAGAAGCTAAGGGAATAGTGGATGCTGACTGATATAGATGCCAAGTCACAACAAAAAGGTTAGTGTATACTGAGCATCAAAGACTTTAGGTGTCGAGCAAGACAGTTTTGACATATTTGTTTGTAATGGCACAAACAACTATGTAAACCATTTTTGAGCTGACTTAAAGATGAATTATGATATTTTGGAGATAAAGATGAATCTTAAGTTGGATTCTCAATAAAATTACATGTAGCCAATCATAAAATGGGAAGGATTAAGTGGAAAAATGGATGAATCTTAGTTGTAGATTCATACCTAAACCTAAGTCACCAAAGTCTTCTTAAACCCTTAACTCTTTAGCGAGGGTGTGAGGTGTTGAAGCAGAGTATAGAGAATTTTGCATGCACAAATAGAGCATTCATGGTGGCTAAGGAGTTATGAAGTGAGATTACATTGCAGAATGAATTAGAGTAGAATAGAGGAAAGAGAAGAGTATAAAACAAAGAGACATCTAATCAAGAAGGATCAAGAAGACATCAGTTCAAATGAGATTTTTTATTAGGTGAACAAGTGCTAACTGAAGGATCAATGCTGAGACATTCTAATAAGTGATTTCAGTGAAAATCTCTTAATAGAGTAGTCCTAATAAGTTGTATTGAAATACTTTAACATGGTGCTTACTTAATTTTGAGTTAAATTCCTTTAGCAAGGCACACTTCTAACAAGGTGTTGAAATCCTCTAACAAGGTGAGACCTAACAATCTTTGTAAGCCTTTAATAGGGCAGGCCTTTTAAAGGGTAGATCATGTCTCATGATCAAAACATTGTAACCTTAATTGGATACACTTTATTACTATAGTAGTGAAGATTTGTGGGTGTCATGCCCACCCTAGTTTTACCTTCTCATTGGAGGGTTTCTAGGTAATCATATCTGGTGTCATATGTGTGTGAATGTTTACTTGTTTATATGTTCTAGATGTACATGCCTTACATGTTATTTTAGTTTACTCATTGAATTTATGAGATGGATGTGTGGTGAAAGTTTTATGGGTCTAAGTTTTAACTACTAATTCACCCCACCCCCTCCCCCCCATAAGTTTACATCTCCTATTGTAATTCCAACAACTTTCTCAACTTCATCATCTACATGTCCAGATTTGATATTTAACTTGTAGAACTCCTTAATATAAGCCTTCATAGTTGTAACCTCCTACCTCAAGTTTTGCATTCTCCTTAATAAATTAACCTAAAAATCTACAAGGAGAAAATTCTTCTTCAATTTACCTACCATCCTTACTCAATTTCTAATCTTTTCTTTTCCTCTTCTTTTTCTATTTGTTTGCAAATGTTCCCTCTAAAGTGAAGCAAGACCCTTCAACTTGATAACTTCTATTTTCACCTTCCTATTATTAGAGGTTCTATCACACTCAAATAAATTCTCCATATCAAAGATCCAGTCCAAGAAGGCATTGGTATTCAATTTCCCATCAACAATGAGTTTAGAATTTTCTCTAGATAAAACCCTTAAAACCCTCTCTTCATCTTCTCCAATTTAAGGTTCAAGATTAGGTTCTGCTACTTCTTCATCACCACTAATATCATCAAGATATACTCCTCACTTTTGAGATATTTCAACAACACAGATAATGTGGCTATGATTTGTCTCAACATCTCCATAATAGAATTTTATGCATTTCCTTTACCTCAAACAATCTGACAACATGTTCCTGTAAGATTGTAACCCTTTACAAGTTATAGGTCATAACTAAGATCTTCCACCCCACAACCAATCAAACTAGGGTTCTCCACAATCCTAAAATTCACACAAACAAAACCTGACTCAGATACCACTTGATGCAAGGTATAGTGATAGCTAGGGTCAAAGGTTCAATAAATTACCATGCAACCTTAGTAATTTAATACAACATAAGGAAAATAATGAAGAAATAATGCTAGAAGGAGACAAAAAATAAATCTTTATTAATTTAGCAATTTAATCCATACATGCAAGGCTATAAGGCCTTTTGGGTTGCCATAAAATATGAAAAATTAATTATAGAATAGATTCTTCATGTAACACGCACAATCTATGATCTTCCAAACTCCAAGATATAACTCTACCTAGCCTTTACGTATTCTTTCTACATATTAAACCTAAGAATTGACCCCTTTATTTATACTTTCCAAAATGGCTTACAAAAGATTCCAAATTTGCATTCGATTAAGCAACGACCTAAAATAAGTCCACTTGCTTCCCAATGATCGACCCCATACATTTAATCTAGACCATGAATTACATACAAAAGTCATCTCTCAAGAATCAAACAGACACCTTGGTGAAGAAAAGAACAAGATGTTGAAATATTAGGAAAGGTAGGATGTTGAGAGGTAGATGAAAGTATCCTCAAAATTTTTTACGATTAAATAAATTCAATATTCACCTTAATTCCTCTACCACTCGGTAATCCTATATAACATCTACCAAATTAATTGTAATTGAAACTAACTTAACTAATTACACGTGCATCAATCATAAACTCATAAACATAAAAATTAACACTTTACACAATCTTATGATCACACAAAACACTTGGTCATAGGGAAAATTGTAGAGGGGATGGTATAAAAAAATCTATCACTACTATAGTAAGAGGGTTCCTTATTAGGGTTACAATATATTGTCACTTCTAGTGACTTGCTCTATTAGGACTATATAATCATATCTACTAGGATCTACCTTGCTCAAGGATTTTACAATAGTCCTCTAATTGTGTACTCAACTAAGATATTTACATAAAATAATGTTAGGTCGACCTTTTCCAAGGATTTAGAACTACTGCACTGATTAGAATGTAGGAGAAAGTTAACCTTGTAATAGAAACTTACTTTTCTTGATTAGATCCCTCTTCTTCTCACTCATATATCACCTTCCTTGATTGATCTGCAATTCCTCTCAATTCTTCTCAAATCTTTGATATCTAACATATGATACACTATGTACTTTACTCTATCATCGGCTTTCCTTTCACCCTTCAATACTTTTCTCAATAATAATAAAAACCTTTTAAATTATTCCATA
Source organism: Cupressus sempervirens (assembly GCA_028749045.1). Lineage (NCBI taxonomy): Eukaryota > Viridiplantae > Streptophyta > Pinopsida > Cupressales > Cupressaceae > Cupressus > Cupressus sempervirens. The sequence goes on from CM053793.1 coordinate 221,743,192, forward strand.
TAGGTTATTTTATAGTTTCCTTTTGCCTCTTTGCAATCTAACCTAATTAGGGTTTAGGAACTTTCCAAAATCCATCATTTATTGAAATCAACGGTCTACAATAAGCTATCATTTCATTCCTCCCCTTTCCTAGTTTCCATTGGTCTTTTCTACCTTATAATCATAGAAGATTCAATTAACATTATTGAGGAAATATTTGCAAATATTTACCTTGAATTGTGTAAACTAATTTTCACTTGGTATGATCATGTCTCATCAAATTTTGTACCAATTCAAACTTTCACATAGTCTTTATTTCACCCCATAAATATTATATTATTCGTGCTATCATTCAATATTATCTCTTCTCATCTATAACTATGTAGCTTGGTAATCTCTTTTCTTGGGACACTCTATCTATCTTGGTGAATGCTTCTTCTCAATGTACATTAAAATACTCAATAAATATTGAGCTCAAGTATAATTGTAAAACTCATTCATCTCTTCATTCTTTTCTCAAGAAATATCACGACTTAGTCACTATGCTCATTTTTAGTTGGATTTTTGACACTAATTGGTATTATGATTATACATGGAAGTAACAATCCCCCCTTTTGACATTAGTGAGAAAACATTATGCACAAAAATAAATACAACTCCCTCCATGCATATACATTTTGAAATGACCTAGTTTTCAAAATCTTTCTCAAAACTATTTTTATTTGCTATATTATATCAACTCTTGATAACTTTGTAAATAAACATAATACAAATAGATATATAGAAAAAAGTATATACTATCGCCCCTATTTTTACACTAACATAAAAATAGATCTAAACATATAAATAATTACATTGGATGCAATCCAAAGTGATTAAGAAAATCCTTGTGATTCTTCAATATAACTTCCAATGTATTGTCCCAATTGGACTTGATCAGGTCAATAATTTTCTTTTCTTTCCTTAGTTTGGTAGTGAGATCTATCATGTGATCAATAATAGATAAGTTCAAGGAAGCTATGAGATTCTTTGCAAATTTAATATGATCTTTCATCACCTCAACATGAGATAATATTAATTATTTATTTTTATTGATCTTTTCTCTCAAATTACTCTCTTCTTTTAACAATTCATGTTGAAGACTTGTAAGAAATATCACTCAGTTATAGTGTAGGGATGGTATACTTGGATTTGTTTTCAATTCACTACCACTTTCCTTCATATAATCACTAACCTTTTGAAATTTTCTTTTGACTTCACTTGTTAACTAGGGAATGCCACACAATTTTTGAAATAATAGTAAAACATTCTTCACAATTTTTTCCAATCTAGTATCATAGGTGGACAAAGAGACTTGGTGTATAGAAATTTCACTAGCAATTTTCTCCAACACTTGTTTCTCAAATTTCTTCTCTTCTTTCTCCATAAGCTTTGATTGTGTATCAATTTTTGGTGCATTAAGCTTGTCCAATTTTTATGAGTTGATAAAAAATGGTTGTCTTCTCATTCAATAGAATATCTGGAATATCTAGCATTATGTCCTTGACATCATCTACCACTTTTTTTTTTGTTTATGCTCTCTTCTTAGTCTTTTTTTCTCAGATTATTTAGCACATAACTCAATATATATTTCTATTTTCTCTTCATCCAAAGTATTTGGATAGTAGTTTGGTATAAAAACCACTTTATCTAGCGTTACAGGGTTAGACTTGACTTCTTGTTCTTCCTTCTTCTTATTCTTAATTTTTTGACTTCTTTCTTTTTGAATATATAATGCTTGTGCTTAGTGATACACTTTGTGGCATAGGAACTTAGAATTTTAGACATCTCTATTCGATTCCAATGACTTTCTTTGATTCATATCCCTTTTTTGTGAATAAAAAATAATAGAAGCTATAGTAAGTGCTACAAAAGGCTCTAACTCCAAGATAATTACTTCAATGATTATGTGTACTTGGAAAAACTTGTGCAATATGTCTCCAATACATCTCCAATTGCTCGAACATAAGTCCACAAATACAATCTTGGTGCTCCTACATACTAGTTTTCTGACTACCCTAGGATGCTCCTACTTCAATTTCCCACTTGAATTTGAATTTCTAAGTGACAATGGTTTAGTCTTTTAGATGTGTTTAGTTCACTTGTGTGTTTTCAATAATAATAGTGAAGAATGTCCTACTTTTGTACTCTAGAGTTTTCCTACTTCGAGAAAACCATTGTAATTGGGCCAAGATAATTTTAAGAATCCACATATAGAATTGGATGGGACTGCATTTAGAAATGATAATTTTGACAACCTAGACAATCTTCATACAATCTTTTTTTGAAGTCTTGTACGTAAAATTATTGCAATCAATGTCTCCTTCTTTGTACAAATTAGACGTTATTAGTTAAGGGGAATAAAACCTTGTAAATTCATGAAATCTTTGTGATATATTAGAAGTAGAGAACTAATTTCAAAGATAGGAAGCAAAAAACATTGGGATAAAGTGGGTGACCTCACAGTTGGACTGAATTTTAGGTCGAAATGTCAGCAACAGAAGTAGTTTTGGATTTGGTAGAAAATATCAAGTATCCACTTAGAATCTTATTATCCTACAAACTGGACAAAAAAACTTATGAGAACTTGGGAGAAAGTCATAATTCTTTTAATTATTAGATCACACAAAATTTTATTTCTCATCAATTGAAACAAAAATAATAGAGTATCTCATCCAAGCCAATTATGATTTTGTACAATCAAATGACATCTCAAGTGCATTGAACCAACATTATAATGAGTCATGGCACTACAAGTAACTTCTAGTTTACAAAAATATACAGTTAAAGCACAAGAAAATTGCTATTAAACTAATGTTTAAAAAAATACATGTATGTAAACATGAACTATAAAAGATGTGTGTGAGTTGAGAAAGATGAATTCAATGCTTGACATGATCATCAATCGTACTCCTATTACAAATTGTGGCATATCAATAAAATGGGAGAAATTGAAAAGAGGGGTATCCATACTTTACTTTGGCAATTTTGGGTATGTGTGAAGGGAACAATATTGCAAGATTATGTTTATACAATAAATTAAAGAGTAGGAAGAGAGAGATGGCAGAGTGTAATAGATAAGAAAACATTATGGTAAAATTTTTAAGTTTATTTTTATAGTTATATTTTTAAGACTTAATTAGATAGTATGTATGTTTAAAATTACATAAGTATAATTAGGTTTACTTCATGAGTAAATACTACAAAAAGACAACAATAGACATTTTTTTTCTTCCTCAACATAGTAGTTCAATGTTCACTGATATCTCATGTCTTAAATATCTCAAGAAATCTAAGAATGTCACTAATGTTTTAGTTTAAATGTTACTAAATGATGGTAGATTTAAATTATATCATATGAAATATATATATATATATATATATATATATATATATATATATATATATATTGTTGATATGAATCCCTTGTTTGACATTAGTTTGAATTGGACTATATTAATTATAGTTTCATACATTGATTTTTGGTATTAGTTTTACAATTATGTTCATCTTTATTGATACAATTTTATTACTTTTAAATCTTTTACAATTCATTTTAAAAGATTCTCTTAATTTCTAGAGGAAAATAATTTATATGAATCATATGATATATGAAAAGATTGCATTTTGAGTGAAATATATTTAGAATGTTTCAATCATGTTAAAGTTTGATATAAATAGTGTTCAATTTTTAATTTATTTTTTTAATATTTGATATACATTTAAGATAGATCTACATCCTATTCAACTTATAGGATAATCATTTAATAACACAAAAATATGTCTTACAAGGCCACCTACAATGTCATCATTTAATAAACTTATCTTTAGAGAGAGTACTTAATTAGATATATTTTAATTAGTGAATAAACCATAGATGCATAATTACATATTATAGGCTAATTATTTTGTCTATGGGCTCAAAGAAAGCTAGAACATTACCTAAAACTTAGATAATTTTAATTTTACCATAATCAGTTGTTCAACCCTTATCTTAAGAAACCTTGTCCATAATGAGTTCTACATTCGATCTCAAGTTTTCATAGATTACATAAGTACCTTCCTTAGTATGGAATTCGGTATACCTATTTTTAGCATTTTTGTTGTTCACTTTATTTGGCCCTTTGTGATTACACCTTGTAACAAACTCTAGCAAACTTTGAAGGAAAGGTTATGTTTCCTCTATATTTTGTAAATTTTCCCATGTTTGACCACAAGGATTCTCAAATACATTTACGATGGCAAGTCATCATAAAAAAGTTTTTCAAAGTTCCTCAAAATCTAGATGGTTAAAGTTACACACAAAGAAATATTGTGAAATGCTAATCTTTTGAATTCCTGAGATACAATAAAGTTACAATAGATAGAATTAATTATAAATTATTATGTTATTTATTCAAGCTTTTAATATAACAAAAAATAGTCTTAGCCTAAGAAATATTGCTTTCTCAACATTTTAAATAAATGGAAAAGGAGGAAAGAAAAACACCATTCCAAGGCCTTATACTAAAATGTTTTGGTAACTATTCATTCCATGAACCTATTATCATAAGAAAGGTCTCTAAAATTTTTTTTGGGAAGTTTTCACGTGACTCAAAGGGAATAGCTCTACAATTATAAGTCTCAAAGTTAGGGATGTCCATGCATTGAGAAATTACAACACTAATGATATTGTTGAGCAATCATTTAGCATGATGCTAATGACAAAAATGATCATGAATCTCTATCTTGAAAAGTTGATCAATGACCAACTCCAAGGTTCTAGATGGTTATTTTTCAACCTACTAGGAAGCTCAATTGATGATAAATGTAAATGTTCACAAAGAGGCCTTTTCTAGTATCTGTCAATTCTACACAACTTTACCAAAATGTATTAACAAAACCAACACATTTTTTTATTTTTCCATTTTATGATGAATGGAATTTCTAATCAATGAAACCATATGAACTCCTTTTCTAATCACCAATTTGAAAATAAAATAACGAGGATAGGGTAAGGAGAGATTAAAGTAAATTACTAAAAGGGGAAGTCCTAATGGACACAAGCCAAAGCAACAACATGTCTGTGAATTAAATTATCAAAAGGACCTGGTACCAAAAAATGAAATTAGGAGTAATGCTTCATCAACTCCACTAATGCAATCATTGATGGGAACTTTGATGGAAGACAAAATATACTTCATGATTCATCAAATTTTGCAGTAATGAAAAGTGCATACACATGAGGAAAAATAATATGCATGAATAATAGTCATCCTTTCTCTAGTTCACCACAACAATAGAATTTGTTAACATATGCAAAACACCATAACTAAAACATCACAAAATTACCATAAAACAATAAAACCATAGGCTCCATTACTATTCATGAACATAAATTCATAAAAAGAAACACACATTCTAGCAAGAAATACTACATAGAGAATAAGAGAACCAATAGCATCCCTTATTACATCAAAATACTAGCCATCAATACATATTACATTCATGTATTTAAAGTGTTCCCTCTCCTTAATATGATACTAGGAGTGAGAGTTCTTCTAAAACAAACAGTATCATAAAAACTAATAAAATAAAGCTAATTGTATACAAACTAACTCTCTAAATGGTGCTAATTAGGTCTCCACCCTTGTTTATATCAATTAATGTGTGCATGATCATTTACATGACTAAAAATTGTAAAAGAAGAAGAAGATAAGAAAAGAGAATCCATGAGATGATTTAGAAGTCATTGGAGCTTCAAAATTTGCAAGAACATCCTTCTCTAGGATATTTTAGGAGTTAAACTATCATTAGAACACACTTTCAGTGCATGGAATGCTAAAAAACCAGAAACAATGCACTGCAATTGATCCAAAACTATCAGCTCACCTTTGTGTTTGGTGCACATTATGAAAAGTGCACCTCTATGTCTAAAACACTTTGTGAAAAATACACCTTCACGTTTGGTGCACCTTATGAAAAGTCCACCTTTGTGAAAAGTACACCTTGATAAAAGCACCAAAAATGATAAGATTTTTCTAAGTCCACAATTTTCTAAAAGTGATCAAATTTTTGTTAGTCCACAATTCCCCAAAACTGATAGAATTTTGTAAGTCCATAATTGTCCAAAAGTGATAGAATTTTTCCAAGTCCGCAATTTTCCAAAAGTGATAGAATTTTTTCGAAGTCCACAATTTTCCTAAAGTGACAAACTTTTTTTCTAGTTTCATAATTTTTTTTAAAGTGATAGAATTTTTTTCTATGTACACAATTTTCCAATAGTGACTGAATTTTTTCTAAGTCCACAATTTTCCAAAAGTGAGTTGATTTTTCTAAGTCCATAATTTTCTGAAAGTGACAAATTTTTTTGAAGTCCACAATTTTCTAAAAGTGACAAAAAAAATTCTAAGTCCACAACTTTCCAAAAGTGACAAAAGTTTTCCTAGATCCACAATTTTCCAAAAGTGACACAATTTTTTCTAAGCCCACAACTTTTAATTTCCAACATCTAGGTTTTGTTGACGTTCAACCAAAATGATGTTTGGATGTTCTCCTTTGAACTTTTTGATGGTGGAGATGATTTCTTAAAGGTTTGACAAGTCTAAAGATTCATACTTTTCCATCACTTCCCTATGGAAATCATGAACTTCTTGTCTTACAACTATAAAATCATCTAGCTTAGAGTCCAAATCCCTTAATGTCTCCTTGGTTTCAAAAATATATCCAACATCATCTTTAGAGGATACTTCTTGAAACAATAATTGAATTTTTGTACAACTATTTTCACATAGCATAGTTGGGTTTTGGAGTCATCATCAAATATCTCTAAGCTGGTTGAACTATAGTATTTATTCACTACTAATAGTTGGGCATGTTTTATTTGCATATCTTGGATATCTTCATACATAGATAACATGACCTTATAAATGACTTGTATATTCTCAATCTAATCATCAATCTTATTATGTTATTATCTTGTATAGCATATAAAAGATTTTGGTATCTTTCACTTCTAAGTGCAAATCCATGAAGTGTGAATTCTTGGGCACTCCTTGGAACTTGAAAGTCATGGGTTTGAGTGTGATCTTAGCTACTACAGAAGATGAGGAAGCCATGGTAATCTTGGAGACCTCTATATGTTTTGGATATGTACACTAGTGTACCTTAAGACTTAGCACACCTTCATACTAGCACACATTTAGACTTAGCATGCCTTTAAAGTTAGTGCACCTTTGTACTTGCACACCTTCTCACTTAACACATCTTTAAGGAGTTGCATAAGGTGCTCAATTTTACAAAACATAAATGTTTCTAGATTTGAAAATAATTTCTGTGTTTTTCTCAAATGAGGTCTAGTGTACTTATTCCAAAAAAATTTGATGATTTAAGCCCTTTTTATACTCCAACATTTTCATGGACTTGAAATCCTTCTACTTTTTCTATCTAAAATACCTAGGCACATGTGTTGAATATGCACATACAATATACCATAGTAATCTTTTATTGTTATGGACAATGAGGATGCCATGATGACCTACACAGAAGATAAACATCAATATACTAGTGCTAGGGGGTAAACAATATTCTTAACAACTAGGCCCGACTAACAACAAGAAATAACAAAAATTGGTCAACAACAAACAAAAGCAACAATTGTGCACTTAGTGCACTTATGCAGGTGTGCTAACTAGGTCAACCACCATGGTTTGTACATCTAGAAAGGGAAAACCTAGTGCACCTTGTGAAGGTACACAAGTGCACATCTAGAAAACAAGTTAAGGCAATGTACATAGCACATCTTGTTAGGGTGTGAATGTGCATTGGGTGTGTTTGTGTGCACCTTTAGCTTTTATGCAATACCTGATATTCTTGGTTGGTAGATTTTGAATGATGCTAACTAAAAAAACTCCTAAATCTAAACTACAAGAGTTCCACTCCCTAAGGGACCTTGGAAGATAACCTATCCTAAGGAACAACCTTTAGGGAGTCAAATTTAAAAAGGACAGTCCCCATTTCCAAAGTAAAAAATGGGGTGTGTGTTGTGGAACCATAATAGATATCTAAGGAATAAGGATTGGAATTGTCACAAGTATGAATTTTGTCCTTTGATTGAGTCATGGACACAATTTATTACTACAAGGATGGAGTGATTTGAGAAAGGTTTTCTATAGTGGATTTTGTATAAATATTCATATGAAATATGAGTAAAATATTTGAAGCATTATGAGAAACATAAGGGATGGTGGAGTATGAAAATTGGAAATTATTGTAAGTATGCATAAATAATTTTTGTGAAATACCCAAAGAAATTTAAGAAGGATAAATAATAGGATTAAAAAAGAATTTAAAGATAGAAGGAAAGGGATAATTGTGTTGAATTCATGTATTTATGAGAGGTGGAACATAAGTAGATATACTAGTTATTGAGGTAGAAATATATATATATATATATATATATATAGGTTTAGTCAGGGGTACTCCCCTTATTAACATAAACATTTGCACACCATCATAGAGGAATAAAAATAAAATAACAAGAAATAAAAAATTGCAAAATCGTGAAGCTTAATTTCTATTATCCTCAGTGAAAAGATATTAAAATATTGAGAAATATGACATGCTAAAGCAACATGGGCCATTTGATTTCAATACTTTGCATGCTAGAACTACCATATACATCATTAGAACTACCCTAGATAAACTAAGGGACCTTCATTATATAGGAGGGTTTTAACCAGCCTAGAGGATTCTAGAAATTATAACCCTCTATTTTGAGGCTAACCATCCCTAAAGTTAGATGATTTATCTTTTCTTCCATTCGAACAATCCCACAAAATCTTTTTGAACTCACATGAGTTTTTGGGAGATTTTTTTTTAAATTTTTTTATTTTATTTTAAGAAAAGTAACTTTTGGAGACTATAACTCTTCACTTGTTGACATGATTTATTAATATAACACATTTTAGAAATGGCACAAAGTAATCTACTAGCTCAATATGTCATGTGTGAGCCATGCAAAGGTTTAAACTATTTCGAAAGCCTCTAAACCCTTCATATTTGAGTTCAAATTTTTGTACCCCTCTTCCAATAAATAAATAAATAAAATAATATCTTTGAAAGTAGATTTGATCTTACCATGAAACATTACCATAAATCTGATCTAACTAAAGTAAATCTCTAGAGGAATAGATTAGAACATTATGAGGTTTAATAAATAATTTACTAGTGTAAAAAAAAATTAAGAAAGTTTTTTTAAGTTAATATATAGCGCACATTAAGGAAAAATGATGTATATTAGGGAAAGAGAAAGAGAGACCTTCAAACATAACCTTCTAAAGGGCCCAAATTTGATTCGCACTACCCAAACTAGTGGATGCAAAGGGTGTCAATGTTGAATTCTAGTATTTAAATTCCCAAATATGTACTCAATAGATCTCTTTCTATAAGATATTATTTCTCTTTAATTTTATGTATTAAATTTATTTGATTAGTGAGAGTAAACTAACTAATTAAATTGTAAGTAAATGTAGAAGCATATGTGAATGCTAAAAACATAAAAGGATCAGATCCATAAAATTTTAAAAAAAATCTATGAAATGAAAAATAAGCAAAACTTGAGGTCCCATAGGAGAAGCCATATCAAGTCTAAAAATATGCTATCAAACTATGTCAAAATCTAAAATAGAAACAAATATAAAACCCTAAAACTAAGATCTGTGGATCTTGAAAATCAAGGATTCTTTGATAAAGACCAACCTGGAGGGTCTAGGTTAACATGGATTAAGGTATGGGTCAACCTTAACTTGTGTTGTAAGAAAACATAAATCTAAAAGTCTGACAAAAATATGAAACCCTAGTTATAAAATTTGAATTTGCTACTTTGGAATTTTTCATGGGGGGAGGAGGAGAAATGTCCTAAGTCAATACATGTTAGGAATTAAACTTGAAATGAGAACACATATAAATGGTAAGCTAAATTTAAATATTCACCTTACTTACCAAATTAATAAGGATGGATTCAGTTATACTATCCATAAAGATATATGACTACTTGAATATAGATGTGTGATGTAGAATGTAGGATTTATCCACAAATTTAGTAGATCTAAAATTGGAAAATCATCCAACAATGGATGTGAGTATTCTCCTTAATAATTGAACAATTGAATCCTTGGATAATACAAGATTTCTTGCAAATGATGACTTGTATGCTTTCTTATGTGCGTACTAGATAATAATGGATAACCTGCATATAGAGTAGATCTGGTGCACATAAAAAAAGATGATTAAATGAAATGAATAAGTCTTATTTCATAGTGATTTAAGAATCATAATTGAAATGGTTGATAATACGAGGTAGGAAAATAAATTAAAGACCCCAAGATGGGTCAGGGATTCTGAATCAATGATATCTGTTGTCATATTTTGTATATATTATATTTCTAAATCTTAGATAAGAGATATTAGTCAATGTTGAGTGTTTTGGAACCTTAAAAACCATATCATGTTTTAAAAACTAATGTGGGATAACAATTCAAAGAAAAATCTCATTTCAGTATTATCTATTTTATGAACCAATTATTATTATTTTTAATTATTATGGGACTTGTAGCATAGTTTGAGACAACATGTTTCTTGCAAGCCTTCAAATTGTCTATCGTGAATGCATTATTTTGCAAGATTTAAAAATCATTAATGTCAATATTTTTATCTTTGCATATATGTTAAACATTACTTGCATTTGTTTTTTTTAATATTAAGGATCTTAATATTTTCAAATTTCAAATGTTTTATAAATTATAGAGTTTAATGTGGCATCAAATAGATAGAAACTAATAGGGTGAATAATAGGATGAAGGAAAATGGATATAGGAGGTTTTCTATCATATTGGGAAAAATTCTTAGTTAGGAATGATACATCATATGATAAACACCCTAGTTGTTTCCTTACGGGCTTGCTGCATTTGTCTTTGATGAAAAGAGGGAGGTTGACATCATGGTTGTCCCTTAAGGAGTAGATGGATTGGGAATATCTAATTAATTATTTATTGTGAAACTAAGGGGATGTTAGTTACATTTTTTGAAGGTGTCAATTTTTAGAGGAAATGTGTGTGATGTGCAAGAATATGATTGATCATTTGTGTGGTAGATGAGTGCTTCTTTTATAGGACTAGAGGGGAATTTGGTGTACATAATTGGAGGCACAGGATACACATAGAGGAGATATGTAATCTCAAATAAAATGTGTCTCATTGTGTGTGGGAGGTGAGAAACTTCATGTTGTGAAATGGTTTTAGGTTCTATAATTAAGAAATAAACTAATGTAGTAAGTTCAGTAATTTTTAAGTGAGTGACGAGGATTGGTGACCATGCTTTAGAAAAGCCTATAGAAGGATTAGATTCAAAACCCTTGTAATGTTCCACTCTTGTTTAAATTTATATAATAAAGGAGGGAATGTTGGAGCTTTACTTAATTTAGATTAATCTTATAGCTTATATTAATAAGTTTGAAATCACGTATATTTCATTATGGAGAGTTATATTCCCTTAAGTGGTTACCCAGAGGAATACTAGTTATATATAACAACTACTAATTAAATTTTACCATTTAATGATGTAGATATATCAATCTAAGTGTTTTATTTAAGAAAAATCCCATTGCCTTCAATTTTCATTGTAAGTTTTTGAGCTTCTAAGTTAGTTGGCAAGAGTGAAGTGAGTCCTTTGTTTTCCATCAAATTGAAACATTTATATCTATCAGTGTATGACCCCTCCAATAGAATCTACAATTTTTTCATGAACCTTTTTCTTTATACTTAATCTCATGGAATTTTGTCATCCAAGAAATTGAATAAACAAATTTTCTTAAATCTTCTCTTCTCTTGTAATGTGTCAACCTTTGATTCAATATTGAGGGTTTTTATTTATAGTAGGATTTCTTTGGAATCGCATTTATCATGTATTCACCTTGAATTCTCTTATTAGTTGAAATTCATTTATAGTTGATAGAACTTGAAATAAAATCAATTGAACTCTAGATTCTATAGTCTATTTGAAGATCCAAATGAATATTTGACTAAAAATATTGAAGTGCTATTAATTTGTAGATCTTCATGAAGATTTGATTAGACTTGAGGATTCAATACAATTTTGAGGAATACATTCCCCATGCTCTATATCCCTCAAAAATTCATATTTCCACATAAAGTTTTAAAATTTGTAATTTTAAGATACCAATAGTTTACTTACAATTTATCTTAATATCTTCTTCGAGGGAATATACTTCTAGAAATATTGATGAAGTTGAAGCAGTCAACCACTACTACATGATTGAAGATATGGACATGGGTAGTTATGGTATGGTTACCTTTGAGGTCACTTATAGCTAATATTGGTTATAGTAATGTTTGTTTGTGTTTAAGACTCTGATCAAAATTATTGAAATGATGTTTTACGCTAGAGAGCTTTTTTGGTGAACCTTGTCAAGATTATTTTGCGATAAAATGGGATTGATGATAATTCTATAGGTTTTCCTTAGGGAAAATTGTTACTCATGGAAAAAATTTCTAGGCTTGCATTAATTTCACGAGGTCCATAAGTATCTATGTCCAAGGGTGAGGATCAATGATAATTGTAAAGTGTGTTTTTATTCCTTATTAGGTTTAATTACTATTTGATAAGAATTCATAACCAACTTTATAATTTGTTTCATTTTATATTCAGTGATGAAGGCAAGCAAGTCTTCTTCTAATTTATATAGCTTAGATTTGATTATTGTAATTTGAATACTTAATTTTGATTCTTAATTTATCCAATATGTGTTGCACAATATACTGCTCATGTTTTTTGCTAACCCAATGGGATATCTGTTAAGAAACTAGAGAACATGAGGTTAACTAAATTAGCATACTCGATCTACTTAGAAAAATAATGATCAAGTCAGTAAAATAGGAACCACTCGGCAAAAATGAACACCAAGACAAGGCTGATCAAATATTAAACCTTGGCAAACTAAAGTGTTAACCCACTATGACAAATTAACAATAAAACTCTAGAAAATATACATGGATAGAACAAAGGTTGTTGCTCTATTTTTCCTTACAACTAAGCACACAACATAATAAAGAAAATGGAGAGAACACAAACAAAAGAGATACAGATATGCAAGTTTTATTGCTTTCTTTCTCTCTATTAAAATGAAATGAACTATTACAAATCTATAATGGGATAAACTAAAAATCCGTAAAACTATAATATCTACTATTGTTGTTCTTACTTCTCAATTTCAATGTTCTTAGCAAAAGCACAAAAGATTTCAGTATGTTGCTACACACTCTAATATTCTTTTTTCTACTATTGTTTCCTTCCTAACTCAATTGAATATATTTTTATGAATAATTAAATATTCCCCTATTTTGTCTACTTGTTTTCCATACACAAAAAATTCCCACTCATTTTCAAATCTCAAACTTACATACCCACAATAAATGCATTGACTATTGAGGCTGCAAAATTAGAGTAAATATGGGAATCTCAATCTTATGACAAGTAGGTGAATGATAGGCTCAAGAGATAGCTGATTAATTTAAAATTTGAAAACTGCCCCTTTGTCTTGAGCCAACAAATAAGATAACTCTTGATCCAAATTAACTATGCCTAGACTTCTTCTTAGGCACACAAAAATTTTTATGCCTAATGGCTTGGTGAGTATATTCGCTACCTACTGCTTATACTTACAATATTCTATTTTAATTTCACCATTCTCAACCAGGTCTATAATAAAATGATACTCAATTTCAATGTTCTTAATTCTTCCATGAAACACTAAATTCTTTGTTAGAGCTATTGAGGAAATGTTGTTAGAATAAATTGTGGTTCTATCCTCTTGTTCTTCTTTCAAACTCTCCAAGATTATTCTCAATCAAATAGCTTGACATGCTATTGCATTTTCTACTATGTATTCATCCTTTATTGTAGATTGAGCAACTATTGGTTGCTTCTTATATACCCATGAAATTGCACTTGGGCCCATATCAAATACATAAACAAAAGTGCTCTTCTTATCATCCAAACTTCCAACCCAATCACGATCTATATAACCAACCAACCCAAATTCATTTTCAATAGTATACAAACTACTAAATCCTTTGGTGTCATTCACATACCTTTGGATCCTTTTTCCCTCTTGTTAATTGGAGTCTTTTGGAGTTTCCATAAATCTAGAAATTAGACTTACCATATGCATTATATCAGGCCAATTTTCATTCAAATACATCAAGATTCCAACCAAACTTTTATACAATGTTGGATTCTCATTACTATTGCAATCTTCCTTGCTCAACTTTAGACCTATGGCTATTGGTGTTGGCAGTGCCTTACTTTTTTCATTTTAAATCTCCCCAAGATCTGATTTGCATATTTTTCTTGACAAATAAAAATGCCATCATGCACTTATTTTACTTCTATGCCTAGAAAATACTTCAAGAGACCCAAATCTATCATTTCAAACTCACTTTTCATGGCCTTTTTGAAATCAACAATGAGGAAAGCATCATTTCGAGTAACATTTAAATCATCTACACATAAGACAATAATTAAAACTTTTCCATTAGTTGCCTTGATGTAAAGAGTGGGCCCACCATTTCTTTTTCTAAATCTATTTCTCATCAAATATAAGTCAATCATGTTGTACTGTGCCAATGCAGCTCATTTCAACCCATAAATATCTCTTTTCAGCCTATAAACACTCCATAATTTTTGGCAAACCATCTACCATTTTTTTCTTGGCTAATAAATTTAAACTAACATAACCAAGATGTCCATACCTAAGATGCCATAGCTTGAATGAGTCTTCAATTACATTCTTTAGATCTAATTGCTTATGTACTATAGTGCATACATTCTTGGGAGGTGAAACAATGATTTGAGAAGAGAAACATGTCTCTATTCTCAAAGGAAACATCTAGTTCTTTGTCATTTGAACCATTGCAACTATTTTCTTACTCACATCATTCTCATGGATGACACAATTCTCATTTTCCATCAGCATTTTATAACCATTTTGAATGAGTTGTCCAATACTCAACAAATTGTGCTTCATACCCAGTGAAAAATAAGCATTTTGAATCTTCTTCTTCTCACCTTGCTTGGTGTGGGTCATAATAGATCCCTTGTCCACAATAGGAATGGTTTCGTAATTCCCCATTCTAATTTCAAATTACAAAATTTTATCAATAAAAGAAAATAATTTTTCGTTACCACTCATGTGGTTGTTGCAACCACTATCTAAATGCCACACCTCAGAACTACCTTCTTATCCAATGTTTCACATAATAAAGGTCGCAAAATTATTTGATTCACCCACATTTATAGTAGCCACATTTGCACTTTTCCTTAACTATTTAGTTTTCATTTTCTAGCACTCACTTCCATAATGCCTAAATTTGCGGCAATAATAACACTCCACATTTCTCTTGTTAGATATGTGATGGGGACACAACTCAAGAACAAAATGGACACAACAGAAAAGGGAAATTATATTGACTGAGAAAATAAACTTTAGAACATGCCCTAAGGGCTTACAATAGCATAAATCTGGAGAATATTTCTCCTTTTAGCACCTCCTCTCAAACTCCAGTCCAAACTGCCTTTTACAATGCCAAAAATCTCCTTAAATAGACCCCGAAGGGTTAAGGACTAGGAGTACATTCTAGAAAGTGTTAGTAGGCATCCACTGAAAAAATAGAAGGTTCCAGAAGTTGCGTTAGAAGTCGGTGCAAATCTAGAAGAATCCAGAAATGGTAGCCGAACTTCTGGGAGGCATAACTTTTGAACTGTAGCTCCGATTGACAAACCGTTTACATTTTCAGAAAGCTCTCAAAGAACTCTATAGACCTATGGACAAGCTTCACTCGTCCCCCATTTTTTGACCCTTTTTGAGGTCATTTAATGCCCCAAACCTGACTTTGAAGCATTCTTAGGAGGTCTCCAAAACCCGAAAAATTGCAATAACTTTCAAATCGTGGGGCCTTTTGACCTGATTCTTTTTCTGGAATTCTCTAAATCACAATTACATTCATCTGGCCAATTCACACCTTCTAGGTCACCAAAATGATGGCCAAATTGCATGCTCCTATTTTTTTGAGATTTTCAAACACACTGATAGTGGAACTATGAGAGTTGGAACCTTTATTTGACCCAAATGGAAATCCAAAAATGTAAAGACATGAAATAGAAACTAAGTCTAAGTACATTTTTTTTTTGGGTGACACAGGATTGCCCTTATACCTCTAGATGCTCCTGCATCAGACACCCAGGGTAGATTGAAAAGTGACCCTGTCACTTTATGGATGGTAGAGGAAATCCCAAATGGGAAACCTCAGCTACTGAAATCCAAGTTGACTTCTCGATTGGTCATCCTTTCCATTTGACCAAATACTCTTCATACTGCCTGTTTCTGGTACTCCTACCCATATGATGATCTAGAATGTCTTCTATCTCCTCCTTCTTAGAAGCAGGAATTGGACATGGCTCTAACACCAGCTCCTCATCTACACCATCATCATGATACTCTGTTAAATCTGCAATGTTGAAAATGGGAGAAATCTAAATACCATTTGGTAGCTCCACTTCATATGCATTTCTTGAGTCATGTTTCTTCAAAATTTTGTAGGGGCCAAATTTCTTCATTTTCAGCTTGTTGTAAGTACCGGCTGGAAATCTTTCTTTTCGTAAGTGTACCATGACTAAATCTCCTACTTGGAATTCCTTATGTCTTCTCCTTTGATCAGCCCTAGCTTTATACTCTTGATTCATCTTGGTTATGTGTGCCTGAACCTCCTCATGTAGACGCTTGATATGTTCAGCAAATTCCTCAGCTTCAGCACTTTTCCTCTCCCCTTGTTCTATCTTCCTCATCTCTGGTGCAGTCCTTGGGCTATTGCCATATACAATTTGGAATGGTGATTTTCCAGTACTCCTATTTACAGAGTTATTATAAGCAAACTCTTCCTGTGGTAGAATCAAATCCCATCCCTTGGGCTTATCCCCAACTAAACATCTCAGCAAATTTCCTAGACTTCTATTTGACCATCAGTCTGTGGGTGATGCGTGGAACTGAATTTTAGGTCTGTTCTCAACTTCTTCCACAATGTCCTCCAGAAATACCCCACAAATTTAGTATCTCTGTTAGAAACTATACTCCTTGGAAGACCATGTAGTCTTACCACCTCTTTGAAAAACAAGTCTGCAATATGGACAGCATCATGATTTTTGTGGCATGGAATGAAATGTACCATTTTGGAGAACCTATCAACCACCACGAATACTAAGTCATTACCCCTTTGTGTCCTTGGCAATCCAAGAACAAAATCCATACTTATGTCATCCCATGGCCTTGATGGAATAGACAACAGTTGATAAAGACCCGTATTGTGACTAAACCCCTTGGCAACTTGACAAACTTGGCAACTTTGTATGAACTTCTTCACATCCTGTGAAATTTGAGGCCAAAAATAATGTTCTCTAAGAATGGAAATGTTCTTATCTTGACCAAAATGTCCTGCCATCCCTCCACTATGTTTCTCCTTATTTAGATTTTCCCTCATGGAACTCCTTGGAATGCACAATTGACTACCTTTGAACAACATGCCATCCTGAATCAAATAATCTAACCACTTTGTTCTATCTACAACAACAAGCTCTTTACAAGCTTTCCATGCTCCAGCAAAATTAGGATCCTCGGGGTACAAATTCTTGAGTTCATCAAACCCAACTACTTCAACCTACATTGTTGTAAGCAACAACTGTCTCCTACTTAGTGCATCTGCAACCCTGTTAGATTTTCCACTTCTATGCTTCAACACAAATTTATAACTCTGCAAGAATTCTACCCACTTCATATGCCTCTGATTCAATTTACCTTGGCTATTTAGGCACTGTAATGCCTGATGATCATTATACAAAACAAATTCCTTTGGCAATAAATAGTGCCTCCATTTCTTTAAGGCCTGAACTATTGCATAGAATTCTTGATCATAAACATAATACTTCTTCTTTGCATCATTCAATTTCTCACTAAAATATGCAATAGGCTTACCTTCTTGGCTTAATACAGCCCCAATAGTGTTGCCACTAGCATCACAATCCACCTAGAAAAATTTTCTAAAATTTGGAAGTCCCAACACAGGCTGTTCTATCACCTTCTTCTTCAGCAATTCAAAACTTCTCGTAGCTACTACAGTCCATTTGAACTCTTTTCTATCCCCTCTTATTGTATCAGTTAGGGGTGGACATATGCCACTGAAATTCTTAATAAACTTCCTGTAAAAACTAACCAGACCATGAAATGATCTTACCTCAGTAGCAGTCCTTGGAGTAGGCCATTCCAAGATGGCTTTTACCTTCTCTGGATCCATTTTGAGACCTTCAGGTGATATAACAAATCCCAAATAGACTAACTCCCTTTTTGCAAAGACACACTTCTTTAGATTAACTAATAGTTTCTCTTCCCTTAGCCTTTCAAGGACACTATGAATATGCAGTAAATGTTCTTCCAAAGTCTTGCTGAAAATTAAAATATCATCCAAATAGACAATAACAAATTTTCCCAAGAACTTCCTAAGTACCTCATTCATGAGCTGCATGAAGGTGCTTGGGGCGTTCGTCAATCCAAAGGGCATGACTAACCACTCATAAAGACCCTCCTTGGTCTTGAAGGCTGTTTTTCACTCATCTCCTTCTCAAATCCATATCTGATGATAGCCACTCTTCAGATCTATCTTTGTGAAGTACTGAGCTCCACTCAAGCAGTCCCTAAGATCATCCATCCTTGGTAAAGGAAACCGGTACTTGATGGTTATCCTATTTATAGCTCGAGAATCTGTACACATCCTCCACTCTCCATCCTTCTTTGGTGCAAGTACTCTAGGTACTGCACATGGACTCAGGCTCTCTTGAATCAAGCCCTTCCTCAACACCTCCTGAACCTGTCCATTTAGCTCCTCTATTTCAGTAGGAGTCATCCTGTGAGCAGCCTTGTTAGGCAAACTAGCTCGTAGAATCAGATCTATCTGATGATTGATTTGCCTTACTGGTGGCAATCCATCTGGAACATTATCAAAGATAGTATCTCCAAATTCCCCTAGTAAATCTAAAACTTCAAATGGTATTTCACTACTACCTTCTTTATCTTTCCTAGGAATCAAAGCATAGCATATATGCTGATGTTTCATGCCATCTAAAAACTTCCTTCCATTAACAAGAGAAATCCTAGCACTGCTACATACCTTTTCACCTTCCTTTTTCATGGGCTTCAATTTGTGGTGAACTCTATCCTTTGTCAGAGAGTATATGTTTGCATGTCCATCATGTATTGCATGTCTATAAAATTGCCATGGTCTACCCAACAATAGATGGCAAACATCCATCGAAATAACATCACAGAGAACTTCATCATGGTAACTCCCAATTTTGAATTTTACTAAACATTGTTTACTTACCAGGACCTTATGATCATCTTTTACCCAAGAAATCTGATAGGTTTGGGGATGTTTCTCCCTCTTGAGCTTTAGCTTAGAGACCATCTCTTCTGATACCAAGTTATCAGTACTACCACCATCAATGATCACATCACAACATTTATCCTCACACTTGTATCTGGTACGGAACAAACTCCTCCGTTGTCTTGGTTCATTGTCACCACTTAGTAGGACTCTTTCATTTACCAAGGTCTCTCCTCTTTCAGCATCCTCTAAATGTGATGATTGTTCATCCTCATCCACATGAGCAACCCTAGCTTGGCCCTCAGCTCTCCTATATGTCCTTCCTTGTCATTGAGGGCATTCAAAGGCATGATGACCTTGTTCATTGCAATGGAAATAGGTACCACGAAAGCCTCCTCTTCCTTGTCCATGTCCTCTACCTCTTCCTCTTTGATTTCCAAAGTCTTGATCATGGGAGCAGTTGAAACCCTCATTCCTCTGGTTTCTGCTAGTACCCACATCTTCATTTTTCTTTTGGGTTTCATTGCGGCCTCCAGATGATCTACCGCTTCCCCTTCCTCCTTGACCACACCCTCTTTGTCTTCCTTCAAACCTTTTACTCAGCTTCTCTTCAACTCGTAGGGAAAACTGGTATGCTTCTTCAATGCTGGTCATTCTTACCAGACTTAATTCCTCCTGGATGCTAGGTCGCAACCCACTGATATAACGAGCAACCTTCTCCTTATTTTCTTCTGCATGCCCCGCTCTAATCAAGAGTCGATAAAACTCCTCTGTATATTCTTGGACTGATCTTCCTGCTTACTTTAACCCATGCATCTTCTTAAACAGATCAAGCTCGTAGTCCACAGGAATGAACTGCTTCTTCAATTTGTCCACCATGCGATCCCATCTTGTGATCTTCTCCTTTCCTCTTCTAAGTCTTTCTAGTTAAACCTCTTGCCACCAAATTTTGGCATGGCCTTTCATTTTAGCCTTTGCAAACTTAACCCTATCTGGGTCCCTTATATCCTCATACTCAAAGTATTCTTCGAGTTCATTGATCCAATCGATCAACTCATCTGGTTTCAGATTTCCTGAAAATATACCCACTTCAATTGTAGGTCTTTTCCCAAACTTAGTAATGGCCCTAAAAAGACTTTCCTCTACAAGATTCAGAACTTCCCCGTCAACTTCCTCTTCTAGTCCCATTACTTCCTCTTCATTGTCATCCTCACTATTGTCACCTGCGGCAACATTTGCTCCTCTACGAAGCTCCTCTTGCAATGCTTGTACCTGCCTCTGGAGGGCTCTAACCTCCGCAAGATCAATAGCTCTGGCCCTTCAGCCATGCTCTCTTCATGGAGGCATCTTCTAACTTGAACCCACAACCACACAGTCCTAGTGCAAACTACCTCACAGTTGGCGCTCTGTCTACACACTCAGGAAAACTTGCTCTGATACAACTTGATGGGTACACAACCCAAGAACAAAATGGACACAATAGAAAAGGGAAATTATATTAACTGAGAAAATAAGCTAGTACAAATAGTATAGACAAAATAAACTTCAGAACATGCCCTAAGGGCTTACAATAGCATAAATCTGGAGAATATTTCTCCTTTTAGCACCTCCTCTCAAACTCCACTCCGAACTACCTTTTACAATGCTAGAAATCTCCTTAAATAGACCCCAGAGGGTTAAGGACTAGGAGTACATTCCAGAAAGTGCTAGTAGGCATCTATCGACAAAATAGAAGGTTCCAGAAGCTACGTTAGAAGTCGATGCAAATCTAGAAGAATCCAAAAATGGTAGCCGAACTTTCGGGAGGCATAACTTTTGAACCGTAGCTCCGATTGATGAACCGTTTACATTTTTGGAAAGCTCTCGAAGCGCTCTATAGTCCTATGGACAAGCTTCACTCATCCCCCATTTTCAACCCTTTTCGAGGTCATTTAATGCCCCAAACCTGACTTTGAAGCATTCTTAGGAGGTCTCCAAAACTTGAAAAATTGCAATAACTTTCAAACCATGGGGCCTTTTGACCTGATTCTTTTTCTGGAATGCTCTAAATCATAATTACATTCATCTGGCCAATTCACACCTTCTAGGTCACCAAAATGATGGCCAAATTGCATGCTCCTATTTTTTCAAGATTTTCAAACACACTGATAGTGGAACTGTGAGAGTTGGAACCTTTATTTGACCCAAATGGGTATCCAAAAAAGTAAAGACATGAAACAGAAACTAAGTCTAAATACATTTTTTTTGGGTGACACAGGATTGCCCTTATACCTCTGGATGCTCCTACATCAATATGTAGTTTTTCTTGCTTCCTCTAGAGCAATTTTGAGAGTTTCTCACTCTCTCTTGGCTACCTTCTTGTCCTAAGGCTTCTCCTCCAATATTTCTTTATTTGGAGTTACCATGACCTCTATCTCTAGAGCTTCTACCAAAGCCATTTTTTCCTCTCCCACTACCTCTTGCATTGATTTGAGCTTTAAAATGTTGATGTTGGGAAGATGTTCCTCATCTATTAATTCGGTGTTCATGTGTTTGGAGAATACCCATCAACTCATCCATAGTCAAAGTGGTTAGGACTTTTGGCTCTTCAATGGTCATCACAAGATTATCATACTTTTCGGGTAGACTTCTTAAAATTTTCTAAACTATTCTTTTCTCCTCATAGTCTTCTCCATTTGACTTCAACTAGTTTATCAAACCAAAGATTCTTGAGCTAAATTTTTTAATATACTCAGTTTCTTTCATTTGAAGATTCTCAAACTCTCTTCTAATCATCTGTAGCTTCACCACATAGAATTTATTAGTCCCTTTGAAATTAATCTCAAGGATATCTCATGCTTCTTTTGAATAGTTAGCTGTTGCAATTTTTGGAAAAATAATCTCTTCTATAGCTACCTCAATCAATCTTATTGCTTTTGCATCTTTCCTCCTTGACCCCTTCAACTAAGTCTTTTGATTATTTATGAGGGCATCATAATGAGATGGTTCTGTCACATCATTGAATCCATTGACCAAAAACTCCCACAAATCATTTGCAACCATAATGGTTATCATCTTCTTTGCCCAAGTATTATAATTTTTGTCATATTCTCGATGATACACTTGAGAGTAAGTACCTAGTGGAAACCACTTGAGGGAAAAGAGCCCAAGGAAAACCACCTGAGGGAAAGTATTGAAGGGAATGTACATGAGGAAGACCACCTGATGGAAAGTGCTTGAGGGAAATCACTCAAGGGAAAACAATGCAAGGGAACCACACAGGAGGTATCCTGAGGCCATGTCATAAGGAACCAAGGTTGCATTGCAGGGAGACAAGGCCATGTCTGAGGGACCCTGATGTCATTCAACAAGAATCCAAAGGCTACAAAAAGGGAGGCAAAGGCTATAGGGATAGAAGTTATTAATGTGAGATTCAACTAATTAAAGACAATTATGAATCACTTAATGCCTAATATTCACCAGATACCAAAAGTAAGCCACATATAGAGATGTAATAAATTATAGAAAATTCTCAAAATCATATGATAGACAAAGATGACACCCAAACAAGTAGTATAGAGGATGAAATAGGGTGGGGTTGAATCTCACTAAAACTGTAAAAGCCAAATAGGGAAGATCTCTCACTTCCGAAATGAAAAACAACATATTACTCCAATAGGAATTCCCATACAATAAAATAATCCAAATCACGTGTCCAAAATAACCTACAAGATGACCTTATAAAGGTCTTTGAGGAAGCTTCCCAAAAGGATTACAAAAATGGTGACAGGTCGACAAGTTATGACAAAATAAAATAAAGAGTAGGTCCCTTTATTAATTAAATCAATTAATTAAATAAGTCTGTTTGATATTTTTTTTTAGGATCATTTATTTAATTGACCTAATTAAATATTTTATTAAAAATTAGGGACATTACAAACCCTCAACACCCAAAAATTTATTGTCCTCAAGCAATTTTCTATCCAATCCATACCATCAATTCCTCAATCCCAAATCAAAAGCACAAGTAGATGATGTGAATTGACATAAAATCTCTTTTGCAACACATAGTCATCCAACATTTTTTGTGCAACTCTAATATAAACATTATTGTACTCTTCACTATGATGCCAATGATGGCAATAAATGAAATCCTTTATGTTGTGATATTCAAAAATCACTTTGGGTATGGTCATAGGCATAGGCGTTGATGCTGGCACAAACTTAGCCACTGACACAACCATTGTAACCACTATTATACTCCTACTAGAAAATGCCCTCTAAATAAACCCTATAGAATATTCACAATGGATAAAGCCTTGAAAAAAGGTACCTCAACAAAGGGAGCCTTGTTTGTGAGTAGCTCATAAAAGGGAATCACAATCGTGAGTACCTTATTGAAGGGAGCCTTAATGGATAGATACCTGATGATAATATGTAGACAGTACAAAAGTTAAGTTTTATAATCAATTAGCTAATGTACCTCAATAAAGGGAGTCTTAGTGGAGAGTATGTTAGTGAAGGGGTCCTCAGTCATGAGTACCTCAGCAACATGAGCGACGAAGGGTGACTCAAAAAAGGGGGCCTCAACGAATAGTATCTCAGTGAAGGGAACCTCGACAAAGAGTAACTCAACAAAGGGAACCTCAACCATGAGTACCTTGACATAGAAATTCTCAAAAAATAGTACCTCAATGGTAGACAAAACCTTGATGACATACAAAATTTCAGCTACAAAGAGAGCTTTGGAGGAACACAAAAATGTGATGATGAACAGAGCCTTGACAATGAACATCTCCTTAATAACGTACATGACGATAGAAGTAGAAGCAATGATGGACATAGCCATAGTGATAGACACACAGTGGTGATAGAGACAACCATGATGATGATGGCACAACTATGACTGTGATGACAATGATAGACATAGCCATAATGATGATAATGAGAACAACAACAATCACCAACACATACTCGATGGTACTAGACATAGACTCAATGATGACGATAGGTAGAGAATCAATGATGACAAGCACAAGATTTATGATGATGATGGACACAATGATTATAGACACAAACTTGATGATGATGATGGGCACAAACTTGATGACAAGAGACATAGACTTGACAATGATGATAGACACGGACTTGACAACAATGATGGACACAATGACAGTGATGGACACAAACTCAGCAAAGGTCATAGTGATGAAAATTGTACACAATAATAGTGATAGACACAAACTTAGAAATGAACATGTTGAAAAAAATAACTACAATGATGGACATAGACTTGGTGATGGTGACTAATACGACAATGGTCACAAACACACATCCTAGGTGGTGGACATGACTAGGGGTATGTATATAGCTTTGGTGATAGACACGTAGCCTTGACAACAAACAAAACCTCCATGCTTGATAGTACCTTAAAGGAGGATACAACCAAAGGATAAACTCCATATTCAACCAATTGTGGTTTCTCTTGCAATGAATCATTTGTAGCATCTCAATGAATTTGAACAATTTCTAATAGAGCTTTCTATTTCTAAGGATCACCTATAGGGCCCAAATTTTTATCGATGTAATCCACGAGTGCTAGTTTGATGAAATTAGTGTAGAGATCTTCTTCACCATTTTCATCATCTTTAAGTTTCAGGTGCTTTCCACCCTTAGCCATAATAATAGAATATTGTGAATCCTCATATGACTCTTCATTTTCTTCTTGCATTTGTATCCTATAGGCACTTGCCAATCTCTTACTTTAGACCATTTTTTGAAGATTTTATTGCACTGAGATGATAGATGCTTGATTCCCAAGTCTATATAATCCTTAAGATATATGGCACTCTCCCATCCACCAATCACCTAACCTTTCTTGATATCCTTCAGTGTCTCAATCAACGCATCACTCAACACCATGATTTGAATTCAATACCTAATAGGCTAGGAAGATCATCATATCTAATACCACCATAATATTCCTAATGGCACACCTTGAGTAAGTACTTGAGGGAAACCACCCAATGGAAACAACTCGAGAGAAAGTACTTGAGGGAGGCCACCTAATGAAAAGTTTCTAAGGGAAACCACTTGAGAAAAACCCACCCAAGGGAGCCACACTGGAGGTAGTCGAGGCCACGTCAAAGGGAGTCAAGGTCATATTAGAGGGAGCCTGATGTCATGTGAGAGAAAACTAAAGGCTACAAAAAATGAGCTAAATGCCTTGAGGAAGCATATATAAATGTGACATTCAACTAATTGAACATAACTATTAATCACTTAATGTTAGATATTCACTAGATACCAAAAGTAAGCCACATGCAGATATGTAATAAATTATAGATAATTTTCAATCTTATGTTGAATACAAAGATGGGACTTGGACTTGCAAGATCCAAACAAGTAGTATAGAGGATGGAATAGGGTGCAATTGAATCCCAACAAAACTGTAAAAGCCAAATAGGGGGAAGATCTCTCACTTCCAAAATGACAAACAACACACAACTCCAACATGGACTCACATACAATAAAATAATCCAAATTGCATGCCTAAAACACACTACAAGATGGCCTTATAAAGGGCTTCAAGGAAGCTTCCTGAAGGATTACAAAAATGTCAATAGGCCAACATGTTACTAAAAAATAAAAAATAAAAGAGCAGCCCCCTTTATTAATTATACCAATTAATTAAATAAGTCCTTGTGATATCATTTAATTTTTGAGACCATTTAATTAATTAACCCAATTAAATATTTTATAAAAAATTGGGGACATTACAATTTTGTCCATTAAAGGATGGTGGTATTTGCTAAGCCTTTCCTTCATCTCTAGCCATGTTTCCTGCACAAAAAATTTCAATACCTAGAAAAAAAAATGCCCAAATACACAAGGATTTAGTAGTGGCTCTGATACCATGTCAAGAAACTAGAGAATAGGGGTTAATCAACTCTAGCCGACTAGATAAATAATGACGAAGTCACTCAATCAAAATAGGAAGCACTTGCCCAAAATGAACACCAAGACAAGGTTAGTCAAGTGTTAACCCTTGGTAATCTTACTTTTTAACCTACTGACAAAAATTAATAATAAAATTCCAAAAAATACATGAACAAAACTTGTTATTTTATTTTTCCTCACAAAAAAATGCACAATGGAATAAAGAAAACGGAGACAACACAAACACAAGAGCTAGAGATATGGAAGTTTGCTTGCTTGCTTGTTTTCTTTTAAACTAAAATGAACTATTACAAATCTACTTGTTTTCTATTAAACTAGAATGAACTATTAAAAATATGGAAGGAAATAAAATAAAAACCTAGAAAACTAAAATAGCTACTACTGTTGTTCATAAAATAAACTTGCAGCAATATGTGGTTGCATGCAATAACCCTGGAGTAATCACAGCTCAAACAGGACAAACTTTGGTGTTGATGTCTACCTAACTTAACCAAATCTCTTTTTTTAAATAAGTAAACATTCCCCCTTTTGTCTACCTTTTTTCCAGACAAAAATTTCCAAATCATTTTCATATATCAAACTTACCTACCTACAATAAATGCATTGAGTGTTGAGGCTATAGTGGGGGAGTAAATCTAGGGATCTCAATCTTCTAACAACTAGGTGAACAGGCTCAAAGGACAACCAAATGATTTAAAAATTCAACAATACCACACATTAGAGCATGTAGCCCTCTATACCCCTCTCTACCATTTTATAACCAAATAATTTAAAAATCCAACAATACCACACATTAAAGCACATATCCCTCTATTGGCTAGTGGCTAACTAGCCAACCAAATGGTGTTTATTATATTTTTTTTTATTAAATAAAAAATCAGAAACAATTGTATAATAATATTGAAAAATAGTTTAGTCATTTAGGTGGCTACATAGAAGCTGCCCCTCTATAACCCTCTCTACCATTTGATTAGTGACGTTTCCTTCCTTTTTCAAAGGCACAGTTGCAAGATAATCCTGTACAGATGTAGTTGCGCTATGTACACCTCTAAAAAAAGAAAAAAACATCAAACAAACTACTAAATTTAGTAATCTGAATTTCCTAGAAAGTCTGATCAATAATCCTAAAACTTTGAAACAAAGGAAACAAATCTACCACAAGTGGAATACATCTTTTCACAAAGATTCTATTTCATAAAAAATGCTAATGCATATTCCTCAAAAAAAAATTCGGGTTGAAGCATGAATGAAAAGTATATCAAATATAGGAGCAGGAATCCCCTATCATATCATTAGCTTTGGCCTACTATCAACTTAGTATCATGTTATTGTTTCTCCTCTTCTATTTCTTCACACGTGTTCACCCTGTTCTCTAATTGTTTAGACTTGTTCCTTCTACACATGGTAATATTTCATGAGTATTTTCTAGTCTATTGTCTTTTTGGTTTGTGCAATTTAAAAAACCCAGATTTGTAAAAGCCTTGGTTTAGCCAAATCAAGGTTTTGTATATCTTCATTCCAATTTTTGAGATTTTACTGAAATTGTTTGTTTCACTTGAAGATGTGTGTGAAGTGTGTAAGCTTGGAGTTGAAGAGTTTTTTTAAAAAGTAGTCCAACCTATTGTTTATACACTCCTTAAAAAACAAAACTAGGTTTTTATTTTCAATTCCTACTTGCTAGTAGGAAGTTGGAAAACCTGGTTTTGAAGCAAAATTGGAAGTCTCGTATGCTAATTTCATTTTGTAAATTTTGAAACAAATGCACAAATTTTCAAATACAAATTTTGAAAAAGCCAATTCTTGAACTAGTATTTTGTTTCTAGAATGTCTCCAATGCTGAGCAAGCTATATATAATCTCAGTATGTTGAATTATGCAAGTTGTGTCTTAAGGTCTTAAGCTGATTTTACTGAGCTATATTTCAATGAAAATGGTAATTTCAATGCAAATTATTTTCATCAATAAAACAATAATTGATGGCACAGTTTCTTTTTGATCAATTACTTCAACATTTTTTTAGGTCATAAAAAAGATGAACCGCAACCCTTGTATTATTATAAAAGTATATAAAGAATACCATTCACATGGAATCTCAACCAAAGTGGCTAAATCAGTTTGTTGCCCAATCGATAATAGATTAATAATTCAAATGGTACTGACTAGAAGGCTTAAACAAAAGTTGCGATCAGATGATTAATAAAATTTTGAACAAATTATGTAGTGAATATCATCCTTGTACAGAGTAATGGATGATAAAATTTGAAACTAATTATGAATCGAATATAGTAATTAAACATATTAACACATACGGTCACATGCTTCAACAAAATTTTAAACTAGTTATACATTAAATGTCAACCTTATACATCAGAAGGAATCAAGTAAATGAAAATTAAATAGAAAAGAATCAAATAAATACTCAATATCATTTTTTCATTTTTTGGTGCCAGCTTTCTTGTGGGTTATTTACATGTGTTACACTTCAAGATGATATCTTTAAATCCAATAATCATGTTATAAAACTTATATTGGAGGTTAAAACTATGGTCTATACATGCTGATAAGCATACAACAAGGAGGCAATTACAATCTAGTTCATGACACTACTGAGATGTATCCCATCTGCAACTTGTATAGATACTCTTCTTCTTCTGTTAAATAGTCATTAGCCCATTCTCCGCTATAACTATGCCGTTTGAAATCTCCTGTCACATTTGATCCATAAGATTCAAAAACTGTCAAATTAAAACATTTTAATTATTGAAAGTACAAATGAGAAAATAATGTATAACATCTTAAAGAGAAAAAAAATACAAAATTCAATCAAACATGAGTAGTGACATACCTTCATTTAAATTCATAGTTTTTGAACTAGCGAATAACTCATCCGGATCAATATATTGTTGACTCATTAGTAGAGGAATCAAATTCTCATTTCTGAAAAAACAAAGGTTACAAGAATAAAATCAGGAAATTTAATATTCTCTATTAAAAGGAATATAAATAGTGACTTTTCCTTCCTTATATACCTTGTCCATGATTGAATGACTTTTCCTAGACCAAAATCATCATAGTTCTCCTCCTCCTCAGAGCCTTCATCAGATGTCAATTCATATGAAGTAGTTTCATTGCTTAGTATTGACTGCTTAACATCTATAGTACATAACAGCTTGAAAAATTATTATATCATTAATATTTTTTTGATTAATTAAAGTGGGAAGGGTTCTAACTCATAACAAAAAAGTAACATCAAGTTTAATAAACCAGGCATTCCAAAAAGATCACGAGCAATGACCCAATGGAAAAAGATCATAAACCAAAGCCAATAGCTACAGTAAACAAAGCCAACTAACCATAACAATTTATACCATAAATATGTTTGTATAAATAATCTTAGAGCATTTTTAAAAAGAAAAAAGAAATAGTTATCATTAATGTTATTTGTTTCTTGGATTTGATTGCATGAACATTCTTTTGACATAATTTTTTCTGTGATCCATCATCAGGATGCATGCAAAAGAAAAGAAAGAGAAAGGAGCATCCTGATGATGGATCACAGAGTGTGAACATTTTTTTAACATAACATTTTTCGTGATCCATCATCAGGATGCATGCAAAAGAAAAGAAAGAGAAAAGAGCATTCTCGTGATGATGGATCATGGAGTGTAATTGGAAACGTTATGTTAAAAAATTGTTCACACAATCAAATCCAGAAAGCAAATAACAACACTGATGGATTGCAAAAAACTGATAGCTCTAATTTATCAGTATTACAAACAAAATTATGTCACATTCATTAAAAAATAGTTAGCATTTTACCTTTGCATGAGAATGTTACAACTTCCTCACTGTGATTTGAATCCTTTGATACAAATTTGGTAGACTTGGACACATCCTCTGCTATGCGACATCTGCATTCGACAGCTTCCTTTTCTTTCTCCATTCGCCACTTCTTCTTTGTCTCTTCTTCCATTTCTCTCTTCTTTTGCTCATATTCAACCTGTATAATTATTTCTACTCTTAGAATACAACACAATGATAAAATTGTAATAAAATTGTAATTGTGAACTCCTGTCTGAGAAATCTTGATTCTAATCTATAAGAACATAATAAATAATAATAATAATACCAAAGCTTTGTGTCTGTGCTCTTTTTCTTTAATCTCTAGATGTTGTTGCTCCTCAGCTTGCTTCTATTGCTTCTGAACTTCTTCTAGTCACTTCATCCGCTTTTCTTCACGTACTCTCCTTTTCTTTTCTTCCCTTTTCCTCTTGACTGCCGCAACCTCCTCTGCAATTTTATGTCGTTGTTTCACCTTCTATATTTTCTCCTGCAATTTCCTGAGCTTGTCTTCTTCCACATTCATTTTCCTCTCCAAAGCATTTTTCAACTTCAAATCGACAATTGATTTTTCTGCCATAGTACCTCCTTTTCTACTTAGTAATTGAATTATGAGTGCACTCTTTACGTCTTTTTTCTACGTTTTCATGCAAAGAACGATGAATTTATCACTTTTGTTTCTATATTTTTTTATACTTGTGTAGAGGAGTGAGTAATTTACAACGCAAGTGCAACGGACGAAATTATTTTGGCACATTGAGTGTGGAACATCCCCAAATGGTAAAATACATTCATTACGTTCTCCACCATCATAGTGAACAAAATTCTGTAGATCCTCCCAATAGGCTTGGATAACCTCCATTAATGGTTTCTGCCCTATGGTTCAAAAAGTGTCGCTTCCACAAGATCTTGTCTACTTAGTGGGGATTTCTTATTCATTGCGTCTGCTAATTTGATTCTAACTTTCTTTAATGTATATTTTTTAATTATGAAAATTTTAGTTTTCAATTTTTATGTTATTAAATTCTTGATATCTTTGCTTCTTTATTAAATTCTTGCATTATACTTAGAATTTACAATTTATATATATATATATATATATATTTAGTTATTTTCTTTTATTATTATTCCAATATTTTATGATTAATTGTCTTCAAATAATCATTTCAATTTTTTTTTTTCAGATTTCAAATATTTCTTTTATTGTTTTAAATTGTATAACTAATTATAAAAGCTTGACATTTGTTTATACAAATTTTTATTAGATTTTCTAGTTTATGTAGCCTTCATATTCTTTTTCCTTAGTTCACAAATCTATTTTAAACTTTTGGTCCAATGAGTAAGGTACCTTTATAATAGGTCTAGTAAAATAATGAGTTTCCATCTTACAATGGCATGCCTCCTCACTCTGAATCGGAACAACATGTGACATAAAATGAAATATTCTCATAGAAACATACATTAGATGAATCCAAATATATAGATTTGAACCACTTCTATATATTAATTTTATCAATCAATGTTTGCAGACAAGACATTCTAATTCAGAGATATTCAGAGAAATATGGGAATCATTTCATTCTGAAACATAAAATCAAAACCATTTGTTTTTCTAGCACCTACTTTTTCCAAACTCTTATTAGTTTTTAGCTAAGCTAATATATAAGCAATCTAAATAACCAGCCTTTCTTGAAAAACTGACCTCCTAGTTCACAAATCAGTTTTCAAACTTTTGAGCCAATGGACAAGGTATCTTTATAATAGGTAAAGTAAAATAAAGAGTCTACAAATCAATATCAAGATCGATAAAATTGATGAGAGAAATGATGATCATATATATATATTTATAACATAAGGTTTTAACTTTGAAATGTCAAACATTTTTCTATAGTAGATTAAAGCCTCGATATAGACTCTCTCTCTCTCTCTCTCTCTCTCTCTCTCTCTCTCTCTCTATATATATATATATATATATATATATATAAAATATTATGTAACATATAAAGAAATAAAATTATAATGCATTATATAGTATAATTTAATTTTATTACATGGTATAAATCTCTATCAAATAAAATTTATTTTCATGTTATGATAAGATTTTAATTATGGTTAGAGTGCAAAAGTATATTTTTTGTGTATTATATTTCATTTGATGGTTAGCTTTAGATTAAAATGTCTTAATATTCAATTATGAAAAGGGGTAGATTTCATTTAGATTTTCAAGCTCATATTTTCATAAGATTTGGTTTACTATTAGGATACACTATAACATTTTTTTAATACTATATTTGGGTTGATGGTTAGGTTTATGGTGCTCAGCTTTTGGACTAGATTATGTTGATATTTTTATAATCAACATTTCAAATCACACTGCATGATCTGTCATCAAGATGAGAGAGCAAGAGGTATGAAATAAAGTAAGTTGAAAATGAACCAAATTCATATTCATTTATGTAGGACCATATTGAATTAAGTTCAAATTAGGGTATGATTGGTTTTAGGGCTAGATTTCATATTTATTTAATATTAAGGACTCTTAATAGTTTAGTCTAGAACTAATGTTAAGGCTAATAGATTAGTTTGATAGTTAGCCTTTATATGTTTATGTAAATAATTAAACATTGTTTACTATTGTAACTTAAGTTTTTAGAGTTTTATTAAGATTTGTATTATATAGATTTTAATTTTTGATTGAGTTTAATTTACGTTTAGAGAAATGTTGCATTCTAGTAATCAAGAGGAATTGGATTTTTGCATAAGACTAAATTGGGCTCAATTTTTTAAAAAAATTTTTATTAAGATTTTTATTCAATGGATTTTAGTATTGAGTTACATTTAAATTTTAGATAGGTCTAGAGAAACCTTCCAGTTTAGTACTCAAGAGGAATTGGATTTGTTCATAGGAGTGAATTGAGTTCAATTTGATTCAATGGCATGGTCAAGATTAAGCTTTGGTTATCCTATATATTTTCCTTATCAAGGTTAGCATTATGTTTGAATTGAATGCATGGACTAAATAAGCCAACCATAGTAGCTATCATACTATCTCAGCATATATTTTCCTTTAATTACCTTCATAATCCACCTCATGTGTCTCACTCTCTCCCTCTTTTCCCACACCTTGTGACTTTTCCCCTACCTACTCTCACCATCTCTTGTTTCAATTTTACCTTATCCCTAACTCACATCTCTCTCACACACTCTCCCATTTCATTTAGTCTGTTTGTGTTTCACTTGGTATCTAGCGTTTAATTAAATTTGTATTTTTTATTATTAATGTTTACTATTTGGAATAAATATTTTATTTTTAAAGTCATAAAGGGTAAGTTAGTTTAGTATAAATTTAATCTTAACATAAGAGTTCAATTTGGTTTAATTCAATGTTAGGAGTATAGTAATTTTAAAAAAAAATAAAAAATATGCATTATTCGCAAAAAGAGGGGTAAAAATTTATTAAGACAGAAAGGAATGCAACAAGGAGAGCTCAACAAGGAGCTCGATCCTGAGCAACAAGATCATCAAATTCTTACACCATCTCAAAGGACAGTTTCCTCCTATCCCTAATATTCCAACCCGAATCATGACTAGAAGCCCATTTGGCTAAACAATCAGCAGTTCTATTCCATTCACAAGGAATATACATGAACCTAACGAACTGAAAAGAGGAAGAGAAGAAAAGAATCTGCTTAACAATAGTGGCCAGCTGCCAACTAATGTCCTCAAGCTCTTGCGAAGAAAGCATGTTCACCACCACCTAGGAATCAGACTCACAAATAATCTTACTCCATCCCCGCAAACAACACTGTTCCACAACATATAAAATAGCCTGAGCTTCCATGAGATTGTTAGTATAATCACCCTTATGAACTGAGAAGAAAAATTTAACATCCCCAGAACTACAATGAGCCACTCCGCCAATACCAGCCGGACCAGGATTCCCACGGGAAGAACCATCAGTGTTAATTTTTAGAACTCCACAGGGAGGAGGAGTCCAGTGCCCATCCCAGTTAACCCGACCCTTCCTCTGATGGTGAAGCTGCCTAGACATAGAAGGAAACCTATGAGCTGCAACCCCATCTTGCAGATGAAAATTAAGGCGATTACAGATAGCAAGATCAACCGGATCCATACCCCCATCAAGCTCACACTTCACAAGAATAGTTTCCTGAAGAGAATGTGATATTTTCCACCAAAGATGCAAAACACCAAGCCGAAAATCTTGGAATATGTGATGATTCCTCTCCAACCAGATATGCCAAAGCATGAAAGATGGGCCAGCAATCCAAGCAGCATGGAGAGAAGAAGACTTAGAGGGAGCACTACCCAAGCGGGCCCAGAACTCAGGCAAAGAGGAAGCATTCTGACAAGAGCAACCCCAAGTGCTCCACCAAAGGTGCCATATCTAAGTAGAATAAGAGGAATGGAAGAATAGATGGGAGACAAACTCCTCTCCATTACCACACAAAGCACAATAAGAGGGGCCCTGAAATCCACGTTTACAAAGATTATCCCAGGTAAGACAATGGTTGTGAGCCACTAGCCACATGAAAAAATTGCACTTGGACCAAGAAACTTTATTCCAAACTTGCTTCCACCAAGGGACCTCAGCATCCCCAAATAATTGTCTAGTTATCTCTTGATACCCAGCAGAGACATGATATTTACCAGACAAGGTACCGCCCCAAGCCAAAACATCTAGACCAAGAAAAGAAGAACACTCTCTAGAAACTAGAATTTGAGAAAGCTCCTGACGATCCATGTCTGTACCTCTAGGAGGCCAATCAGAAGAATG
The DNA here is from genome assembly GCA_028749045.1 of Cupressus sempervirens. Lineage (NCBI taxonomy): Eukaryota > Viridiplantae > Streptophyta > Pinopsida > Cupressales > Cupressaceae > Cupressus > Cupressus sempervirens. The sequence continues at coordinate 221,778,267 of CM053793.1, forward strand.
CTTCCATCTGTAACCAACAACAGGTCCCAATTGATAAGGAGTCTTGTAATGAGCCACTTTATCCCATCCAGCAGCAAGAAAAGAGTCACAAAGAGGCTGAAGATGAGGGTATATGGATAAAATGGAAGGGAATACATCCCAAGCATCAGACAGAAAAAAGCTTGAGAACCTCCTTTACATATCCAGAACAAACCCCTCTTCACCAACATCGCACCTGTCTTCAAAGTATGCCAAACCATTGAGCCACGACCTTCAAGAGGAAGTGCAAAAATAGAGCAAGGATCAGCACCATGTAAATATTATATGAGCCCAAAGTTGATGTTGTCCAGAGCACTATCGCCAATAAAGTTTAGCAACCAAAGCTTGACTACTCAATAGAGCAGATCGAAGACCAAGACCACCCTCCTTTTTAGGCCTACAAATAGTTACCCAATTAACCAAGCTCCATTTAGTACTATGCAAATTACCGCTCCAAAGGAATTGTCGAGAAAGAGCATCAAACTCCTTGAGAAAGTAAATAGGTGCAGCATGAACCATGCTTCTATAAGTAGGAAGATCTTGGATAACAACTTGAAGAAGAGTAACCCGGGCAGCAGTAGAAAGCCATCTATGAGTCCAATGATTTACCTTATCCTGAAGCTTGGTAATCAAATTTTGCTAGAAGAAACGTGGCTGCCTAGAAACAGCAATAGGAATGCCAAGATAAGTCAAAGGAAGTGAACCTATCTAAAATCGTAGGATACCAACAATCCTGTGCTAAATAGAATCAGGAGTGTTAAAAAAGTAAATGAAAGATTTGTGCTCATTAAATTTCTGGCCTGAAGCTGCCAAATAAACGTCCAAAGCATGTCGAAAGGCTTCAACTTCCTTGATCCTAGCAAGACTGGCAAGAGTAGAATCATCAACAAATTGAAGATGGGAAAGAGAAGGTAAGCCATTACCCCACCGCCAGCCTTGAATAGAATTCTGGGACACCTGATGCTTAATGAATCTGCCCAAACCTTTAGCCATGATGATGAATTGATATGGGGAGAGAGGGTCACCCTGGCAGAGGCCTCTAGAAGCACCAAATAGTTGAGAAGGTTGACCATTAATAAGAACAGAAAAAGAGGCAGAAGTAACACAACTCATAATCCAACTCACCCAGTCAAAGCTAAATCCAAAAGAAAGAAGAATACTCCTTAGGAAGCTCCATTTAACTCTATCATAGGCCTTAGCCATATCCAACTTAACAAACATGGCTCTCTCCCTTGAAGTAGCCATAGAGTGAATAGCCTCACTAGCAATAACGACCCCATCAAAAAATTTGTTTGCCAGCAACAAAACCACCTTGTTCTTCTGAGATAATAATGGGAAGCCACCTTTTTAGTCTCTCAGAAATCAACTTAGTAATAAATTTGTAAACCACATTACATAAGGCAATTGGTCTAAAAAACTCCAATTGATTAGCACCCTCTCTCTTAGGAATAAGAGTCAAGAATGTAGAGTTCAAAGCTCGAAGCATCTGCTTGCTAGCATAGGATTCTTTAACCACCTCCAACAAATCATGATTAATGATGTCCCAAAATTCTTGAAAGAATTCAACTAGAAAGCCATCAGGACTAGGAGCCTTCCCCTTAGGCATGCCAAAGACCACCTCCTCCAACTCTTCCAAAGAGATAGGACGCATGAGATAATCATTCATTTCCTGAGTGATAAGGGAAGGAATACAGAACAAAATAATATTTTCTTCATTATCAGCAAGAGGAGAGTCCTTAGAGAAGAGGGTAGAGAAGTACGAAATAGCCTCCTGGAACAAAGCTGGCAAGGAATTTAGTTGGATACCTTGAGAATTAACCAAAGAAGAGATAGTGCTCTGATTCCGACAAGATTGCACTGTTTTATGGAAAAAGGCAGTGTTTCGATCACCTTCCTGGAGCTAATCAACTCTAGCCTTTTGCTTCCAAAAAATTTCCTCTCGAAGTTCCCATTCTTCTAGAGATTTAGAAGCAAGGGATTCAGCCTTGCCAAGATCCTCTGAGAAACCTCGATCTCTAATCTCCCTTGTGATGACATCAAGATCTTCTTGAGCAAGCCTCTTCATAAAGTGAAGGTTCCCAAAGCATTCCCTATTCCATATCTTGAGCTGCCTTTCAACATATTGAAACCTTTTAGAAAATGAGAACATTGAAGTACCATATGCAGGAGCACCATCTTTCCACCAACAAAAAACAAAATCATGAAGAGAGGAGTCACGAAGCCACATCAACTAGAACTTAAAAGGAGGATGCTTCAGAACATAAGCCCCGATAGCAGAAAATTTGATTGGCCAATGATCTGAACCCCTCCAATCAAGGATTTATAAAGAGATAGTAAGGGTGCCACTAACCCAGAAGCAAGAAACAAGAAATCTATCTAGATGTTCTGAGATAGCAGCACTAGGTATAGAGACCATTAGAAGGCTTAACATTAGAGAGATGCAAAAGAGATATGTGTTGCCAAAGAAGAGTAGAAGAAGGCCCCAATCTAGCCAAACCACCATGCTTCTCCTCCAGACTTAAAACTGAATTGAAGTCCCCTGCTAACACCCAAGGATGATAAGGATGACAATTTCTAACATATTGAATATGTTCCCAAAGTTCCTCCTTTCCCACAAGATCAACAGGTGCATACAAATTAGTAACCATGATTACCTCTCCTGAGTCTAGAGTAGAAGCTACCATAAAGAGAGCTGAATGAGAAGACATCCAGCCAAGAGGAGAAATTTTTTGAGGATCCCAAAATATAGCTAAACCACCAGCACTGCCTTTATCCCCAACACACTGGCATTGGCCACGAGACCAAATACTAGAGGCATGTTGGACCATAGACTCCACAACGAGCTTAGTCTCTTGGATTCAAAAAACATTAGGAATATGATCAACCACCAAGTTATGAATAGCCTTTTGTTTAGGGATGCTATTCAACCCCCTTACATTCCATGAGAGAATAATCATCATTGGGTAGAATTGGGAAAATGAGAATCTAAAGGTTTCACTGAACCAGGCTCAATCAATATATCTCTTATGAGTTTAATCTTCTCTTGGTCTATTTTGCGCCCACTCCTTAGAGGGGGAGTAGAAGGATCCTGCTTAAAGGGTCGAGGTAGCAACCCCAAGGGGAGAGGAGATCCCTTGCCCTTACTTGATGGTAGCACATCCTTAACCAAATCAGCCAAAACAACATCATTATCTTCCAACACTGCAGGAGTCACCAGAACCTCTGTCACAGGAGCTACAAGAACCTCATAGTTCTGATATACTACAACTTGAGATGCCCCACAAGTATCATTGGGAATAGATCTCTCATCTGGGCAAACTAGATCAGAAGAGATAGGAGGATGAATACCCTCCTCTAGAACCATACTATCTAGCACCTCAAAGCGGTTAAAACCTGAATCAGATAATCATTCTTTCAAAGGCCTCTTTTGACCACATCCCTTAGCTTGAGGGCGAACAGGGGTAAATCCATCCTTATCCTGCATTTGAGCCTTACCCTTACTTGTAGCATCTTGCTGATTCATCCCCTTGGTAGTATTAACCATTTGAGATTTTCCTTTCCCTGTAGTATCTGCCAAACCACCAGCATTGCCAGCTGTAGAACCATCCACTCCTTTGAAACTCGAGTTACAGGGGCACTGACGCTGTAATGACCATACTCATGAAAAATCTCGCAATGGCAAGGGAGGGATTCATAATCTAATTGCTACACCCAAGAAGAATCCCCCAGACAAATTTCCAAAGAATCTGGTAATGGGTTATTCAAATTATTTTCAACACAAATTCTAGCATAAGAAATAACCTTTTTATCGAGGGATTGATGTACGATCGTAGCCGGCTTCCCCAACAAAGTAGCAATTTGTCGAAGGATGTCTTCACACCAAAATTCCAAGGGAAGACGAGGCAAGCAAACCCAAACTGGCACTGTTGAAGGGAGATCCTCAACAAAATTAAAACCTGAATGCCAAGTTTTGACAAATAACCTCACATGGTTGTAGAAATAAGGGCCTCCTTCAAAAACATGATCACGATCAGACATGCAAGAGAATACAACAAAAAAAAACTATTCCCTACCAACATAATGTCCATATCGCCTTCCACCTGCCAAGAGCGGCAAATCCATGCCTCAAGAGCAGATAGGGGAATCCAGATTCCAAGAAATTTGCATATCAAAGCATGCTTAGTCCAATAATCAATGTCCTCCATTACAGCCATTGGAGGAATAACTAGAACAGGGCAATCATGGCTACGCGGAAAACAACCATTAACTTTTTTCAGCTTGGAGCTCTCCCCTGAATAAAACAATTTAGATCGCATTGCATGCATAGTTGGAGAAGAACCATCTGTTCTCACCATCGAAGAAGAAATCCCAAGCCCTACCATGCAAACAATAAAACCCCAATCCAAAATTGACTGCAGAAGATTTCCAAAAACACCGACGCAAATTATGTCCAGTAGCTAGCAATCCAAACAGAACAGAAAAATAGTAAAGATCAAACACCAAGAACAGGCTAGGGGAAAAACAAAAGAGTTAAATTTGGTTTAATTCAATGTTAGGATACTTAGATGTGGATTTTGTTCAAGATTTACTTTTGAGGGGGATAATTTTTGACTTGAATGTGGGTTTTGGCATTTTTTAGAGTCTGAAATATCATCTTGGCCTCCAAAATTGACATTTTATGTATTTCTAAGCTTTTTTAGAAAGTTATTTTTTTAATAAATCCAAAATCATATTTTTGATTTTGTTGGTCAGTTGGCAATTCATCTTGTCTTAGTTGGGGGATTTTCTTTGGAAAAATCAGGGTTCATAGGATCGGTTTTGAAAATTATCAAAACTGGAAAATTTTGTTTTTCCAAAAAATTTACCAAATATGGTAATTTTTAAAAGTGCAATAAGTAGTTGTTTTCTTTCATTGTAGAGGCAGAGTAGAGTTGGGAAATTTTAATGGAGAATTATGGCATTTTGAAACTTCTGTGTTGTCTCATTTTCTATTTTATTGTTTGAAAGGTTTGGGTTACATCAAAAGGGTTACTCTCTCTCTCTCCCTCTCTCTCTCTCTCTCTCTCTCTCTCTCTCTCTCTCTCTCTCTCTCTCTCTCTCTCTCCATAAATATAGATAGACATACATACATATACATATACATACTCATATCTATCTATTTATCTATCTATCCATCTGTAGAAGAATAGTATGTAGTATTCAATTAAATTTAATAGTGGAGCTTCATTTTAAATATTATTAGGAATAATATTTTATTTAATTTTAGATAAATGGTAAACTTTCTTAGTGTAGATTTAGTTTAACATGAGGCTAGATTTAGTACATTGTATTAGTTAAATTTATAAATAATAAAGAAATAGAATTTATAAAATATATTTCAATAATTCTTTTTAATATTAAGTATATTTACAGTAAAAATAATAATTATAAAAGAAAATTTAAAATAATTATGCTCAGTGACTAAATAATATATGACTAATTTTTTGAATATAGTATTTTAAATTAATTTGTTTCTATATCTACTTCTATTTAATAATAAATTATTTCAACGATTTATATATAAAAATATAATTTCAAAAAATTTTACATAAAAATAAAATTTCAATAATTTATATAAAAAATAATAATTTAATCATAGATATGATTCAATATATATAATTATTTCAATGTTACAAAGTAATTTTTTTGTTAAACATAATAAAATTAAATCAATACATAAATATATTGAAATAATTATTAGTTGTAGATATGATTATGTTGCCAAAAAGTTATTTTAAGTTGAAAACATGAATTATAACTAGTAAAACACATGTATTAAAGAAAAAGGTTACAAATATTTATTGAAAGAATAAGGGAAAACATATGTAATGAAGAAATATATTATGCATTATGATATAAAAGTCTATAATTGTATATATAGTGTCCATGAAAATTTCATGTATGAATAGTGTCATATATTTTATCAATTAGCTAATTTGGCTAATGTAATGACCTTAAAAAATAACCACTAATGAAAATTAGCATTGCAAGCTTTATTTTATTGATGATTAGCTTTGACCTCTTCCAAAACATCTGAAAAAAAAAACTATTCTATTAAATGTCTCCCTCACCTTTTCTACAACATTTTGCATTCTCAAAATTTCATTATCCTCGATAAAATTAATTCATGCTATTGCATTTTTAAAAATTAGAAGCAATTTATAACGACAATCTAATGTAGAATTTTTACATATATCAATAACTATTTGAGGTGATCCATCAGAGTTTACTGAAGTAAAGTTTCTGGACATGGCTTGTAATGATTTAAGACTCATTATCAAAGTGATCCATTATATTAATATTGTCTCTTACAAAAAACATACAATTTTGAAAAGTAAACATTATTACATGTAATTTACTATATATGGTGGGTCAGAAAATTAGAGAGCATGTATATGGCAGAAAATATGATTTACAATAAAATAAAATGCGAAAACTATATTGTGAAACACATATGCCTATTTTCAAAAATCATGCATGGAAAACATTATATTCATTTTTAATTTAAACAAAAAGAAAAACATTATAGAACTGTAATATATCAATATTTTGAACACTAACATTGTAGAGTGTTTGTGGTAACCTAAAAGCATAATTGTGTTTCATATAAAAATCTCAGAGCTTTCCATTTAAATTATAAATTAGTGAAATGTGTTAATCAAATATGTAATATATTAAATAATTAGAGAAAAATAAACATCTTTTGTATATTCTAATATGAGTTACAACATAAGTAAATACAAATATGAATAAAAATTTTATTTTTGCATTTAGAATTATTTGACTAAATATTGAAATCATCATTGAATTGTTTTAAATACTATATTTAAATAAATTGATTACAATAGTAGTGAGAATTACTCATTTGAGTCTGAATCACTACATTCATTGCATTGAATCAAGTTTCATTGAAGAAGGTCATTAGCATCAGGATCCAATATGTCAAACCCATATAGTTTTTGAAGTAGTTGATAGCACCCAAAAAGATAGGGGGCTGGCCCTAGAGTATAAAAACGTTGAGAATTCAGCTGGAGGATACCTCCTAGTTATCTAACCTTTACCAACTTTAAACATCAAAACCCATAATATGTTCAGAGCTAAATTGTCATTAGCCATAGTCCTTATACTACCATGCATAAGAAACTGAGTAATAAACTAGCAACATTTAAAAACATTGCTACTATTAGTCCAAGCAATCAACATAGTCCAAAAAACCCTATGGGCTGTAAAGTTTTGAAATAGAATTATAAAATCAACTATAAAACACAACAGATCCTAGGCTAGATGCCCTCTTCCTTCTCTTGGTTACCATTCTTCTTCTCCTCAGGTGCTTCCCCAACCACATCCTCATCCTCTACTTTCATTGATTTTTCAATGATGGCTTTTAGCTAGTCTTCTACCAAGAACACATAGATGGAATGGGTTGTATCGGTTATCTTTCTCAGGCCCTTTTCCTCTTTGTTAACCTATAGAAAGTAGAGGTTTGTGGCCATAGAGTGCATAACCTTAGTAGAGAACTCAACCTGGGTTTCAAATCTATGGTAGATAGTGGTATGGTTATCTGTCAGGTCCCTCATAGCCTTGTCAAGCCTCTCCACCTGCATCTTAGTGTGGGTATGTTTTCCTTTCTTCCTAGTACCCTTGAAGGTTTCCTTCCTAGGAGAGGTGATGTCTTCCCCCTAACTATGAGCTAGCATAGCTTACAAGGTATCAGAGACATGGGATGGGCTGATAGATTTGGGAGTAGGTTTAATATCCTATTGGAGTCATTTCTTTTTAGCAGCTTTCTCCTCACAATTGGAGGAGTCAGAGTTGGAGTCATACTTCAAAGGGGGGTGTCTTAAATTTCTCTAGTTGAAGATCCTTGTTGGTTCTCCTAGTGCACTAATTGCACTTCTTGGTGCCTAAATCCAACTCAATAATGTTAACTTTAACCTTAGCACTAATTTTGACCTCAATGGGATGGCCTTTCTTGGGCCTCTTAAGAGTAGAGCTAGGACTGCGATCTAGGGAGGTCTAAGGGTTGATAGAGGCCGAGGGGTTAATCAAGATAGGGGGATTCTAAGCCTAATGTTCGATGAAAAATTTATTCATGAGGCCGTGCTGGATAAGGTAGAATGTTTCCCCTCCTCTTGTTTCCTTCTAGCCTTAGAAATGCTATCATCGAGTGAATGCAGTAATAGAAATGGAAAGGAGACATGGTCGTGATTTCTAAAATGATTCATCATAAGAAAGTGATAATAATACAATACTTGGTAGTGGACCTCCAAGGTAATGTATCTAGTAATCATGTAGAAGATGACGTCCCATGGCTTAGGAAGGGCAACTCGTGCAAACCCACCACACAATCTCTTTAGTTCCTCCTTAAAATTGAATAATTTTTGCAAGCTCACCTCCTCATTGATCTTACCTTTCCTTCACCATTTCTTTCCCTCTAACAGAAAATCTCCCACCCTGGCATTGCCTTCTTAAGAAATTTCAAAACTCATGCCATTAACAATAACTTTTCCCTCCTTCTAGATTTGAAAGATCTACATTGAGATGAACTCATTGTGGTGAACCATGTCCTCCATATAAGCTAAAATTCCTCCCTTCTGCAAGTAGACCATCATTGCTTCACTGCTACTGATTCAATATGGTCACTAGTGGCCATGTCATTGCCTAGGTCCAGAACCCACTCTTTTAAAGACATATCCTTGCACTAGGTTTTTATGTTGTAAAATATAATATGCAAAGCCATAAAGGAGAAAGTGAAAAGGCATTGCATAGTCATCATAAATCTACAATGTTTCCATAAAAAAAAATCTCCCATCTCAGTAAGTGTGGGCAATCCCTTTCCATTTGCGAATGGTCATAATCAGCTATACCATTTGCAAGAATTAACCAACTTGTCTTTATGATAATTACAAGACTGTTCTTTAAATCTTATTGAATTCCCCCTTTGCATCCTTTTACAGCAGTGATCAATATTCATAGTAGTCAGGACATAGATGTTAATCAATATCCAAGCATGCCAAGAACCCTTTACAAAGCCCCACATTCCTATGACCACGTGGAAAAAGAAGACCTACCACCTAGTTTGATAGTTAATGTGGCATTATTGAAGGCACGCTCTCTTTCCATCATAAATTAAGTTGATGATGGAAATAAACTGACATTATCCCATTACACCAACCACATGATATCATGACCAACTTTGGCAAGGTCATCTGCCATGCTATTTCCTTCTTGATATATATGTGCCATGTGGATATCATCATAATCTTCCATCATCCTTTGTATTTCATTGATTATGCCTTTAGTCGACCAATTGCATTTTCCCTCTCCCTTAGTGGCCTTGATGATTAGTAGAAGGTTCCCCTTTATGACTAGTTTAGTGACTCCCTGAGCTCTCACAATTCTCAAACCCTAGATAAGTGCAAGTACCTCGACTTTATTATTAAAGCCTCCACCATAGTTGCTAAAGAAAGTAGCCACCGAAATTCCCATGCTATTCTGAAGGATACCCCCCATAGTGGTGCTACCTATCATGGTCGACCCACTGAAATTTAGTTTGGTCTAGGACTCAGGGGAGGGGGTGCCAACCCATCTCCTTTCTTGCCAAGATTTTGAAATTGTCAAACTGTGCCACCATCATGCCCACACTCCAAGCTGAGGCTCAAGTCCAACCAATATAGTTGCTCAAAGGTTCTTTGTCTCATATATGAAGTACCAATATCTAGATATCTCAATACAAAAAAATCGCATGTTGATTTCATCTATGTAGGTATATACATTCTATTACAATTTTTCTTATTCTTTCCTAAAATGGAAGATTATAAAAAAAACCTCTCGGCCCCTTCTTTCAACTACATGTTGATTCTAAGGCTTATCTAGTATTTCAACAAATTGTATATGAAATATTTGACCATGATAGTGAAAATTCTCTAGACCTTGAGTACTAACCTGTGGAGCTTGAATCATTGTTTTCACCCACTAAGAATCATTTTCATCTAAATTTGTGGGATAAGGAGGTTTTTCTAAATAGATCTCTATAGGAACAAAGTACAATTATATAGGATCACATTCCTTTCAATAAACCAATTTATCAAAAATAGTATCTCTATAGAAATGACTGAAATTTCAAAGAACTAGAGGATGAAACCTATGTAAACTTGCTTTGAGAAGATTTCCTATTGCACAGATAGATATTTTTCCCTTCTACACTATGAATTCTTCTTAGATTAGTGTGCTCATAGAAATCATGAGTTCTAATTGTCATTTGCCTTAATTTTTTTTTCAAATATTTGAAAGAAAAGATAAGAAAAATGATTGCATAAAAGAGAATAAAATCTAAGTAAAACAATTATTGAAAAATTAAAATAGTATGTCTGAAGTGGAGTAATTTAACATCGATAATTTTTAAAAAATTATTTTAAAAAATTATAATTGCAATTCAATTGCTAATATCAAAGAATGACAAATTTATTTTTTCCTATCCTTCCAAGAGAAGAAAAATATATAACCTTCCTAGTAAATGATGAATATTGCATTTCCATAAAATACCTATTTACAAATGATTTTGCAATTGTATTAGAATAAAATGAAAAAACTACTTGTTGTAGTCAAAGTTACAATAATATTGAATGAGAAATGTTTTATGTCACATTTTCTATTTCTCTAAGCCTTTTCTCTTATATTATTAATTTTTCAAGTCATTTCCACCTTTTTATTTTCTCATGATCATAGGAAAATGGTGGCATTATCCTCAATCCATGTAATGAATTTACATGAGATTTTGCAATGAGTTTCATTCATGACCTATATCAGTTCTTTCTTTGTCAAGTGGTAAACCCTAAGATTTGTGTATTGTTAATGCCTGAGCTAATTGCAATGGTATTTGACTTGTACAACCTCTTTGTGCATGATAAATTGGAACTATTCTTGGATATTTTCATTGAATGGGGATTTGGAGTATGTGTCAAATTTGACCATTAGATACGGGGGTAATTTTGGTGGCATGGCTCCTGGCTTGTACACAATTTTGTGAAAAAAACTTAGAGCATTGTTTACAAGTCCTCCTTCTATCCATAAATTGGAAGTGAAAATTACTCTTGCATGCTTTGAAATTAACAATTCCATATCTAGTTCATTTGTAGAATTTTCATCTCCTTGAGTAACATTTGAAATTTTAGTTGCAATTATGTGTGTCATAGGTTGTCTAAGAGAATGTAACATACTTCTATTATGAATGTGAACATTATCAATTTTTGAAAATAAATGTAGATTTTTATCAAAATAATCATTTATTTTTGGAATAATATTACTCCTTGTTCTTAACATTAATAAATTCCAATCCACAATTATTGGATTTGCATCTCTAAGAATACTAAGTAACTGGCAAAATTCTTGTTGTTCTATGTCTTCTTTTCTAATGTGACTGCCTTCCATAGTAGCCTTTTCTCATCTAAAACATGCATTTCTCCTTGACATTTCCACATGTAAATAGAGTTGAGCTATCATACTACAATATTTCATAGTTTAGAATTTGTTTGTAAAGGAACAAAAATTGGACTGAGTCATATTGTTTAGACTTTATTCAATTGTAACTATATTATACAATTTAAATTTTATTTGGTTGTAATTATATTATCCTACAATTTAACTAGAATTTAATTTTTTTTCAATTATAATTATATTGCACAATTTAATTTAATTTTGGCAAATATTTATATAGCAATATTTTAAAATTTGAATTTTATTCAATTGTAATAATATTTTACAATTTAATTTAATTTTGAGAAAGATTTGTACAGTGATATTGCTATTGGGATTCAACTATATAATTTTTTAGTCAAATTCATTGATTTGTGTTTTGAGTTTAGTGTTTGGTGGTGCTTCACCTCTATTAACATAATCTAGATATAATAAATGCTAAGTATTATATTCATTGTCATTAGAGATATCTTTGTGTACATCTCACAAACACATGAGTCAAACTCATTGACTCAAAAAATACACATTTAAATTGAACAATATAAAAGTGCAAAATATCTCCCACTTATAAACCATTTACCATGTCAAATTATTAATATTAGTTTAAAATAATATATTTTTATAATGAACAGTACAATAAAAACAAAAAAAATGGTCTCCCAAAAAAATTTAAAAATAAAGAGTCTCATAAATGATACAATACAGATAAAAATATAATAAAATTTATTGCAAGAAAGAAATAATACAATTTTAAGGTAAATAAAATAGTGTGTTTAAAGATAACTAAAATAGTTCCAGTTTCCAGCATATCTTCCACTTTTCTTTGCACGGTTATATTTTAAATGTTTAAAATAATTGTAAAAAAATCATTATATAAATGATAAACAACACTACAGTAGCCATAAAAATTAGATTTGTGTTAATTCTCATTTTATTTGCTTTGAAAGCAAACCTTTATACAATCTTGACTAATCCTACCGTTAGGCAGAAATAGCCAATTGTGCGTGGGCCAACTTTCTAACTCTGCCATTAACCAATCGAGGCAAAGCAGACCTGTAGCTTTGCGATCTTCTTGGGAAGGTTTATTTACATTCACTGTTTAGTATACTTGTGAGCAAAAAAACCCACCCCATAGAACACATAAACATTCCATGCTATGGAAAACAAAACAGATTTCATCCATTGAAAGCCATTTCAATTTTCTTCAATAGAGAATGTCATCAAGAAGTTTATATCTCTTCCTAACTCTTCTATTTCCTATCTCAGGCTTCTGTTTCGTCTGTGTTTTGGGTATCTGGAAATTAATGTCAACACAAGAGTTTCTTAGTTTTCTCTTCACCTTGACCATGGATTCTACAAGCCCAATAGAATCCTTAATAATGTTAATCTTAGATCTTTCCTCCTGCTGATTAGAGTAACACTAGTCACAAACTTTACACTCTGATACATTATCAAAATATGCTCTACTGCAGTACCTGAGCCCAAAAACATTCAAGATTTATAGAATCATTTCAGAGCTTTTAATGAAATGGGTTGGTAAAAAAGTGACAAATCCCAACAAGCATTTATTTCTAAATTTAGAAACAATACATGAACTATATAAGGGGAAAAAGGGTAAGAAATTGTTGGGTTACTTACTGGTGTTGCAAACGTCAAAGGCATTTAGTGCATTGGAATAAATAGACTTGGAAACACAAATCTCCACACATGCTGCATTCCATTTCTCTTTCCATGCAATATGCTCCACTAATTCTTCTATTCGTGAGAATGAGATACTCAGAAAAAAAATAGCATTTATACTGAGATGTCCGATTTGAACACAAAAATATACTGCATACAATTCTATAAAAGAGCAAGAACAATGTCCCTGGCTTTAGTGTTTTAATAACTTTGATCACTATAAAAGAGCAAAATGTCTATGGGATTTGTTGACATATGTTGCATAGGAAAATGTAGTGACAAATCATCAAGCGAGGTGGCTATGAATACACACAGCACGTGTTGACTTACAAATTGTCAAACAATACCAGTAGAAATTTTCTCCATTTATTGAGGCATGGATTCCAACTCTTATTTATAAAATACATATAAGAATACAACAAGGAAAGTGGTCATGCTAATTCATGATGTATTTTTGTTGGGTAGTAACCGTATTATATACATAGAATTTTGGCATTTGTAGACATTATTGAGTTTGGTTTGACATTAACAGTGTCTAGAGTTTTCTGTAATTAATGTTCAAAGTTTCTAACATTTGAATATTTGAAAAACTTTGTGGGGTACACATCAGAACAGATGATGATGTTGTTCTACAAGTCAACGTCGTTTGTTGATAAAATATGCCAAGCAGCCCATCTATTCTTGACTAGTTAATTCTAGTAGCATGCTGCAATATTCTTAATACGCTTCTTTTTAATAATAAGCATGATTGAATATGGTTGGTAGGGCATTTTAGAAACAATTTTACATATATTCAACTGTAATCAAGAGCTCTCTAGAGCTTGTGTAGAGCTTGTGTAATGAGAGAGAAGTAAAGGGAGACAAATAAAAAGTTTTAGAAGTTTTCGTAGAGGATATTGTAAGGAGAGAGGATTAAGAATCATTAGGAGAAAATATACAAATTTGTAAAAATAGCAAGTTTGTAGATAGTTGTAATCATAAGAAAGGTTTTAATATTGTTGTGACCAAAGATATCATATTTTTATAGTATGGTTGTAATGAAAGAATTAGTAAAGAAGGTACTTAGTGGAAATGCTCCATGTACGGTTGCCCGGGTGCCATTGGATTCTACTTAAGTCAACTAGACTCCCCCTTGTTGGCACCACCACGAGCATAGCTCTTTGGCTCGCTTACGCCTCACTCCCAAGACCCACACTACTCTCCTAGTAGCTGAATTGTACAGCGCCACTGCTCTACTACTCCGTGGCATGGCTATAGGTGGTCCCTTGTTGCTCCTCCTACTCCTCATGCCTCTACTGGCTGACTAGTTCCTCCTACCTTCGATCCCAAGTGGTCCTTTCCCCATGTCAACCTAGCCACTTCACCTCCCAGAGTAGGAAATGATAAAGACAAAGCTACTTCTACTGACAACGGGTGGGCTCCTCCTGGGTCACCCTCCAACCCCATAGATTATTGAGTTTTTCATGATCGGTAAGATCCTCATCCCTTAGTTGGTGCTACTTTAGCTTCCTGAGGGAAGATATGCTATTTTTAATGAATAGTTGTTAGTTGTTTTTGACCTTGTGCAGTGTGTGTGTGATTTTGTATCCCCTGGCCTTTTTTTCTGAATATGTAACTTTTATATTTTATTTAATAGAGAAGGGACTATTCACCAAAAAAGAATTAATAATTATATAATTTATTGCTCAACAAACTAAATAAGTAGAAATTTTAAACAGAAATTGACTATAAGCAACATGGGGTGGTAAACTATAATAAATAAATGTAGGTCAATCTTCATATAGGAATATGACACATATTCTCTATGCATATAACAAAAAGATCAAGAACTAATCACAACAATACCATTCCCTCATGTTTGTATTTCATATTTTAGGAAAAAACTAGGTTTTGCTATAGAATATAGACCATTATGCCAAAAGTGGAAAAAAAAAATAGTACATTGGACAGTAAGTTCAAGCAGTTTTCAAAAGTTCAAGAAATTTTTGTTGATATTGTTTTGGAATCTTTGAAGAATTGGTAAGAAATTCTTAAAATTAAATCATTTCTTTTAGATCGTAGGAAACTTTGCCAAACTAAATAAAACTATCATTTCAAACATCTATATATTGCAACTTGGTATTCTTGTTAGCACTAAGAATTAAGATTTACTATATGGATTTTCTTTTTAATTTGTTCTAGTTGTAGCATTATTGAAGTGCATTGAGAATTTGTTATGCTATTTAAAACTATAATGTTCATTAATAGGAATGGAATAGAAGAGATTGTTCTACTAGCTTGTAACTATGGTATGTTTATGATAACTTAGAAGTATTAAAAATGATGATATGAATTTGAAGATTGGTTGATTTACTAATCAATTTTAATTATAAGAAAGCTCATTCCTATAATATATTTTTAGACCAATGAAAAGTGGAATGGTATAACAAGGAGTAGAAATATTTTTAATAGGCACAACAAAGAGTAGAATTAATCATTACAATACTTGACCTCTTTTTATGTCATGATTTTAGAATTTATTTAATACATAGTTAACTTTCATAATAGATGCTAGTAAAACCTACAACCTACTTGAGATAAGTTCTGAAAAGAAAGAAGCTTAAGTAACTTATTGTGTATTTAAACATTGGTTGAATTGTAGCAAAGGAGAAAGGTACTTGGAAATTTCTTGTACAAATATATATTTATATTTTTTTTTAAAGTTAGAACTAATCCTTGGGTTAGTGCACAAAGTTGTGGACCAAAAAGATGTCACTTTCTCTTTTTTCCAATCTAAACCACGTGCGATCAGGTAGTAATGTGATTGTGGTATGGCATGATCACACTATGGTTTAGATAACATGAACCATAGGCTCAAAAAAATTTCAAAATAGTGCAAGTACACTTTGTAAATTTTCAACATAATATATTTCTATGTAAAAGAAATATTCTAAATTTTCAAATTATGTTTGTTATAAGGGGTCTAAGGACCCCTTAGCACACATATATGATTTGAATGGGTACAAAGGGGTTATAGATTATCCTATAATCCCTCTTGACCCATTTGATGGAATGATATGTATCTCAAGGGATCCATAGACCCATTAGCACACATATAATGGATTCAATAGATAAAAAGTGAAATAGAGTACCTTATAACCCCTTTTGACCCATTTGATCTCATAATGTATGTTTTAAGGGGTGTAAGGAGCCATTTTCACATATTTTTAATGGTTTGAATGGGTCAAAATGGGTTATATGGTATTGTACATGACCCCTTTAGACTTGTTTGATCACAAATGCATGCCTTAGAGGACCCCTTACCACACATAATATGATAAACTGACTTAAGATGGGTCATAGGGAACTTTGATCGCAAAATGTGTGTCTTAGGGTGTTCATGAATCCACTAGCACACCTATAATGCCCAAAATGGCTTAAAAGGGGCATAGGGTACCCTATGACCATTTTTTACACTATTGAACACACAATGTATGTCTTAAGTGGTCCTCAAGCCCCTTCAAAAACATATAATAGATCTAGTGGAGGAAAAAAGGTCATAGAAATATTAGTATATATAAGGTTATGAAGTGTTAACTTGTAGCTATCTTAATCCTTAATTAAGTCATGCTATCATTATTATATTATTATTTAGGTATGTAGGTCAGCCTAGGTGTTATGTAGGATTGTGTCTATTCAACCTAAGCA
Organism: Cupressus sempervirens; assembly: GCA_028749045.1. Lineage (NCBI taxonomy): Eukaryota > Viridiplantae > Streptophyta > Pinopsida > Cupressales > Cupressaceae > Cupressus > Cupressus sempervirens. The sequence goes on from CM053793.1 coordinate 221,795,166, forward strand.
TAATTATTTATATATAGGAGGTTGTGAGTCTTATTTCAAGATCATATTGTGAAGTGTGTTCTCATTGGAGATATTTGGAGGTTGCAACCTCAAAGTAGATCGAATAGTAGTATGATCTTGTATTGATATTAAAGGACCATTGCTACCCAACTCATTTCAATAGCTTGATGTTGGATAGTGATAAGTTCATCAAACTGTAATCTATCATTTCACACCAATTGGAATTGTCTATATTTAGTGACTAGTCATATATACAAAGAACTTTTAGTATGCGACATGCATCGAATTGGTAGTGCAACCTAGGAAAAACATTTTCCATTCACATCTTGCATGCCCATTTTAAACTCTTCCATATTTTTTCACTACTCCTTCTCTACCACTAGGTAAATTTGAGTTAAAATTATCCTTACAAATAAAAAATCAAATATAGATGTCAATTAAATATAGTGCAATTGATGTATTTAGACTCTCAGTAATTTGTTTGGTCCTCCATTGCCATCAAACACTTGCTTACAATTTGCAGCCTTGCTCTGATACCATGTTAGAAAATATGGATTGGTTTCTGCAAATGTAATTACACTATCATTGTTATAGGTAATTACTCTCAACTATTATCAAGTATTTATATAATATTTCATATTATTTCTTCTATTATGTAAGTTATTTCATTACAAGTGGTATCAGAGCATGATCTTGGCACCATAGAGGCGAGATTTTTTCTCAACATTGGGGCAATTTTGGGAGGAGTACAACTTTCAGATTTTAGCAAACTTTTAAAAGATTTTAAAAGGGTTTTGAAGACTGTATTAAAGAAGCTATAGTCCATAATTCATAGTAATTAGAGAAAAAATATTGAAATTATTGCAGAATTACTATTTCTACGTAATTTATTGAGATCTACATATCTCTCACATCCTGTCAAATTGAAGTATAACTTGTATTGGGTTTTTGAATACATAGAAGAGGAGCCTACATTTCAAAGCTTGAAGAAATTGAAGCAAAAATAAGCAAGTTATTACAAAACTAGGAAAATTATGTTTCAAGGCAGCAAAAGTTCCCAATTTTTTTAATTTTTCCTATGTAAGGGTATCTTGGCCCTAGTAAGTTATAGTGAAAAATAAATAAATAAATCAGAGAATTTATATTTCATTTGGGTGATTTATTTCAAAAATATTGGTTTCAATCATGACAAGGCCTCCAAAAAGAGGCAAAAAGAATGCTATGACACCAAGGAAATCTTTTGATCAAGATTGGGAAACAATAGAGGATAGTAATCCCAATGAGGAAATAAATAAGTTTAAGGAAGAGTTTAAGAGGGATATGTCTAACCTATGAGGAGATATATCAGATATATGAAGAATTTTAAGCACCTATATGAATGAAACAAGGAAGGAATTGTCAAGCAATCAAGGTGAAACCTTCAAGTCGACTAATAATGACACAAATTTTAATGCTCCTATGGGATCTAGGAATTTTTTTCCAAAGGTGGATATGCACTAATTTGATGGCAATGATCGTCTAACATGGATAAATCAAATGGGGAATTTTTTTAAGGTACATCAAACCCCATATGGACAAAACGTAACAATGGCTTCCTTATATCTAGAACCAGATCAATTCATTTGGTATAATTGGATTTGTACTCATAGAAGGAAAAGGGTCTCACTGTATCATGGTCAATTTTTATAGAAGAAATTCAAGCACAATATAGCAATAATGTGACAGAAAACTTCTTTAACCAACTTGCTAAGCTTCAAAAAATAGGATAAGTTAAGGATTATATTCAAAAATTTTAAAATATATCCTTAAGAGTGGATACAATTATAGAGGAGAACTTGAACGATTTATTCTTGGGTGGGCTCAAGGATCACATTCAACATGAGGTACACATGTTTAGTCATAGCTCAATAAATGAGTCTTTAATATTGGCATGTGGGGTAGAGGAGAAGTTCTTGATTCCTAGAAAGCAAAGGGCTAATATGACAAGAGAAAAAGGTTATTCAACACCTTATCATCCTCAACCTACTAGGTTGACTCCCCAAAAAAATGGAGGAGAAAAGAGAAAAAGGATTGTGTTTCAACTATGATAGAAAATATAGTTGAGGACATAAATATAGTGAAAAGAAATTGTTCTATATTGAAGGTCCAAGTGAGGAAGAAGAGGATGAGCCCATATTAGAGGAGGATAGGGCATCAATGAGGAATCACACGATTCTCAACCAATCATTTATTATCATGCACTTTCAAGTTTCAGTACACCACAAACTCTCAAGCTAGTGATTTCTTAACGAAGAAGAAAGTAACATTGTTGATAGACTCAATTTTTAGTAATCATAATTTTATCAACAAAAAATTTGCAAGTGTTCTAAATTGTTTTATATATCTAGCCCTAGAGTTTTAGGTTTTGATTGTAGATGGGGGCACAATTAATTATTCTAGGAGGTGTCATAGCATCAAATTATCCATTGGAGATTATGAACTTGATACCCCAATGTATGTGATATCCATGGGTGTGGTAGATACTGTTTTGGGAGTACAATGGCTTACTACATTGGGAACAATTTAGATGAACTTCCAAGAACTATTCATGCAATTTCAATCAAAAGGAAAGGTAGTGGAGCTAAGGAGATTGAAGGAAAAATCTCCATAGATGGTAAGCTCTCGTCAAATGCAATTTTTTTCTTAAAAAAGGATCAGATGGATTTGTGGCCTAGCTATGTTCATTATATGTCTCTCAATATAATCCTCTTACTCATCTAGATTTACAAGCAATAACTGATCGTTGCTCAATGATTCTTGGAGATATGCCAAAAGGATTTCCTGCTAAGAGATATCATGACCATGCCATACAACTAGTTCTAGGGAACCAACCACCAAGTATTAGGCCTTATAGGTACCCACATATACCAAAATTTGAGATAGAAAAAATTGTTAGGGAAATTCTAGAGGCAAGAATTATTAGGCATAGCCAAGTGCTTACTCCTCACCTGTTGTGATGGTGCATAAGAAGGATGAGACTTGGCACATGTGTCTAGATTATAGAATGATCAAAAAGTAAACCATTAAAGATAAGTTTCCTATTCCAACCATCAATGATCTTCTAGATGAATTAAATGGAGCTATGCATTTTATCAAGTTAGATCATACATTGGATTATCACCAAATCTAGATTAAGGGGGAAGATATTTTCAAGAAAAAATTTCAAACTCATGAGGGTCATTATTAATTTTTGGTGATGTCATTTGGTCTTACCAATGCACCAGCTACATTCCAAAGCTTGATGAATTCCACTTTAAGAAGTTCTTGAGAATGTTTTTCTTAGTGTTTTTTGATGATATATTAATTTATAGAAAGACTGGGAACAACATTTGTAGCATGTAGATCAAGCATTAAAATTACTCAAAGATCATCAAATCTATGCTAAGCCATCCAAGTGTACTTTTGGTCTTAAAGAGGTGGAGTATATGGGATACATAGTTTCACACGAAGGAGTAAAGGTGGACCCTACCAAAATTAAGGCTATCATGGAATGGCCTATTCCAAAAACTATTAAGAAGTTGAGGGGTTTCTTGAGATTAATAGTGTACTATAGAAGATTTGTGAAGAATTATGGTTATATAGAAGCACCCCTTACCACTCTATTGAAGAAAGATTCTTTCCATTGGAATGAATCTGCTAATGTAGCATTTGAGAAATTGAAGAAGGCTATGTGTACAACTCTAGTGCTTGCCACTCTGGACTTCAACAAGGAATTCAATGTGGAATGTGATGCTTTTGGAAATAGGATAGGAGTAGTTCTCATGCGAGAAGGTGGACAAATTTATTTTGGGAGTTGTCAATTAAAAGGTAAAAATCATCTCAAACCTATTTATGAGAAGGAAATACTAGCAATCCTTCATACAGCTCAAAAATGGAGGCCTTATTTAATTGGTCAACACTTCAAGGTTAAGATAGATCATGATAGCCTAAAATTATTTTTGGAACAAAGAATATCTTTAGAAGAGCAACAAAAATGGGTGACTAAGATTCCGGGATATGACTTTGAAATTGTATACAAGAAAGGGAAGGAAAATACTATGGCTGATGCACTTTCTAAGAAGGATGAAAAAGATGAACCCTTATTGTGTGCTCTTTTAATATTACAAGAAAATTTGGTGGAAGAAACCAAAGAAGAGTGAAAAAATGATGTTGCAACAAGTAATCTTATCCAACAAATAAAATGTGACCCTAGTAGTTCAGATAAGTTTTTTTTTAAATGGGATATTCTATGGTATAAAGAGTGCTTGTATCTCTGCAAGAATTCCACTCTTAAACACAAGATTCTCAAAGAACTACATGAGTCCCCTATTAGTTGTCATTCAGGATTTTTGAAGACATATCATTGGGTCAAGCAAGAATATTTTGGGAAGGGATAAAAGGTGATGTTCAAACATTTGTGGCTAAATGTTTGGTTCATCAAAGAAATAAGGGGGAAACAATTAAGACACCAAGTCGCTTGTAATGTTTATCTATTCCTAGCCAATGTTGGGAAGAGGTATCCATGGACTTCATTAGAGGACTTCCCAAATCTAAAGGCCATAATTTCATCATGGTAGTAGTTGATCACCTTACTAAATATGCACATTTCATTGCATTATCACATCCTTTTATAGAAAGTATAGTGGAAAAAGCTTTCTTGGAGAATATCCAAAAGTTACATGGTACACCTAAGGTTATTGTTAGTGATCATGATCCTATCTTTACTAGTCAATTTTGGAAATATTTATTCTCATATTTGGGTACTCAGTTGGCTCATAGTTAGTCATTTCATCCTCAATCAAATGGGCAAATTGAGGTTTTTAATAAATATTTGGAGGCATATCTATGTTGTTTTGCTTCAGAAAAACAATCTCAATGGGTAGATTGGCTACTTCTTGTAGAATGGTGGTACAATACTTCTTTTCATAACTCATATAAAAAATGTCTCCATTTTTGGAACTTTATGGATATCATCCTCCTTCTATCACATCATCATTAAAAGTAACACCAAGAGTTTAGGTAGTAGAGGACCACTTTCTTCATCAACAACAGGTACTTTCGAGACTCAAGGAAAATTTAGCTATGGCACATAATCAAATGAAACAACAAGTGACCAACATTGTAGTGAAAGAAATTTTGAAGTTGGGGACTGGGTCTTCTTGAGATTGCAACATTATAAACAAATCTCAATCAAGTAACAAAGAAATAATAATAAGTTGTCTCCAAGATATTATGGACCATACCAAATCATGCAAAAGATTGGTAGTGTTTCCTACAAGCTTGAGTTGCCACCAAAAACAAAGATACATCCAATTTTTCATTTCTTATTTGAAGAAGGTAATTGGATAGAATATTCCTACTCAAACCATACAACCTCTTGACAAAGAAGGAAGACTAATTTTGGAACTAGAGGCCATTCTTCAAACACGCATGAAGAAGCTAAGGAATAGAACCCTCACTCAATATCTCAACCAATGGAAGAACTTCCTAGTTGAAGAGTCCACATGGGAGGATGAGGAGTTCATTCAAAAGAATCCACACTTGGTCAACATTGAGAACTATTCTTCTTTCAAGGGAGGGGGCATTCTATGCCCTTAATATTAATGTATATAGGGTTATGAATAGTCAACTTGTGACTATCTTATGTTGGAAATCTGATTTAAAAACTCATTATTGTTGAAGATCAAAGATGAAGATTATTTTAAAAGGATTTTTTCAATCATTATTTTGCCATTGATGTCAAACCTTCTATTTGTAGGGATGATATTTACTTATAAGATCCAAGCACTATCACTTAGTTGATTGATGAAGAGGATTTGATTAACAAGATCTAACAAGAGCACCTAAAGGAAAGGTTTAGTTATGATGTTGTAATTAAGTACAAGAATCAGTTAAGACAATGGTTAAGTAATGTATTGATGACATACTCAAAGATACAGAGGTTAGTCACACTTAGATACATTGGAAGAAGAAGTTGTAACAAGGTTGACTATAAAACTTTAACTAAGATCATCAGTAGGTGCCAAGCAAGTTAGTTGAAGCTAAGAAAATTCTTAGTAGAAGATGAGTAAAAAATATTTCTAGTATGTGTTGAGTGATCTTCAAGTGCTGAGTGAAGACCAGGTGCCAAGCATCAAAAAATTTTTAGTTGGTGTCGAGCGATCTTTAGGTGCCAAGCATCAGGCAAAACATAGTTGATGCCGAGTAACATAGTATGTGTCGAGCACCAATATTTCAATAGTGCCGAGCTACTACATTATTTCAAATGATAAAGATTCGCCAAATCTAAGCTGATAGAGTGGTTGCATTGAGTTTTGTGAATGAGTCGGAAGATAAGGATGATGAGTTGTTGTCATAAAATCTTATGTAAACTATTTTTGGGCAAATTCTAAATGATTATTCAAGAAGTTTCTAGAGAAAATAGAATATGGGTCCGATACAATGAATCCTACCTAATCCATGTGAATTGAAATTGAAAAAAGGAAGAATCAAGTAGGAAAAGGAACTCTAAGACTTTTATTTAAGGAGTCATAGACCAAGAAGTAGAGAGCTGCTAATACTGTTGCTACAGAAGTGCCAAATCTACAAATTGGTTGAAAGGGTGTTAAGAATGAGACATCTAGGAGAAGGAAGAGCATTGCGGCTCTATTTCTATGAGTGGTAATGAAGAGATGATTGCATTAGTACATTGAGTATAAAGACTCAAGGAGACAAAGCTTGAAAGAAAAGGCAAGTTGTCAACAATTGCAGAGATTGAAGGCCAAGCAATAGTATGAGCTAAGAAGTGATATGAAATCTACAAGATAAGTTGTATGTTGTAGTAAGGTCAAGATTTTCTAATACTCTCTAGAAATTGTATTAGATTTGAAAATCGTATGGACTTAGGTTGGCCTAACAACCATTTGTAAATCTTTTAATAGGGTCGCATTCCAAGTGAATGTTCTAAAGTCCTCTAACCAGGCCGACTTCTAATAGGGTGGTTAAATCCTTTAACAAGGTCATATTTAATAGTGTGTTGTAAACCTTTAATAGGGCAGGCCTTTCATAGGGCATCACTTCTTAAGGGTGAAAATTGAGTAGCATGTTATTGGTGATTTTTTCCAAAATTGGGTTTCCACATAAATCACTATGTCAAGTGTTGATTTCTTGTGTGTTTTAATTGCATGTTGATTTATAGTAACTTACTAAATAGATAAATAGAAGCATGGATGGATGAACAGTTAAATGATCTCACTATACTTAGTTAAAATTTTAAATTGGACATTTGGACCTTGAATAATTGATTCACCCCCTTCCCCCCCCCCCCCCACTCTTAGTTATTCTAAAGTAATTTTAACATTTGGTATTAGAGCCATCTACTGATTTATTTTCAAGGTACTAGAGGCAAGAAGATTAAGATGTGCAAGAGAGAAGTTCCCAAGCTCAAGAAAGACAACTTTGTTGCATGGCAGAGTTTGATGTAATTGCTATTGGAAATGTTTTAGAATAACTAAGAAGGAGGGGGGGGGGGGGGGGGGGGGTGGTGAATCAGTTATCCAAGGTCTAAATGCCCTAATAATACCTTTTCAGTAATAATAGTGAGCCCTTTAAACTACTCATCCATCCAAGCTTAAAACAACCATCTTAGCAAGTTATAGAAAATCAACATGCAAGAATAAAACATGAAAAATCAACACATGACACAATGATTTACATGGAAACCCAATTTGGTAAAAACCACCAGTAACATGCTACTCAATTTTCACTCTTCTGAAGTGATGCTGTGTTAAAGGCCTGCCTTGTTAAAGGCTTACAACACACTATTAAATGTGACCTTGTTAGAGGATTTCACCATACTATTAGGAATGGTCTTGGTCAAAGTACTTTGGAACATTCACTTGGACTGTCACCCTGTTAAAGGATTTACAAGATAGCTATTAAACCAACCTAAGTCCATAGGATTTATACTAACTATTACAATTGCTAGAGAGTAACAATAAGAGCTTTTGATCTGATACAGCTCACAAAATATCTTGTAGATTTCATATCACACTTCAGTTCAATCCTTTGCTTGGCTTCAATCATTGTGGCTCTCTTAACTTGTCTAACTTTCAATCTTTTTCTCCTTGAGTCTTCTTGCTCATCATACCAATGCAATCATCTCTGTGGTTATCTATTGAAATAGAGTTTCTGTTCTCTCTTCCTCCTTAGCACCTTCTTCAACACTTCATGATTTCATGCTTGACCAACTCTTTTGCTTCATGACCTTATGACTCCTTAAATATAAATTTGGAATACTTTTCCTGCTCGATTCACCCTCTCCAACTTTAGAGTTTCCATAGATTAGGTAGGATACAATGTATCTATCCCATATCTCATTTTTATCAAGAAACTTCATCTAGAATCTAGTTTTATTCACCAAAATCATTTTACATAGTGTTCTGTGCCACTAGCTCATCATTCTTATCTTCTATGTGGTTCACAAAATTCTAGATAACAACCATGTTGGCTCAGATCTGGCGAATGTTTGACTTTTCAAAATAATGTAGTAGCTCAGCACTTTTGACTTTTTGATGCTCGGCACATGAACACAACTTGGCACTTGATCTTCACTCGGCACTTGATCTTTACTCACCACTTGATCTTCACTCAGTACTTGATCTTTACTTGGCACTTTATTTTTATTTGGTACTTGATCTTCACTCGGCACTTTTTTTTTACTTAGCACTTGATCTTCACTCGGTACTTGATTTTTACTCCACACTTGATCTTCACATATATTGTCAATATTGTCAATACATCACTTTATCATTGTCTTAACTCATCTTTGCACTTCATTCCAAAACCATAACTCAACCTTTCCCTTAGGTGCTTTTATTACATCTTATTGATTCCTCATCAATCAACTAAGTGACAGTGCTTGGATCTTATAAGAAATTGCCATTCCAACAAATAGCAGGTTTGACATCAGTGACAAAATAATAATTGACAAATATCTTTCATACAATGATTTTTTTCAATCAGATTACAACAATCTCCCTCTTTGGCATTGATGGCAAACCAAAGTGATCAACCAAACCAAAACTGACTAATCAACCAAGTTAACAAAATTTTAACTAGGCTAAAATAGTAAGTCAAATGCGAAAAAGAAAACTTGTTGACTTTTGTATTTCTCTCTGATCTTATTCCTTCTGATCTATCTTTGATTTAGTCTCCTGAGTTGTTCCTTCTAAGAGCTGATTAGTGTTTTCTATTCCTCTATTTTACGAATTTGACCAATTGTAGCTATTTTCTCCCTCTTTAATCAATTCCCTCTATTTTCTTCTTTCTCCCTCTTTCTTTGCTTTGATTAGTTTTCGTTATTTCTCCCTCTTTGACAATAATGCCAAAGACACATTATTTCAGCATCTTATCATGCAACTGTAGCATTTACAAGAACTTCCAATATCTCCCTCTGTCACCTTGCTTGTGACTTGTTTGAAATGTTAGTACCTTGATTACTTCAAGGTAAATATAAAGTAAGTACCCTCTACATCAACTTATATCATCTGATCAATCAATTTACTTGATGTAGGGAAATATTGCTTTTACTTAAGCAACCTTGGTTAGGGGCATCACCCCTAACTTACCTCTAAGATATTCAAATGCATATTTAGGTAATGGTTTTGTGAAGATGTTAGTAGTTTGTTCTTTTGTATTGATATATTCCATCTTCACTTTCTTGTCTTCCACCAATTCTCTTACATAGCGATACTTGATTGCAATATGCTTTGTTTTGGCATGCATCACAAGATTCTTTGATATTTTGATAGCACTTGTGTTGTCACAATAAAGTATCACAGGTTCAGTTATTTCTTCCTTTAGTCCTTTCAACAGATGCTTGATCCACACAATATTTGTACAATTTATAGCAGCAACAACATACTTAGCTTTCGTTTATGGACTATGATGTACAACTTTTCTTTTTCCTAAGAAAAGTGCTCCTCCACTGGTGCTTTTTCTATCATCTATGTTACCTCCCCAATTTGCATTAGCATAGGCCTTTAAATCAAAATTTTTAGTCCTCTTGTAGTACAAACCAAAATATTTTGTACCTTTTAGATACCTTATTATTCTCTTAATAGCCATAAGATGATTTTCTCTTGGGTTTGCAAAAAATCTTGCCACTATTCCAACAGATAAAGCAATATCTCATCTACTGTGTACAACATATTGTAGTTTTCCAATCATGGATCTGTACATTTTTTGATTTACTTCAGCTGAATCATCATTCTTAGATAACTTATTTCCTTTTGCCATTGGTGTACTTACTGGTTTTGATTCATCTAAACCAAATGTTTTGAGTATTTTCTTAATATATTTTGATTGGGTTACAAATATACCATGTTTTAATTGATGTACTTGCAATCCAAAAAAAATTTGATCTCTCCAAACATTAACATCTCAGATTCATGTTTCATTTGATCAGTGAAATCTTTGTATAGAGCATCTTTTCCTCCAAATATTATATCATCAACAAAGATCTCAGATATCAAAAAATATTTACCTTTCTCTTCCTTGATATACAGATTGCTATTATCAATTGTTTTCTCAAATCCTATCTTGTTAAGATATTTGTGAAGTCTCTCGTACCATGCTCTAAGTGCTTGTTTCAAACCATAGAGTTCTTTATATAGTTTACAAACCATATCCCTGTTGTTCTCATCAACAAATCCCTCTGGTTGTTCAATATAGACTTCCTCTTACAATATACCATTCAGAAAAGAAGACTTTATATCCATCTAATAAACTTTAAAACCTTTATATGTATCATATGCAAATAAAGTTCTTACTCCTTCCACTCTAGCAAAAAAGGCAAATGTTTCCCAATAGTCTAATCCTTTTTCTTGAGCATAACCCTTACATACTAGTCTGGCTTTATTTCTAGTAATCTTACCATTCTCATCTATCTTGTTTCTAAATACCCACTTGGTGCCAATCACATTCTTGTCAGCTGGTCTGGGAACCAAACTTTAGGTTTTGTTCCTCCTTATTTGATCAACCTCTTCTTCCATAGCTTTATACCAGTCACCATCTTGTAATGTATCATACACTATCTTAGGTTAAAATTTTCTTAACAGACATGATTCATTTCTTATTCTATTCCTTGTCATTGGTCTTGCATCTTTGTCACCAATTATCTATTCAACAGGGTGATGTCTTTTCACATATTTAGATAATATTGGTTTTGTCCTTATTTCCATGTCTGATCTTTCAGATTCAAGGTCACTATGCACTTCGTTGTTAGGTAGTTCTACATATCTTTCATGTGTATTGACTTTAGAATCAAAATGTGCATTTTCTTCATTCTACAACTCGGCTTCTAAATGCATCTCAACATTCACTAGTTGTGACTTGGCTAAAACTGAAACTTGCTATTGGATCCCAATTTGATTGATAGCATCCTCGTCAATAGGTATTCCTTCATAAGAATACACAAAGGTTCTATAGTCATCCATTCTATTTGGTTCTTCAACTTGGACTTTTATATGCTCATCAAAGTTTACATTTGCACTTTCCACAAATTTGTCAGTGTTAGTATTTAAACACTTATAAGCTTTACTTCTAGTGGAGTAACCAAGGAATATGCCTTCATCACTTTTGGCATCAAATTTTCCATTTCTAATATATTTAAGGATAAAGCATTTTCAACCAAATACATTGAAATGATTTACATTGGGTGAGTGACCATACCATAATTCAAAAGGTGTTGCATTTGTACCTTTCTTGACTTGTACTTAGTTCAGTGTATGAACAGCCACACTTACAGCTTCTCTCCAATATTTTAGAGCAATAGTCTTTTCCATCATCAATGTTCTGGCACAGTCAATCATAGATCTATTTCTTCTCTCAGCAATTCCATTTTGTGGAGGAGTTCTCAGAGCTGATGTTTATCTCTTGATTCCTTTGTCATTGCAAAATATCTCAAATTCATTTGATGTGAATTCTCCAGCTCCATCTGATCTTAGACATTTTAAACTCTCTCCTGTTTCCTTTTCAACTCTAGCCACATACCACTTAAACATTTGAAAAGCATCAGATTTTTGCTTTAAGAACATAATAGTCATCATCTTGGAATAGTTATCAACAAACAACATTATATATTTATTCCTTTATAGCTTTGTACTTCTATTGGACCACATAAATAAGTATGGACTAACTCAAGTACTTCTTTAGATGTATAGTTTTTACTCTTGAAACTTGACTTAGTCATCTTTCCTAGCTAACATTGTTTACACATAATGTTGTCAAGCTTTTTTAGTTTAGGTAAACCTCTGACTTTCTTCATTTTACTAATATTGACCAGATTATCAAAGTTGACATGACATAGCCTTCTATGCCATAACCATTCATCATCAAATTTTGCAACAAAACAAGAAGCATTTTCCATATCAAGATAAAATAGATTACTTCTTGTTTGATCTCCTTTTCCTATCAATTTACCATCAGTATCATAGATTTTTGCAGTTTATTTTCAAATTCTACTTTGCACCCTACATTGCCTAATTGTGAGACACTATGCAAATTCTAGTTTAGTGCTTCAACATAGTATGCATTATCACATGAAATTTGCTCTATAAGCTTAATGGATCCTTTTCCTTTGATTTGACATGGAGCATCATTTCCAAATCTAACACTATTTCCATCATATTGAGCAAAGTCAACAAACTTACTTTTGTCTCCAATCATGTGGTGTGAGCACCCACTATCTATGATCGATTTGTCATTCTTGTTCATAGATGTTACCGGTGTTGTGGGCTCTTCTTCATCAAACTGGTCCTTCATAGCCACATAAACAACTTCATCATCATTATCATCGAAATTCTCTTCAGTGATATACCACTTCTTGCCTTTGTCTTTGTAATCTTTCTTATCATCTTCTCTTCTATTTTTGTACTTTCTTCCTTCCTTGTAATCCTTTTTCTGTGTACACCTTGCAGCAATATGTCCTACTTCATTGCAATTGAAACAAATGATAGGTAGCTTACCCTTGATTTTTCCTTTGCCTCTGTGAAATCTTCTAGCTAGTAATGCTTCCAATTGTTCCACATCTTCCTCATCAGTGCTACTATCACTAGATACATATTTCATCTTTCTTCCCTTCTTTGATTCCACCTGCTCAGTATCTTTCAGTGATAGCTTGGCCTTGAAAGCAGATTCAACATTCTCAGGTCTGTAGTTGTCAAAGTTAAATAACTCAAATGCAGTGAGTCTGCCCACTATACCTTCAAAACTTAGATTGTTTCCTGGCACACATCTTAGCTCTTATATAGCTGATACTCTAATAGCATAGATAGAAAGAAGGCTTCTTAAGAACTTACTATTAACAGTATCATCATCTAATTGACCATTCAAACATCTTATTCCACTTACCACTTCCTTTATTCTAGAGGCATACTGACCAACATTCTCACTTTCCTCCATTTTTATGTCATCAAACATTCCAGTGAGGCTTTCTCTATTTTCTCTTTGGACATTCTGATCTCCTCCATAGATGTCTGATAGGGCTTTCCAAATCTTAAATGCAGTCTCGCATCCTTTGATATCATTGAATTTAGTGTATTCAAGTGCAGAAGCAATTTCCAGCATTGTCTGATTGTGTTCCTATTTGTTTTTCAAATCTTCTACAGTAAGAGTAAGAGTACCAATTGGATCAACATGTTTAGTTACAATTGAATTTTGGGCATAATCTCCTATGGATCCAAGATGCAGCTTCATCAAACTTTTCCATGCAACAAAGTTGTCTTTATTGAGCTTGGGAACTTCTCTCTTAGGCATTTTGATCTTTTCTACTTCTAGTTCCTTTAAACTAAATCAGCAACAAGGCTCTGATACCAATTTTTCAAAATGTTTTAGAATAACTAAGCAGGGGGGGGTGAATCAGTTAGCCAAGGTCTAAATTTCCTAATAATACTTTTTCACTAATTATAGTGAGCCCATCAAACTACTCATCCATCCAAGCTTAAAACAACCATCTTAGCAAGTTACAAAAAATCAACATATATGAATAAAACATGCAAAATCAACACATGACACAGTGATCTACGTGGAAACTCAATTTGGGAAAAACTACCAATTACATGCTACTCAATTCTCACTCTTTTGAAGTGATGCCCTATTAAAGGCCTACCCTGTTAAAGGCTTACAACACACTATTAAATGTGACCTTGTTAGAGGATTTCACCATACTATTAGGAATGGGCCTGGTCAAAGGACTTTGGAACATTCACTTGGAATGTCACCCTGTTAAAGGATTTACAAGATGGCTATTAAACCAACCTAAGTCCATAAGATTTATACTAACTGTTACAATTGCTAGAGAGTAACAATAAGAGCTTTTGATCTTATACAACTCACAACCCATCTTGCAAATTTCAAATCACACTTCAATTCAATCACTGTGGCTCTGACAACTTGTCTAACTTTCAAGCTTCGTCTCCTTGATTCTTCTTGCTCATCATACCAATGCAATCATCTCTATGGTCATCTATTGAAACAGAGTTTTTGTGCTCTCTTCCTCCTTAGCACCTTCTTCAACACTTCATACTTGACCAACTCTTTTGCTTCGTGACCTTATGACTCCTTAAATAGAAATCTGGAATACTTTTCTTTCTTGATTCTCCCTCCCCAACTTTAGGGTTTCCATAGATTAGGTAGCATACAATGTATCTATCCCATATCTCATTTTTATCTAGGAACTTCATCTAGAATCTAGTTTTATTCACCAAAATTATTTTACATAGTGTTTTGTCCTATCAGGTCATCATTCTTATCTTCTATCTAGATCACCAAATTCTAGATAACAACCATGTTGGCTTAGATATGGTGAATCTTTGACTTTTCAAAATAATGCAACAGTTCGACACTTTTGACTTTCTGATGCTCAACACATGAACAAAACTTGGCACTTGATCTTCACTCAGCACTTGATCTTTACTCGACACTTCATCTTCACTTGGTACTTGATCTTTACTTGGCACTTGATTTTTACTCAGCACTTGATCTTCACTCGACACTTGATTTTTACTCAACACTTGATTTTCACTCAACACTTGATTTTTACTTAGCACTTGATCTTCACATATATTGTTAATACATCACTTTATCAGTGTCTTAACTAATCTTTGCACTTCATTCCAAAACCATAACTCAACCTTTCCCTTAGGTACTTTTAATACATCTTATTGATTCCTCATCAATCAACTAAGTGATAGTGTTTGGATCTTATAAGCAATTGCCATTCCAGCAAATAGTAGGTTTGACATTAGTGACAAAATAATGATTGAATGATATCTTTCATTTAATGATATGTTTCAATCAGATTACAAAAATTGCATCTTGGATCAATAGGTGATATGCACAAATCTCAATTGGAACAGAGCATGTAACTCCAACAGGACCCCTTCACTGCAGATGAATTAAACAAAAAGAAGGAGCATAACCAAGCAATGTTGGAAATTGCATCTACACTTAGCTATGCTAAATATGATGATATCAAAGACTATAATAGTGCATTCAAAATGTGGAAAACCTTATTATATATCTATGGAGGTGATCATAATGTCTAGGGAGCAAAGAGAGAAAGCCTAAGAGAGAAGTTTGATGACATGAAGATAGAGGAAGGTGAAAATTGTGCTCAATATGTTACAAGAATAAAAGAAGTGGTGAGTGCATTAAGAAGTCTGGGTGGACAATTGGAAGAAGAAACATCTATCAAAAAATACTTAAAAACTATGCTTCCTATCTATGCTATAAGAGTTTCAACCATCATAGAGCTTAAGTGTGTACAAGGGAACACACTAACCTTTGAAGGAATAGTTGGAAGAATTATTGCATTAGAGCTATCCAATTTTGACAACTATAGACATGAGAACCTTGAATCTTCTTTCAAGGCCAAGATGATAATAAAAGATACCAACGAGGACACATCAAGCAAGAGAAGAAGAAAAGGAAAACATGTATCCAGTGATAGCAGCACAGATGAGGAATATGTAGAATAGTTAGAAGCACTACTAGCCAGGCAATTCCATAGAGGTAAAGGCAATTCAAAGCTAAGCTCCTTATCATATGTTTCAATTGCAATGAAGTAGGTCATATAGCTGCAAGATGTTCATAGAAGAAAATCTATAAAGAAGGAAACAAGTTCACAAGCAAAAGAGAAGATGACAACAAAGATTACAAGGAGAAAGGAAAAAGATGCTACATTGTTGAAGAGGACTTTGACGAAAATGATGATGAAGTAGTCTATGTAGCCATGAAGGATGAATCAAACAAAGATGAAGATGAAGGAACAACATTAGTTACCTATGCAAACAAGAATGACAAGTGGATCATAGACAGTGGATGCTCACACCACATGACAGGAGATAAAAGTAATTTCATTACCTTTACTCAATATAATGGAAATAGTTTTAGATTTGGTAATGATGCTCCATGTCAAATCAAAGAAAAAGGCTCTATCAAACTTACAGATAAATTTTTATGTGATAATGTGCATACTATGTTGAAGGATTGAACTACAACTTGTTGAGTGTATCGCAATTAGGCAATGTAGGTTGCAAAGTTGAATTTGGAAAAAAAACTACCAAGATCTATGACACTAATGGAAATTTTATAGGAAAAGGTGAACAAATTAGGAGTAATCTATTTTATCTAGATATGGAAGAAGCAAGATGTCTTGTTGTCAGACTTGATGATGTGTGGTTATGGCATAAAAGGTTGTGTCATGTTAACTTTGATAATTTGATTAGTATCAGCAAGAAAAAGAAGTGAGAGGATTGCCCAAGTTGAAGAAACCTGAAAACACAATGTGTAAACAATGTCAACTAGGGAAAATGACTAAGTCTAGTTTCAAAAGCAAATTATACGCTTCCAAAGAAGTACTAGAGTTAGTTCATGTAAACTTGTGTGGCCCAATAGAAGTATAAAGCTACCTAGGAGACAAATACATAATGCTATTTGTAGATGATTATTTCAAGATGATGACTGCTATGTTTTTAAAGCAAAAATCTAATGCAATCCAAATGTTCAAGTGGTATTTGGCTAGAGTTGAGAAGGAAATAGGAAAGAACTTGAAATGCCTAAGGTCAGATAGAGGAGGTGAGTTCACATCAAGTGAGTTTGAAACATTTTGCAATGACAAATATATCAAAAGACAAACATTAGCACCAAGAACTCCAACATAGAATGGTATTTCTGAAAGGAGAAATAGGTCAATGATTTATTGTGCTAGAACCTTGATGATGGAGAAAAAGGTTGCACAAAAATACTAGAGAGAAGCTGTAAATACTATAGTCTACACATTAAATAGAGCTCAAGTCAAGAAAGGTACAAATACAACACCCTTTGAATTGTGGTATGGTAATTCACCTAATATTAAACATTTCAAAGTGTTTAGTTGTAAATGTTGTATTCTAAAAGACACTAGAAATGGAAAATTTAATGTAAAAAGTGATGAAGGTATATTTCTTAGATACTCCACCAGAAGTAAGGCATATAACTATTTCAATACTAACACTAACAAAATTGTGGAAAGTGCAAATGTAAATTTTGATGAGTATGCAGAAGTTCAGGTTGATGAGTCAAAGAAAATAGAGGATTATAGATCATTTGTATACTTCTACAAAGGAATGATAGTAGAAGACAATGCTATAAATCAAGTTTGGAATCAACAACAAACTTTAGTATCTGCCAAGTCTCAACTAGTGAATGCTGAGTTACATTCAGAAGCCAAGCTATAGAATTCAAAAAATGCACATTCTGATTCTGAAAATAGTATTCAAGAAAGAAATGATGAAATGCTAGATGAAGAAGAATGAAATGACTCCAAATCTGAAGGATCAAATATGGAAAGAAGGACTAAACCCAGATTAGCCAAGTCTGTAAGAAGACCACACCCTACAGATCAAATCATTCGTGATAAAGATGCTAGACCAATGACAAGGAATAGATTGAGGAATGAATTATGTCTACTGAGCAAGGTTGAACCCAAAATAGTCAAAGATACACTATAAGATGATGGGTGGTATAAGGCCATGAAAGAAGAGATAGATCAGATTGAGAAGAACAAGACTTGGTCTCTAGTTCCTAGACCAATTGAGAAGAATGTGATTGGTACCAAGTGGGTGTTTAGAAAAAAACTTGATGAGAATGGTGAAATGACAAGAAACAAAGCCAAATTAGTTTGCAAAGGCTATGCACAAGAAGAAGGACTGGATTATGGAAAGACATTTTCCACTGTTGCAAGAATGGAAGGAGTAAGAATATTACTTGCATATGCTGCATATAAAGGTTTCAAATTCTACCAGATGGATGTGAAGTCAACATTTTTGAATGGTATTATGGAAGAGGAAGTCTACATAGAACAAATAGAGGGATTTGTTGATTAGAAGAACAAGGACATGGTCTACAAGCTACACAAAGAACTTTATGGATTAAAGCAAGCACCTAGAGCATGATACGAAAGGTTGCACAAATATCTTGTAAAGATAGGATTTGAAAGAATAGATGACAATAGAAATTTGTAAATCAAATTTGAGGAAGGTAAAGATATTTTGATATCAGAAATCTTTGTTGATGACATAATATTTGGAGGAAAAGATGTTTTATGCAGGGATTTTGCTGATCAAATGAAGCATGAATTTGAGATGTCAATGTTTAGAGAAATCAAATTCTTTGTTGGATTACAAGTACATCAATTGAAACATGGCATATTTGTGAACCAATCCAAATACATCAAGGAAGTACTCAAAACATTTGGGCTAGAAGACTCAAAACCAGTTAGCACACCAATGGCAATAGGTCATAAATTATCCAAGAATGATGAATCTGCTGAAGTAAATTAGACAATGTATAGGTCAATGATTGGAAAGCTACAATATGTTGTACATACTAGACCAAAACATTGCATTAGCTATTGGAATAGTAGCAAGATTTTCAGCCAATCTAAGAGAAAACCACTTAATGGTGGTGAAAAGAATATTGAGATACCTGAAAGGAATTGATGACTTTGGTTTATACTACAAGAGAAATGAGAAGTTTGAACTGAAAGCTTACACTGATGTAGATTGGGGAGGTAACATTGATGATAGAAAAAGAACCAGTGGAGGAGCACTTTTCTTAGGAAAGAGGTTGATTACATGGACAAGCAAAAAGAAAAGTTGCACCTCACAATCTACTACTAAAGCTGAATATGTGGCAGCTACTATAAACTACACCAATATTGTATGGATCAAACATTTGTTGCAAGGTATGAAGGAAGAAGTAATTGAGCTTGTGACAATACAAGTGCTATCAATATATCAAAGAACCCAGTAATGCATGCTAAAACTAAGCATATTGCAATCAAATATCACTATGTAAGAGAGCTAGTAGAAGAAAAATAAGTAAAGATCAAATATGTTAGCTCAAAGGAATAGATTGTTGATATCTTCACAAAAGCACTACCTATACATGCTTTTGAGTATCTTAGAGGTAAGTTAGGGGTGATACCCCTAGCTAAGGCTACTTGAACCAAAAGGTAAGAATTTCCTACATCAAATAAGCTGAATGTTGAAAATTTTACTCATTGTTGTAGAAGATGTTTACTTTGGGATCCATGCCTAATGTAGTAGAAGTGCTGAAACTTCAAATCAATCACAAGCAAGGTGATAGAGGGAGACAATAACTAAACTTGTAAGAGTTACATCTACATATTAAGATGCTAATATGTCTTTGGCATTGTTGTCAAAGAGGGAGAAGGGAACAACTGATCAACAACTATTGAAGATAAAGGATCAAAAAAGAAGAAGGAGATAGTAGACAACTAGAATAAAGATAAAGGGAGATTTCAAAGGTTGATTAGAACAATAGGTAAAGATAAAGGATACAGTAGCAAAGAGGGAGAAGTAAAATGAAACAATTAGAATAGCAGAAGGAGATGTGATGTTACAACTTAGTTTTTTGCATTTGACATACTATTCTAACCTAGTAAACTTTTGGTGGAATAGTTTAGACTGATGGTTGATCAGTTTGGTTTGCCATCAATGCCAAAGAGGGAGATTGTTGGAAATATGATTGAAAAGCTTGTTGTTGAAGATCAAAGAGGGAGATTATTGTAAAAGAATTTTTTCAATCATTTTTTTTCCATTGATGTCAAACCTACTATTTGTAGGGATGATATTTACTTATAAGATCCAAGTACTATGACTTAGTTGATTGATGAAGAGGATTTGATCAACAAGATGTAAAAAGAGCACCTAAAGGATAGGTTGAGTTATGATGTTGTAATGAAGTACAAGAATCAATTAAGACAATGGTTAAGTAATGTATTGATGACATACTCAAAGATACAGAGGTTGGTCACACTTAGATACATTGGAAGAAGAAGTTGTAAAAAGGTTGATTGCAAACCTTTAACTAAGATCATTAGTACATGTTAGTTGAAGCTAAGAAAATTCTTAGTAGAAGTTGAGTTACAAATATTTCTAGTATGTACCAAGTGAAGATCTGGTGTCGAGCATCAAAATATTTTTAGTTGCTGCCAAGCATCAGGAAAAACATTGTTGATGTCGTGTAACAAAATATGTGTTGAGCACCAATATTTCAATACTGTTGAGCTATTGCATTATTTCAAATGATGAAGATTCACCAAATCTAAGCCAACTTAGTGGTTGCATTGAATTTTTTGAATGAGTTGGAAGATAAGGATGATATGTTGCTGGCACAGAATCTTATGTAAATCATTTTTGGGCAAATTCTAAAGGATTATTCAAGAAGGTTCTAGAGAAAATAGAATATGGGTTAGATACAATGAATCCTACCTAATAAATGCGAAGTGAAATTGAAAAATGGAAGAATCGAGCAGGAAAAGGAAATCTAAGACTTCTATTTAAGGAGTCATAGACCAAGGAGTAGAGAGTTTCTAATACTATTGCTATAAAAGTGCCAAATCTGTGAAGTGGTTGAAAGGGTGTCAAAAAGGAGACATCTAGGAGAAGAAAGAGCATTGAGGCTCTATTTCTATGAGTGGTCATGAAGAGATGATTACACTGGTACATTAAGTATAAAGACTCAAGGAGACAAAGCTTGAAAGAAAAGGCAAGTTGTTAAGAGTTGTAGAGATTGAAGGCCAGGCAAGGGTATGAGCTGAGAAGTGATCTAAGATCTACAAGATAAGTTGTATGTTGTAGTCAGGTCAAGATTTTCTAATACTCTCTAGAAATTGTATTAGATCTAAAAATCCTATGGAATTAGGTTGGCCTAATAGCCATTTGTAAATCCTTTAATAAGGTGGCATTCCAAGTGAATGTTCCAAAGTCCTCTAACTAGGCTCACTTCTAACAAGGTGGTTAAATCCTCTAACAAGGTCACATTTAATAGTGTGTTATAAGCTTTTAACAAGGCAGGCCTTTCATAGGGCATCACTTTTGAAGGGTGAAAATTGAGTAGAATGTTACTAGTGGTTTTTCTCAAAATTGGGTTTCTACATTAATCACTATGTCATGTGTTGATTTCTTATGTGTTTTAATTGCATGTTGATTTATAGTAACTTTCTGATTAGATAAATAGAAGCATGGATGGATGAATGGTGAAATGATTTCACTATACTTAGTAAAAAGTTTGAATTGGACATTTGGACCTTGAATAACTGATTCACCCCCACCCACTCTTACTTATTCTAAAGCAATTCTAACATCTTAATCCTTAAGTAAGTAATGTTGTCATTATTATATTATTAGTTAGATAGGTAGGTCAGCCTAGGTGTTATGTAGGGTTGTGTCTATTCAACAGAAGCAGTATTGAGTATATATAGAAGGAGGTTGTGAGTCTTATTTCAAGATCATATTGTGAAGTGTGTTCTCATTGAAGATATTTAGAGGTCGCTCCCTTGAAGTGCCCTATTACACTTAGTTATTATGAAGTATTTATATAATATTTCATATTATTTTTTCTATTCTACAAGTTATTTCATTACATCTAAGGACCCCTTAACACACATATGATGGTTTGAATGGGTACAAAGGGGTTATAGAATATCCTATGATCCCTCTTCACCCATTTGACAATATAATGTGTCTTAAGGGGTCCATAGTGCCCTTGGCACACATATAATGGATAAAAACTGAAATAGAGTACCTTATAACCCCTTTTGACCCATTTGATCTCATAATGTATTTTTTGAGGAGTGTAAGGAGCCCTTTTAACATATGTTTAACTGTTTGAATAAGACAAAATGGATCATATGGTATTGTACATGACCTCTTTTTATTTGTTTGATCACAAATGTGTGCCTTGGAGGACCCCTTAGCACACATATTATGATAAAATGACTTAAAATGGGTCATAGGGTACCCTATGACCCCTTTTAACATATTTGATCACATAATATGTATCTTAAGGTGTTCACAAACCCATTAGCACACATATAATGGTCTCAATAGGTTAAAAGGAGCCATAGCATACCATATGACCTTTTTTACACATTTGACCACACAATGTATGTCTCAAGCAGTCCTTAAGCCCCTTAAAACACATATAATAGATATAGTGAGCCAAAAGAGGTCATAGGAAACCCTATGACCCCCTTTGACCCACTTTATTGCATAATATTTTCTGAAGGGGTTTGGGGACCTCTTAGCACACATAATGGTTTGACTGGGTCATAGAGTACCATACAACCCATTTTAACCAATTTTATTACATAATAAGTCCTAAATGGTTAGAGGACCCTTTAGCATTGATCTGATGGATGGATCTAGACTAATTGTAGTATTGAATGCTTAAATAAAATCAAATTAGCGAAAGTCTTAATACATTTAACATAAATGAAATTAAGCATCAAAAACACAAAAGGTTGAGGTGAAATAAACAGAATTGAGAGAGAGAAGAAAATAGAAAGTGCAAACAAAGTTTGATTTCAGAGTTCACCACAAACATGACTACATCTCTGGGTCGGCTCCAATAGAGTATGACTGATCTGATTAATCTCCAAAAATTAATTACAAATATGCACCAAAGAAGACCATTTTTTCTAGCACTTTGATAGCATAATAATACTCTAAAGTTTGAAAATGGCTCCAAAAAATCTCCTAGAAAAATCTCCCTATTCCTTTAAAAAAAACTTCACTAGGAGCAATTTCTCTCAAGTCTCCCTTAATTTCCCATTGCCTCCAAATGACATCCTACCCCTCTTTTTATACAAAATAATTTTCTTAAATTGGCTCAAAACCAATTAATTTAATAATAGGGAATAAAACAAAACACCCCCCTCAAAAATCTCCTTTTCCATTTTTACATTTTGGCATTTATACAATTTTGGTGATTAAATAATTAACCAAAAAAGCTATTTTAAGGTGGGTATAGCATTTGTTTATAGGTTAAATAAAACATTTTCTATCAATATCTTAACTTGCATAAGTGGCATGTTGGTACATGCTTATTTTAGAATCCGTGGGGT
Source organism: Cupressus sempervirens (assembly GCA_028749045.1). Classification (NCBI taxonomy): domain Eukaryota; kingdom Viridiplantae; phylum Streptophyta; class Pinopsida; order Cupressales; family Cupressaceae; genus Cupressus; species Cupressus sempervirens. Next base: position 221,818,639 of record CM053793.1, read on the forward strand.
TGGGGTTTTAGACCCCATGGGTGGCCATTTAAAAAGTCTTTGGCGGCATGCATGGTTGAAATAGAAAGTTTGACAAATGTATTTTGAATACTCCATGTGGCCTAACGACAAAGTCTTATTTTAGTAGAAGGATGGTTGGGAGTTTGATCCCCACCGACCAAAGTCCTCCATCCACTTGCCAATGATGTGTAAATGCCACCATGACATCATGATGATGTCATCAGAATTCAAAATGATTTTTTTTACCTCCAAAATTCAAATTGCCATAACTTTTACATATGAAGTCTGTTTTTGATGAAACGAATGCCATCAAAAAGCTTGTGATGAGATCTTTAATTTTAAACCCATTGTTGACCACTTTTGAGGTGGTTTGATCTCGCCCCTTATCTAGCCCTTTGGTCTACCTATTGAACAAAACTTTGACTGAGTGTAACTTGCACAAACAGGCTCCTTTTTGCTCTGTTCAAGTTGCGTTGGAATCAAGATGCTGAGATCTTTTTGATGGTGCAAATATCTAGAGATTTGAAGACACTTCAATTTTCACTAAAATTATCCATCAGATCAGGCCTCCCCACTGAAGACCTTTTGGACCTCCAAAAGTGACATTTACTCTAACACAAAGTGAGGACTTGGCCTCCCCACTTGTCCTGTATCACCTGTACATCTGAATACCTGACTCACAAGCACAATGAAGACTGCAACAATATTGTTGATCATAAACATTATTCTATCACTTCCATAATAATCTACATCAATTGTCATAGCCACTAACCAACAAACATTGACTAGCATCAAGCTGAACAATAATGTAGAAATGAAAGAGAATAAATCAACAACATATCGATCCTTCACAATAGGAACATTTTTACCCAAGGAGCCATCAATGCATTCAATCATCATTCCCTCATGTTGTACTATGGGTGCATCCTGCAATATCTGACCCTGGTTAGCTAATCCAAGTTCAAGTGTAGAACAAACTGTAATGACAGACATAAGAGTTAACTCTTTACTTGCATTCATTACCCTATTTAACTGCCCTGTGTTTGCAAAAGAACGACCAGTCTTAATCTTGTGAGAATGTACAACATACTGAATGCCATCTTTAAACAAGTGATAATGATTCTTCTCTTTGTAGAAAATTTCTTTTCTATGATAAAGATAAGGGCTACCAAGCACTATCCCATAGATATCCAGTGGAACCACATCAAATTGTACTTTATCCACGAACTTACTAGTGATTGCGAATCTTAAGGTGCATTGTCTTGTTACTTGCAACTTATCATTTTCAAAAATCCAACCTAGTGGATAAGGTTTCTTATGTAATGTGGTTTTCAATCCCAAGTTTCTTACAATACTTTCAGAGATCAAGTTCACTTGAGAACCACTATCTATGAGTCCATCAATTTTAGTGCTCTTAGCAACAACCCTTAAATGAAAAAGCTCATTCCTTTTCTTATCTTTAAAGAAATCATTAACTATAGAAGTAGAAGTACAACTAGCAATAGAAACACTAGAAATAGGAGCTTTACCTTTCAAACCCATAGCTATTATCTTAGTCTCATCATCTGAATCTGAACCAAGATCCATAACAACATTTGCCACTTTCTCCTTACCTTTCTATTTCTAATCAAATTTCTGAGCCCACTTAGGTTTTAATTCAGGATGCAACTTCCAACAATGTTCTTCATCATGACCCTTCTTGTCACAATGAGTGCAAGAAAGTTTCTCATCCTTCTTGACAGTAGCTGCCTTCTTTCCTTTCTCTGTCTCCACATTCTTAGAAGATTTCTTTACATCATTATCAAAGTTATCAATAAAAGATCCTTTAAACCTTGACTCTAAGTGTGTAGCTTGAACAGACACTTCATCCAAATTACAAGGGTTCAATACCAAAATAGAATGTCTAAGGTAGGAATGAAGACCTCCTATGTACTTCAACAAAGTATCATGGGTGTACAAAGGAACATTCAAAGCAATATCCCTTTTTCTAAATTCATAGGTGTACTCTTGGATAGTTTGACCTTTCCCTTGCCTAAACATTTTCCAGTCCATCATTAACTATTGCATATGTTCTAGGGGATAAAACTACTTCTTAAGAGCATTAACAAACTCTTCCCAACTTAAACTGACTCTACCATGTTGTGAAACTTCTGCCTTAGTCTTACTCTCCCACTAGGTTAAAGCTATACCTCCTAACCGAAGAGTAGCTAATTGAATCCTATCAACATCATCTAATAGGTTTTGGACTCTACAATAGACTTCTACTTGCTGAATCCAATCATCCAATTTTTCAGCATTAAGTTCACCACAATACTTAGGCAAGTCAAATTTTACAGCCAGTTTGATCTTAGGCTTATACACACTCTTGAAAGAATTAGAAGAAGTAGAATGAGGAGAAGATGGAGAAGAAGGAGAAGAAGGAGGAGAAGAAGACAAGGATGGATTTTGTTTCTTATCACCATCTCCATGATGTTTCCCTATCTTGGCTTCACGATCTCCTTGCTTCAACGAACCTCCTTCACATTCCTTCTATTCTTGTCTCGCTTGAAAAAGAATGTCCACCTTAGCCTTCATCTCAAGGAATGCTCTTTGAAATTCCCGCTCACTAATCTCATCAGGAACCTCCATTCCAGAATAAGACATCTTCAAAAATGTCCTACACTTCCCGATCTCAGGATTAAATTCTTCAAGCTTGCCTTCACCCTTCTGAATTTTGGATCTTGTTAGCATTCAAGAAAACAACTTCAATAATAGTCAACTGAGCTCTGATACCACTTGATCTGATGGACGGATCTAGAATAATTGCAGTATTGAATGCTTGAATAAAATCAAATTAGTGGAAGTCTTAATACATTTAACATAAATGAAATTAAGCATCACAAACTCAAAAGGTTGAGGTGAAATAAATAGAATTGAGAGAGAGAAGAAGATAGAAAGTGCAAACAAAGTTTGATTTTAGAGTTCACCACAAACGTGACTACGTCTCCGGGTCTGCTCCAATAGAGTACGACTGATCCGATTAATCTCCAGAAATCAATTACAAATATACACCAAAGAAGACCATTTCTTTTGGCACTTCAATAGCATAACAATACTCTGAAGTACGAAAATGGCTCAAAAAAATCTCCTAGAAAAATCTCCCTATTCCTTTAAAAAAAACTTCACCAAGAACAATTTCTCTCAACTCTCCCTTAATTTACCATTGCCTCCAAATGACATCCTACCCCCCTTTTTATACAAAATAATTTTCTTAAATTGGCTCAAAACCAATTAATTTAATAATAGGGAATAAAAAAAAACACCCCCCCTCAAAAATCTCCTTTTCCATTTTTTACATTTTGGCATTTATACAATTTTGGTGATTAAATAATTAACCAAAAAGGCTATTTTAAGGTGGGTACGACATTTGTTTATAGGTTAAATAAAACATTTGCTATCAATATCTTAACTTGCATAAGTGGTGTGTCGGTACATTCTTATTTTAGAATCTACGGGGTTGGGGTTTCAAACCCCATCGGTGGCCATTTAAAAAGTCTTTGGTGGCATGCATGGTTGAAATAGAAAGTTTGACAAATGTATTTTGAATACTCTGCGTGGCCTAACGACAAAGTCTTATTTTGTTAGAAGGCTGGTTGGGAGTTCGAGCCCCACTGACCCAAGCCCTCCATCCACTTGCCAATGATGTGTAAATGCCACCATGACATCATGATGATGTCATCAAAATTCAAAATGATTTTTTTTACCTCCAAAATTCAAATTGCCGTAACTTTTACATATGAAGTCCATTTTTGACGAAACGAACGCCATTGGAAAGCTTGTGACGAGATCTTTAATTTGAAACCCATTATTGACCACTTTTGAGGTGGTTTGATTTTGCCCCTTATCTAGCCGTCTGGTCTACTTGTTGACCAAAACTTTAATTGAGCGTAACTTGCACAAACGGACTCCATTTTGCTCTATTCAAGTTGTGTTGGAATTAGGATGTTGAGATCTTTTTGATGGTGCAAAAATCTAGAGATTTGAAGACACTTCAATTTTCACTAAAATTATCCATCGAATCAAGCACACATATAATGGTTCAAAATAGTCAAAAGGCAACATAGGGAACCCTATGGCCCTTTTGACCCATTGGATCACATAATGTGTGTCACAATGGGTTTGAGGATCTGTTACCACACATAATATTATTGAATGGGTCAAAAGGTATCCTAGGGTACCCTAACCCAACTTTTGACCCATTTGATCATATAATGTGTGGCTTAAAGGGTTCTCAAACCCATTAACACACATATATAGAATCTAATTGGTTAAAAGAATCCATAGGGTGCCCTATGACCTATTTTGACACACTTGATAGTATAATGTGTGTCTTAAAGTGTATAAGAACATATTAGCACACATATAATGGTTTGAGTTGGTCAAAAGGAATCATAGTGTACCCTATGACTCATTTAAAATCATAATGTTTGACCTAAGGTGTCCAAGACCCCTTAACACACATATAATCATTTAACTGGGTTAAAAGAGGTCAAAGTTACATTATGACCTATTTTTATCCATTAGATAATATAATGTGTCTCTTTAGTGGTTTGAAAAGCTCTTAGCACATGCAATATGATTAAATTGGTCAAAAGGGGTCATAGTGTTTTCTATAGCATATTTGGACACATTCAATCACATAATGTGTGTCTTAAGGGGTCTAAGGACCCCTTAGCATAAACTCAAAATATTTAAAAGGGGTCATAGGTTACCATATGACCCATTCGATCAAATGATTTGTATCTTAAGGGATCCAGGGTTCCCTTAACACACATATTAATAATGTAATATTAAAATAATTTCTCATTAGGCCTTAGGACCTTGTACTAGTTCATACTAAACATTTTCATTCTCACCTCCTCATTCGTAACCTTATCAACCATGGTGTCATTCATTTCGTCACTCACCACTAGGTTCATTGACCTTAAAATAATTTCCTATGTGTTGCTACTAACCTAATTATATGGGGGATTGTAGATCCTGTGGAAATAGTTATTGACCTAGTCCTCAATACCCTCACCTCTATTATTTCTTCACCGGTACTATCCACTAGAAGGTTTATGATATTCATCTTTTTCTTCTTGATAGGTTGATATATGGAAAAAGGCCATATTCCTATCACCCTCCTCCAACCATTGAACCCTAGATCTTTGCTTTAAGAAGATTTCCTCCTGTTTAGGAAGAATCTTCCACCTATCTTGACAATCCCTCTCCTCATGCTGATGTTTAGGGATGAAATACCTTCTACTAGACATGTTTGAAGAGATTCTAACTTCTTCTTAGTAGTCTTACATTCCTTGAAAATGTTTCCTAATGAATATTTTCTCCATCCTCTAGTCTCTTTTCAAATTCTTTCAAGTTTCCTATTAATACCAAACATAGCCATTCATTCAACTAGATTATTCCACCACCACACAATACAATCCATGAACTCCAAGTATGAATGCCACAAGATATCATAGCAGAAGGGCCTACATCTATTAGTTTGATTATGTGCCTGTGAGAAAAGAAGCATGGTAGAAATTGTGCATAGGCATTAAGCATACCATACAGTTATGGACTAGGTCTTCAAAGTGGGGAGCTTTTGATCTAAAACATTAGAGTAACACGTGATAGTAACAACAACAAAATGCATTATTAAACCACTATCAAAATCTATTTGTTGAACTTATAAAAAATTTGATGGGAAGAAGTATCCTTCAAAGAATGAAATGGTTTTGTATTTATTATTAAGCCTAGAGTTATAAAAAGCAGACTTAGAGAGTGGAATGTTGATTTACAAGAGAACATTTCCTAAGAAAAAATTGTAATAAAGTAATATTTGGATAGTTCAAACAAGGAGTTATTTATAATGGTCTAAACCATGATAATTTTGTGAAACAAAAATATCTATTGAGAAAATATTTAGTCGCACTTGAAAATGATGAAATTTTCTGGAAGCAAATCTTTTGGGGACTTTGGTTGGATGAAGGAGATAGGAATACAACATTTTCCATAACAATACAAAATTATGAAGATAATTCAATAGGACTAGATCAAAATCTAGTGACAATAAATTAGTAATTAATAATCTTAAGGATATAGCCTTAGAATCCGTACTCTTTTATCAAATTTTACTAAACAATGACAAGGATCCCTATCTTCTAAATAATAGCATTTTGAATAGCATGCCAAAACTTATCTCTCTTTTTTATTTATATCAAACCAAAGGTTTACTGAAGAAAATATCAAAGGAAGAGGTTACTAAGTATTTAATTCAATTTAACCCTAATTAAATACCAAGCTTTGATGCATTTCTTTTCCTCTTCTACCAAAAATTTTGGTAGCTCTTGGAAGATAAAATAGTAGATGTTCTAGATAATATGTAGAACTCTAGGAAATTGTTAAGATAATTAAACTACACTTCTCTGCTGATTATCTCAACAAAAAAAATGTCTTAGCTTTAGATGAATTTAAACCAATATCTCTTTGTAATACTATTTACAATTGATTTAACAAATTTTTAGTAAACAAGCTGAAATCCCTACTACCCAATCTAATCTCAGAAGAATAGACAAGATTTTTTCTAGTTATATGTATTTTAGGTCGAGTTATCATAGCTAAAGAAGCCATTTAATTGGACTAACATAATAATAGAAAATCTATGTTAATAAAACTTGATAGTAAAAATCTTATGACAATATTAGATGGTCCTTCATAAGTGTCTTTATGCCTTTAGCTTCACAAAGGAGTAGATTTATGTATTTTTTGAATGCATATCGACAACTATAATTTTCATCCTAGTAAATGATATGCCACAAAGATTGATTCATATTTCAAGAGGAATTTGCTTTGGTGATCCCCTTTCACCCTTTACTATTATCATTATGGGAGAAATATTAGGAAGATCTATCCATAAAGAAAAACTTGAGGACAACATTAAGGTCATTAGGATCACTATTGAAGAGGACCCTACTACTCAACAGTAATTTATAAAAGACACCATGATGTATAGGGAAGAATTAATTTGAGGAAGAGGAATTTTGATAGAATTATGTTTGATTATGCATAAATATTGGGCCAACTTATTAATAAGGGGAAAATGGAGGTTTATTTCTCCAATGCCCTTGCTAGCCTAGAATAGGAGATCCTTGATGTCTTGAGATGTAGTAAAGGCCACCTTCCAAATAAATATCTAGGCATCCCTCTTAATTCTAGGACTTGGAAGTGTGGTTTTTGGAATGATATGGTTAAGAATGTGGATCTTAGGATTCCTTCTTGGAAAGTTAAATGGATTTCCTTAGCTAGTAGAGAAACTATGCTCAAATTAGTACTAGCACCTATTTCTATATACTAGATGACATGTTTAGACCTTCAAGGAGATTCCATCAATAATTTTACAAAGAAATTTAGATCATTCTTTTGGAAAGGGTATAGTGATGAAAGAAAACTTCCCCTTTTGTCTTGGGATAAGACCTAGCGATCTAAAATAGATGGAAGGGCCAATGTAAAGAGATTAGAGGAAAAAATCAAGGCTTTAGTTACTAAGTTTGTCTAGAGGATAACTATAGACTTGATCTAAAATAGGGTAGAATTTTAAGAAATAAATACCTAAAGGGAATACACCTAAATAATATATTTAGGCATGTTGAACCTCCTAAAGAATATTCCCTTTGGAACTTTGTCACAAAATGCATGCCATTAATCATCATCTATCATGGAGTGTAGGGAATGGGGAAAGAGCTTTATTTTGAGATGAATCATGGGAAGGAATCCAAATTATTTCAAATTATTTTTTGGACAAAAGACCTATCTAGATTATGAATGATAGAATTGGAGTGTATGTGGTGGATTATGTGATAAAATTGACCTCATCTAACTTTACAGACTCTCAATAGAAATTTGATGTAATTCTTGATATTATAAAAGGGTTTACTTCTAGACTATGTGAGATTGTATCCTCTAGGATGGCAGTTTTAATAATATGCTTGATAGAATTATCTAGAGCATCTCCCCCTTAGGGAAATACTCCTTGAAATTGGACTATGAATTTTTTTATAGACTCAACTTATTTCTCTAGTCCAACATTCGCTTAAGTTTATGTGGGGGCAAAAGTTAAGATCTAAAGCTATGGTGTTTTCTTGGTTAGTTTTTCATCACAAAATCCCTATAGCAGAAAAATTTGCAAGATTGGGCTACCAATGTCCCTTAAGATGCATTCTTTGCAAAATTGATTCTAAGACCCTTGATCATATTCTATTAAATTGTGAATTTTCCAATCAATGTTGGATCTAGCTAGTGAATAAGTTGGGCTGGAAATTTTCCCTTCCCTATAATATAGTAGCTCCTTTCCTAAGTTTTACCAAACTCCACCTCAAAGACTCTTATTTTAGTCTTTGGACTTCTTTATGCTCCCTTCTCATTTAGGAAATTTGGAGGGAAAGTGGTAGATAATTGAGAGGGGAGTAGATGAGGGGGATTAATCAGTTATATCCAATTATCTTATAGGGATTTAAAAAAATTTGGTACTAATTTACACTCAATAAATTGGCATAACAATAACTCAGTGATTACATTCAACTTCTCAAATTAAACTAAAAAATTTTTAGCATCAAATTGTTATCTCATTGTCGATTACTTTACCAAGTATTAGAGATATAACTTAGCTTATATTGAGTTGTAGAAATATATAATTAACATTAAAATCAACTTGCACTACATAAGAAATTGCACATTTTGACATAGATATTTTAACATGGAAACCCTGTAAAGGGAAAAACACTTGGAAATAGACAATCAAAATATTTCACTCTTCTAAAGTGAGCTATGTTAGGAGTGAACCATTTTAAAGCTTAGATGCACATTTATAGTGTGACCTGGTTAGAGGATTTTCACCAAAGATCATCTAGACCTTATCACTCCTAATTACTAGAGAGTTTCCTTCTCAAAAGGAATTAGAAACATAACTAATCTATGTTACCATACTGGATTTCAAAGACTTTTTAGGTCCACTTAGTTAGGAAAATTTATCTTCTACAATGGTAATAATGTAATAGATGAATTATTTGCTAGGTTTAGGACTACATTTCTTGTTTAGATCTCTAGCTCATATTGCCTTCTTCCTTCTAATTTTTATCTTGTTGATTAACACTAGTCTTCTTTTAATTTTCACTTCCTCTTCTTGAGCTTTCTTCCTCTTCTATTCTTGGTTCACCTTGTTTTTCTTTCTTCTTCACCTTCTACGGTCTTAACTTTTTTAGCATCTATTAGTAATAATCAACAATAAAAAATAGTGTCAATCATCTATTTAAATTGTAAACTAATGTTTTTCAAATATTTCCATATTTTTCCACTTAATCATGGTCATAGATCTTAGATTAATTATTTTTAGTCAATCAAAAAATAGAACTTTATTGATCTTTGTGCTTATCCTTATCTTGCATAAATCTCCTTCATCAAATCTTCAACACATTTTTCTAGCCGTAGATCTTGTAACAAACTTTTTCATTATCATTTGGATTTGTTGAACATTTTTTATTTTCACCAAAATATGGCCTTATATTCAATCCTTCTTAAACTTTTCTTCTTGTTCATACTTGATGAACATTCAAACACGATTAGTTAAAACATCACTCGGTTAACACTAGAGTTACTTTGTTTACACTAAACTTCATCTTTTCTTTGCCAAGTGCTCTATGATAACTATAATCACTTGGTGTAGCTTATGTAGTTTGATGAATACATGAGCTTCATCGCAACATTACATTATTGAAAAACAAGAAAGTTAACCTTGTATTGTCATAGTCTAATTGATTTGAGAAACCATTGAATATGAATACTTATCAACTCTATCATCATACTTTCTTCAAATCATTTTCATGAATTAAATAATCTTCATCAATCAAATGTTATGTTATTCTTCTAAAATAGACTAGTATCTAACCAACTAAGGATTGATGTCAATAAAAAAATAACAACTATTAAGACTCTTTTAAATATACTACCAACGTTATCTGTTACATCATCACTTGGGGCTAACAATCTCCCTATATGGAATTGATAGAAACACATAAACATAAGACTTTACATTAGAAAACATTATGCATATGACTATGAAATGTATGCATCAACAAAAATATAATTTTGTAGCTCTATGACTTTATTTAGATTCTCTTCAACAAATCTAAACATTAGAATTCACTCAATTTGTAGCTTCAATAACTTCATCCCTATAATTTGTCAATATCTCTCCCTTAAGGTGTACTTCTATCTTTAATAACAACTCTAATAATGTGTGTCTCCCTCTTTGACAACAATATTCTTTCTTCTCCATAGTATATCTCTCCCTTTAGTCATTCTCTTCCCCTTTGTCAACATACATCTTTTTTTAATGGATATTTGATAGGGGAAAGACCTCTAGTTTACCTATTAGATGCTCAAAAGAATTCCTAGGAAATTTCCTGCTAAATATGGCTGCAATTTGTTCTTTAGAGTTCACCTATTTAATCCTCACTTTCTTATCTTGTACTCTCTCTCTCTCTCTCTCTCTCTCTCTCTCTCTCTCTCTCTCTCTCTCTCTCTCTCTCTCTCTCTCTCTCTCTCTCTCTCTCTAGTAGTGATACTTGATTAATATATGCTTGGTTTCTGCATACTGTTAGGAATAATTTGTCTCAACCTTGGATAATTTTGATTCTTTTTTTTTTTTGTAAATTTAGTTTTTGTAAACAATGTAATTAAGTGTGAGTGTACATGTCTAGTTGGTGTGTTGATGTGTCACTCCACTTGTATGTGTCAGCATCTTGAATTGTGTGCAAGGAGATCATGGCTAAAAGGGTCATGACAGATTCCTATGATGGGTAAGAGCTATCTCTAGAAGCTTTGATGATGGGTGAAGATGTGAGGACATGTGGCAATTAATCATTGAGTACTATACACTTGAATCTCCATCTAGCATGCAATATGGTTGTTCTTTAGAAGTTTCCCTAAAATGAAAAGTGCACAATCTAAGAATTTTTAGAGTTGTAGATAGGAGAGAGTGAAAAGTGTATTGCTGGTTGTTATTGGATCAGTCTTTCATGTCCTCAAAGAACTTGCATTGCAAGTGTGTCGTAACCTTTTATGTTGAAGATAATACATCATGAAGGTTTTGGAGGGGTGGGGTTGTTTTACTGAAATGTTCTTCCTCACTGGCATATCTTTGTGTTTATGTTTTTTTCTTTCTCTATCTATTTTCTGCATTCATGGTAGATTGCAATATTATTGTTTACATAATATCTAATCTAAAATTGTAAGGATTTAATAGGAATTTGTACAATACTTTCTTTAACGGATTAGTGTAGCAAGTTATTTCTACACCCGAGTTTCCTTACACATACATCATCATATTCTTTGATATATTTTTTGCACTATTATAATCACAATAAATAGTAACAGGGTTGGTTACATCCTCTTGCATTCCTTCAAATAGTTTCTTAATCAACACAATTGTAGAATAATTAATTGAATCAACAACATACTAAGCTTTATAAGTAAATTATGAAATGCAACTCTATTTCTTGCTTAACAATGTAATTATTCTTTCTCCTAAGAAGAAAGCTCCACCACTTATAGTTTTTCTTTCATCCACATTACCAGCCCAATCTACATCAATGTGGACTTTAAGTGAAAAATCACCATCTTGTTTGTACCACAATCCAAAAAAATTATTTCCTTTCAAATATCTAAATATCCTTTAAACAACAACCATGTTCTTTTCCTTTAGATTAGAGGACAAATTTGCAAGAATTCTAACTACATGAGAAATATTAGGTCTACTATGCACTATATGCCAAAATTTACCAATCGTTGATCTATATTATCTTTCATTTACCTTTAATGTGGTATCATCATTTGATAATTTTCAGATCTAGTCACTATAGGCATACTAACTAGTCTTGACTCATCCATTCCAAATATTTTTAGGATTTCCTTTACATACTTAGATTGGGTCACATGGGCATATGCATCGTGTTGTGGTGCCAAAACGATGACAAGTTTTTTTTTTTCTTCTAATTTTCAATAGCGCGTACACGCTATTCTAATGACCAAAAAGGTATATGATGGGCTGTAGACCCACAGACCATCATTTTCATCTCATTTTTTGGCTCTCCAACAGCACGTATGTGGGTTTGACATCAAAATTTCACCACCATTTGCCAAAATGCCTCCTCACCAAAAAAATCCAAGACAACGAGCACACCCATGACAATGAGGTAATTGATATAAACTTAACTTTGCATAGTTTAATATGTTTTCCATATAGTTTTATTGGTTTTTGATATTGTTTTGTAGGGATTTTACAAATTTCATTTAGATTTGTTTATTTATTTAGATTTCAATTGATTTTTTATCAGGAAATGTCCATAATCAACCGAAAAATCCACAAAACCCTCAAGAACCTCAAAATCAAAACCCTCCTCAAGAAGAACAACAAATTCCACAACCCAAACCAATTGCAAGACCTCTGCCAAGCACACAAGAAAATATAATAAATGAAATAGAGAGAGGCAAAACTGAATTAGAAAGACTCATTGCTCGGTTGAAAGAATCCAAAAAAACCAATCCAATGAGGGCTCAATTGGCATCATCCCTCGAATCCATTAACACTCAGATAGCCTTAGTTAGTGGCCAGTTAGATATTTGGCAGGCTAAGAGGGATGAACAAAAAAGATTTTATGCAAATAAATTGTCATATGAAGATGTTAAAAAAAGGAAATACCAAAAGGTAGTATATGTTCATTATTTAGAAAACCTAGTGAGCAAAATATTGTTAGAGAGGGTACTAAATGAGTCCCCATCCAATGGTGCATACACAATGCTATTAGAAATAAATTTTGGGATAGATGGTGGATGGTTTTTGATGCCCCTCCTTGCAACAATCACGAGGTCCCCATGTATTTTTTGAAGAAATTATATTGTGAGTTTGTCCTTGGGGAGATCCCCAATTATTTTGATATGTTAGACTCCCAGGGTAGAGGTGGGGGGTCATCATTTGAGAGGCCAGGAGCACGTCATGACCCTAATGTAGTTAGGGCACATGTGGTCCATCCACAATGTGAGCATGTGATTATTCCTTCAGTTGTGAAGGAACATGTAGAGGCCAACACTCTAAGGACCATTAATGCTTTGGCATAGACCCTCATCCATTCCATGAGCCCATTAGGTGAGGGGGAGCCTTCTATGCATCATGGTCACATGCGCACTTCATGTAGATCCCTATGCACATTTGGCACTCATGTCGAAGATGGTGCGGATGATGGGCTTGTCACCGATCAGTTCCTGAACGAGACATTTGGCATTGACACACAGGTAAATTACTAATTTGATCACATTTCATATGTATATTGAATGATTAATTAATTAGCATTTATTGACATTGTTCAAAATTCAGGGTCAAAGTGTTGTTGGGCCTAGAAGTGATCCTCTAGGCCCATTTTTGTCCCTTTGACGAGTCCTGAGGTATGTATCAATTTAATCATTTTAATTAATACATATATTTATTACGTAATCATATTAAGGATTGACAAAAAAATTATGCATGTGCATCAGTTCTCCACAGGACCATCAACCTTTACCACAGACGCAGAGCAGAGACATCGTACGAGCTTCACATAGGTATAGTTGTTTCATGTTAATTTAATTCATTTGATTCTATTTATTCCATGTTTTATGTTAGATATAACGTGTATTGTATGACATGCAGTTCATGATGTCGGACACACCTCCTCATCTACGACAATCTATTGATAGTGGAGTGGTTGTAGTTGTGGCTAGCTCATAGCCACTGATGGAGGTATGAAAGAATTTTCTTCATTTTAGTTGTTTTTTATAATAGTTAAACTCAAAATTTCTAATGTTATTTATAAGTGATTATATTTATTGAATTGTTGTAGGGTCTTGTCACGCCTGATTGTCCACGAGCATTTGAGGTGGACTTACAGAGTGACTATTTGTTGGCGGTAAGAAAATAATTGATTTTGTGTGTACATATATTTGATTTCAACGTATAATAAATATTGATTCATATCTACTTTCTTTGTATTAGTTGGACCTAGAGAAGAGCCTCAACAAGAGGTCAAGTGAGTGTATCAGGAGAGCCCTGTCATCTCCACTGTCTCCCTCCGCACGATGGTAGAGGACGTTGCGAGACTTGTTTCCTTCGCCTTGTGGGAAGGAAAAGATGTAGTTGAGATATTTGATACATATATATAGAGAGACTTGTTTCCTTCCCCATGTATATATATAGGCATTAGAGAGACATATTCGATACACATTTGACGTACATATGACATTCTATATTTGATGTATGACATTTATTTGATGTATGACATTATGGGTTAACATATGATATGTTTTTTCATATACAACATTATTGGTTATCATAATATATTATGTATTTGTTAATGTATTTGACATTATTGGTTATCATTTTATATTATATGTTTGTTCATGTATGACGTTAAATTAGATATGTTCGTGTATGAAATTAAATTAGATATGTGCATGTATGAAATTAAATTCAATTGCTAGAGAGTTGCCATTATGTCTACCAACTAGTAGATGTTCTTTTTTGCTTTATTACTAGTATTTCTCAAAAACTGCAAAGAAGTTGTTTCTGGTGAATAGTTGTAAACAATTGTGATCATCAACTTCATGTACTCATTGTTTTGGCTATGAACACTCATAACTTTGGCTATAAGCATCCATGGCTTTGGCTATGTGCACTAGTGGCTTTGTTTGTGAGCATTTATGGCTTTGGTTGTAGGCACAATATAGCCTTGGCTATAGGTTGTCTTTCTTGCTGCATGTTGAAGTTACCTTCAAGAATATCATTAGTGTAAGATCATTAAAATTAAAATACTATGACATAATACCTTGGAAATAATAGTCTTTAACCAATTACTTTATTTGTTAAAACATCATGTAGTATCTACTGTAGTGCTTCTACTCAAATATGTTTTCAAAAATACTTAGTATGACAAAGAAATGTCTATGGAAAGCTTGTCAAATAGGATATTGAAGAACTAAATGTGGACAGTCATTAGTACCCATCAATAAGAACACGAACATCTTTCTCAAGCAAGCCATATGACATTAGCTTAATTTATAAATTTCCTTTGCAAATAACTAGAAGATGCTATGAATCTTAATACAGAGTTAATCACGAACTCATTATTCCATCCAAGTAGCATATATCACCCTAAGCCAATTAATTGACATGATAAAAATTAATTCATTTTCAAAAAATTTTTGAGTATAACAAGCATCTTAGGGATTCTTACAAGAATTAACACGATGTTCACAAGAGAATTACAAGTTCTTGTAACACTATTTCACATATTGTAATCATATTCAGTTTTGAATGGCCATTTGTGTTACAAGCATAAATGTTCTTTAAGGTCTTTTAATTCTAGACATGAATTTTACTCTAAAGCTTTTTTGTGACAACCCACTCAATTCATATATTGTTGTTCCACATTATGCTGATTTGACTTTCATTGGTTGATTTGGGTCTAGACATGACATTATTCACTACCTTTTTTATATTTTTTTTTTTGTAGTGAGGTTCTGGCCTGAATGAATGTATTAATCATTGAAGTTGTGAACCTTGGTCAAGATCCTCACAAATATATTTTCAAATTGGACCTCAAATAGTTTTCTCAGCCACCCCCTGTATACAGATACTGAAATTGTAGTTAATTACAAAATTAATACTGAATTAACACAAGTTTAATTGAAAAGTATTATGTACCTCAATAGGCTAGATTATTATTGACTGAGAAGCTTTATTTTAGAGTAGTTGGTTTCCTAAATCTTTAATGCAATGACACTCTTATGGAATGTCGAATTAGGTCTGCTAGCTAAGGAATGTTCTTTAAAAGGAAGATGAAACTCAAGAATCACATGTTTCCAATCAATATAAATGTTTAAATCGATTCTCTAATTTTTTCTATTTATGATCTTCTTAAAAATTAACTTTCTAAATGCATTGATGGAGAAATAAAGATCTTCTAGGAACTAAAGGCTAATCATGTTTAATACTTACAATTCTCTATTTTTATCTAATAATTTAAAAAAGATTGTATAGATGTTTTCAAAGAGTAACACTTGTCACTAACATCATAAGAAGGAATATGCAAGGAGACTTACCACTGATCCCCCACCACCAAATTCAAGAGAAAACAAAAATCCACTACTAAAGAGATAGTAACAATGATCATCCCTAGTGTCTCCCTCATCACAAAATGATTACCATCAAAATTTGCATTTCCAATTGTGTCATGTGATTTGAAGCGATGGTAAGATTTTCACTCTCTTACCTAATCTCTCCCATTTCTAAAACTCCTGGGGAAGGGCAAGGCCATCTTCTCAATAGTTAAAAATACAGTGAGTTCCATTTTTTCCCATATTGATAATTGTTCATTTAAAGTATAGTCGAAGTATTGACAGCCCATAGAAATTAACCTTTGAACATCCCATCTATAAATGACCTCATAAAGAAAGTTCAATAAACCTGCATGAAACAATGAAACAAAAGTTGCATACTTGTGAAGATGACCAGACTACAGGTGATCAATATGTCTCAAATCTATATTCAATTATTTTACTATGCAAATAAATGGTTTGTTATATAAAAGACTTATATCGACTAGATAAATAATCATTTTCTTACTATACTATCCTTATCCTTGGCTAATCTCTGGTAGACCATTTCTTAACCATCCTTCTTCGATCTATAGGTCACTGTATTAATCTAGTTCATCTTGTCTCTACTCAAACTAATAAGAATTAGCAATCTCAAGGATTGCCAAAAGAGGAATGGGTCCAAGTGGAAGATAGGATTTAGAAGTGAGTTTAATTAAAACATAATAAATAGTGTATTACAAAAAGGAGAATGGTATGTTCTTCGCAATCTACTCCCTTATACATTCTATCAATGTTCCACATTGAACCTGATAGAGAACATCACAACACTTAACTAGCAACATAAAACATACCTCCTAGCCACCTCAAGAACATAAAATTTCAGAAACCAAAGTGCACAAGTTTAAATTCAAAGACTCAAAGGTCAAGAGCACAACAAATAAAAATAAATAAATAAATATGAACAAAACCCACATTTGATGGAATCACAAAAAATATGGTGGCTAGCTAGTTACAAGATGATTCAAGCTAATCCTTCATCACCATTAAGGTTGAAAATAACATACCCAATTGAAAACCAATTTACATATACAAAGTGACTAACATTACTCACAAAGAGGGAGTAGAAGCTACACACTACCTTGCATCCAAGGTGTGCTAAAGAACATAACCAAACTCTTGGAGATCATATAATCCTAAGTTTACATAATCTAGTAGTAACATATTTCATTAACTTATGTAATATTTACCAAGTTCCATGATTTGTCTTTCCAAAAATGACATGCTAGATATGCTTTCCAACAATATAATTAAGATTCTTCCATCACACATTGCAAGTTTCAGCATCATTCGAGATGGCATTGTAGAATGAAAATGGAATGTGATCTCCAAAAAGTGAGAGAGGTTATTGTAGGTCTCTACAACATGGTCCTATAGGAATTGGAATGTCATCCATATCTCCCACGAGCTCTGAGATATACCCTGTCAAAGATTGCAGCCCTGTGGCATTTAGTGACCCTTAGGGACATTCTGGTTTAGCATGCCTAAGAACATTCGAGCACTGAAGGGGACAAGAAAAGGTTGGGGATAGGGTTTACCCAGCCACTTGGAGCTAATGGAGCAGACAGTTTGATCCCACGACGAAAGATGAGAGAGATTTGGCAGTTGGCAACTTTGTACTGGCCAATACTACAAGTTTCAACATCACTCAAGATGGTATTGTAGAATTAAAATGGAATGTGATCTCCAAAAAGAAAGAGAGGTTATTGTAGGTCTTTGCAAAATGGTCTTGTAGGAATCAGAATCTCATCCATATCTTGCACGAGCTTCGAGATATGCCCCATCAAAGATCGCAACCTTGTGGCATTTAGTGACCCTTAGGGATGTTCTGGTTCAGCATACCTGAGAATGTTTGAGCACTGAAGGGGACAAGAAAAGGTTGGGGATAAGGTTTACCCGACCACTCAGAGCTAATGGAGCAGACAATTTGATCCCACAATGAAAGATAAGAGAGATTTGACAGTTGGCAACTTTGTACTGGCCAACACTGCAAGTTTTAGGATCACCCGAGATGGCATTGTAGAATGAAAATGGAATGTGATCTCCAAAAATTGAGAGAGTTTATTTTAGGTCTCTGCAACATGGTCCTATAGGAATTGGAATCTCATCCATATCTCACACAAGCTCCAAGATATACCCCATCAAAGATTGCAGCCCTATGGCATTTAGTGACCCTTAGGGACATTCTGGTTTAGCATGCCTAAGAACATTCAAGCACTAAAGGGGACAAGAAGAGGTTGGGGATAGGGTTTACCTAGCCACTTGGAGCTAATGGAGTAGATAGTTTGATCCCACAATCTGGACAACACTACAAGTTTCAACATCACCCGAGATGGCGTTGTAGAATGCAAATAGAATGTGATCTCCAAAAAGAGAGAGAGGTCATTGTAGGGCTCTGCAACACAGTCCTATAGGAATTGGAATCTCATCCATATCTCACATGAGCTCCAAGATATGCCCCATCAAAGATCGTAGCCTTGTGGCATTTAGTGACCCTTAGGGACATTCTAGTTCAGTGTGCCTGAGAACATTTGAGCACTGAAGGAGACAAGACGAGGTTGGGGATAGGGTTTACTTGGTCACCTGGAGCTAATGGAGTGAACAGTTTGATCCCATGACGAAAGATGAGAGAGATTTGGTAGTTGGCAACTTTGTACTGGCCAACACTGCAAGTTTCAGCATCACCCAAGATGGTGTCGTAAAATGGAAATAGTCTGTGATCTCCAAAAATTGAGAGAGGTTATTGTAGATCTCTGCAACATGGTTTTGTAGGAGCTATAATCTCATCCATACTTTGCACGAGCTCCAAGATACACCCCGTCAAAGATTGCAGCCCTATGGCATTTAGTGACCCTTAGGGACATTTTGGTTCGGTGTGTCAGATAATGTTCGAGAATTGAAGGGGATAGGACAAGGTTGGGTATAGGGTTTACCTAGCCACCCAGAGCTAATGGAGTAGACAATTTGATCCCACAATGAAAGATGAGAGAGATTTGGCAGTTGGCAACTTTGTATTGGCCAACACTACAAGTTTCAACATCACCCGAGATGGTGTCATAAAATAAAAATAGTGTGTGATCTCCAAGAAGTGAGAGAGTTTATTGTAGGTCTCTGCAACATGGTTCTATAGGAGCTAGAATCACATCCATACTTCACACGAGCTCCAAGATATGCCCCATCAAAGATACACCCCGTCAAAGATTGCAACCCTATGGCATTTAGTGACCCTTAGGGACATTCTGGTTCGGCGTGTCAGATAATGTTCGAGCATTAAAAGGGATAGGAAAGGTTAGGGATAGGGTTTACCCAGCTACTTAGAGCTAATGGAGCAGAAATTTTGATCCCACGACAAAAGATGAGAGAGATTTGGCAGTTGGCAACTTTGTATTGCCCAACACTGCAAGTTTCAACATCACTCGAGATGGTGTCGTAAAATGAAAATAGTGTGTGATATCCAAAAAGTGAGAGAGGTATTTTAGGTCTCTACAACATGGTTCTGTAGGAGCTAGAATCACATCCATACTTTGCATGAGCTCCAAGATATGCCCTATGAAAGATTGCAGCCCTATGGCATTTATTGACCCTTAGGGACATTCTGGTTCAGCATGTCGGATAATGTTTGAGCATTGAAGGGCACAAGATGAGGTTGCAGAAAGGGTTTACCTGGCCACCTAGAGCTAATGGAGTAGACAATTTGATCTCACGATGAAAGATGAGAGAGATTTGGCAGTTGGCAACTTTGTACTGGCCAACACTACAAGTTTTAGCATCACCCGAGATGGCGTTGTAGAATGAAAATGGAATGCGATCTCCAAAAAGTGAGCGAGTTTATTGTAGGTCTCTGCAACATGGTCCTGTAGGAACTAGAACCTCATCCATATTTTGCATGAGCTTCGAGATATACCCCATCAAAGATATTTGAATTCACAGTGTTTAATGAGAATATAGTTGAGGCTTTCTTTACTTTTCTATGTTAAGTTTGGCTTTCAATTTTGGTTTCCCTACTTATCTATGTGAAAGTCCCACTTTCATAAGTAACATGGATGCAATAATACTAAATTAAGTATAGGTCCATGGTTCTAGAAGCTTCACATAGCTTCTCTTCAACTATGGATCTTGTAAGCATTTTATCATGACTATTAGTGTTGTGAGAATATACAAAGCATATATATTGTTTGACCAAATGTCTTCAATGAACATGAACTATATGGAAGAAGAGAAGACATGTTTCAAAGTCTTTGAAAATTTTCTTCAAGAAATGTAAGGAGCCATGGGTGATTCATCCAAATTATTTGGTAAAATAAGAGGAGGAATAAATCAACGTTGATGATAAAGGTAAATGCTAAATAATATTTCTTTAATCACATTGTTTGAAAAAACTTTAATGACCTTTAAATACAATTGAAAGAAATGGAATTGATCTCACTTACTCATGTAGATGAATAAAATTGAAATTTATAAAAGAGAGGGACATCCACCATAAAACCATGCAATCATGCACTTCTTGATGGGAGTATCATAAGTTCATTGTTAGATGGATATGCCAAATGTGGAGGAATTAAAAGGAAAATATGTTGATTGATTGAATATAAAACCAAACATGTGGAATATTTAAAAATATATCATGGGGCTATTAATAAAATCAAACTAATAGAATCAAACTCTACAAACATGGGTATTCAAACTATGAACAAAAAAAAAATCATTAATGAGGTTTTAGCATGTTGGCCAAGATAGGGTCTTATTGAAGCTAACAAGAAGCATAATTGTATATAGTGTTTTATAGGCACAAAATTAAAGTGGCATAAAACATCTAGAACATGTAATAAAATCATACGTTCAAACCATTCATGTAGCCATAGTCACAAATTTCAACAAAGAATTCAACCAAGATAAAGGTGCTAAACTTTGTAAGCTATGGATAACTATTGATCTTTAAATATAAAAAAAATTGTATGGGTCTAACATAATATGCATTATAAAATTTCTTGATTTTCCAAAATATTATATCTTAAAATTCACAATCATCAAATCTTAGCATCCAATCAACTAATCCAGTAATACAAGCATCAAACCAATGTGATAACAAAAAATCAAAGTTGATTCCATCAGGTCTAACAATATCATATAATTCATTTATCAATAATTTGAAACATAATAAGCATATGTCTAATAATGTAATACATGAAATATATGTAAAAACTGACATACATAGAAAAAATTATACAAAACATATGCCCAATAATGCCATATAGGTATAAAATGTACATCATTAGATATATACTCTTTCCAACTAAGGGAACAAAATAAATCCCTAATTGTCTTTAATTTCCAACAAGTGGGAGGTGGTTTATGTAACGAGGTCTTCCTAACATGCCCACTAGTCCATTAGTCTAGAATCTTTTGTAACTCGACTTGTTACAATAAAAATTATATGTGAATAAATAACTATTTTATATGACACTATTCACTCATCATAGGTTGTATGGATTCAAACCCACAACCGAGCTTTTATACCATTATACAAATTACAAATTATAAGACTATGCCTTTCATGATAATCACATTTTCATATTGGCAAATGAAGAATGACTTTTGGAACAAACATAATAAATACTTCCAAATACAAATGAAGCCAATGTATTGTATTATAAGCTCGAATGGTAAAGACCAAGCCCAAACATTTATTAAGGTGTAGCATTTATAATTGTCAGGTTCATGTGAAGAAGTCAGCGTTCATATTCTCATTGTTGTGTAATTTGATGATAAGAAGAATACAATGATATAGAGGTTGATAGTGACTTAAAAATTTACAAAATGCAATCAATGATAATTTTACATTGAGGGGGGAGTAGTAATCAATGTTTCATTCTCATTGTTTGACAAAATTTTATATAAAGAGGGAGTAGATAGAT
This sequence comes from Cupressus sempervirens, assembly GCA_028749045.1. Lineage (NCBI taxonomy): Eukaryota > Viridiplantae > Streptophyta > Pinopsida > Cupressales > Cupressaceae > Cupressus > Cupressus sempervirens. The sequence continues at coordinate 221,840,814 of CM053793.1, forward strand.
TATATGGTTTATTCTTCTTCCGAGAATCTTAGTCATATTGGTTCAGAAGGATTCATGATACAACTACTATACTTAGCGTGACCAATTGATGCTAAAAACCTTAGTATTGATGCTACAAACCTTAGTATTGACATAATTTAACCTCTGCAATTTCAGGCATAAGATGATTAGCATACAATGGTACTTGAACAAACAACACTAATAAATATTGAGGATGTGAATTGATAATACCATTTCATAGATGATTTTGGCATCTCACCCTTTATCACTTGTGCGTCAACTTTATTAGCCATCTTCTTTGGTGACCTACAAATGAAGAATTAGCATAGTAAAAAATCTAAGATAAGATTAAAAAAAGGGTCCTATTAAAGAATCTAATATAAATTCAAATAATGTATCTAGATTCTAAACAAATCAAATCTAAATCTCATCACTTACACATCATAACAATACGGTCCACCTTAGTCATGTGATATTCTTGGGGAAGAGGTTGTAACATTGTATTTGGATCCAATTGATCACTTTTTATCTCTCTCCCAATTCAATCTAATGAGCCAACTAGATCTACTCAACATTTTAATGTCTCAAGTATTGCCTCATGGTCTGACTCGCAAACTTTCCAAAGAATCTTATTATGTGGTTTTCCACCATATTTTATCAAGTGGACATTTGATGCGACAAAAAGGTTTGAATAATGAAGAATCTTCCTCTCTATTTGCCAATCCTCGAATAACCACAAGTTAGGATTCTTCATCTGATATCGTCAAAGCCATGTGCCTATTACAACCATTGCACTGACATGGTACTCTAAACCTTCACCATCTATAATCGAGTGATCCAATTTTTTTTTGGCTTCAACACAATGACAAAAATAATAATATGTCCCTTCGTCATTGTCTTCAGGTGCAATACAACAAAAACATGGCCTACAGTGACAAATGTATAAAATGCGATCATTAATTTAGAATATACTTGGGTAAAAGTTATAAAGTTACATATTGAAATTACAAAGATATATACATATATATATATATATATTACCAGGTTGCACTAGATCTGATAAGCGGTCAAAGTTAATAGATGAATCCATCTCTACCTTTTCCAGTGCTTGTGGGGGACGATAGGTGTCAATTGGGTCCAAAACCTATATATCCCATTTGTCCACCCATTCAGTTGACTCACATTCATCCCAATTTTTCTTTGCACATGATGGAAAATAGCATGCCATTTTTTGTGTGTGGATACTCCATGAACCTGCATCAGAGCTTCTAAAAGAGTGTAACTCATTAGATCCTGTTAGTGTGCAACAATCCTGATATGGTGCAATGTTAGTATTATCTATCAACCAAAAAAATCTACAAACTATAGACTCACTTTCCTTACTTGGACCCATTGTAGCATTACACCATTGGATGATGGATTTTGCATCTATTAATATTGCTCCATCTTTGTACTTTAGTTCTTCATGAGCCAAGGCTCTTTTAATGCATGCGCCTGCACCATTGTGCTCTCCCTTACCATGACTAGCCTCTATGAAATTCCACATATATTGAATTCTACACAACCTGTGCATCCTGCTCAACCAATAGAACATCTGTTCATTTTTGAATTGAGATGCACAATTGTCTGACAAAATAATGTGTTGACGATATGATATGCCCCTGTTAGCCAAATCATCATAAAATAGTTGAAAACAACCATGTACAAACTCTGTAGAATGTGATCGATCATCGCTGATATAAAAATGGTACTCCCTCAAAATCTTCCTATCATCCTCTGTACTTGTAGGTGAATGCATGAATGTTATGTGAACAAATATGGAAACCTATTGAGATGTATAATACTTTTCTTGCACCTCATTTTGTGGTTGTAGTGTGTAGTTCTTAGAAAAATCTACAACTGAAACAATGGTATCCAATGGAAACGTATCCTTGCACAACTTGAATTGCAAATCCAACCATCAAACTCTATGGGTATGCCCTGCATACTCATAAATAATCTTCCTGAACTCATACAATGGAATCTTTTCAATAACTAGATCACATCTTTTACCATGTTTCCCATCTTTTAGAGCATATGTCACTGTCTTGAATTTTCTATAATCTACTATTGGTGCAGGGAACCTAAGGCTCTTAGGTATGAATTCAAGGTTTTTAGTACGTTAGAGTTGTTAGGAATGAAGTTTGGCCCATATTTGTAATGAAGACTCAATTGTAAGGTACAATGGCACATTGGTGTGGTTATAAGCCAAGTGACCATTTGTAACCAAGGAGTCATTATTTATGAATTCTTGAGTATTTTACTATTTTTAGGATGTTTTAGGTGGATTTGAGTCATTAGGACACGTTTGAATTGAAGGTGTGAAAAAAAAAAAATGCAAAGGTGCAAAAAGTTGCAAAATGCAAAAAGTTGCTAAAGAGCAATTTTTGCAAATTTGTTGTCAAACTTAAAAAAGGAAGTTGTATGGTCTTCCAACCATCCAAATGGAAGTTATAACTGTTGGAAGACACTTATTTAAGGTCTCCACACGTGGGGAAGGCCATGGTACAGACGGGTGGACAGCATTTGGTGAATAAAACTCAGAAATTCTGCAATTTTCTCTGTTTTTTCAATTACGTACGGACTGTACGGATTGTTAGTGGTACAACTCTTATATTTTTGGAAAGAGGACTGAGTCAGAATTCTAATGCAATTGGTCTGAAGTTTTTATCTATTCTGGGTTAAAAGTTATACCTGTTTTAGTAGAGGTAGGTCTGAAATTGCTGCACATTGAGGGTTTCAACAAGATGGCCTCCTAACTTGCAAACCCACTGTGGGATTTCAATGCTGCTTTGTGGAATGCAAGTTAGGAGAGGTGACTTAAAGATGGAAGAGTTTCAGGGCTTTAGGAGTTGGGCACCTATTTTTACCAGCAAGCCCTAGGCTGAACATAGTCTTATGTCTAGTCTAGTTTTGAAGGAAAACGAAGGATCACGCTCCCAAGTTGATTGATTTGACCCAAGTGAAGGGTGTAGAAGGAAATATAAAAGGTTTAGAAGAGATACAAGGGGTTGAACCAAGTCTTTGAACCCATTTATTTATGCTTTCCTTGTAACCCAGCCTAAACTGGCCATTTAGGACTGTGACACAAAGCGGGCATAACTTGATGCTGGAGTAGAGTTGGTAATTAATCTTTTGGAATCTCATAGGAGTAGTTGAAGGGTGTTTGGTGATGTGAAAATATTTTATGGTTATTTATATTTTTTGGAAGTTTGACCATTGAAACTAGGAATTGTTCTAATAAAAGTGCTGGTAACAATTTGTAATTTTCAGTGTTGGGTGTTGAGAAACTTCAAAGTGGGGGTTTTTCTTGTTGTTTTGAGTTAGCAAGCACCATTTCTATCATAGGAATGGAGTTCTAACCCAATCTAAGAAACATTTTCTATTTTAAGCCTATTTGGTGTTAGGGAATCCGTAATAGGTGTGATTGTCCCAAGTTGTTTGTGAACCCTAGGCTTGAGGGTTGGGCTTGTGAAGTGGAGTCCACTTTGAGGTAGAGTCTACCAACGTTAGAAGCCATTGGGTCAGTCATTAACCTTGGAAGAAGGCCTAGTTGCTGTTTGGAGGTTGGAAGCAAGTTAAGGTGCTGATCGGAGTTGGAAGAAGAGTTGGTGCTTTTGCTGCATACTCTGCATCAGAGTGGTATCAAAGCCACTAAGAGCCTAATTAGAGAGGAAAGATGTCAGATGATGAGGAAGGAGAGAGGGAGATACCTCTTAGGATCACAAATGTGGAATTGGCCAAGTTGGTCAAAGAACAAATGGCAGAAAGTAGAGTAGTAAGGGAAGAAAATAGAAGCATGAAAAGAGAATTGGAAAAATTTAAGGGCAAGATGGCTAGAGGAGTCATGGAAGACTCTGAAGGAGAAGAAGAAAGGACTGAAGTTAGAGAGCCTAGGCAGGTTAGAGATGAAATGCCTGCAGATCAAAGAGCCATGTTAGAGGCCCTAGAAAGGGTAGGAAGAAAGGATCAAAGATCAGACCTACCTATGTTCAGTGGTAAGTTGAATCCAGAAGAATGCATGGAGTGGATTGAAGCACTTGAAAATCACTTTGAATGTGATAATGTGCCAGAAAACCAAAAGATAAAGGTGGCTAAGTCTAAGATGAAAGGATCTGCCCTTAGTTGGTGGAATTTTCTTCAAAATGAGAGAATAGAGGAAGAGAAGGCACCCATAGCCACGTGGAAGAGAATGAAATCAGAGATTAAGAAACAGTTTGTACCAGAGGACTATGAGGTCCTAATGCATCAAAAGTTGCAAAGTCTCAGGCAAAAGGACTTGGATGTAGGAGCATATACAGAGGAGTTTCATAAACTCACTCTAAGGGCTCAAGTTCCTAAAAGTGAAAAGCAAAAGTTGGCAAGATACTTGAATGGGCTCAAGTACTCCATCAAGGATGAACTAGTTTTGTTCAATCCTAAGACCATCCACCAATGTTATCAAATGGCCCTCAAGATTGAGGAGAAACTCAAGAGGAGAAGTGATTCCCATGGAAGAGGGAGAGGAGGAAATAACAGAGGTGGAGGAAGATTTGGGGGCAGAGGTTCATCTAATAGATCTCAAGGTGAACCTAGCAGCAGTCAAGAAAAATCAGATGGAGAATCCAATCCTAGAGGAGGATTTAGAGGTAGGAGACCTAATGGGAGAGGAAGATTTGGAGGAAGGACTCCAGGGATATTCACTGGAAGGTATTTTACCTGCAATCAAACAGGGCATAGATCCTCTAGGTGTCCAGAGAAAGGGGGCAGCAGCAGTCAAGAAGGAGATAGAAGAATCCACTTGGCTCAAGAAGAGGATGCACAAAGTGACCAAGGAGCAAGAGGGAATGCTAAACCAGAGTGAGGGGAATCTTTAATGTTCAATAGAACCCTGCTGAAGACAGTTGCAGAACAAGAACCTCCCCAAAGGAAGACCTTATTTAAGACCTTGTGCAAGGTAAAAGGTAAAGTGTGTAAGGTAATTGTTGATTCCGGTTCAACTGATAATATCGCATCAATAGAGATGGTAAATAAGCTTGGATTGAAGAGGTCACCTCATCCTAACCCTTACAAAGTTTCGTGGTTAAGTAAGGAGAAGCAAGTTGTTGTTAATGAACAAGTTAATGTTGAATTTCAAATTGGGGAGTACAAGGACAAAATTGTTTGTGATGTTGTAGATATGGATGCTTGTCATTTGTTGTTAGGTAGGCCATGGCAGTATGATGTCAATTCGAAGCATGATGGGAGGAACAATGTCTACATCATCACCAAAAATGGGAAGGAGTACACTATGACACCATTGCTAGAAGATGGAAAGGAGACCCAACATGCATCTAGTGTAATGATGGTTGGGGAGAAGAAGTTTTTGAAGACTCTCAAGGTGAAGAACACCCCATGCTTTGCCATTGTAGTAAAGCCAAGACAAGAGGATAAAAAGGAGGAAGGCAGATTAGGAATAAGGAATGTGGAACCCAAGGAAGTGAGGCAGCTTTTGGATAGATACAAGGAAGTTATTTCAGACCCTGCTACTGATACCTTGCCACCATTTAGAGAGGTAAGTCATTGTATTGACTTTATTCCAGGTTCTACATTGCCTAATAAGCCTGCCTATAGGTTGACACCAAAACAAAATAAGGAATTAGCAAGAGAACTTGAGGAGTTGCTTGAAAAAGGGTTCATAAGAAAGAGCATCAGCCCTTGTGCAGTCCCTGCTTTGTTGGCACCCAAAAAGGAGGGTACATGGAGGTTGTGTACGGACTCAAGAGCCATAAACAAGATAACCGTCAGATATAGGTTCCCAATGCCTAGGATGGAGGATTTGATGGATCACCTAGGAGGGGCAAGGTACTATTCCAAGATTGATTTGAAAAGCGGTTACCACCAAATTAGAATAAGGGAAGGAGATGAATGGAAAGCTGCCTTCAAAACTAATGAGGGACTTTATGAATAGATGGTGATTCCCTTTGGCCTTTCTAATGCCCCTAGTACATTCATGAGACTCGTGAATGAAGTTTTGGAACCTTTCATCAATCATTTTGTTGTTGTATATCTTGATGATATATTGATTTTTAGCAAATCTAAAGAGGAACATCTAACACACTTGGAATTGGTTTTGAAGAAATTAAGGGAGAAGGAATTGAAGATAAATTTGAATAAATGTGTCTTCATGAAAGAAGAGTTGGTGTTCCTAGGTTTTGTCATATCCAAGGGCAACCTCAAGATGGATCCAGAAAAGGTGGAAGCAATCCTCAACTAGCCTACACCAAGGAATGCAAGTGAGGTAAAGAGCTTTCATGGTTTGGCAAGCTTTTATAGAAAATTTATTAGAGGTTTCAGTAATGTGTGTGCCCCTATGATTGATACAATCAAGGGTGGAAGAAAATGTAAATTTGCATGGACAGGAGACGCTGATCAGTCCTTTGAGTACTTGAAGAAAAGGGTTGCAGAGGCACCCATCCTTGCTCTACCTGATTTCAAGAAGGTATTTACTATTGAATGTGATGCAAGTAATAGGGCCATAGGAGGAGTCCTAAGTCAAGAAGGTAAGCCAATAGCCTTCTTTAGTGAAAAGTTAAATGAAGCAAAACAAAGATATTCTACATATGATTTAGAATTGTATGCTATGGTTCAGTCTTTAAGAAAATGGAGACATTATTTATTGCCCAAGGAGTTTATTGTCTATACAGATAACCATGCATTGAGTTTCTTGAATAGACAGGAAAAGTTGAACCACAGGCATGTGAAATGGATGGAGTACCTTCAATCATACACCTTCACTATTAAGCATAAAAAAGGGGAGGCAAATAAGGTTGCTGATGCCCTTAGTAGAAGGAATTTGACCATTCAAGAAATGAGGTTGGAGAATGTGGGATTCCACTCCATAAAAGACACGTATGAAAGTGATGAAGACTTCAAAGAAGTTCATCAAGTCTGCAGGGATATGACAGGGCAGTACCATAGCATTTATGCAGATTTCATGCTCCAAGAAGGATTGCTCTTCAAAGGGAGTCAGCTATGCATCCCTAGAGGATCCTTGAGGGAGAACATTATAAAGGAGAAGCACTGTGGGGGTCTAGCTGGTCATTTTGGATTGGACAAGACCCTTGAACTAGTAAGAAGATTTTATTACTGGCCTAGGATGCCTACTGATGTAAGAAAGTTTGTAGAGACTTGTGTGATTTGTCAAAAGGAAAAGGGAAAGACTTCTAATGTAGGACTATACACCCCATTACCAATACCAAACAGGCCTTGGGATGCTATAAGTTTAGACTTTGTACTTGGATTGCCAAGGACCAAGCAAGGCTATGATAGTATTTGTGTTGTAGTAGACCGGTTTTCCAAGATGGCACATTTTCTTGCCATGTAAAACTAGTCATGATGCCTCTTATATTGTAGGTATCCTTTTCAAGGAAGTAGTAAGACTACATGGATTACCATTATCCATAGTCTCGGATAGAGATTCTAAGTTTCTTGGGCACTTTTGGAGGACTTTGTGGAGAAAACTTGATACAGACCTCTCATTTTCATCAGCATACCATCCACAATCGGATGGCCAAACGGAGGTGGTTAATAGATCATTAGGCAACCTATTAAGATGCCTTACTAAGGAACATGGATCATCTTGGGACTCAGTCATAGCACAAGCAGAGTTTGCTTATAATGATTCAATGAATAGGACAACCGGATTGCGCCCATTTCAAATTGTTTATGGCACTCATCCTAGAGGGTTAATGGAGGTCAGAGATGTCAAATCTATGGAAAGAACCAGTGCTCAAGCATGTGATTTTGCTGAGGTGATGAAGGAAATTCATCAAGAGGTCAAATATAGGCTAGGAAAAATGAAATGAAGTATAAGGAAGCAGCAGATACTAAGAGGAGAGATCTTCAATTTGAAATAGGAGATCTGGTTATGGTGAACCTTAAAAAGGAGAGGCTTCCTAAAGGTAAGTTTACTAAGTTGATGATGAGGAAAATAGGTCCTTTTAGGATCTTGCAAAAATGTGGACACAATGCCTATAAGGTGGAGTTGCCACCAGACATAGGGCTCTCCAATACATTTAATGTCTCTGATTTATATCCTTACAGAGGTTCTCAGACTGAAACCAATGGCATTGAATCAACCACAGTAGATAAAGAGATCATGAACTCTCTTCCCAAGGCAGGGGTAGTCACTATAGAAAGTGTTTTGGATAAAAGAGAAGGAAAAAGGACTAAGAGGAAGGTGTACATGGACTACCTCATCAAATGGACAGGTAGACCAGTTGAAGATGCAAGTTGGCTGCCTGAATCAACTATAAAGAAGATGGGATACAACATGTCCACATTAGCAACTCAAGAGACTTGAGTTTATTTTGGCCTCGGGAGTATGGTGCAGGGAACCTAAGGCTCTTAGGCATGAATTCAAGGTGTTTAGTACGTTAGAGTTGTTAGGAATGAAGTTTGGTCCATATTTGTAATGAAGACTCAATTGTAAGGTACAATGGCACATTGGTGTGGTTATAAGCCAAGTGACCATTTGTAACCAAGGAGTCATTATTTATGAATTCTTGAGTATTTTACTATTTTTAGGATGTTTTAGGTGGATTTGAGTCATTACGACACGTTTGAATTGAAGGTGTGTAAAAAAAAAAATGCAAAGGTGCAAAAAGTTGCAAAATGCAAAAAGTTGCTAAAGAGCAATTTTTGCAAATTTGTTGTCAAACTTAAAAAAGGAAGTTGTATGGTCTTCCAACCATCCAAATGGAAGTTATAACTATTAGAAGACACTTATTTAAGGTCTCCACACGTGGGGAAGGCCATGGTACGGACGGGTGGACAGCATTTGGTGAATAAAACTCAGAAATTCTACAATTTTCTCTATTTTTTCAATTACGTACGGCCTGTATGGATTGTTAGTGATACATATCTTATATTTTTGGAAAGAGGACTGAGTCAGAATTCTAATGCAATTGGTCTAAAATTTTTATCTATTCTGGGTTAAAAGTTATACCTGTTTTAGTAGAGGTAGGTCTGAAATTGCTACACATTGAGGGTTTCAACAAGATGGCCTCCTAACTTGCAAACCCACCGTGGGATTTCAATGCTTCTTTGTGGAATGCAAGTTAGGAGAGGTGACTTAAAGATGGAAGAGTTTCAGGGCTGTAGGAGTTGGGCACCTATTTTTACCAGCAAGCCCTAGGTTGAACATAGTCTTATGTCTAGTCTAGTTTTGAAGGAAAACGAAGGATCACACTCCCAAGTTGATTGATTTGACCCAAGTGAAGGGTGTAGAAGGAAAAATAAAAGGTTTAGAAGAGATCCAAGGGGTTGAACCAAGTCTTTGAACCCATTTATTTATGCTTTCCTTGTAACCTAGCCTAAACTGGCCATTTAGGACTGTGACACAAAGCGGGCATAACTTGATGCTGGAGTAGAGTTGGTAATTGATATTTTGGAATCTCATAGGAGTAGTTGAAGGGTGTTTGGTGATGTGAAAATATTGTATGGTTCTTTGTATTTTTTGGGAGTTTGACCATTGAAACTAGGAATTGTTCTAATAAAAGTGCTGGTAACAATTTGTAATTTTCAGTGTTGGGTGTTGAGAAACTTCAAAGTGGGGGTTTTTCTTGTTGTTTTGAGTTAGCAAGCACCATTTCTATCATAGGAATGGAGTTCTAACCCAATCTAAGAAACATTTTCTATTTTAAGCCTATTTGGTGTTAGGGAATCCGTAATAGGTGTGATTGTCCCAAGTTGTTTGTGAACCCTAGGCTTGAGGGTTGGGCTTGTGAAGTGGAGTCCACTTTGAGGTAGAGTCTACCAATGTTAAAAGCCATTGGGTCAGTCATTAACCTTGGAAGAAGGCCTAGTTGCTGTTTGGAGGTTGGAAGCAAGTTAAGGTGCTGATCGGAGTTGGAAGAAGAGTTGGTGCTTTTGCTGCATACTCTGCATCAGAGTGGTATCAGAGCCACTAAGAGCCTGATTAGAGAGGAAAGATGTCAGATGATGAGGAAGGAGAGAGGGAGATACCTCTTAGGATCACAAATGTGGAATTGGCCAAGTTGGTCAAAGAACAAATGGCAGAAAGTAGAGCAGTAAGGGAAGAAAATAGAAGCATGAAAAGAGAATTGGAAAAATTGAAGGGCAAGATGGCTAGAGGAGTCATGGAAGACTCTGAAGGAGAAGAAGAAAGGACTGAAGTTAGAGAGCCTAGGTAGGTTAAAGATGAAATGCCTGCAGATCAAAGAGCCATGTTAGAGGCCCTAGAAAGGGTAGGAAGAAAGGATCAAAGATCAGACCTACCTATGTTCAGTGGTAAGTTGAATCCAGAAGAATGCATGGAGTGGATTGAAGCACTTCAAAATCACTTTGAATGTGATAATGTGCTGGAAAACCAAAAGATAAAGGTGGCTAAGTCTAAGATGAAAGGATCTGGCCTTAGTTGGTGGAATTTTCTTCAAAATGAGAGAATAGAGGAAGAGAAGGCACCCATAGCCACGTGGAAGAGAATGAAATCAGAGATTAAGAAATAGTTTGTACCAGAGGACTATGAGGTCCTAATGCATCAAAATTTGCAAAGTCTCAGGCAAAAGGACTTGGATGTAGGAGCATATACAGAGGAGTTTCATAAACTCACTCTAAGGGCTCAAGTTCCTGAAAGTGAAAAGCAAAAGTTGGCAAGATACTTGAATGGGCTCAAGTACTCCATCAAGGATGAACTAGTTTTGTTCAATCCTAAGACCATCCACCAATGTTATCAAATGGCCCTCAAGATTGAGGAGAAACTCAAGAGGAGAAGTGATTCCCATGGAAGAGGGAGAGGAGGAAATAACAGAGGTGGAGGAAGATTTGGGGGCAGAGGTTCATCTAATAGATCTCAAGGTGAACCTAGCAGCAATCAAGAAAAATTAGATGGAGAATCCAATCCTAGAGGAGGATTTAGAGGTAGGAGACCTAATGGGAGAGGAAGATTTGGAGGAAGGACTCCAGTGATATTCACTGGAAGGTGTTTTACCTGCAATCAAATAGGGCATAGATCCTCTAGGTGTCCAGAGAAAGGGGGCAGCAGCAGTCAAGAAGGAGATAGAAGAATCCACTTGGCTCAAGAAGAGGATGCACAAAGTGACCAAGGAGCAAGAGGGAATGCTGAAACAGAGCGAGGGGAATCTTTAATGTTCAATAGAACCCTGCTGAAGACAGTTGCAGAACAAGAACCTCCCCAAAGGAAGACCTTATTTAAGACCTTGTGCAAGGTAAAAGGTAAAGTGTGTAAGGTAATTGTTGATTCCGGTTCAACTGATAATATTGCATCAATAGAGATGGTAAATAAGCTTGGATTGAAGAGGTCACCTCATCCTAACCCTTACAAAGTTTCGTGGTTAAGTAAGGAGAAGCAAGTTGTTGTTAATGAACAAGTTAATGTTGAATTTCAAATTGGGGAGTACAAGGACAAAATTGTTTGTGATGTTGTAGATATGGATGCTTGTCATTTGTTGTTAGGTAGGCCATGGCAGTATGATGTCAATTTGAAGCATGATGGGAGGAACAATGTCTACATCATCACCAAAAATGGGAAGGAGTACACTATGACACCATTGCTAGAAGATGGAAAGGAGACCCAACATGCATCTAGTGTAATGATGGTTGGGGAGAAGAAGTTTTTGAAGACTCTCAAGGTGAAGAACACCCAATGCTTTGCCATTGTAGTAAAGCCAAGGCAAGAGGATAAAAAGGAGGAAGGCAGATTAGGAATAAGGAATGTGGAACCCAAGGAAGTGAGGCAGCTTTTGGATAGATACAAGTAAGTTATTTCAGACCCTGCTACTGATACCTTGCCACCATTTAGAGAGGTAAGTCATTGTATTGACTTTATTCCAGGTTCTACATTGCCTAATAAGCCTGCCTATAGGTTGACACCAAAACAAAACAAGGAATTAGCAAGACAAGTTGAGGAGTTGCTTGAAAAAGGGTTCATAAGAAAGAGCATCAGCCCTTGTGCAGTCCCTGCTTTGTTGGCACCCAAAAAGGAGGGTACATGGAGGTTGTGTACGGACTCAAGAGCCATAAACAAGATAACCATCAGATATAGGTTCCCAATGCCTAGGATGGAGGATTTGATGGATCACCTAGGAGGGGCAAGGTACTATTCCAAGATTGATTTGAAAAGCGGTTACCACCAAATCAGAATAAGGGAAGGAGATGAATGGAAAACTGCCTTCAAAACTAATGAGGGACTTTATGAATAGATGGTGATTCCCTTTGGCCTTTCTAATGCCCCTAGTACATTCATGAGACTCATGAATGAAGTTTTGGAACCTTTCATCAATCATTTTGTTGTTGTATATCTTGATGATATATTGATTTTTAGCAAATCTAAAGAGGAACATCTAACACACTTGCAATTGGTTTTGAAGAAATTAAGGGAGAAGGAATTAAAGATAAATTGGAATAAATGTGTCTTCATGAAAGAAGAGTTGGTGTTCCTAGGTTTTGTCATATCCAAGGGCAACCTCAAGATGGATCCAGAAAAGGTGGAAGCAATCCTCAACTGGCCTACACCAAGGAATGCAAGTGAGGTAAAGAGCTTTCATGGTTTGGCAAGCTTTTATAGAAAATTTATTAGAGGTTTCAGTAATGTGTGTGCCCCTATGATTGATACAATCAAGGGTGGAAGAAAATGTAAATTTGCATGGACAGGAGACGCTGATCAGTCCTTTGAGTACTTGAAGAAAAGGGTTGTAGAGGCACCCATCCTTGCTCTACCTAATTTCAAGAAGGTATTTACTATTGAATGTGATGCAAGTAATAGGGCCATAGGAGGAGTCCTAAGTCAAGAAGGTAAGCCAATAGCCTTCTTTAGTGAAAAGTTAAATGAAGCAAAACAAAGATATTCTACATATGATTTAGAATTGTATGCTATGGTTCAGTCTTTAAGAAAATGGAGACATTATTTATTGCCCAAGGAGTTTATTGTCTATACAGATAACCATGCATTGAGTTTCTTGAATAGACAGGAAAAGTTGAACCACAGGCATGTGAAATGGATGGAGTACCTTCAATCATACACCTTCACTATTAAGCATAAAAAAGGGGAGGCAAATAAGGTTGCTGATGCCCTTAGTAGAAGGAATTTGACCATTCAAGAAATGAGGTTGGAGAATGTGGGATTCCACTCCATAAAAGACATGTATGAAAGTGATGAAGACTTCAAAGAAGTTCATCAAGTCTACAGGGATATGACAGGGTAGTACCATAGCATTTATGCAGATTTCATGCTGCAAGAAGGATTGCTCTTCAAAGGGAGTCAGCTATGCATCCCTAGAGGATCCTTGAGGGAGAACATTATAATGGAGAAGCACTGTGGGGGTCTAGCTGGTCATTTTGGATTGGACAAGACCCTTGAACTAGTAAGAAGATTTTATTACTGGCCTAGGATGCCTACTGATGTAAGAAAGTTTGTAGAGACTTGTGTGATTTGTCAAAAGGAAAAGGGAAAGACTTCTAATGCAGGACTGTACACCCCATTACCAATACCAAATAGGCCTTGGGATGCTATAAGTTTAGACTTTGTACTTGGATTGCCAAGGACCAAGCAAGGCTATGATAGTATTTGTGTTGTAGTAGACCGGTTTTCCAAGATGGCACATTTTTCTGCCATGTAAAACTAGTCATGATGCCTCTTATATTGCAGGTATCTTTTTCAAGGAAGTAGTAAGACTACATGGATTACCATTATCCATAGTCTCGGATAGAGATTCTAAGTTTCTTGGGCACTTTTGGAGGACTTTGTGGAGAAAACTTGATACAAACCTCTCATTTTCATCAGCATACCATCCACAATCGGATGGCCAAACGGAGGTGGTTAATAGATCATTAGGAAACCTATTAAGATGCCTTACTAAGGAACATGGATCATCTTGGGACTCAGTCATAGCACAAGCAGAGTTTGCTTATAATGATTCAATGAATAGGACAACCGGATTGAGCCCATTTCAAATTGTTTATGGCACTCATCCTAGAGGGTTAATGGAGGTCAGAGATGTCAAATCTATGGAAAGAACCAGTGCTCAAGCATGTGATTTGCTGAGGTGATGAAGGAAATTCATCAAGAGGTCAAATATAGGCTAGGAAAAATGACAATGAAGTATAAGGAAGCAACAGATACTAAGAGGAGAGATCTTCAATTTGAAATAGGAGATCTGGTTATGGTGAACCTTAAAAAGGAGAGGCTTCCTAAAGGTAAGTTTACTAAGTTGATGATGAGGAAAATAGGTCCTTTTAGGATCTTGCAAAAATGTGGACACAATGCCTATAAGGTGGAGTTGCCACCAGACATAGGGCTCTCCAATACATTTAATGTCTCTGATTTATATCCTTACAGAGGTTCTCAGACTGAAACCAATGGCATTGAATCAACCACAGTAGATAAAGAGACCATGAACTCTCTTCCCAAGGCAGGGGTAGTCACTATAGAAAGTGTTTTGGATAAAAGATAAGGAAAAAGGACTAGGAGGAAGGTGTACATGGACTACCTCATCAAATGGACAGGTAGACCAGTTGAAGATGCAAGTTGGCTGCCTGAATCAACTATAAAGAAGATGGGATACAACGTGTCCACATTAGCAACTCAAGAGACTTGAGTTTCTTTTGGCCTCGGGAGTATGGTGCAGGGAACCTAACGCTCTTAGGCATGAATTCAAGGTGTTTAGTATGTTAGAGTTTTTAGGAATGAAGTTTGGTCCATATTTGTAATGAAGACTCAATTGTAAGGTACAATGGCACATTGGTGTGGTTATAAGCCAAGTGACCATTTGTAAACAAGGAGTCATTATTTATGAATTCTTGAGTATTTTACTATTTTTAGGATTTTTTAGGTGGATTTGAGTCATTATGACATGTTTGAATTGAAGGTGTGTAAAAAAAAAAATGCAAAGGTGCAAAAAGTTGCAAAATGCAAAAAGTTGCTAAAGAGCAATTTTTGCAAATTTGTTGTCAAACTTAAAAAAGGAAGTTGTATGGTCTTCCAACCATCCAAATGGAAGTTATAACTATTGGAAGACACTTATTTAAGGTCTCCACACGTGGGGAAGGCCATGGTACGGATGGGTGGACAGCATTTGGTGAATAAAACTCAGAAATTCTACAATTTTCTCTATTTTTTCAATTACGTACGGCCTGTACGGATTTTTAGTGGTACAAATCTTATATTTTTGGAAAGAGGACTGAGTCAAAATTCTAATGCAATTGGTCTAAAGTTTTTATCTATTCTGGGTTAAAAGTTATACCTGTTTTAGTAGAGGTAGGTCTGAAATTGCTGCACATTGAGGGTTTCAACAAGATGGCCTCCTAACTTGCAAACCCACTGTGGGATTTCAATGCTTCTTTTTGGAATACAAGTTAGGAGAGGTGACTTAAATATGGAAGAGTTTCAGGGCTGTAGGAGTTGGGCACCTATTTTTACCAGCAAGCCCTAGGCTGAACATAGTCTTATGTCTAGTCTAGTTTTGAAGGAAAACGAAGGATCACGCTCCCAAGTTGATTGATTTGACCCAAGTGAAGGGTGTAGAAGGAAAAATAAAAGGTGTAGAAGAGATCCAAGGGGTTGAACCAAGTCTTTGAACCCATTTATTTATGCTTTCCTTGTAACCTAGCCTAAACTGGCCATTTAGGACTGTGACACAAAGCGGGCATAACTTGATGCTGGAGTAGAGTTGGTAATTGATCTTTTGGAATCTCATAGGAGTAGTTGAAGGGTGTTTGGTGATGTGAAAATATTGTATGGTTCTTTGTATTTTTTGGGAGTTTGACCATTGAAACTAGGAATTGTTCTAATAAAAGTGCTGGTAACAATTTGTAATTTTCAGTGTTGGGTGTTGAGAAACTTCAAAGTGGGGGTTTTTCTTGTTGTTTTGAGTTAGCAAGCACCATTTCTATCATAGGAATGGAGTTCTAACCCAATCTAAGAAACATTTTCTATTTTAAGCCTATTTGGTGTTAGGGAATCCGTAATAGGTGTGATTGTCCCAAGTTGTTTGTGAACCCTAGGCTTGAGGGTTGGGCTTGTGAAGTGGAGTCCACTTTGAGGTAGAGTCTACCAATGTTAGAAGCCATTGGGTCAGTCATTAACCTTGGAAGAAGGCCTAGTTGCTGTTTGGAGGTTGGAAGCAAGTTAAGGTGCTGATCGGAGTTGGAAGAAGAGTTGGTGCTTTTGCTGCATACTCTACATCAACTATTTCATTTCCAATTGCATGCATACTATCCATATGTTGACAAGTTGATAAAAGTTGCAAAGAACCACAAAATAATCATGTACCATCCAAGCATGATGTCTTGTAAAATTGTTGGCCATCCCCTATTTCACCTAAAATGTTGGATATGAATTCCTTTGAAGATCTTGGTGGCTCTTTTATGTCACAATCTTGCAAAACAAACTGAGAATGCAAAACTATGCATATGTGCCTAAAAACCTCAAAATGGTTAAAAAATTCAATATGTATCCTACAACAACAAGTTGTGTGTGTGTGATTTATTTTCATATAAAAAGGTTTACCCATCTCAAAAAATCTTTGACTTATTCAAATTTGAGGATACATGCCAATAAATTTTGCAAAAGAATGTGTTTGAGTTGAGTCCAAAAAATGTTTTGCATGTGGCTCACGATTTTGGCTCCAATCCTCCTTCTTACAACATCTCTTTGATTAGGAGAAGCACGTGTGTTATTTTTTCAAAAATCTTCGATCAATGATTCCAAGGCTTCACTAATTTCTTTATCCTTTCGCAGTAGTCTACCGCTAAATGTCCATAACTCATTTTTTGTTGGATCTTCTAATCTCTCGCTCCTTAGCATGACTCTCCTTAAGGTACCTCTACCAATTTTTAATGTTTTTCTTGTCTTTCTCATGAGCCAAGCTTTCTTCATTTGGCTACTTACTATTGTCAATGTGAGTACTCATCTTGTGATATTACTATCTTTGGTGCATGATTTAGAACCCATTTTGTCATAAGCACTCATTAGATTCTTTACAATATTTCTTTGATTTGAATCATCCATCGATCTTAGCCCAAGAATCTTCATGATAGGCCTAAATTTCAAATTCCTCATCATTTCAACAAATAATTGGCATTGACCTGTAATATTTAATTCTTCAAAAAATAATCTCCACATATGATTAACTTTTCTTTGACAAGTATGCTTGCTAATCTTGTCAGGCATTGATTTCAAAATGTTAGTATCAATATCAATCAAATATTTTGGTTTTCTAAAATGAATTCTAGAAGGTGTTCTAATCTCTTTAATTCTCTCAACATTTTGAACATCAATATAAGGTTGATTGTATTATGTACCTTGAACCGAAGATGATGTGCCTTGGCAATAAGATGTAAAAGATGGAATATCACCTACTTGATGTGTTGATGTTGTGCTTTCAACATGACATGATGGAGTGTGTATATCGTCAGATCTATAAATCAGTGTCTCTTCAACATGAGAGGATGATATGACTTCAACATTGGAAGATGGTGTAGTTGATGATATGACTCCAACATTCAAAGATGGTGTAGCAGATGATATGACTCCAACATTGGAGGATTGTGTAGCTTCACAATTCAATTGTCTTCTTGAGCGTAACAATCTCATTCATTCTCTTTGTCTTTCTAATTCTTCCTCCTTGTTTCTTTGTACTGGTGGTTCTTGATCCTCTTCAAAAGTCAATTCTTCATCATTGCTTTGCAATTTTCTTTGTTCATGTAGTAATTTTATTTTATCTCTTTTAATTGTCAAATCTCTCTCCCTATCTGCATTTGTTTGAATCTTTGGTTTCTTCCTTGGCATGATGATGATTTATACATGTCAAATTATTCAAACATTTGAATTACTTAAAATGTGTAAATTACAAATTATTCAATTACATATAAAAATTATAATTATTTGAAAGAATACACAATATATATCAAATGACTTGTCAAATTTCTAACCATTTCGAAATAACATTTCATTCAAACATACAATTTTCAATGAATTCACTATATATTACATAACATATCAAATTATAATAAAATTTGTATCTATATATGGACAACCAATATTTAAAATGGATTGCACTAACCTTTTCTATTAAAGGAATATTCAAAAATTCTTCAAATCACGCATCCAATGATTGAATTTGGTTTTTGCTAGCTTCCAAAAGTGTTGAAATAGTGTTTGCTATGTTGAAACCCATGTTTTCTATCGCAATAATAGAGAGCATAATAGACCAAAAGTTAAAAATGGATGAAATGGGCCCCAAGGTTGGTTTTTTACCATTTTTTGGTGATTTGAGATAGTGCGTATGCACTATAGCACGTATGCACTATAAAGTGCATACGCACTATAGTGCATACACACTATCTCAAACCACATCACTCCCCATGCTCCCTACTCTCTTTCCTCCCTACTCTCTCTCCCATCCCCTCCCTCTCTCTCTTCCTACTCTCTCCCATCCTTTACTCTTTCTCACTCTCCCCCTCCCACCACCTACTCTCTCTACCTCTCTCACCCCCTCTCCTCTCTCATCCCTGACTCTTTAGATCTATCACACACACTCTTACCCCCCCTCTCTCTCTCCCTCTCCCTCTCTTACCACCTAATTTCTCTCCTCCATCCAATATCTCTCTCTTCTCTCCCATCCCCTACTTTTTCTCTCTTACACACATTCCCATTCTCCTTCTCTCTCCCTCTCCCACCACCTACTTTCTCTCCCCCATCGTCATACTCTCTCTACCACCCCCTACTCTCTCTCACACTCACACTACTACTACCTACTATCTCTCTCTCAAGTTCTCTCTCTCCCTCTCTAGTCTCTCTCTCTCCCATCTTGTACAAGCTCTCTCTACCTCTCCCACTCTCTCTCCCACCACCTACTTTCTCTCCCCCATCCCCTACTCTCTCTCTCGTCTCCCATCCCCTACTCTCTCAAACTCTCACACTCTCCCCCATCCCCTACTCTCTCAAACTCTCACACTCTCCCCCATCCCCTACTCTCTCTCTCTCCTCTCCCATCCCCTACACTCTCACACTCTCACTCTCTCCCATCCCCTACTCTATCTCTCTTACACATACACCCCCATCCCCCCTTTCTCTTTCCCTCTCCCACAACCTACTTTCTCTCCCCCATCGTCATACTCTCTCTCTCTCTCTCTATCAACCCCTACTCTCACACTCTCACACTCTCTCCCATCCCCTGCTATGTCTCTCTTACACACACACACACACTCCCATCTCCCCTCTCTCTTTTCCTCTCCCACCACCTACTTTCTCTCCCCCATCATCGTACTCTCTCTGCCACCCCCTACTTTCACACATTCACACTCTCTCCCATCCCCTACTCTCTCACTTTCATAGATACACACACTCATATCCCCCCACTCTTCTTCTTCTCTCCCATCCCCTACTCTCTAGATTTGTCACACACACTCCCATCCCCCCAATTTCTCTCCCTCTCCCTCTCCCTCTCCCACTCCCTCTCCTACCACCTACTATCTATCTCTCTTAAGTTCTCTTTCTTCCTCTCTAATCTCTCTCTCTCTCTCTCTCTCTCTCTCACACACACACACACACACACACACAAATCCCTTACTCTCTCTATCTCCCATCCCCTACTCTCTCTCTCATGCTCTCCCATCCTATAATCTCACTCTCTCTCTCTCCCATCCTGTACAAGCTCTCTCTGCCAACACCTACTCTCTATCACACTCTCACACTCTCTCCCATCCCCTACTTTTTCTCTCTTACACACACACTCCCATTCCCCCCCCCCTCTCTCCCACTCCCTCTCCCACTACATACTTTCTCTCCTGCATCCCCTACTCTCTCTCTCCCCCATCGTCATACTCTCTCTCTGCCACTCCCTACTTTCACACTCTCACTCTCTCCCATCCCCTACTCTCTCACTTTCATAGATACACACACTCTTATCCCCCACTCTTCTTCTCTCCCATCCCCTACTCTCTACATCTGTCATACACACTCCCATCCCCCCTATTTCTCTCCCTCTCTGACTCCCTCTCCCTCTCCCTCTCCCACTCCCACTCCCTCTCCTACCACCTACTATCTATCTCTCTCAAGTTCTCTCTCTCTCTCTCTCTCTCTCTCTCTCTCTCTCTCTCTCTCTCTCACACACACACACACACACACACACACACACTCTCCCATCCTATAATCTCACTCTCTCTCTCTCCCAACCTATACGGGCTCTCTCTACCACCACCTACTCTCTCTCACACTCTCATACTCTCTCCCATCCCCTTCTTTTTCTCTCTTACACACACACTCCCATTCCCCCCCTCTCTCTCCCTCTACCACTCCCTCTCCCACTTCCTACTTTCTCTCCCCCATCCCCTACTCTCTCTCTCCCCCATCGTCATTCTCTTTCTCTACCACCCCCTACTTTCACACTCTCACACTCTCTCCCATCCCCTATTCTCTCACTTTCATAGATACACACACTCTTATCCCCCCACTCTTCTTCTCTCCCATCCCCTACTCTCTACATCTATCACACACACTCCCATCCAACCTATTTCTCTCCGTCTACCTCTCCCTCTCCCACTCCCTCTCCTACCGCCTACTATCTATCTCTCTCAAGTTCTCTTTCTTTCTCTCTACTCTCTCTCTCTCTCTCTCTCTCTCTCTCTCTCTCTCTCCCTCCCTCCCATCCCTTGCTCTCACTCTCTCTCCCATCCCTACTCTCTCTCATGCTCTCCCATCCTATAATCTCACTCTCTCTCTCTCTCCCAACCTGTACAATCTCTCTCTACCACCACCTACTCTCTCTCTCACTCTCACACTCTCTCCCATCCCCTACTTTGTCTCTCTTACACACACACTCCCATTCCCCCTCTCTCTCTCCCTCTCCCACTCCCTCTGCCACTGCCTACTTTCTCTCCCCCATCCCCTACTCTCTCTCTCCCCCATCGTCATACTCTCTCTCTACCACCCCCTACTTTCACACTCTCACACTCTGTCACTTTCATAGATACACACACTCTTTTTCTTCTCTCCCATCCCCTACTCTCTACATCTGTCACACACACTCCCATCCCCCCTATTTCTCTCCCTCTCCCTCTCACTCTCCCACTCCCTCTCCTACCGCCTACTATCTATCTCTCTCAAGTTATCTCTCTCTCTCTCTCTCTCTCTCTCTCTCTCTCTCTCTCTCTCTCTCTCTCTCCCTCCCGCCCTCCCTCTCCCTCCCTCTCCCTCCCATCCCTTACTCTCACTCTCTCTCCCATCCCCTACTACTTTCTCTCAAAATCTCACACTCTCTCCCATCCTTTACTCTATCTCTCTTATAAATAAATACACATTCCCATTCTCGCCCTCTCTATCTCTCTCGTAGTCCTTGTCCCACTGCCTATCTCTCCCATCCCCTACTCTATCTCTCTAAAATGCTTCCATTCCACCTCTCTCTCTCCCACTCCCTCTACCACCACCTACTCTCTCTCTCTCTCACACACACACACACACACACACACACACACACACACACACACACACACACACACACACACACACACACACACACACACTCACTCTCTCCCTCTCTCTCCCATCCCTCTACCATTGCCTACTCTCTCTATCTCTCTCTCTCCTCTCTCATTCTTGAATCTCTCTCTTTCACACACACACCCATCACCCCTCTCTCCTCTTCCATCCCCTACTTTTTCCCTCACTTGCTCTCCCTCTCCCACTCCCTCTCCCATTGCCTACTCTCTCTCTCACTCTCACTCTCACTCTCTCCCTCTCCACTCTCTCTCTCTCTCTCTCTGCTACCCTCTAGTCTCTCCTAAATTTTCACACTCTCTCCTATCCCCTAATCTCTCTCTCTCTCTCTCTCTCTCTCTCTCTCTCTCTCTCTCTCTCACACACACACACACACACACACACACACACACACATTTCTATTCCCCCCTCTCTCCCCCTCTCCCACTCCCTCTCCCATCACCTACTCTCTCTTGAGCTACTTTGTCTTCCTGCTCTCCCATTCCATACTCTCTCTTTTCACACACATACACTCCCATCCTCCTCTCTCTCAAGTTCTTCCTCTCCCACTCTATCTCCCATCGCCTACTCTCTCTCTCTCATCCATCCCCTACTCTTAATCTCTCTCTCACACTTCCTCTCTCTCCCATCCCCTACTTTAAATCTCTTTACCCATCTTGCACTCTCTCTTTTCCACCTGTACTCTCTCACACTTCCTCTCTTTGCCACCCCTACTCTCTCTATCTCTCTCTCTCATCCTATACTCTCTTAGTCACCCCTACTCTTTCTCACTTTCTCTCCCCCATCCTGTACTCTCTCCCCTCTCCTATCCCCTACTTTCTCTCTATCTCTTTCATGCACACACATAGCCATTCCCTTATCCCCCCCCCCCCGCCCACCTAGCTCTCTTTTGTAACTTAGATCTTAATAGTGCGTGCACACTATAACGTGCACACGCTATTTAGAACTGAGGTTTAAATAGCATGTATGCACTATAGTGTGTGCATTCTATTTAAACCTTAATTAAACCCAAGCCTAAGGCTTGGTTTTTCCTTGGAGATCCAACCCAAAGGTTTGGATTTGATGAACAGGCCTTAGACGTGTTTTCTAGCAAACATACAAAAAATGATTATTTTTTCTTCTGTGCTCGCCTTCAAGATTTCTCGTGGTTGGGTATCGATAAGATTAGGTTACATAGCATTATAGGTCTCTATGTTAGCTATCTAACCATATAATTTATTTTTAATTTGAAATATTTCAAGCCTTTCATCTATAATTTATTTTGAGTGTATGTTAATTTTTTGTCAAAAACCACCACGTACTAATTGGGCTATAGATTTTAGCTCATTCATCGAATTTTGTAATAACTTAGTTTTTTAGAAACTAGACTCCATTCTACACACTTTTGAAAAAAATTAGTTTTGATTTTAGATTAGCTTTCAATTATTTCTAGGGGGAGCACACAGATATTTCAAGTTTTTGGGATGCGTCTAGTTAAAAAATTCATTAAAAAAAATACACATTATAAAATTACCCAAAAAATCTGGGATAAATTAGATAGTATTAACTTTTGACTAGAGCAATTAAAGAATTTCAAAAAAAAAGTTAAAATTTTATGGGGGCCACACTTTGTACTGTGTTATGTTTTTTTGGAATAAACAGTACCACATTTTGTGGCCCCCTTTTTTGAGGACCTAAAACTAAACTATTTTAAAAATAAATTAGTATTTTAGAAACTAGATTCAAAGGACTGTGACTTTTTTTTTTGTCATATCTAAAAAATTTGAGCATAACTATCTTCAAATTCTTGTTGAAGTTCAAAATTTGCAGATTTTAGGAAAAAGGTGTCCACTTATTTCCCCCTTTTGGCACCACAACTTTGTGCACTTACCCACATATATCCCATATTTTTTTAATGAACTTGTATACCAATAAAATCTTGATCTCAGCAAACATAGAATTTTCAAACTCTTTGCTCATTTGATTAAAAAATGACTTGTACAATTACTCATTCAAATACTAGCCAATCACCACCATGTTATCATTTCAAATACAAATTATTATTCTCACTTGTTCTAACAAATCTAATATTAATGAAGTATGAATGCAACCTTCAATCCATAAAAATATTTGACCAATTTGCAAACCATTGGGTTCTAATTAGGTTCAACAAATCCTTCTGGTTGGTCTATATACACTTCTTCTTCAAGTATTCCATTTAGAAATTATGACTTAGCATCCATCTGATATACCTTGAATCTCTTGTACGTAGCATAAGCTAACAAATTTCAAACTCCTTGCAATCTTGCAATAGGGGTAAAAGTCTCACCATAGTCAATAACTTCTTCTTGCAAACTAATATTGACTTGTTCCTCACAAATTCACCATTTTCATTTTTTTCTTTTGAAAATCTAATTTTTTTTAATTACATTCTTATCAAATGGTCTAGGTACTAGTTTATATGTGTTCTTTATTAATATTATCGATCTCTTCATTGATGAAATTAATCTAATCTTCATTATCAAGTGCATCTTTAACCATTCTTGGTTCAAATTCAGTAGTAAAATTGATATTACTTTCAAGAAGTACTTATTATCATGAATCCAACAATTATCTCCAATGATTTGTGTAGGTGAGTGGTTCCTTCCCATATATTTTTTAAGTATAGGTTTAGTTCTCTAATTTTCAACACTATCTTAACTCAGTTGTGGCTCTCTGTCTTTCTTGAATCATGCTACCTATAGCTCAAATATTATAGGTTGATGCTTGGTGGCTCTCTATTATTTCCCATTTATTAGTCCATAAGCATATTCATAGACATATACAATTTTATTTTAATCATCTACTTTATTTTTTCTTTCCTCATCACTCTTGCCTGCAAACTCATCAATTCTTACATTTTTACTTTCAGTCATTATATTAGTAGCCCTTTCCAAACATTTTTATGGCTTTCTCTTAGAAGAATATTTATATAAAATACCTTCATAACCTTTTAAATCAAAATTTCCATTCCTTTCATCTTTATGAATGTATCATGTACTTCAAAATATCTTGACATAACTCACATTAGGTGTATGACAGTACCAAAGTTCATAAGGTGTCTTGTTTATTTCTTTCTTTAGTTAAAATTGGTTAAGAGTGTAGACTATAGAAATAATAGATTCCCTCCATAATATTTGAGCAATTCCTTTCTCATTCAGCAGTGTTCTTACAAAGTCAACAATTGACCAATTCCTTTGTTCAACCACTCATTTGAGAATTGGTTAATTGGTTTGTTTACCTTTTAAATTTAAGTTGATTGATTTGTTTTTATTTTATGTCTATAGATAATTCTGGGGAATATTTGAATATTATATCATTTTGAATGATTTCCTTGATTATTGGACAATTAAGTTTAGATATTTATTAATTTACGATGTTTAATCAACATAAATTAATAAATATTATTGATGTAAAACTGGAAAAATAGGTATCAATTTGATAAAACTATTAGAGCTTTTTATTAAATTAATTAATTAAATAGGTTAACTAGAAAAATCAATTTGATACTTAGGGATTTATCAATCTTAAAGACTATTGTATAATAGTGATTTTATGCAATTAATACTAGGATGAAGCATAGACAATTAGGAGAAGAAGTTTCTAGTAAATTAGGGCTTTCTCAATTGGTATTGGAGATTGTGGAAAAATTGGTGTATGAAACCAATGTTATGGTAATACACTATGATGTTTAAAGATAGTAAACTAGCCAGACATAAATGCAAATGGATCCCCCCTCTGATAGGATGGGCTAAGTTAGATTTTGATGAGGCATAGAGACGAAACCCTAAATAAGAAGGTCTAAGGTGCATTATAATTTCTAATAAAGACACATGTTTACCCAAAAGAAAAATACACTTACTGTAGTTGTCCAACAACCTTGCAAAACTAGAGGTTCTAATTGAGGGTTCAACCTTATTTGGGAGATGTGAATTGAAAACTAGTTATTGAAGGAGATTCACAAATCATCCTGAATGCCTTAAGGAAGGTGACATACCTAACTTGAAATTACACTCAAAACTTGAATATGCATTAATGAGAATAGAAAAATTCAAAGAAATAAACATTAACCATAATTACCATGAAGGGACTAAAGAAGCTGATAACTAGAAAGAAAGGGAAAATTAACCATAAAATTAAGTAAATGAAATATAAGTATCTTTAAATTTAGAATAATACAAAACCAAAATATTATTTCTTCTTTATTCACTTCACATTAGGTAGATTGACCAACAAAGATGGCTAGACTAGTATTTTATCTCAAAGTTACAAGCCAAATACAAAGCATCTAATACAATAATGTTTGCATTAGAGCTAGACCTATAAAGAATACAAGATAAACTGGTATTCACATAATTTGGCTTTGGATAAATTAAGATGTATTCTAAGAATAAAATGAACTAGGCTCTAATAATTAGACGTAGGGTATGTGCAGGATCATAGTGTGCCAAAAAGTGGCGATCTGAAAAATATGTAGTTCTGAAATGCCTCAAAGAATTTCAAAATCTATTCCCACTTTTTTCCCACCTATCCTGATTCTAAATGAAAATAATTAATACCTTTATAATTCCTACTATATCTTTCAATACCAACCTTATATGGTCATCTTTAAAACATCCCAAAAATGTGTTTCTGGCATGTTCTTATGTGTTTTTTACTTCAAGCATGTAACTGATGACTTTTTTAAAACCAAAATTTGATGTAATGAAAAGGGTTTCTTAAGAATGTTCTTAGCTTTTTATAAATGTAATTTTTGTCAAATTATGAGTTTAGTAAGTAATTATTACTTATTTTCTAATGGAGTTAGCTACAAAGTGTTGATTGACATACTGGTTGAAAAATAGCTATAACTTTCAAACCGTATAAGATTTGTGAAATCGAAAAGATGCGTCACATTCTATGCTTTGACTAGTATAAGAAAAAAAAAAAAAAACTTAATTTTGATTTTTTTTTTAACTAGTTAAGGTGGTCAAACACAGGAGTTTTTTAATTCTGAAAATAGTATAGTAGAAAATTCATAATTAATTATTTATTTGGAATAAAAATTGCCAAAAATATGCGTCACATCCAAGCATGAGTCTAAGTTTTATATCTAAAATTATATTTAAAAATATTATGATTTGATTATGATTAAGGTGGTCAGACATACACCTACTTTTTATTTTTGCCCTAAAATTTTTGTAGTACTGCATTAAAATCCAAACTTTTGACCAATCAAATAATTTTTTCTCCAGATAAGGCCTTGTAGTTTAGAAACTAGATTCAATTTCCTACAGATTATTTTCTTACAAATTTTTTATATAATGTCCAAAACCACTTTAAAATTATGTGTCAAGTTGACATAACCCTGATTTGCTAGTTTTTCACTGCCACTTAAGGGCATAGTTTGGTACACCATGATCCTGCACATACCCCGCAATATATTTTGGTCACTCCAAATCCTTCGCAGGACTAAGAATTTTTTGTTTACGAATATAGACAATAAATATTGAAGGAAATAGAGTTGGAGTAGATCACAAGATCATAAAATAAGATCGAACTCAAAGTTGAGATAATAAAGCTCTAATTTTATTAGTTAATCCTTTGACACGTAGTTATATCAATTTATGAATAACATTAAAAGATATTTTAAATAAATGTCTTATACTTTATCATCTCCCATTGTAACAATGCATTCATATGGCTCCCTCATTTAGCTCGACCCTCCCATATTTACATTTATACAGTTATTATTTTCCTCCAATTTTCTACTCATTAGTCTTATCCTTGCTCACCTATATAAATTCTCATTGTTTTAGTTATTAGTCCCTACCATTAAGGCAGGAGACTAAAGTTTTCAAGTGCTTATTTTTATTAGTTTTGTTTTTGAAAACTATTCATAATGTATTATATCCTATTGGACAATATATTTATTAAAATGAGATTTTCCTATTTCAATTCTTAGTTTTTCATTTGCTAAGAGGCTTTTTGTTGGAAATATTTTCTATTTTGACTAGGCGAAATTATCATAATTTTTGGACATAAGATTTGATGTGTCTACTCCATATACATGAAATACCAAAAAGAGGATAAATGTCTACACAGGTGGCATTATTATCTACATGGGTGGCACCCATTTCTCTTGGCATCAATTTTCCTTTGTAGAGTCTTTTGTAGTTTTCACATATTGATTTTCAACTCCTAGAGTTGTATCTACTGCAAATTTATGTAGAGTGTGATTTGGCAAGGTCTCAATTTCCTCTATCTTTATTGTTGAACTAGTTTTTTTCTAATTAAATGGAAGCTACTAAGATAAGGAAGGTTCTAGAGGAATGATTATTTTCTAGCTTCTGAATGCTTACCCTCTCTACTGCCACAACAATTTAGTAGATATGTATTTTTGTTCCATTTTTTTGGTTTTGATTTTTTTTTGTGCACTCTCCACCCTTGTCATATGGCCCTATGTTTTTAGACATTCAAAGCTTGTCTCTCATTATTAATGTTAATTAAAAAAAAAATTATCCCATTAATGATTCTATGTCAATTTACTACAAACATGGAACCTCCAGTTGTGCTATAATTTGATGGCTTTGATTAGAGAAGGAGAGGGTTTCCTCCCTCTGGTAGGCTAACTTTTGGGGTTTTTAATATTCTTATGTAGGTCATAGCTTTATAGCAAGAAACCTTTGATTTTACTCAGATTTTTTTTCCTTTTACCTTCATGTTGTAGCTTACCATGTTTGATTATGAAATTTTTTATGCCTTTGAAGACTTGTTCTCTGGAGTTTTTTTTGTCAAAACATACATATTTCAATAGGTAGGCTCATCAATGACACAAATTCTTCTTATTACTTAAAATACATGAATGAAAAACCATTATTTAGCATTCTCCAGACATTCCATCACAACTTCATACATATTTTCTCTAATATGTACCATTGATGACGATTTATTTTGTATTTTCATTCTTGGCACTATCTTTGTGCATAATTATAGGGCTTCCATTTTTTAGAGCCACAAAATTGAAACCCTATTTTGGAAGTGTATATATTGACATGGCATATAGCTTCATGTTTACTATTTATCAATATGTGGAAAAAATAATGCAATATAAATCTTTGGACTTCCAAAAATACTCATGATGCTCTCCACTTTTATTCATAGATACTTGACATTTCTAGAAGATTTCTTCTCATCTCAAGTTTTGAGGATTGTAGTTTTGATATTCTACTTCAATTTTACAATACTTCTATAATTTCATTTTTTTCTAGTGTAGGTGTTTGATTTACTTGCGATTTTCTTATTTTGAAGCTTAATATTCTTTCTAGAAATATCTGCAATTTTTTAATTTTTTTTTGTTTTTCTTAGTACTTGCAGACTTTCACAACCTTTCATCCTACAGACTTAGTTTTTTGTGCAAATAATTTATTTTTTAATCTCACTATATAGAAATTAGCTCAAAAGAGAATCTATGCAAAGATAACATGTAGAAGTGTTCCCACTTTTTATACCATTCATTGTAAAATAAGAGCTTTTGGATCTAGTATACTTGTTCGTGCATCTAACAGATTAGCTTCAATTTCCTATTCAAATCTCTTATTAATAATTGCTACTTCTATTAGACATTATGCATTTGAAGAATTGGTTTCCTTAAACTCTTTTAATTATTTTTCAATGTTTGTAGATCGTGCTCATAGTGATGAGAAATCTCACAATAAGCAATCACCATTTTGCAACCATAATTCTACAAGATTTCACTATGATTCTGATTGAATCATACAATTTTGGAGAATAAAAGAGAGGGCTATAAGAAATTGACCGAAAACATATTCTATTCTAAATCCTTGCAACTCACAGGTTCTATTCCAAATCATTACAACTCATACCATCATATGCGAATAGAAGTTAACCAAAAGGAAAGTGATAATAGTAAAGGGAAGGCACTAAATTCGCTCATAAATTTATTTTTTTCCTTGATCTAGTGTGCTACAAGTTACCAAGAGCATGTAGCATTAAACTATAATTCAAAAACTTCTTCCTCACATCAATTGACCACTCAAGATAGATGATGGGTAGAGAAAAAAGAACATATAAGCTACTTGCACACTTAAGGAGTAGAAATATCAAGTTCTCTAGCTTTATAGATTTTTTTGGTCTAGTTTCTTTAGTAGTGGCTTATCAATCGAACCATGTTGAATTATATTTGTATTTGTTTGATTTGTTGGTCCAAAACCTTAAGTTGAGACAACTGCAAGGATTTAAAGGGTAGAAATAAAATAACATTTTCCATTTCAATCAGTATTCTTAGCAGTATTCTAAGCTAAGAAGTTCATGTTCAGTTACATTACTAGTTATTTGCTTATATAACATATAGGCAGGATATTGCCAAAGATTTCTTGAGAACTAAGACAAAATCTATTTATCTTGCAACCATTGTAGTCCTCAAAACCACATTTCCAATATAGTCTTGTCAACTAACTTTTTTGTTCTTCCACATTTTGCATACAGGTCTATATATTTATCAATATCATATAAATGTTTTTAAAATATAAGTACAAAGTCCAAACGTCTTACTTCTCTACACAAAAAGTGGATGAGACATAGTTCTACATGAAAACTGATGTGTATGTATATATTACAGTTCATTGTTCCATATTGAATATTAGATATTCCATTCACTTATCATTAAATTGTACAATTCTTGGCTAGTTACAAACTGTTTGTACCAATCCCCGCTCTCTTAAAAAAGAAACTTTTCTTTTATCCTCTTTCAATTCTATCCCTCCCTCTTTGCTTATTCCTCCCTCTCCTAGGGAAGGACTCTAGTTCTATAGAGCCCTTGTTAATTACAGAGGTTCACCATATTCTTTTGGGTGGCTAAGTTTTATTTTATGATTTAGTTCAATATAAGTTAGAATGACATCATTATAGTAATCTTCTCTCTGATCTTGGACCCTTTAACTTTTATCTTAATTTTTCTCTCAATCATTAGATGGCATGAACCTATGCTCTAGATGGTATGGTTATTTCTTATATATGATTTAGGAGGCATCATGTATTTTCTTGTATCAATCTGGGTTAGAAGACGCTAGAAACTTCTGGTTCTTTCAAGCAAATTCATAGAATTCACTGCAACATTTTATTGAGGACCATCTCTTTCTTTACCTCACCTAACCCCTAATCTTGTATATTTTCCATCACCCTCCCCCCTATAGTAGCCATTTTGAGCTATAGAAACCATGATTTCCTTATATCACACTCAGGAAGAGGGAACTCCAACATTTACAGGCCTGATCAAACCTAAACAATGGGATAGAATCCTGAGAAAGGGGACACCACTGTACATAAACGACTATTATATATATTAAGAATAAATAGGGCTTTGATAAAGCTCAGCCTAATATGGAAAGGTATCTTCATTTTCTTCTTCGATGGCATAATGTGGTAGAGGATTTCAGCAATTGGCTTGAGGTCTTTTTTAAAGAATCGAGCGTAAAGGTGGATATAGAAGTAAATTGTGGGCAATGTGACCAGATTGAAATATGCACCTCATTCCTTTCCATAGTAACAAGAAACGAGAGAGGCTAATAAACTATGTTTAAAGGATGTATAGGAATTTTGTCAATGGGATTTACATGAGGACATAATCATTGTCAAACCTGGAGAAAACTAAGATTTAATCAAAATATATTGGTATGACTCATAGCCTCGATAACAATAGGGGTCTTGATTTTCTCTTTCTTAGATTAGTATCTTGATTTTTGTTGTCTTCAATTTTGGATGTGAATCTATTAGAACTACCATGCAGTGAAAGCAAAGATGCTATAGAAGAAGAGGGTAGCAAGAGGGTCCTGACTCTCTCCTGACTCTCCTAATGATTGTGATCATTGTCTTTAACAAGGAAAATTCTCTCAAAGATTGAATAGTTCTTTTTTTATGGCATGGCTAACAAAATGAATGCATAGAGTCTCCTTCTGATTTATTTCCAAGTATTCTAAGAAATTTTATCATATATAAGATCTTTTGGCTAGCTTAATTATCAATCATTTGAGACACTTAAAGCAGCACTGAATCATTAGAAACAAAGATTAATACAACATTTAGTGTAAGTTACATTTGTTTCACTCGATGAGCAAGAAGGCACATTTTAATGCATAAGCCTAGAGTTGTAGGTAGACTCCAAAAAGTAGTCCAATCTATTTCTTTTATACTTCTCAAAAAGCATAACCAAGTTTTGATTTTTAATTCCTATTTGGTAGTAAGAAGTCTGAAAACCTAGTTTTGAGATGAAATTAGAATTCTTGTCTTCTAATTCCATTTTCTCAATTTTGGAACAAATGCGAAAAATTTCAAATCCAGATTTGAAAAACCCAATTCCTATCATCTTCCACGAACAAAATGGACCCTAATAGACTTATAAGGTATATGCTATAAAGAAGAATAATCATATTTCAAGATGCATAGGGTAAAATACCTATAGAAAGGTAAAAATGTTGGCATATAGACAAGTTGCAGTGGACTATCATGCTAATTGAAGATTAATCTTAAATGAGCAATTGATATCAAAGCTATATAATAAAAGTGCTATAAAAAATTGAGAATATTAAGGAACATCTAATAAATATGAAACAATTGACTTCGCTTTAATCCAGCCATGAGCTAAAGATATGGTAATGTTATTAATAGAAGAAATTATTTAAAAAATCTCCCATGGATCCAAAATAAGATAAAAAATAATTAATTAGCTACACTCAAAGAGTAAATTGTTCTAACAAAAACTCCTTAGCAAAGTTAAATTCATTAAATAAATACTCTTTAGCAAAGTTAAATTCATCAAATAAATATGCAATAATGTAATGTGATAAGTGGGTATGAGTTTTAAAATACAAATGAGATATATCAAAATGATATCTTTATTAAATGTATGTTTTATACTACCATGTAACTTTGAGCTTGAAGCTTTATTTGATGTTACTGGGGTCTATAAAGAATATTGTAATAGGAATCTTGAGATCTTATACCAAGGCAACAAGGAGACAATATAAGCAAGCACAACTATGTGAAGAAATCGTACAAGAAGTAAGTCATTTGAGGAATTAAGGATATAAAGACAACTGTGTGAAGAAATCGTACATGAAGTAAGTCATTTAAAGAATTAAAGATATAACAATATAAATGTAATAAAAATAGTTAATAAAACTCTATGTAAAGAAGTACATATTCTAAAGAGTGAATATCAAATGTATGAATATCAAGTTTTGTAAAGAAGGAATGTGTTCTAATGGGCATAGGAGCATATGTACATTGTAAAATAGGACCTCGGTCTTGAGCAATAATATAAATTTTCTTCCACATTATTTTTAAAATATAATATAAATAGAACATTTACTTTTTACATTTAAAAAAAAAAAAAAACAAAAACAAAGATAACATTAACCTTACAAAACATGAATAATCTGCAAGGGAAAGTATGAAAATAGAAAATCCTACCATATGGAGCACCACATAGAAACACAAATAGGATAATAATATGAGCAATACTATAAAATATTCTAATGGGCGCGGGCCAACTTTCTAACATTGCCATTAACCAAATGAGGCGAAGCAGATCTGTAGCTTTAAGATCTGCTGAACCTATAAACATTACACACTATGGAAAAATAAACAGATTTCATCCATTAAAAGTCATTTCAATTTTCTTCAACAGAGAATATCATCAAGAAGTTTATATCTTTTCCTAACTCTTCTATTGCCTATCTCAGGCTTCTGTTTCATCTTCATTTTGGGTATTTGGAAATTAATGTCAGCACAGAAGTTTTTTAGTTTTCTCTTCACTTTCATCGTGGATTTTCCAAGTCCAATATAATCCTTCATAATGTTAATCTTAGAGCTTTCCTCCTTTTGAATAGTGTAACACCAGTCACAAACCTTACACTCTGAAACATTATCATAATATGCTCTACTGCAATACCTAATGACACCAAAAATATTCAAGATTTATATGATCCTTTCAGAGCTTTAATGAAATGGGAACTGGTAAAAAAGTGACAATCCCAACCAACATTTTTTTCTAAGTTTGAAAACAATATTACATGAAATAGATAAGGGAAAGAGGGTAAGGAATTGTTGCAGGGTTACTTACGGATGTTGCAAATGCCATAGGCATTTAGTGCATTCCATTTCTCTTTCCATGCAATATGCTCCAACTAATTCTTATATTTGTGAGAATGAG
The DNA here is from genome assembly GCA_028749045.1 of Cupressus sempervirens. NCBI lineage: Eukaryota > Viridiplantae > Streptophyta > Pinopsida > Cupressales > Cupressaceae > Cupressus > Cupressus sempervirens. The sequence goes on from CM053793.1 coordinate 221,874,578, forward strand.
ATACTCAAAAAACAAATAGCATTTATAGTAAGATTTTTGATTTGAACACAAAATAATGCTACATACAATTTTGTAAAAATGCAAACTGTCTAATGAATTTCTTAACATATGTTGCACCAGAAAATATAATGACAAATCATCAAGCGAGGTGGCTATGAATCTGCTCATCAATTGTTGACTTACAAATTGTCAAACAATACTAGTAGAAATTTTCTCCATCTATTTAGGCATGGATTCCAACTCTTATTTATAAAATACATATAAGAATACAGCAAGGAAAGTGACCATGCCGATTTGTGACATATTTTTGTTGGGTAGTAACCGTATTATATACATGGAATTTTGGCGTTCATAGACATTATTGAATTTCGTTTGACAATAATAGTATCTAGAGTTTTCTCTCATTAATGTTCAAAGTTTCTAACATTTGAATATTTGAAAATCTTTGGGAGTACACATCACAACAGATGAGGATGTTGTTCTACAAGTCAACGTCGTCTGTTGATTACATATGCCAAACAACCCATCTATTCTTCACTAGGTAATTCTAGTAGCATGCTGCAATATTCTAAGGACGCTTCTCTTTAATAATGAGCATGATTGAATATGCTTTGTAGGGCCTTTAATCAACACTTTTACATTATTTTTGTTCAATTCAACATTAATATCTATAACTTATAATGATAACAAGAGCTCTCTAGAGCTTGTGTGGAGCTTGAGTCTATATCTTGTGTACATTAATATCTATAACTTATAATGATAACAAGAGCTCTCTAGAGCTTGTGTGGAGCTTGAGTCTATATCTTGTGTACATTAATATCTATAACTTATAATGATAACAAGAGCTCTCTAGAGCTTGTGTGGAGCTTGAGTCTATATCTTGTGTAATGAGAGAAGAGTAAAGGGAGACAAAATTAAAAGTATTACAAGTTTTGAAAGAGAATATTGTAAGGAGAGAGGATTAAGAATCATTAAAAGAAGATATGTTAATTTGTAAAAATAACAAGTTTGTAGAGATAGTTGTGATCATAAGAAAAGCCTTAATATCGTTGTGACCAAAGATATTATATTTTTATAGTATGGGTGTAACCAAAGAATTAGTAAAGGAGCTACTCAATCATTGGGGCAATGCTCTATGTACGATTGTTCAAGTGCCGCTGGATTCTACTTTAGTCGACCAGACTCCCCCTCATTAGCACTACTACCAGCATAGTTCTTTGGCTCACTGACGCCTCACTCCCAAGACCCACGCTGCTCTCCTAGTGGTTGGATCGTACAGTGCCACTGCCTCCTGACCAGTTCCTCCTACCTCTAATCCCAAGTGGTCCTTCCCCTGCCTTGACCTATCCACTTCACCTCCCAGGGTGGGAAATGATAAAGAACAAGCTACTTCTACTGAAAATGGGTAGGCTCCTCTTGGGCCATCCTCCAACCACATAGATCATTAGGGTTTTCATGATTGACAAGATCCTCATCCCTTAGATGGCGCTATGCTTTTTTTATGAATAGTTATTAGTTGTCCTCAGCCTTGTGTAGTGTGTGTGATTTTGTATCCCCCAGCCATATTTTGTGAATATGTAACTTTTATATTTTATTTAATAAAGAAGCAACTATTCATCAAAAAAGAATTTATAATTATATAATTCATTGCTCAAAAAATTAAATAAGTAGAAATTTTAAGCAGAAATTGACTATAAGCAACATAGGGTAGTAAATTATAATAAATAAATGTAGGTTGATCTTCATATAGGAATATGACACATATTCATTATGGATATAAAAATTATAAGAACTAATTACAACAATATTGTTCTCTCATATTTGTACTTCATGTTTTAGAAAAATAATAGATTTTGCTACAGAACATAGACCTTTATGCCAAAAGTGGAATACATTTGACATTAAGTTCAAGAATTTTTCAAAAGGTTAGGGAATTTTTGTTGATATTATATTTGAATCTTTGAAGAATTGGTATGAAATTCTCAAAATTAAATCATTTCTTTTAGATCATAGGAAACTTTGCCAAACTAAATAAAACTATCCTTTCAAACATCTATATATTGCAACTTGATATTCTTGTTATCACAAAGAATTAAGATTTATTATGGATTTTATTTTTAATTTGTTCCAGTTGTAGCATTAGTGAATTGCATTTGAGATTTTGTTATGCTATTTAAAACTTTTTTTAAAAAATTACTTAAGCTTCTTTCTTTTCAAACCTTATCTTAAATAGGTTGTAGGTTTTAGTAGCATCTAGTATGAAAGTTAACTATGTATTAAAAAAATTTAAAATCATGACATAAAAAAATGTGAAGTATTCTAAAGATTGATTCTGCTCCTTTTATACCTATAAAAAAAATTATACTCCATGTTATACCATTCCACTTTTCATTGGTCTAAAAATATATTATAGGAATGGGCTTTCTTATAATTAAAATGAATAGTAAAGCAACCAATCTTCAAATTCATGTCATCATTTTTAATACTTCCAAGCTAAATTATCATAAACATACCATAGTTACAAGCTTCTAGAATGATCTCTTTTGTTCCATTCCTATGTATTAACTTTCACCACTGCATGATCACACTTGCTTTAGATTGGAAAAAAGAAAAAGTGACATCTTTTTGGTCCACAACTTTGTGCACTAATTGAAGCATTTATTGTAACTTTTAAAAAATATATAAATTTATATCTTTGTAGAAGAAATTTCCAATTGCCTTTCTCCTATTCTACAATTCAACCAATATTTAAAAACATCATGATATTGCATGATCACACTATGGTTTGGATAACACGAACCATAGGCTCAAAAAAATTTCAAAACAACATGAGTACACTTCTTAAATTTCCAACATAATATATTTCTATGTAATTTCTTCTTTTTCTAAATTTTCAAGTAATGTGTGTTACAAGGGGTATAAGGACCCCTTAGCACACATATAATGGTTTGAACAGGTAAAAAGAGGTTATAGATTATCCTATGATCCCTCTTGACCTATTTGACAATATAATGTGTGTCTTAAGGGGTCCATAGACCCTTTTGCACAATTATAATAGATGCAATGAATAAAAAGTGAAATAGAGTACCTTATAACCCCATTTGACCCATTTGATCTCATAATGTATGTTTAAACGAGTGTAAGGAGCCCTTTGCACATATGTGTAATGGTTTGAATGGGTCAAAATGGGTTATATGGTATTTTAAATGACCCCTTTTGACTTGTTTGATCACAAATGTGTTCCTTAGAGGACCCCTTAGCACACATAGTACAATAAAATGTCTTAAAATGGGTCGTAGGGTGCCCTATGACCCCTTTTAACACATTTGATCACATAATATGTGTCTTAAGGTGTTCATGAACCCACTAGCACAAATATAATAGTTTGAATGGGTTGAAAGGGGACATAGGGTACCCTATGACCATTTTTTACACATCTGACCACACAATGTATTTCTTAAGTGGTCCTCAAGCTTGTTCAAACACATATAATAGATCTAGTGGGTAAAAAGAGGTCATAGGAAACCCTATGATCCCTTTTGACCCACTTTATTGCATAATATTTTCTAAAGGGGTCTACGGACCTCTTAGCTCACATAATAGTTTGATTGGGTCATAGAGTACCATACGACCCATTTTAACCAATTTAATTACATAATATGTCCTAAATGGTCAGAGGACCCTTTAGCACACATATAATGGTTTGAATGGGTCAAAAGGTGACATAGAGAACCCAGTGACCCCTTTTGACCCATTGAATCACATAATGTGTGTTGCAATAGGTTTGAGGATCCCTTACAACACATAATATGGTTGAATGGGTTGATAGGTATTTTAGGGTACCCTAACACAACTTTTGACCCATTTTATCATAAAATGTGTGGATTAAGGTGTTCTCAAACCCATCAACACACATATAAAGGATCTAATAGGTCAAAAGTAGCCATAGGGTACCCTATGAACTATTTTGACACACTTGATATTATAATGTGCATAAGAACATATTAGCATAGACATAATGGTTTGACTTGGTGAAAAGGAATCATAGCATACCCTATGAACCCTTTTAACCCATTTAAAAGCATACTATATGTCTTAAGGTGTCCAAGGCCCCTTAATGCACACATAATCATTTGAATGAATTTGAAGAGGTCATAAGGTACCTTATGACCCATTTTGACCCATTAGATAATTTAATGTGTCTCTTAAGTGTTTTGAAGAGCCCTTAGCACACGCAATATGATTAAATTAGTTAAAAGGGGTCATAGTGCTTTCTATAGCCTCTTTGGACACATTCAATCACATAATGTGTTTCCTAAGGGGTCTAAGGACCCCTTACCACACATAATATACTCAAAATGTTTAGAAGGGTTCATAGGGTACCATATGACCCATTTGATCAAATGATTTGTGTCTTAAGGTGTCTGAAGTTCCCTTAACACACATATTAATGATGTAATACAAAAATGATTTCCCATTAGGTCCTAGGGCTTTGTACTATTTCACACTTAACATTGTCTTTCTGACCTCCTCCTCCTTGACCTTACCTGTCATGGTCTCATTCATTTGGTCACTCACCACTGGGTTTACTGACCTTAAAATAATTTTCTATGTGTGGCTACCAATATGATTATGTGGGGGGTTGTTGATCCCCTGGAAATAGTTATTGACCCAATCCTCAATACCCTTCACCTCCATTATTTCTTGACCATTATTGTCCACCAGACGATTTATGGTGTTCATCTTTTCTCTCCTTGATAGGTCGATATATGGAAAAAGGCCATAATATCACCTTCTCTAACCAATGAACCTTAGATCTCTTCTTCTAGAAGATTTCCTCCCATTTAAGAAGTATCTTCCACCTATCTCGACAATCCCTCTCCTCATGGTGATATTCAGTGGATGAATTACCTTATGCTAGACATGTCTAAAGAGATTCTAACTTCTTCTCAGTTGTCTTATTTTCCTTGATAATGTTTCCAAATGAAGATTTTCTCCATCCTCTAACTCTTTTCAAATTCTTTCAAAAAAATTATTAATATGGAACATAGTCATTCCTTCAACTAGATTATTCCACCAGTGCACAATACAATCCTTGAACTTCAGGTGTAAGCGTCATAGGATTTCATACCTGAAGGGCATACATCTATCAGTTTGATTCTATGTCCATGAGAAAAGAAGCATAGAATTTTTTGAGATGGTCCTTAGGTGTGCCTTTAAGGAGGTATCACTAGTAAATTTGGACCCAATTTTCAACTAATTTTGGTCAAAATTTTGACACAGGTTCATCATTATTTTTCTAGTCAAAATTTTAACCAAATTGAAAATTGGTCAAAATTTTGATAGATACATTCATCAAAATGTTTTTGTTTCAGCATTTCGATGAATGCAGTCATCAAAATTTTGACCAAATTGTAATTTAGTCAAAATTTTGACGAGAAAAATAGCTATGAAACTAGGTCAAAATTTTCACCAAAATTGGTCAAAAAGTGGGTCCAAATTTACTAGTGTATGTGGAAGAATATCTCGGTGGCCTGAGATGAGGACCCAATCAAGCCTAACATGTATTAGATTATTCCCCATTCTGTTGTTTCCCTATGTGAAAGTTGATCCTTAAGGGTTGATATCTATCAAATCATTCGTTCTAAGTAAGCACTCCAAGTCATGCATACTCTTAGAGAAGTCCTCCAGGCTACTCATTTTCTCTAAAGGGTATAGAGGAGTGATAAAGTCTCCGATACATAAAATATTTCCATGCATCATTGAATCCACCACTTATGTTTCCTCATCCAAGACCACTAGCCTACCATTATGAGTATTGGGGGCATAAAAATTAAACAAATTATAGTTACCACCTTGGGAGGTAATGCCCATCACCACAAAATGGGTATGGAGTTATAAGTGAGCTACTTTTAAATTTAATTACTTATTTAAAAATATTTGAAATTAAATAATATTTTTATATTTTAAATTTTATTTTATATGTTAACTTGGTAAGATATAATGTAATATATAAAATACTAATAAAGGATAAAAAATAAATTTTACATGTTGCACACTAAGTTTGACATGGATTCATACATTTTAAAAAGGTGAAAATGGGTGTTATAGGATATAATTGAACTTATTCAACATAATGAAATCCAATGAAGAAATAAAAATTCACATATATATTATATTTATAATATAGAATGAAGATAAGGAAAAGTTATATTTTTAAATATAGATGACTTATATAAAGTTATAGTAATTTAGTATTTATCAAAATCATTTATGTTTTTGTTTTTTGTAACACACTTTTGAATAGATAATATTATATATTGTGATATTTCTATCAAGATTTAACTGTGTGGTTTTTGAGTCAAACTCAATGACCCATGTTCCATGAGTAGTGATTTAACATGAATCTATCTCTCATGAGAATAAATGGAACACTTAGCACTCATTGGATCTAGGTGATTCTCACAGAGGTGAAGCACAGGACTTCCTAGGAGGTCACCCATCCTAGTGCTACTCTAGCTTGAGTGAACTTAACTATGGAGCTTCCTCCATAGTTAAACTCACTTTTTTTGTAACCTCATTTACAAAAAATTCACAAAGTGTTGTGCCCTATGAACCATTCACTAGAAAGCCCCTTAAGCTTATCAATTGATAAGTAGGAGATAATTTCCACAACAAGTCAAATTGTGATATTTCTATGAGGATTTAATTGTGTAATTTTTGAGTTAAACTCATTGAACCATGTTTCATGAGTAGTGACTCCACATGAATCTATCTATCATGAGAAGAAATGGAACAATTAACACTCATTAGATCTAGGTGATGTTGATAGAGGTGAAGCACTAAAACTTCTTGGGAGATCAGCCATCCCAGTACTACTCTAGCTTAAGTGAACTTAATTATGGAGTTTCCTCCATGGTTAAACCTTGTCTTCTTGAAACCCCATTTTCAAAACCTTCACTATGTGTTGTGCCTTATGAACTATTCACTAGAAAGCCCTTAAGCTCATCAATTTATAAGTAGGAGATAATCTCCACAACAAGTCAAATTGTGATATTGCTATCAAGATTTAACTATATAGTTTTTTTGTCAAAATCATTGACCAATGTTTCATGAGTAGTGATTGAACATGAATCAATATCTCATGAGAATAAATGGAACACTTAGTGCTCAATGGATCTTGGTGATGCTCACAAAGGTGAAGCACCAAGACGTCATGGAAGGTCACCCATCCTAGTACTATTCTACCTTGAATGCACTTAGCTATGAAGTTTCCTCAATTGATGATCTTAAGGGGCTTTCTAGTGAATGGTTCATAAGGCACAACACTTGGTGAATTTTTTGCAAACAAGGTTGCAAGTAGATTGGGTCTAATCATGGAGGAAACTATGTGGTTAAGTGCACTCAAGCTAGAGTAATATTGGGATGGGTGACCTCATAGGAAGTCTTGATGCTTCAGCTCTACAATAATAACCTAGATCCAATGAGTTCTAAGTGTTCCATTTATTCTCATGAGAGATTTATTCATTTAGAATTGCTACTCTGAAACATGGCTCAATGAGTTTGACTCAAAAACTACATAGCTAAATCCTTATAGCAATATCACAATTTGACTTGTGGAAATTATCCCTTATAAATTCATGAGTTGAAGGGGATTTCTATTAAATGGTTAATAAGGCACAATACTTGGTGAAGGTTTTGTAAACGGGGTTGCAAGAAGAGTGGGTTTAACCATGGAGGAAACTACATAGTTAAGCACACTAGAGCTAGAGTAGTACTAGGATGGGTGACCTCCTGGGAAGTCTTGGTGCCTCACCTCTGTGATCATCACCTAGATCTAATGAGGTCTAATTATTCCATTTATTCTCATGAGAGATGGATTAATTTTGAATCACTACTCATAAAACATAGGTCAATGAGTTTGATTCAAAAACTACACAAATAAATCTTGATAGAAATATCACAATTTGACTTGAGTGGAAATTATCTCCTACTTATTAATTGACGAGATTAAGGGGCTTTTCGAAGCTACTATTTCCCCTAAATTATATAATGCATAGTATTACTAAATCCATTCAAGTATGGAAAGATTGACAAATAACAATGTTACAAGTATTTAAAATACAAGAATGATAGAAATTGTGCTCAAGCATTAAGCATACCATACAGTTATGGACCAAGTCTTCAAAGTTGGGATCTTTTGATGTAAAACATTATAATAACACATGATAGTAACAAAAAGAAAATACAATATTAAACCACTATCAAAATTCTTTTATTTCAGAATGGAAGAATTGACAAATGCAATGGCACAATGCCACTTTAAACCCAAACAAATATTCTTAGAAATTTTGATCTTTAGGAAGTTTATAACTCAACTAATTTCTAGGTTAAAGAAATAGATAAAATTTTGCAAAGACATATACAAATGGTAGGATTAAAAGCATATGAAATCCAAAAATGACTATTGTTCTAGCAAAGAGAAAATCATACATTAGTGACCAATATATATATAAATGCTGACAATGCTTAAATTGTGTCTTCCAAGCTCAAAAATTATATTGGTAAACTATTGGGACTTTTTGTAGGAAGGGTAGATCAAGAATATATGAAATTGGAATTTATTATGTTACTAGAAATGGAGATTAGTATGAAGACCCGAGATCCAATTATTTTTATATGTGGGAAGCATCAATTTAAGGAATTCCCAAAATTCTTTGACAAACCTATCATTGATGAGAACTATTATCTAAGTTAGAGAAGGAAAAGGATAGATGATTCAACTAAGGTGGAAATCTATCTTAGGGAAGAAGGGTGTGGCTTTGAGCTAAGGGATATACCAAGTATCCTATGCTAGAAGGTTTGGAAGAAGGAAAAAGTGATGATAGGCAATTTTAAGAACCATGTAAGGAGGGACAAAGGATTGTTATATCTAAAATCCATAGCATGGGTTAAATGTAGGACAATATTGTTTATGGAGAACCCTTGCACCTGTTTTTTAGGAGTGTGTGGTGGAATATTTACCTCTTCAAGATTCAACTATATATGATGAGAACAATAGGAACAATATTACTATTAGTAATTAATATTTAAATATAGAAGAATATAAAAACTCACTTCTAGTTATTCATAGTCAAATGGAGCTAGTGAAGGAATTTGTTGAAAAGGAACTATCATTGATTGATAACAATGTCCCTCTTATAGAATGGGGAGATCTTCTTGTTGCAACAATATTAGATCAAACTCAAATGGAAGCTAGAAATTGTTTTGAATTGGAAGAAAATAGAGAACTTATATGTTTAGATTTGGTTTCTCCAAAATTTAGTGTCATGTATTCAAGTTCAATTTTGGAAGATGTTACCAACTTGTATTCAATATTTGAAATGGGCCCATTTCTAGGAACAAGGGATTTGGAAAAAGGTAAGGATAAGATTGAGCCCTTGGAAGTAGGGATGACATCTTATAACTAAGGGGAGAATGGATGGACTATACTAAAAGAACAAATAAAAGGGGGAAGAATCCGTTATTAGAATTAAGGAAAAATGAAGGTTAAGCCTCATGATAGGTCAAAATTTTAACTTTGTATGCTATAAAAGGGTAGAGCACTCCCAAGGAGACATGAAGTTCTTATCCTAGAATGTTAGGGGTATGAAAGGGGTAAAAGCATAGATCTGTGTCATTGTTTGTGATACCAAAACCTGTTTTGGTCAAATCTTATTTCTCTATCAAAACTCAATTTTTTTCAAAAACTACAAATACCCTTTTATAGATCTCAAATTCAATGCCATCATTTATATAAATTTTTGAGTGTTTTGATTAGTTATAATATGTTATAATCTCATAGTATTAAAAGTCAATATTTCAACATTTCAAAAGATGCTCCCTCAAAAAAGAAAAAAAAAAAAGTAAATCATATCAAAAAAATTAAAAATTAATATTTATCTCTAGAGGAGAGAATTCTCTTCATGAATATGTAATTTTTTTTCAAGAAGGTATAAATTTCATAGAAACCTTTGACAAGAGGAAAAACCTGTTGGATTCTGATTAGGTCGAACTTGAGTACTTATAACAAAGAAAATATAAATAAAAAATAATTATTTCTTTTTTTGTGCACTACCTATACATGTCATCTATAAGATATTTTCAAATCAAAACAAAAAAAGATGATTTTCATATACTTGTTTGATGGGAACAACACCCTATATTTTTTATAGTTATAAAAGGGACTTCAAAATAAAATAAAATGAATAAATTCTTACTCAAAAAAATTATAAAAATTATAGGCATAAAATTCATCCAATTTGACACATATCATCAGTTCACATCATCTTCATATTTTAAACACAAATACCATTTTTTTTGTCACTAACGTTGAACTGTCACATTCTGATATCACGTTTCTTTATAAAAGATGACACAGGTTTGTGCTTTTACCCAATGCCCATCACAAAGTATATCATATCAATAATATACTCTTAAGAAAAATGTGGACAATTTTTTTATTATTTAGGAAACTAAGTTAGATTAGGAAATTTTGGAAGGTTAGTAGAAGAAATTACAGTGTTGGGATATTGTGGGAAAACATGCCAAGGGGGGCTCATAAGGGGTAGGCTTTTTATGGAACCCTCATAAATTTCATTTGTGATTTCTTGATAACGATAGATTTTGTCTACGAGGAACTCTTTTCAACTTCAATAGTGATCTAATCATGGGTTTTTTTAACATCTATGGTTCCTCCATTCTAGATTATAAGATTAAAGTTTGGGAAAAAATTGATGGCTTCTTGGCCTCCTAGAATTTTATAATAAGGGAGAATTTCAAAGTGATTGTTTGAAGTGAGGAAAAGGGATAGAGTTACTTCAAACAACACTTATATATTGACCAATAAAAGGATAGCTTTTAGTAATATTAAGTAGAATTTACATAGGTTAATCTAGGGAGGTAATTTCTGAAATTTCAAGTTTGAGTTAAACTTCCAAATCATGTCATTCCTTGGTTTGGATCATTATCTTATCATTTTGGAATTTGTGAGAAATTCTACTCCTAATAGAACTCCCTTCCATTTAAAAAAAATGTAGTTCACAGATTCAACATTAGTTGATCTAATAAAAAAATTGGTGAGAAGAAGTATCCTACAAAGAATACAATGGTTTTATATTTATTATTAAACTTAGAGTTATTAAAAGGAGACTTAAAGAGTGCAATGTTAATTTATGAGGGAACATTTTTGAAGAAAAAATTGAAACAGAGTGAGATTTGGATAGTTCAAACAAGGAGCTATTGCTAATGGTCTAAACCAAGATAGTTTTTTCAAAGAAAAATATCTTTTGAGAAAATATTTAGTGGCACTTGAAAATAATGAAATTTTCTATAGGCAAATCTTTTGGGAACTTTGGTTGAATGAAGGAGATAGGAATACAATTTTTTTCATAACAATATAAGAATAAGAAGATAATTCAATAGGATTAGATCAAAACCTAGTGCCAATAAATTAGTAATTAATAATCCTGAGGATATAGCCTTAGAATTTGTACTCTTTTATTAGAATCTACTAAACAATGATAGGGATCCCTGTCTTGTCCATAATAGTATTTTGAATAGCATGTGAAAACTTATCTCTGGTTTTTAATCAAAAAATAGGTTTACCAAAGAAAATATCAAAGGAAGAGGTTACTAAGGCTTTAATTCAATTTAACTCTCATTAAATACCAAGCTCTGATGCACTTCCTTTCCTCTTCTACCAAAAATGTTTGCAACTCTTGCAAGATAAAATAGTAGATGTTCTAAATAATATTTGGAAATCTAGGACATTGTTTAGATAATTAAACTACACTCCTCTGGTGATTATCTCAAAAAATAAAAAATGCCTTAGCTTTAGATTATTTTAGACCACTATCTCTTCTTAATAGTATTTGCAAATTATTTAACAAAGTTTTAGCAAAGAAGCTAAAATCCCTACTACCCAATTTGATCATAGAAGAGTAGACAAGATTTTCTCTAGGTATATCTATTTTAGGTGGAGTTATTATAGCTAAAGAAGCCATACAATTGGTCTAACATAATAATAGAAAATCTATGTTAATAAAACTTGATGTTAAAAAATATTGTGATAGTATTAGATGGTCCTTCATAAGTAAGTGGATTTATCTAGTTTTTGAATGCATATTTGACACCTAGAGTTTTGATCCTAGTAAATGGTAGGACATAAGGATTTTTTTATGTTTTAGGATGACTCTTTTATGGTGATCCCCTTTTATCCTTTCCTTTTATCATCATAAGATAAACATTACAAAGATCTATCCATGAAGTCGAACTTGAGGACAACTTTAAAGTCATTAGGATCACTATTGATGAGAACCCCACTACTCATGAATAATTTATAGATGACACCATGATCTATGGAGAAGAATTATTTGAGGAAGATAGAAAATTTGATAGAACTATGTCTGATGATGCATAAGTATTGGGCCAACTTATTAATAAGGAAAAACTAGAGGTTTATTTCTTCAATACCCTTGCTGGCCTAGAATAGGAGTTCCTTGATGTCTTGGGATGTAGTAAAAGACACCTTCCATATAAATATCTAGTTATCTCTCTTAAGTCTAGATCTAGGAAGGGTGGTTTTGTAATGATATGGTTACAAAGGTGGATCTTAATATTCTTTCTTGGAAAGGTAAATGAATTTCATTAGCTAGCAAAGCTAATATGCTTAAATTAGTACTAGCACCTATTTCTATATGCTACATGACATGTTTAGACCTTCAAGGAGATTCCATCAATAAATTTACAAAGAAATTGAGATCATTTTTTGGAAAGGGTATACCAATGAAAGAAAATTTCCCCTTCTATTTTGTGATAAGATCCAAATATCTAAAAAGGATGGAGGGGCTAGTGTAAAGAGATTAGAGGAAAAAATCAAGGCTCTAGGTACAAATCTTGTCTAGAGGATAATTGTAGAACTTGATCTAAAATAAGGTAGGATTTTAAGAAATAAATATCTAGAGGGAATACACCCAAATAATATCTTTAGGCATGTTGACCCTCATAAAGGATCTTCCGTTTGGAACTTTTTTGCAAAATGCATGCCATTAATCATCAATTATCTATCTTGGAGTCTATAAAATGGAGAAAGAGCTTTATTTTGGGATGAATCATGGGAAGGACTCAAATTTATTTACAACCTTTTTTTTGGAAAAAAGACCTATCTATATATTATGAAAGATATAATTGAAGTGTATGTGGTATATTATATGATAAAATTGACCTCATCTAACCTTAAAGATTCTCAATGGAAATTAGATTTAATTCTTGATATTCTAGTAGGGTTTACTTCTAGACTAAGGGAGATTCTATCCTCTAGGGTGGTAGTTTTAATAATAGGCTTGATAGAATTATTTGGAGGATCTCCCCTTTAGTCAAAAACTCCATGAAATTAGCCTATGCATTTTTTTATAAACTCAACGTATTTCTCTAGTCTAACATTCCCTTAAATTTATGTGGGGGTAAAAGCTAACATCTAAAGCAATGATGTTTTCTTGGTTGGATTTTCATCACAAAATCCTTATAGAAAAAAAATTTGCAAGGTTGGGCTACCAATGTCCCTTAAGATGCATTCTTTGCAAAACTAATTCTGAGACCCTTGATCACATTCTGTTAAATTGTAAATTCTCCAATCAATTTTATATCTAGCTAGTGAATAAGTTAGGTTGTTAAATTTCCCTTCCCTATAATATAGTATCTCTTTTCCTAAGTTGGACCAAACTCCACCTCAAAAACTCTTATATTAGTCTTTGGTCCTCTTTATGCTCCCTCCTAATTTGGGAAATTTGGGGGGAAAAGGGTAGATAATTGGGAGGGGGGAGTATGAGGGTGTTTAATCAATTATATCCAATTATTTTACAGGGCTTTCAAACAATTTGCTACTAATTTACACTCGATCAATTGTCATAACAATAATTTGGTGATTACATTCAACTACTCAAATTAAACTTAAAAAACTTGTAGCATCAAACTACTATCTCACTGTCCATTACTTTAACAAGTATTAGAGATATAACTTAGCTTATATCTAGTTGTAGAAATATGTAATTAACATGAAAATCAACTTGCATTACATAAGAAATTGCACATTTTGACATAGATATATTTACACGGAAATCTTGTCAAGGGAAAAACCACTTGGAAACTAAACATCCCAATATTTCACTCTTCTAAAGTGAGCTTTATTAGGAGTGAACCATGTTTAAAAATATTACTTACACATTTATAGTGTAACCTAGTTAGTGGATTTTCACCAAAGATCATCTAGACCTTATCACTTTTTGTAATTACTAGAGAGTGTCCTTCTCAAAAGGAATTAAAAACATAACCAATCTATGTTACCCTATTGGATTTCAAAGACTTGTTAGGACCACTTAGTTAAGAAAATTTATCTTCTGCAATGGTAAGAATGTAATAAATGAATTATTTTCTAGGTTTAGGACTAAATTTCTTGCTTAAATCTCTGCTTCATTCTATCTTCTTCCTTCTGATCTTTGCCTTGTTGGTTCACACTAGTCTTATTTTCATTTTTATTTCCTCTACTTGATCCTTTTTCTTTTTCTCTTCTTGGTTCACCTTATTTTTCTTTCTTCTTCACCTTCTATAGTTTTTATTTTTTTAGAATCTATCAACAATAATCAACTATTGAAAATAGTTTCAATCATCTCTTTAAACCATAAACTGATGCCTTCAAAATATTTCAAGATTTTCCCACTTAATCATGATCCTACATATCTGATTAATTATTTTTAGTCAATCAAAAAATAGAACTTCCTTGAAATTTGTGCATATCCATATCTTGTGTAAATGTCCTTCATCAAATCTTCATCACATTTCTCCAGCCATAGATCTCGCAACAAACTTTGATATTATCATTTGGAATTCTTGAACATTTTTTTATTTTCACCAATATACGGTTTTAGATTCAATCCTTCTTAAATTTTTCTTCTTGTTTATACGTGATGAACATTCAAACACACTTAGTTAAAACATCACTTAGTTAACACTAGACTTACTTTGTTTACACTAAACTTCATCTTTGCTTTGTCAAATGCTCTATGATAACTATAATCACTTGGTGTAGCTTATTTAGTTTGACCAATACATGAGAAAACTAACATTATATTGTCATAGTTTAACAAGAAAACTAACATTATATTGTCATAGTTTAATTCATTCGAGAAAATATTGAATATGAATACTTATCAAATCTATCATCATACTTCCTTCAAATTATTTTTATCAATCAATTCCTCTTCATCAATAAAATGTTATGGTATTCTTTTGAAATAGAATAGTATCTAACCAACTAAGGCTTTATGTCAATGAAAACATGACAACTATTATGACTCTTTTAAATATACTACATACATTATCTCTTACATCATCAGTCAGGGGTAACAATCTCCCTCTATGGCATTGATAGAAACACATAAATGTAAGATTTTACATTACAAAAGTTTATGCATATGACTATGAAATGTATGCATTTATGAAAATACAATTGTTCATCTTTGTGACTTTATTTAGGCTCTCTTCAACAGATCTCAATATTAGAATTCACTCAATTTGTAGCTTCAATAGCTTCATCCCCATAATTTGTCAATTTCTCTCCCTTAGGGTGTACTTCTATGCTCAACAAAAACTCCAATAAAATGTGTCTCCCTCTTTGAAAACAATATTATTTCTTGTCCATAATATATCAGTCCCTTTAGTCATTCTCTCTGCCTTTGACAACATGCATCTTTTCTTAATGGATATTTGATAGGGGAAAGACCTCTAGTTTGCCTCTTAGATACTTAAAAGCATTCCTAGACAATGTCTTGGTAAATAAGTCTACAATTTCCTTCTTTGAAATTCACATATTTAGTCCTCACTTTCTTCTCTTATACTCTCTCTATCTCAAGTAGTGATACTTGATAGATATATGCTTGCTTTTTGCATACATCATCATATTCTTTGATATATTTCTGCACTAGTATTATCACAATTAACACTAACAAGCTTGGTTACATCCTATTGCATTCTTTCAAATAGTTGCTTAATCCACACAATAGTAGAATGATTAATTGAATAAAAAACATACTAAGCTTTAGCAGTAGATTGTGAAATGTAGCTCTATTTCTTGCTTAACCATGTAATTATTCTTTCTCCTAAGAAGAATCCTCCACCACTTATACTTTTTCCTTCATCCACATTACTAGTCCAATCTACAGTGATGTGGACTTTAAGTGTAAATTCATGATCTTGTTTGTACCATAATCCAAAATAATTAGTTCCTTTCATATATCTAAATATCCTTTTAACAACAGCCATGTTTTTTTCCTTCGAATTAGAGGAAAACTTTGCAACAATTCTAACTGCATGAGAAATATTAGTTCTACTATGCTCTATATACTAAAATTTACCAATCCTCTATCTATATTGTCTTTCATTTACCTCTAATGCAGTATCCTCTTTTGATAATTTTCAAATCTAGTCACTATAGCCCTACTAACTAGTTTTCACTCGTCCATTCCAAAAAAAAATAGAATTTCCTTTACATACTTAGATTGGGTCAGATATATACAATAATTTTTTTAGTTAACTTGTATGCCAATAAAAAATTTGATCTCACTAAACATAGAAATTTCAAACTCTTTACTCAGTTGATTAGAAAATGACTTGTACAACAAATTATTCCCACTAAATATGATATCATCCATAAAAAAATTCAACAATCACCACCAAGTTATTAGTTTCACTTTTCAAATACAAATGATTGTTCTCACTTGTTCTAAAAAATCCAATATTAATCAAGTATGAATGCAACCTTCAATCCATACAAAGCTTTGTTCAATTTGCAAACCATAGGGTTATGATCCGATTCAAAAAATCCTTCTGGTTGGTTTATGTACACTTCTTCTTCAAGTATTTCATTCAAAAATTATGACTTAACATCCATCTAATATACCTCTAATTTATTGTAAGTAGCATAACCTAACAAAGTTCCAATAGTCTAGCCATAGTCAATAACATCTTCTTACAAATTAATCTTGCCTTATTACTCACAAATTCACCATTTTAAAATTAATCAATTTTTTCATATCAATCTCAATAACTTCTTCTAATCAATCTCTTCATTCATAGAATTGATACAATCTTCATTATCAAGTGCATCATTAACCATTCTTGGTTCAAATTCAACAATAAAATTGATATTACAAATCAAGAATGACTTCTTTTGATGAATCCAATGCTTCTGTATCAAATGATTTGTGTAATTGAGTGGTTCCTTCTTGTATATTTTGTAAGCATAGGTTTAGTTCTCTAATTTTCATCATTATCTTAAGTCATTTACAACTCTCTATCTTTCTTGAATTGTACTACCTATAACTTGAGTACTCGAGGTTGATCCTTGGTGGTTCTCTATTATTTCTCATACCTTAATCCACAAGGATATTAATTTACATATATAAATTTTATTTTAATCATCTAATTACTTTTTGCTTTCCTCATCATTCTTGTCTAGAAACTCATCAATTCTTACATTTTTACCTTCAATCATATATTAGTAGACTTTTTCAAACATTTTCATGCCTTTATCTTAAAAGAATATCTATATAAAATACATTCATAACCTTTTAAATTAAATTTACCATTCCTTTCATCTTTATGAATGTATCATGTACTTTCAAATATCGTGACATAACTCACATTAGGTGTATGACCATACCAAAGTTCATAAGGTGTCTTGTTTATTTCTTTCTTTAGTTAAAATTGGTTAAGAGTGTAGACTACAGTGGTAATAGATTCTCTCCATAATATTTGTGTAATTCCTTTTTCAATTAGTAGGGTTCTTACAAAGTCAACAATTGACCGATTCCTCTATTCAACCACTCATTTGAGAATTATTTAACTAGTTTTTTTCCCTCTTAAATTCAAGTTGAATGATTTGTTTATATTTTATATCTATAGATAATTTTGCGGAATAGTTGATTATTATATCATTTTAAATGATTTCCTTAATTATTGACAATTATATTTAGATATTTATTAATTTATGATGTTTAATCAACATAAATTAATAAATATTATTCATGTGAAATTGGAAAAATAGGTATCAATTTGATAAAATTGTTAGATCTTTATAATAAATTAATTAATTAAATAGCTTCACTAGAACATTTAATTTGATACTTAGGAATTTATCAATCTTAAAGACTATTGCACATTAGTGGTTTTATGCAATTTATACTAGGATCAAGCATAGCCGGGAGAAGAAGTTTCTAGTAAATTAAGACTTTCTCAATTGGTATTGGAGATTGTGGAAAAATTGGTGTATGAGACCAATTTTAGGGTAATACACTATGATGTTTAAAGATAGTAACATAGCTAGAGATAAATGCAAATGGATCCTTCCTCCAACAGGATGGGATAAGTTAGATTTTGATGAGGCGTCGAGACACAACCCTAGACAAGAATGTCTAGGGAGCATTATGCATCCTAATAAAGACATATATTTACCCAAAAGAAAAAACACTTTTTGCGGTTGTCCAACAACCTTGCAGAACTAAAGGTTCTAATTGAGGGTTAAGCTTTAGTTGGGAGATGGGAATTGAAAACAAGTTATTGAAGGACATTCACAAATCATCTTGAATGCCTTAAGGAAAGTGAGAAACCTAATTGGAAATTACACTCAAAACTTGAGTATGCATTAGTGAGAATAGATAAATTCAAAGAAATAAGCATCAACCATATTTACCATGAACACACTAAAGAAGTTGATAACTAGAAAACAAAGGGTTAGATGGAAAAGAGATCCTAATAAAAGAAACATCCAACTCTAATAAACATTAGAAATAGAAATGTTAAAAAATTAACCATAAAAGTAAATAAATGAAATATAATTATCTCCAAGAATAATACAAAACCATCATATTAATTCTTCTTTATTCGGTTGACATTAGGTAACTTGATCAACAAAGATGGCCAGACTAGTATTTTATCTCAAAGTTACAATCCAAATACAAACAATGTAATACAATAATGTTTTTATTAGACCTAGACCTATAAATAATACAAGATAAATTGGTATTCACATGATTTGGCTTTGGATGTTAAGGTGTATTTTGAGAATAGAATGAACTAGGCTCTAATTATGAGATGTAATATATATTGATCACTTTGGATCCTTCATAGGACTAAGAATTTTTTGTTTACGAAGAAAGATAAGAAATATTGAAGGACATAGAGTTACTTAGAGTAGATCACAAGATCATGGAAATAAGATAGAACTCAAATTCGAGATGATAAAGATATGATTTTATTAGTTAATCCTTGGACATGTAGTTATATAAATTTAAGAATAATATTAAAAGATATTTTAAATAAATATCTTATGCTCTATCATCTCCCATTGTAACAATGCATTCATATAGCTCCCTCATTTAGCTCGACCCTCCCATATTTAGTTTTATATACTAATTATTTTCCTCCCATATTTAAATTTATATACTTTGCATTCATATAGTTCCCTCATTTAGCTTGACCCTCCCATATTTATAATTATATACTTATTCTTTTCCTTAGGTTTTCTACTCATTAGTCTTATCCTTGCTCACCTATATAACATTTCATTGTTTTACTTATTAATTATGGAGGTTTGCCATATTCTTCTAGGTGGCTAAGTTTTATTTTGTAATTTTGTTCAATATAAGTTAGAATGACATCATTCTAGTGACCTTCTCTTGATATTGGAGCCTTTAACTTTTATCTCTATTTTTCCCTCAATCCTTAGATGGCATGAACCTATGCTCTAGATGGTATGGTTATTTCTTGTATATGATATAGGAGGCTAAATTTATTTTCTTCTATCAGTCTTGGTTAGAAGTTTCTAGAAACTTCTAGTTCATTCAAGAAGATTTATAGAATTCACTACAACATTTTATTGAGCCTCATCTCTTTCTTTACCTCACCTAACCCCTAATATTTTATATTTTCCATTGCCCTTGCCCACTATATTAGCCATTTGGAGCTATAAAAACTATGATGTCCTTATATCACACTCAAGAAGAAGGAACTACAACATTTACAGGCCCGGTCAAACATGAACGATGGGATAGAATCCTGAGAAAGGGGACACCATTGTACATAAAAGACCAATTTTATTAAGTTGATAGGCTTCACTCCTTAACATCTTTGAATGGTTTGTTCAAATTTTTTGGCAGTCAGACTTTGGGAAAGAAGGAACAAGGAACAATTTCTAAAAATGGCCAGCATTCTTGGGCTAGGGAGAATGATAGACAAATAACTAAGGCTTTATAATTCCATATTTGCATATCAGATTGATCCATCGATGGAATTCATACATCATTAAACACAAAAATGATGTTGCAAAAAAGGAAAACAATTCTAACCGTACATTCTTCCTTCTAAATTTTGAGTCCACCTAACATATTGTGTTTGAATAAAGAGATACTATTTTTGTATTGATCAAATTAGAAATGTGATACATATAAATCAAAAGCAGGGCTAGCTTCTTTTGATCTCTCTCGCCTCTTCCTATTATACATTAAGAAGACAAAGGTTGTACAAGACATGTACATATAAATGGATCAATTGGCTTTTCAATTGAAGGGATTGTAAGTAGAAAACCCCAAAGTGTTTGGGAGCCTGCACCTGAGATGGCTTCTTTAGAGATCAAACGAGCCACAAAAGCTCAAAAAAATTTTGGGAACGAAGAGTAGCTGAAAAATAATGTATATTTTTTAGCTACATATGGCAATGTGGAGGCTTCAAAGAGGTTGGTATTAGTGGAGGGTTACTCTATATCAAAGCTTGATGACAATGATTATTATGCAGTATAGTGGGCTACTTTGAATAATCACACTATAGCTGTACAATTCATTCTCGAAGTAAGACAATATATTATTTATTTGGTTATTTTTTGTTTGATTAGTTGCAATTAATTAATTTGGCAAGTCAATGGATCAGATTATTTTGTTGAAATATTTAATGTTGTAGGTCGGTTGCCCCTAGAGCCAAACACCGACCTACGATCTGATAGCCTGAAGAAAAATGAAAAAATTTAATATAGGTAGGTGAGTTTTTTAAATCTAGAAAAGAGGGGGAAACATTTATTTGGAAAGAAAACAAAAGGGAATGATCAATCTCATTCAACCAGTTGAAGAAGTGGAGTTAGAGAGAAGTTACAGAGCAGGGCAGAGAGAAGGATTGAAGCAATTGTAGAGAAGCAATTCATTTAGCATATCAGAGCAAAGAGTTTAGAAGATATAAGGGTTTTAGCTTCATGAGTTACATGTGTTGGATCTCTTGTCATTTTGTTAGTTCATTGTTTATTGGATTCAACCTACGAAGCAATGTTTGCTCTAGTCATTTTTGCATGTAGTCATTAGAGTTGCAAGTTAAAGTTTTAAGTTTTATCAATCTAAACATTTTAGGGTTATTTTATGGTTTTTTGGTTGAATCTGAATGCTCCTAGATTTTTTAATAGTTTTAATAAAAATTTAAAAGAAAGAAAGAAAGAAAACAAGTAGGAAAACATATCTTATTGTTGTCACTCTTTTTCTATTCATCATTACATATTTTTTATATTAGAGAAGATCATTGTTGAAATCTTCATACTTCATCTCTTTGCATTTTAATGGCATTTTTTCATTCTATTCACTCGGTCTAGACTTGATTGAGTTTCCTCTCTAAAGACCCTACTGAACTCACTTGGCATAGTCATGTGCCAAGCTTCATCTCATAGAGGAGACTGAGCTCACTCGACACCCTTTGGTTGTTGATCTCACTTGGCATTGTCACATGTTGAGTTGCCCAAGTGTCGAGTTCACTCAACATCCTGTGCCAAGCCACCTCAACACCATCTCCTATCACTCGACATCCATTGGTGTCTAGAAAAATAAGTACTCAGTACTTGCATGTACCGAGTGAAATTTAGGGTTTTGTTTTTTTAATTGTTTCACATCGTATCAGAGCTTTGAGGCCCCACATCCACAATGAGTTAGGGAATTTTCTTTCTGGGATATTTGACATGGTAGAAGATGCAAGAAAGATACAACAACAACCATCATCCTTTAATGGATAAAATTATGATGCATGGGTAAAGAAAATGACCATAATGGATACAAATGATTTGTGGGAGTTTGTGATTAATGGGTTCAATGATGTGAAAGACCCAACTCAGTATGCTGCCCTTACCAACAATCAAAAGACTTATCTAAAGGAGTAAAGGAGAAAGGATGCAAAGACATTAAGTTGGATTGAGGCAGCAATGACAAAGATAATTTTTCCCAAGATTGCAGTAGAAAATTATGCAAAGGAAGCATGGGATATACTTGAGACAAACTTCAAGGGGACTGTTAAGGTCAGAGTAGTTAAGTTACAGATGGTTAGAAGAGAGTTTGAGAACTTTTAGATGAAGGACAATGAACCTATCTCAGATTTTAGCTCTCGAATCTCCAATTTGATAAACCAACTCAAATCAAATGGAAAAGAATATAATGAGTAGAGGATTGTGGAAAAGATACTAAGGAGTTTGCCTCATAAATATGACAACCTTGTGATGACCATAGAGGAAGAAAAGGACCTTACCACATTGACCATGGGAACTCTTCAAATCCATGAGTAGCGGATAAATAGGTTAGCAACTACTTCCCAAGAGTAGTCTTTCAAAGTTCAAGAGAATTCAAGAGGCAGGGGACATGAAGAAATGGCTCTAGTAGAGGTTCAAGAAGTAGAGGTCATGGTAGGAATGGTCGAAGGAATGCTAATGCAGAAAGCTTAGGAAGAACAAGTAACCAAGAGGGAAAAAGCATCTCTCAAAACAACTCTAGAGGAGGTAAGAAAAATTATAACTCAAATAAGAGTAATGTTGAATACTACTACTATCATAAGTATGGGCATTATGCAAGTGAATGCTGGAAGAAATAGGGTGATCAGTCAAAGAAAAATGCTAATGCGGTAAATGTGAACATGGGAAATACAAAAAATCCTGCGGCCTTCATCATATGTAACATTGGTGAAGAAGGAAGCCTCGAGTTATGGTACCTAGACAGTGGATGTAGCAACCAGATGAGTGATAATGAAAGTTTATTTTTTTTCATTGATAAGACTTTTAAGTCTAAAATTAAAATGGGAAATAATGGAACCATTCCATAGTGGGTAAAGGATCTATTATGGTCCGCACCAAGTAAGGTGAGAAGAAGGAAATATAGGATTTATATTTTGTCCCCAGTATGAAGCACAACTTGATGAGTGTTGGACAACTCATTCAAAATGGATATAGGTGCTGATGGAAAATGACAAATGTGTCATTCATGAGAAGGATGGGAGTAATAGATTACTTGCAGGAGTCCAAATGAAAAGGAACTAGACGTTCCCATTGAGGATAGAGACATTTTTCTCTTCTTAAGTCAATGCTACACCTCCCGAGCATGCATGTATAGGAGTACAACATCAATTAAATCTTAGGAGCTTGATTGAAGACCCCTCCAAGCTTTGACATCTTAGATATGGACATCTTGGCTTTGCTGGTTTAAATTTTTTGTCCAAGAAAATAATGGTAGATGGTTTGCCAAGCATTGTAAATTCATATGACAAGTGTGAGGCTTGGATATTGAGTAAGAAACATAGGCTTCCTTTTATTCTGGAAATTCTAGAAGGGCTAGAACACTATTAGAATTGGTGCATTTTGATTTGGTAGGCCCTATGAAAACTACTTCTATTGGAGGGAGTACTTATTTTATGACATTCACAGATGATTTTAGTCATAGGACATGGGTGTATTTTTTAAAGAACAAATATGAATTATTTGACAAATTTGTAGAGTTTAAAGCCTTGGTTGAAAAGAATGTGGACACTATATTAAGGTCCTTAGATCAGATAGAGGATTGGATTATACCTCCAATATGTTTATAATTTTTTAAAGGAAAAATGGCATAAGAAAAGAGCTTATAGCCAGTTGTACTCCGCAACAAAATGGAGTGGTTAAGAGGAAGAACAAGACCATTGTTGAAATAGCAAGAACCATGAAGAAATAAAAAGGACTCCCAACTAAATATTGGGGAGAAGCTATAGCAATAGCATTATATTTGATTAATAGGTGTCCTACAAAATAAGTTCATGAAAAGATAGCTCTTGAGGCTTGGTCAAGGGGCAGATGGACTATTGAGCACTTTAGAGTGTTTGGATGTGTAGCATATGCACATGTGCCTAAGGAAAAAAAGAAAAAGTTGGATGATAAAGGTGTGAAGTGCATCTTCATAGGGTAAAGATCAGAATCAAAGGCCCATAGGCTATATGATCTAATTTCCAAGAAGATCACCATTTTAAGAGATGTGGAGTTTCCTAAAAATCAGTCATTGGATGACTCGATAGTTGAATCCTCAAGCAATTCAAGTAAAGTTCCTACTATTGAAGAGGAAGAAGATGACATTGGTGATTAGCAAGAAGATGGAGTAGCAAATATAGATCATAGAAAAAGGCAAAAAAGCAAGAAGCCCCTAACATGCCAATCAACAACTCCTAGCACTTCAATATAGCCTTGACTAGTATGCAAAATACTAGCAGGAACAATACTGAGAATTCAGATCCCACTCTCACCTCCCTATTGCCAAGAAAAACCAAAAGTCTAAGGGATATATACCAAGAAGAAAGGTATGAAGATGATTTGATGAGAGTGTAAATTTTGCATTATTTTTTCATAGTGATCCAATATATTTTGAGGAAGCTATGAAAGTGGAGAAATGGTGTAATGCCATGGATGAGAAAATAGATGCTATTGAAAGAAATGAGACATGGGAGTTAACTACATTGCCTCCCAAGAAACAAGTAATTGGAGTGAAATGGGTTTATAAGACCAAGTGCAATGCTGAAAGAAAAATAGATAGGAATAAAGCACATTTAGTGGTCAAGGGGTACACATAGCAATCTGGCAGAGATTATGATGAGACATATGCCCTAATTACAAGAATGGAAACCATGTGCACTGTCATAGCAATTGCAGCCCAGCACAAATGGAAGGTATATCAAGTGGATGTGAAGTCTACC
This sequence comes from Cupressus sempervirens, assembly GCA_028749045.1. Taxonomy (NCBI): domain Eukaryota; kingdom Viridiplantae; phylum Streptophyta; class Pinopsida; order Cupressales; family Cupressaceae; genus Cupressus; species Cupressus sempervirens. The sequence goes on from CM053793.1 coordinate 221,899,673, forward strand.
TTCCTAAATGGTGTATTGAAGGAAGAAGTTTATGTGGAGCAACCACCTAGTTATGATGTTGTAGGTGAAGAGAATAAGGTGTATAGATTGAAGAGAGCTCTATATGGGCTCCAACAAGCTCCATAGGTGTGGTACTGCACAATTGACTCATATTTGATGAGCAATCGCTTTAGCAAAAGAAAGGGTGAGCCCACACTTTACATCAAGGTAGAAAATGGTAATGTGTTGATTGTTGTCTTGTATGTTGATGATTTAATTTTCACTAGAAATGACAATTTACTAATTGGTGATTTTAAAGAGACCATAAAAAATGAATTTGAAATGATAGACCTAGGTCTCTTGAAGTACTTTCTAGGTATAGAAGTAAAAAAAATGCATGATGGCATCTTCATCTCTCAAGAAAAGTATGCAAGGAAAATCTTGGAGAGATTTGAAATGAAAAATAGTAAGGTAGCCCCAACACCAACAACAATAGGTTTGAAGTTGAGCAAGGAAGATTGTAGAAAAAGAGTGAATCCAACACTATACAAGAGCATGGTTGGAAGTTTGATGTATTTGACTGTAACTCAGCCAGACATAATGCATGGAGTAAGTCTAATTTCTAAATTTATGGAATTATTGAAGGATTCCCATTAGCAAGCAGGAAAGAGGATCCTAAGTTATGTGAATGGTACCAAGGGATTGGGAATTTTGTATATTGCAAATAATGATTTCAAGTTGGTTGCTTACATGGATAGTGATTGGGCTAGAAGTTTAGATAATAGGAAGAGCACTTCTGGATACATGTTCTATATGGGATTAGGTGCAATTTGATGGGCATCCAAGAAGCAACCTATTGTTTCTCAATCTATAGAAGAAGATGAATATATAGCAGTGAATGCCACAACATGTCAAGCTATTTGGTTAAGAAGGATCTTGACAGATTTGAATGAAAGGAAAGAGGATAGAACCACAATTTATTGTGACAACATCTCCTCAATTGCATTGTCTAAGAATCTAGTTTTTCATGTGAGAAGCAAGCATATAGAGATCAGATATCACTTCATTAGAGAGTTGGTGGAGAATGGGGATATCAAAATGGAATTTTTCATGTCTGAGTAGTAGCTAGAAGATATTTTTACAAAGCCATTAGGCATTGGAAGTTTTGCACACCTAAGAGAGTGTCTTGGTGTAAATTTGGATTAGATGTGATCCTTGTTTGTTTGGCTCAGGATAAAGGGGGAGTGTTGAAATATTGAATGTTGCAGATCGGTTGCCCCTAGAGCCAAATGTCCACCTACCATGAGACAACCTACAGAATAGTCAAAAAATTTAATGCGGGTAGGTGATTTTTTCAAATCTGGAAAAGAGGGGGAAATGTTTTTTGCAAAGAAAACAAAAAGGAATGACCAGTCTCATTCAATTATTTGAAGAAGTGGAGTTAGAGAGAAGTTGCAGAGTAGGGCAGAAAGAATATTTGAAGTAGTTGTAGAGAAGAAAATCGATTAGCAGATTAGAGCAAAGAGTTTAGAAGATAAAATGGTTTAGCTTTGTAAGTTACACATGTTCAATCTCTTGTCGTTTTGTAATTTCATGTTTATTGGATTCAACCTGTGAAGCAGTGATTTCTCTAGGCATTGTTGCATGCAATCATTAGAGGTACAAGTTAAAGTTTTAAGTTTTAGCAATCTAAAAAATTTAGAGTTATTTTAGGGTTTTTTGGTTGAAGCTGAATGCTTCCAAATCTTGTAATAGTTTTAATCATATTTGAATAGAAATTAAACAAGCAAGAAAGAAGGCAAACATATCTTGTTGTTGTCACTCTTTTTCTATTCATCATTACATGTTATTTTGTATTGGAGAAGATCATTGTTGAAATCTTCATACTTTAGTTCTTTGCATTTTAATGGCAGTTTGTCACTCTTCTCACTCAGTCTAGACTTGACTGACTTTCCTCACTAAAGACCTTGTTGAGCTCACTAGGAGATCAAGCTCACTTGACACCCTTTGGTTGCCGAGCTCACTTGGTATTGTTACATGATGAGTTGCCCAAGTGCCAAGTTCACTTGGCATCTTCTTGTGTTTAGCCAGCTCGGCACCACCTCCTGTTACTTGGCATCCATTAGTGCCAAGCAAAACTAGTACTGGGCACCTTCATGTGATGAGCAAAATTTAGGGTTGTGTGTTTTTTTAATTTTTCACATATTTTACCCAATCTCAATTTTGACTCTAATGGCTCATGTGATCTCATGGGTTCTTCTTTTTATTGACTGAAGCTTATGTTTGGTTGTTCATTTATCTAGCTTTCTTAGTCATTTTGCATAGGTTCTAGCACTTAATGATTAGGATGGGAGCTCATTTTTAGTTTCATTGCTATGGATTTTAGGGTGAGATACAGGAAAGTTTTAATGTTTTGCATAAATCTCCCAGTTGGCTGATTTTAACCTCAATATTTAAAGTTGGGAGTCCATTTAAAGAATTTCTAGAAACATTACCTAAGCTTTTGTTATAAAACTGAATATGAAATAATGTTGTTAATGGTCACTGTCAAGCCTAGAATTTGATGGCCATATTGGTCGAGACGGTGGATTTTGAAGGTTCTACATAGCTAAAAATGGCTTGTAGAATAGGTAGCACAACAGTGTTTTGGCACAATGCGTAATTAAGAAGACAAATACAAGATTTATATGTACTAATTAAAAATAACTCAAAACATGTCTATCTTTTGAAGTTTCTAACATAATCTTTCTCTATTGACTTAATAATTAGGTTGGGAGCTCCTTTTCAGTTTCATTACTATTGAGTTTAGGGTGAGATACATGGAAGTTTTAATGTGTGGTCATAAATAGATAGATAGATAGATCAAAGATAAATAGAGAATATTGACTATAGATAAAGATGTTGAAGGTAAAGAGATAGGAATGTTAATTTGTGTATTTAATAAATATATAAAAACATGGTTAGGGTGGTAGATAGAAAAATTGAGAGTCAAGTATAGACATATTGATATAGAAATAGAGAGGGATCCAATAATAAGCTCCATTTAATCATTTGGCATATATTTGACTATTGGCATAATTCTTGCATCGCTCAAAGATGCAAGTGCTAGTATATTAAGAATAAATAGGGGTTTGATAAAGCCCAGCCTAATATGGAAACGTATCTTCATTTTCTTCTTTGATGGCATAATGTGGTAGAGGATTGCACCAATTGGCTTGAGGTCTTCTTTAATAAACTATGCTTAAATAATGTATAGGAATTTTGTTCATGGGATTTACATAAGGACTTAATCATTGTCAAACCTGGAGAAACCTATGATTTAATCAAAATATATTGGTATGACTCATAGCCTCAATGACAATACGGGTCTTGATTTTCTCTTTCTTAGATTAGTGTCTTGATTTTCTCTTTCTTCAATTTTGGATGTGAATCTATTAGAACTACCATGTAGTGAAAGAAAAGATACTATAGAGGAAGAGGGTAGCAAGAAGGTCTTGACTCTCCTGATGATTTTCTTTAATAAGGAAAAAAATTTCAAATATTGAATAATTCCTTTCTCTAATGGCATGGCTAATGCAATGAATGCGTAGAGTCTCCATAGAGTCTCCTTCTGATTTGTTTCTAAGAGTTCTAAGAAAGTTTTTCATATATAAGATCTCTTGGCTAACTTAAATATCAATCATCTAAGACACTTAAAGAAACATTGAACTAATAGAAACAAAGATAATACAACATGTATTGTAAGTTAAGTTAACTAATTCCTTTATTACCATAGTTTATTTGGCTTAATCTTCATTCTTATTTTTGGGATTTTACTTCAGCCATTTGTTTCACTTAGAAGATGAGTAGGAAGACACATTTTTATGCATAAGCTTGGGGTTGCAGATAGATTTCAAAAAGTAGCCCATTCTATTATTTGTACACTTCTCAAAAAGCATAACTAGCTTTTGATTTTCAATTCCTATTTGGTAGTAAGAAGTTTGAAAACCTAGTTTTGAGAAAAAAATTATAAATCTAGTATTCTAATTCTGTTTTCCCAATTTTGGAACAAACGTAAAAAATTTCAAATCTAGATTTTGAAAAACACTATTCCTATCATCTTCTACAAAAAAAATGGATCCTAATAGACTTATAAGTTATATGCTATAAGGAAGAATAATCGTATTCCAAGATACAAAGGGTAAAATACCTATAAAAAGGTAAAAATGTTGGCATATAGACAAGTTGCAAAGGACGATCATGCTAATTGAGGATTAACCTTAAATGAGCAATTGATATCAAAGCTATATATAAAAAATGCAATAAAAAAATGAGAATATTAAGGAACATCTAATAAATATGAAAGAATTGATGTGGATAGTTAAGACTTGAGTATTCCTACTAGATATTACTCGAGCAATATTTTGGTTAGATAAAAAAGAACTAAAATGAACTATAGTTATAGTTTAACTTAAATGAAAGTTAAGACTATTCAAACATATCTTTTCTATCCACTACGAAATAAAATCTAATAAGATATTCTATCAAATCAGACATATATACTCAATAGAATCTTTCAAGATATTATATCAAACTAGACATATATACTTTATGAGTATCTAGTACTAGTGAACAATTCACATTTCATTCTATTTACAATATACTTCACTTTAATTTTTCCATGAGCTAAAGATATGGTAATGCTATTAATGGAATAATTTATAAAAAACCTCCCATAGATCCAAAATAAGTAATCACCTACACTCAAAGAGTAAATTGTTCTAACAAAAACTCCTTAGCAAAGCTAAATTCATCAAATAAATACAGAGTAATGAAATTTTATAAGTGGGTATGATAACTAAAATACAAATGAGATATATGAAAATGATATCTATGTATGTTTTATACTACCCTATGAGTTTGAGTTTGAAGTTACTGGGGTCTATAAGGAATCTTGAAATAGGAATCTTGAAATCTTATACCGAGGCAAGAAGGAGACAATACAAACAAGGACAACTATGTGAAGAAATGGAATAGGAAGTAAGTAATTTAAGGAATTAAGGATATAACAATATAAATGTAATAAAAATAGTTAGAAAAAGTCTATGTAAAGAAGTATATATTCTAAAGAATGAATATCAAATTAATGAATATCAGGTTTTGTAAAGAACGAATCTGTTCTAATGGACCTAGGGGCACATGTACATTGTTCTATGTAAAGAAGTATATATTCTAATGAGTGAATATCAAATTTATGAATATCAGGTTTTGTAAAGAGGTTTTATAAAGAAGGAATGTGTTCTAATGGGCCTAGGGGTACATGTACATTGTAGAACAGTACCTCGGTCTCAGGGAATAATTTGAATTTTCTTCCATGTTATTTTTAAAATAATATAAATAGAACATTTACCTTCTATGATTAAAAAAGAAAAAAAACAAAGAAAAAATGAATAATGTATAAGGGAAAGTACGAAAATAGAAAATCTTACCATATGGAGCACCAGGTAGAAACACAAGTAGGGCAATAATATGAGCAATACTATAAAATAGCCTAATGTCCCAGTAGAAACACAAGTAGGGCAATAATATGAGCAATACTATAAAATAGCCTAATGTCCATGGGCCAATATTCGAATGCTGCCATTAACCAAACGAGGCGAAGCAGATATCTACCTTTGCGATCTACTTGGGATGGTTTATTTACATTCACTGTTTAGTATACTTGAGCAAAATAGCCAGCCCCATAGAACCTATAAACATTACACACTGTGGAAAACAAAACGGATTGCATCCATTGAAAGTCATTTAAATTTTCTTCAACACACAATGTCACCAAGAAGTTTATATCTCTTCCTAACTCTTCTATCGCCTATCTCAGGCTTCTGTTTCGTCTGCGTTTTGGGTTTCTGGAAATTAACGTCAACATAGAAGTTTCTCAGTTTTCTCTTCACCTTGACCATGGATTCTCCAAACCCAATAGAATCTTTCATAATGATAATGTTGGAGCTTTCCTCATCCTTTCGAATAGTGTAACACCAGTCACAAACCTTACACTCTGATACATTATTGATTAGGAGCGCACAGCAAAAACATAAATGAGCCAATCAAATGTTAAACTCTTGACATCAACAGCGCCATCTTCGAAACTGAAATATATAACTTGGTTTCAAATGCACTTGATTCGCAGATGCACAAAAAAAAAACTTCAAATACCATAAGTCGGATAACAACTTCAATGAACAATACTCAAATGCAATAGCAGATATAAACTGAGAATGAAGGAAATTTTCAAATCTAACAATTTCTATTAAAACTGTAATTACATCTACCTCGTTCACTCCCTATGTTCTCTGTTCTGTCCCTTCAATCTCTTCCTCTTATAACATTCGAAGTAGTTATGAAGTCTTACAGGATGGTTCGGATTCTTGACAGTTATAAAACAAACTCATCAACTTCCTTATGGTAATTTATCAGTTACAGTGGTGGCTGAAATCCTTCTATTTTGAATACATTACATTTCAATTTTAAATAATAAAACTATTTCATTGTATAAGGAAATTTTGAATGCCTTAAATATTTATAAAACTTTGAAAAAAAGATTCAAATGACGAGGTGCCTCTGCACCAATTATCATAATATGCTCTCCTGCAATACCTGAGCCAAAAAACATTAAAGATTTATAGGATCATTCAGAGCTTTTAATGAAATGGGTTTGTGAAAAGATGATAATTCCAACCAGCATTTATTTCTCTCTGAAAACAATATATTAACTATATAAGGGAAAAAAAGGGTATGGAATTGTTGGGTTACTTACTTGTGTTGTAAATGCCAATGCATTTAGTGCATTGGAAAAAATAGACTTGGAAACCCAAATCTCCACACATGCTGCATTCCATTTTTCTTTCCATGCAATATGCCCCAACTAATTCTTCTATTCATGAGAATGAGATACTTAAAAACAAATAACATTTATAGTGAGTGTCCGATTTGAACACTTAAAAAATGTTGCTTCCAATTCTATAAAAGAGCAAGAACAATATCCCTGGCTTTGGTGTCTAAATAGCTTTGATCACTATAAAAATGCAAAATGTCTAAAGGATTTCTTGACATATGTTAATAGGAAAATGTAGTGACAAATCATCAAGCGAGGTGGCTATGAATCCGCACATCACGTGTTGACTTATAGATTGTCAAACAATAGCAGTAGAAATTTTCTCCATCTATTGAGGCATGGATTCCAACTCTTATTTATAAAATACATATAAGAATACAGCAAGGAAAGTGACCATGCTGATTTGTGATGTATTTTTGTTGGGTAGTAACCGTGTTATATACATGGAATTTTGGCGTTCATAGATCGGTTTGACAATAATAGTGTCTTGAATTTTCTCTCATCAATGTTAAAAGTTTCTAACATTTGAATATTTGAAAAAATTTGGGAGTACACATCACAACAGATGACGACATTGTTTTACAAGTCAATGTCAACTATTGATTACATATGCCAAGCAGCCCATCTATTCTTAACTAGTTTATTCTAGTAGCATGCTGCAATATTCTTAATGCGCTTCTTTTTAATAATGAGCATGACTGAATATGTTGTTAAGGCACTTAAACACTTTTACATTGTTTATGTTGAATTCAACTTTAATGTATCTCTAATTAAAGAGCTATGTGGAGCTTGAGTTTGTACCTTGTGTAATGAGAGAAGACTACAGGGAGATCAATAAAAAGTATTAGAAGTTTTCAAAGAGGATATTGTAAGGAAAGAGGATTAAGAATCAAAAGAAAAAAATATGCAAATTTGTAAAAATAGGAAGTTGGTAGAGATAGTTGTAATCATAAGAAAGGCCTTAATATTGTTGTTACCAAAGATATCATAATTTTATAATATGGTTGTAACCAAAGAATTAATAAAGGAGCTACTCAATCATTTGGGCAATGATTTGTGTACAATTTCCTAGGTGCCACTAGATTCCACTTTGGCAGAGTAGACTATACCCAATGGGCGCCACCGTGGGTGTGGCTCTTTAGGCTGTTGTTCATAGACATCTCACTCCCAGGCCCCATGCCACTCTCCTAGTTGTTGGGATGTTCAACACCACCACTCTACCTCTCTGTGATGTGACTCTAGGTGGTCCCTAGTTGTTCCTCTTACCTTTGTTGGCTGGATTTTTCCTCCCACCTCTGATCCCAAGTGGTCCTTCCCTCACCTGAACCTAGCCATTTCACCTCTCAGGGTGGGAGAAAACAAAGAAGAAGCTATTGCTACTAACGATGGGTGGGCTCCTCCCCACCCTCCCTCCAACCTCGCAAATCATTGGGGTTTTGATGATTGAAAAGATCCTCCTCCCTTGGTTGGCATTGGTCTAGCCACTTGAGGGAACATATGCTTTTTTTTAATGAATAGTTGTTAGTTGTTTCCAGTCATGTACCATGTGGACTCTCATGAGGTGATCTTGTATCCCCCATACATTTTTTGTGAATATGTAACTTTTATATTTTATTTAATAGAGAAAGGACTATTCATCACAAATAAATTAATAATTATATAATCATTGCTCAACAAATTAAATAAGTAGAAATTAAGTAGAAATTAACTATATGCAACACGGGGTAGTAAACTATAATAGATATAGGTAGGTCAATCTTCATATAGGAATATGACACATCTTCTTTATGCGTATAACAAAAAGATAAAGAGCTAATTACAATAATATCATTCTCTCATGTTTGTACTTCACAATTTAAAAAATAAAATATATTTTGCCATAGGATATAGACCTTTATACCAAATGTGGAAAAACAAATAGTGCATCTAACAATAAGTTCAAGAAGTTTTCAAAAGATCAAGGAATTTTTGTTGATATTATTTTGGAATGTTTGAAGAATGATAAGAATTCTCAAAATTAAATCATTTCTTATAGATAGTATGAAACTTTTCCAAACTAAATAAAACCATCCTTTCAAACATCTATATTTTGCAACTTGATATTATTGTTATCACAAATAATTAAGATTTACTATAGATTTTATTTAGAATGTGTTCTAGTTGTAGCATTACTAAAGTGCATATGAGATTTTGTTAAACTATTTAAAACTATGAAGTTAATAAATAGGAATGGAATTGAAGATATCATTCTAGTAGCTTGTAGCTATGACCTATTATTTATGATAGTAGCTTAGAAGTATTAAAAATGATGTCATGAATTTGAAATTTTGTTGGTTTACTATTTAATTTAATTATAAGGTAGATCATTCCAATAAAATGTTTATAGACCAATGAAAAGTGGAATGGTATAACAAGGAGTAGAATTTTTTTTATAGGTATAACATGGAGTAGAATCAATCATTTCAAATTTTTTTTGGTCATGATTTTCGAACTTATTTAATACAAAGTTAACTTTCATACTAGATGCTAGTAAAACCTACAACCTAGTTGAGATAAGGTTTGAAAAGAAAGAAGCTTAAGTAATTTATTTTGCATTTAAACATCAATTGGTTGAAGTATAGCAAAGGAGAAATGCACTTGGAAATTTCTTGTACAAAGATATATTTATATATATTTTAAAAGTTACAAGAAATCCTTGGGTAAGTGCACAAAGTTGTGGACCAAAAAGAGGCCACTTTATTTTTTTTCCAATCTAATGAAAGTGTGATCATGCAATGACATGATTGCAGTATTTTACAATCACATTATGGTTTTGATAGCATGAAGCATAGGCTCAATTTTTTTTGAAAATAGTGCAAGCACGCTCTATAAATTTCCAACATAATATGTTTTAATGTAAAAGAAATATTCTATATTTTCAAGTAATATGCGTTATAAGGATCTAAGGACTCCTTAACACACATATAATGGTTTGAATGGCTCAAAAGGTGTTATAGATTATCCTATGATTCCTTTTGGCCCATTTGATGGCATAATGTGTCTCTTAAGTGGTCCTTACACCCCTTAGCACACATATAATGGATCATCCAATGGGTTAAAAAAAATGCACCCTATAACCCTTTTACCCATTTGACCCCATTATGTATGTTTTGAGGGGTGTAAGGAGCCTGCTACACATATGTACAATGGTTTGAATTGGTCAAAATGGCTTATATGGTATTGTATGGTCCCTTTTGATCTATTTGATCACAAATGTGTGCCTTGGAGGACCCCTTAGCTCACATAATATGATAAAATGGCTTAAAATGGGTAATAGAGTACCCTATGACCCGTTTGAACATATTTTATCACATATTATTTGCCTTAAGGGGTCTATAAACCCAATAGCACACATACAATGGTTTCAATGAGTCAAAAGGGGCCATAGAGTACTTATGACCATTTTTTACACATTTGATCACACAATGTATGTCTTAAGTGGTCCTCAAGCCCACTCAAAGACATATAATGGATCAAGTGGATCAAAAAAGGTCATAGGAAACTCTTTGACTGCTTTTGACCCATTTTTTTGCATAGTGTTTTTTGAAGGGTTCTGCAAACCTCTTAGCACGCATAATGGTTTGATTGGGGCACAGGGTGCCATATGACCCCTTTTAACCCATTCAATCACATAATATGTCTTAAGTGGTTTGAGGACCCTTTAGCACACATATAATGGTTTGAATTGGTCAAAAGGAGACATAGGGAACCATATGACCCCTTTTGACCGATTGGATCACATAATTTTTGTCATAAGGGGTTTGAGGATCCCTTGGCACACATAATATGATTGAATGAGTCAAAAGGTTTCTTAGGGTACCCTATCACAAGTTTTGACTCATTTGATCATGTAATTTGTAGCTTAAGGGGTTCTCAAGCCCATTAACACACATATAATGGACCTAATGGGTCAAAATAGGTTGTAGGATACCTATGACCCATTTTGACACACTTGATAGTATAATGCATGTCTTAAAGTGTATAAGAGCACATTAGCATGCATATAATGGTTTGAATTTGTCAAAAGGAATCATAACATACCCTATGACTCCTTTTAACCCATTTGAAATCATAATGCATCTCTTAAGATGTCCAAGACTGCTTAACACACATATAATTATTTGAATGGGTTAAAAGAGGTCTCACAATACCTTATGACCCATTAGATAATATAATCTATCTCTTGAGTGATTTGGGGAGCCCTTAGGACATGTAACATGATTGAATGGGTCAAAAGGGATCATAGTATTTTCTACAGCCTCTTTTGACCCATTAAATCAAATAATGTTTGTCCTAAGGGGTCTAAGGACCCCTTAGCACACATAATAAAATGAAAATGTTTAATAGAAGTCATAGGGTAACCTATGATCCATTTGATTGAATGATTTGTGTCTTAAGGGATCCAAGGTTCCTTTAGTACACATATAATGGTTTGAATAGGACAAATGGTGTCTTCAGGTACCCTATTTCCCCTTTTGATGAATTTGATCATATAATATGTATCTTAAGGGGTTTGAGGACCTCTTAGCACACATATAATGATTCAACTGGGTCAAAAGATATAATAGGATACCCTCTTACTCATTTTGGCTTATTTGATCAAATGGTGTCTTCAGGTACCCTATTTCCCTTTTTGATGGATTTGATCATATAATATGTATCTTAAGGGGTTTGAGGACCTCTTAGCACAAATATAATGATTCAACTAGGTCAAAAGATCTAATAGGATACCCTCTTACCCCTTTTGGCTTATTTGATCACATAATGTGTGTCTTAAGAGATTAAGGACTCCTTAGCACACATAATTTTTTTCTAATAGATCAAAAGATGTCATATGGTACTCTATTACCCTTTTTGACAAAGTAGACTACATAATGTATGTCTTATCAGCCTAAGGACCCTTAAGTACATATATAATGGTTCAAATGGGTCAAAATGAATTATAGAGTACCCTATGATCCCCTTTGACCCATTTGATTGTGTATTTTATTTCTTAAGGGGTCTAAGGACCCCCTTATAACACATATAATGGTTTGAATATGTCAAAAGGGGTTATAGGGTAGCCTATGACTCATTTTAATGCATTTGATTGCATAATACATGCCTTAAGGGGTCATTAGAGTGCTTAATAGTTATTTAGTATTTTAAATCGATCAAAAGGGGTCATAAGGTACCCTATGATCCCTATTAGCTCATTGGATCACATAATGTGTGTCTAAAAGGGTTTGTGGACTCATTGGCACTTATAATATGGTCAAATGGGTTAAAAGGGGGGTATAAGGACCCCTTAGCACACATTCAATGGTTTGAATGGGTCAAATGGGGTCTTAGGGTACTCTATCATCCCTTCGATCCATTCTATCATATAATGTTTGTCTTAGGGGGTCTAAGGACCCCTGTATACATATATAATTCTTCAAACATATCAAAAGGCATCATGGGGTACTCTATGACCCATTTTGACCCATTTGTTCATATAATGTGTGCTCAGAAGGTTCTAAGAAACCATTAACACACATCTTCATGTTCTAGTGTGTCAAAAATGGTCATAAAGTGCGAGCTATAACCCATTTTGGCCTATTCAATCACATAATGTGTGTCTTGAGGGGCTGAGAAACACCTTAACAAACATAGAATGGGTCAAATGGGTCTAAAGTGGTCATAGGTTACCGTATCACTCCTTTTGATCCATTCAATTGAATAATGCTTGTTTTAAGTGGTCCAAGGACCCTTATCACATTTAATATTCTCTAAATTGATCATGAGATATCTTGTGATCCCTTTTGACCCATTTGATCATATAACATGCCTAGGACAAGGGGGGAGCGAGGGAGAGAGAGAGAGAGAGCTCAAATTGGTATTAGTGTGCCCTAAAATTTATATTTTAGTATATATTTTATACTTTTTGTATACGTAAATGCTATATTTTATTGATATGATCCCAATGATAAAATTGACATGAGTGTGCCCTTTTTGAAAGGGTTTTCTAATATTTATTTATTATTGTGGGAGTACGACTATAGTGTGTGCCCACTATAGCATGTGTTTTCTATTTAAACTACTATATTTTAATAACATGCTAACACTATTGCACCAACTCCCTATTTAATGATTCACCAAGCCCAAGGCTTCAATTTTACTTGGAGATCCAACCCAAAGGCTTGGTGGCTTCAAATAGCTCTAAGATGTGTTTTCCAGCAAGCATATTTTAAAATGAATGACTTTTTGTGTGTGCCCTCTGGCAAGTTTATTTGTGGTTGAATATCGATAAAATAAGGTTACATGACATTGTAGATCTTCATGGTAGCTATGCAACTATATAATTTATTTTGAATTTAGACTATTTTAAGCCTTTTAACTATAACTTCTTTTGAATGTATGCCCATTTTTTTCTCAAAAAACCAACATGTTGTATTTCGGTGTTAGATTTTGACTCATCCATTTAATTTTGAAGCAAGTTAATTTTTTAGAAACTAGACTCCATTCTACACCTTTTCAAGAAATTTTTTTTAAAAAAAATTAATTCTCAATGATTTTAAGGTGAGCACACATATAGTTCACATTTTTCAAATGTGCTCACCTACAATTTGTAAAAACAATGTATACATTAAAAATTTACCCCCAAAAATGGGATAAACTACATGGTGTTAGCTAACTTTTCACCAGACCAATTAAATAATTTTCAAAAAAAAAATTATGATTTTACGGGGACACATTTCATGCTATGTTATGTTTTTACTAAACAAGGAGTACCACTTTCCATGGTCCCCTTCTTTGATGGACTTAAACTATACCATTTTTTTTTTTTTAAATAGTAGTTTACAAACTAGATTTAGAGGACTACAGATTTTTTTTTAGTCATATTTTGAAAATTTTAGTGTAACTATCTTCAAATTCTCATCCAAATTCAAAAATAATTAAAGTTAAAAAAAAGTGACATCTTATACCCCCTTTTGATACCAAAATTATGTGCACTTATCCCCCTTGTATTGTCACTTTTGAGAAATATGAACTCCTTGTAAACTGTAGAATGAAAAAATGATATTGTATTATCATTATAATAAGTAAATCTTAATTCATAATCACCTAAACAAAAGTAATAAAGAAAATCTCAATTCATAATCACCTAAACACAAGTGATAGAGACTAGGAGGTGATTGTCATTAATTATATGGAAAAAGATTATAAAGGGAAAAGGTGACGAGACTTAGATTTTCAATCAATTTATTCTCACATCTTTAAGTCTAATTATCATTTGTCTACATCCTATTATTTCTTTGAGATTTGATAATAAAAAAAATTATTACTAAGAAACTTGTACAATAATATAAAAATGTAGAAATGTGAAATAAATAGAGAATTTAAAGTCTTTTAATATAACCTTTTAGTACTATTATCTCATCTAAATCGTTTCACTAGGAAAACTAAATATTAAAAAACCTAGAACTTCTTTAAAATGCTTCTAATTATTTAGTACTTTAGCTTTTCTAAATCATTTTTTAATACATTAGGAAAATTTGTGTCATTAATATCATGTAAATGACAAAATCCTTGTTGAAATTCTTGATTGATCTAATATAAATTCATTTATGTTCCCTCATAGACTACCAAAGTAGATTTAAAAATTTGAAATATAGCAAACTTACACAATTTCAAAATTGAACCATCCTCCAATTACACATTCTTAATTTACACAAAAAAATTCTAAATAAAGTGAATATTCATAGTTCAAATAATCACATAGCTCAATCACCTAATTCTTTCAACACATTTATGGAAAATAGAACAAAATAATATATTTCAACACATTGTTCTTTTAAACTATGTACAACAATGCATAATCTGAAAAATAAGTGGTCCCCAAAAAATAACAAAAAAGGTACAATGGAGAGTGTAAAATACAGGACAAAACAAGAGAAAAAGGTGATTGCGGAAGAACCCATCCATGGTCCATAAGGTCTCTAAAAGATAGGAGCTTACATGTCTAAAATAATGATTATGTCTATTTTATGATAGTACAACCATACTAAATGCTCCAAGGATCAACACTAATATTACTCCATCCATTTTGATCACCTACAAAAACCCTACTAGCACAAGTATAAATGAGATTAGAACTTGCATGCCTATCACACATATGATCAAGTGTCACTAGACTCCATCCACTTTCATTTCCTTTTTCAACACTGATTGTGAGATATTTGATGTACTAGTTTGTAGTATCAAGTTCCTTAAGATTTAAGAAATCCTTGTGATTGTTAAGTAATAGAAAGAGTGAATGCAACTTCTGTGATTTTGTAAAATACCTTCTCTAATGAGAATCATAGATATCTCTTTATAAATATCTAGAGTATTAGATGCCCGTCACATAATATGCTATTGTGTGATTTTAAAACTAAATCTAGTACTTTCTATTGTTGTTTTTACAAATTTCTCCATTTCTTTCCTTCAAGAGGAACCAAATAATTTAATAAGAATAGGCCAACGATCATTAGATTTAAGAAAAAACCAAACCACAAAACCAACTAATTTCTCACTATAACAAAGTCTAGGGTGACAATTATAAATAGTAAGTGACCTAAATAATATAAATGAGACATCATTCATTCATAGGTACATTAAAAAATTAAAAGCTCAAATATTTTGGGATGAAGCAAAAAACATAGATAATAGGCTTAGGTCCACCTATAGACAACTTCAGAAGTAACAACCAATGAAAGAATGACTTCCTAGGTTTAGAAGGAAAACGATAGAAAAAAATAAACACAAAGTGCCACTATAAGTAATACTATTGAAGGCCCCAAAATTGGTTAATTCAATTAAAATTAGAAAAATTGTCAATCAACTAATAACATATTTTCTTAGTAGACACATCTAAACATCTATTACCATCAACCCATGTTAATTGGTATTGAAATGCTTCAATTTTCATAGTTTAACTAGGGGAAAAGGATAATAAAGCCTTTGGAATAAGGGAATAAGTTGTTTTGCTAGGATAGGGAAAAACCATATTTTAGAACTAATCCTAGTCCAAGTATCTAGCCAATTGTCAAATACGATATCACTGATTAAAGAAATGCCTTTTCATTTTAGTTTTCAGTAGAGCAACTTTGGGTCAAAGCATGGGGTTTGAAATTCATAACCACACATCAAAAAATTATTTTATATGTAACACCATATAAAGGATGACCACTAATAGCCCATTCGAGTCATATCAATTCCCTTAAGTAGAACCATGCCCTCCATGAAGACTTAAAAAACTAAGAGCTAAAATTTTTCCTATTGGACTACCATGTAACGATATCATAAATCAAAAAAACCCTTCCACTTATTACCTTTCTTAATAATGAACCTCACTATGTTATTCTTGACCATGAATCTCCAAGGCTTATTTCTCTTCAAGAATTTGATGATCTATCTAGAAGAAAGAGCTATACCATGCACTTTCAAATCTCTAGTTCCAAGACCAGCCAATTTCGTTGCCATGCAACACCATTCCCATATAACACAATGCTTCTTCCAATTACCCAAACCATCATACCAAAGAAATTTCCTCATAATTATATCTATTTTATTTATTTGGTAATTAGCAAAGTGCAATGCAGGGGGAAGATAAATATGATGAGCAAAAAACACCTTGTGAAAAAGTTAAATTCTATAAACTAAGGATAGTAGACAAGTCTCCCATTTTAAATGTTTCTTCTCAATTCTAGAATAAAGCCAAAGACACATGTCTTTATTGGATGGTCTAAGAACAAACTGAATACTGCAGTAGTATTCAAACGAGATCATTGCCTTCCCTTCAAGGTTACCCAATTAGGTGTGATTACCCAATTAGGTGTAAAGTTAGACCAACCCAAGACAATAGATTTGTGGGAGGACATTCTTGTTAGAAAGGCCAAGAAAAATTGAAGCTTGTTGAACATATTATCAAAAAAATATTGTCATTCAACTCAATAAATAAAATTGTATCATTAGCAAATTAAACATATCTCAACTAATACCTTTGATAGGAGGACCAAGGTCCAAAGTTCTCAATATATAATAAAGTCCATTGATTGCCTTGTTTATTTTTAAAATTGTTACATAGATATATTTTATAACTTAAATGAACTTTTAATTAGCATTTTATTCTCCTTACTTTATTTCAAGAAAATTTCAAAGTCAATCTAAAGTAAACCCTACTTTGTAAGGCAAAAAATCTTTTGAATATTCAAATAACCCACAACCCTAATAGTGTCAAAATCTCATTGACGTTAGACATGCATTTAAAGTAAGCAACGAAAATATCATTCGCCAAAACATACGCATTGATGTCAAAGTAAAAAAATCCCACATTCAATCATTTCTGTGAGAGAAATAAAATCAAATCACAAAAATTAAAATTTTTTCTCGACACTAACTATTGCCGAGTGCCAATTTTTCTTGGCACCTTAAGGAGCTGAGTGGCAGGAGGGTGCCGAGTGAGCTTGGCACCTGATGGAGCCAAGTGAGCTCGGCACTTGAAGGACAACTCAGCACTAATGGATGTTGAGTGAGCTTGATAGTGTGGATACCAAGTGAGCTTGGCTTAAACTGCAAAGTTAAAACACAAACAAGGACAAAGCCGAGTGACCAGGTTTATAACATGAATAATTTCACTATTAAAACTAGGGAGTCAAAACTTAAAATATTCAACAATAATCTTCTTAAATGAAACAAATAGTAATGGATTCATGTATGCCGCCTTGCTTTCTATTAAACTTTGATTAAATCATTACCAAATCTGGGAGCATTCGGCTTCAACCAGAAAACCCTAAAATAACCCTAAAATTTCAAACTAATAAAACTTCAACCTTTAAACTTTAAACTTGCAACTCTAATGGCTGCATACAATAGAACCTGAACCAATCATTGCTTCATAGGTCAAACCACACAACAAACTATGAACTTACAAAATGATAGGTAGAAACATGTGCAACTGTAGGCACGACAATGATTCCTTTTGTCTCTAAAATGAATGATCTATTCATCACTTCCTTTCTTCTTTCTCTGCCCTGCAACTCTCTGATATGCTCTTCTTCACCTTTACTCTGTCTGATCTAATGAATCTAATCATTCCTTTTCGTCTTCTGACCTTAGATGTTTTTCCCTCTCATTTTTCAAACTCACCTACTGGCAATAAATTTTTGAATGTTTTGCAATCCATCAAGTGGTAGGTGGGCATTTGGCTCTAGGGGCAAGACAACCACCACATTAAATTCCAAAACTTCCCCTTTTTCCTGAGCCAAACAAAAGAAGGATCAATGTTGATCCATCTCAACTACACCAAGACACTCTCTTAGGTGTACAAAAGTTCCAATGCCTAATGGCTTTGTGAAAATGTTTGCTAGCTACTGCTCAGACTTACAGAATTCTATTTTGATATCCCCGTTCTCCACCAATTCTCTAATGAAGTGATATTTGATCTCAATGTGCCCTCTTCTACCATAGAAGACTAGATTCTTCGACAATGCAATTGATGAGATGTTGTCACAATAAATTGTGGTTCCATCCTCTTGCCTTTCATTCAAATATGTCAAGATCCTCCTTAACCAAATAACCTGACATGTTGTTGCATTTTTTGGTATATGTTCAGCCTCTATTGTAGATTGAGAAACAATAGGTTGCTTCTTGGATGCCCATGAAATTGCACCTGATCCCATATGAAATACATATCCGAAAGTGCTCTTCCTATCATCTATACTTCTAGCCCAATCACTATCAATATAACCTATCAACCTAAATTCATTTTTTGTAGTATACAAAATCCAAAATCCCTTGGTACCTTTCACATACCTTAGGATCCTTTTTCCTGCTTGCCAATGAGAATCCTTTGGTGTTTTCATAAATCTAGAAATCAGACTTACTGCATGCATCAAGTCTGCCCAAGTTGCAGTCAAATACATTAAACTTCAAACTATACTCTTGTATAGTGTCAGATCCACTCTCTTGTTAGAGCCTTCCTTGCTCAACTTCAGACCTACTGTTGTTGGTGTGGGGGTTGCCTTACTGTTTTGCATTTTGAATCTCTCCAAGATCTGCCCTGCATATTTTTCTTGAGAGATGAAGATGCCATTTTTCATTTTTTTTACTTCTATGCCTAGAAAGTACTTCAAGAGACCTATGTCTATCATTTCAAATTCATTTTTCATGGCCTCTTTAAACTCACCAATTAGAGCCTTGTTATTACCAATAAAAATCAAATCATCTACATACAAGACAACAACCAACACATTTCCATGTGCTGCCTTGATGTAGAGAGTAGGCTCACCATTGCTTTTGCTAAAGCCATTTCTCATCAAATATGAGTCAATCCTGCTATACCATTCCCATGGAGCTTGCTTGAGCCCATAAAGAGCTCTCTTCAATCTATATACTTTTTTTTCTTCACCTGTAATTTCATAACCAGGTGGCTGATCTACATAGACTTCTTCTTTCAATATACCATTTAGGAAGGTGGACTTCACATCCATTTGAAATACCTTTCATTTGTGCTGAGCTGCAATTGCTATGACAACACACACTATTTTCATTCTTGCAACTAGGGCATATGTCTCATCATAATCTCTACCATACTGCTATTTGTAACCCTTGACTACCAGCCTTGTCTTATGCCTATCAATCTTTCCTCTAGCATTACATTTGGCCTTGTAGACCTATTTCACTCCAATCATTTGTTTTTTTGGAGGCAATTCAATTAGCTCCCATGTCTCATTCCTTTCTATAGCATCTATCTCCTTATCCATGGCTTTACATCATTTCTTCTCCTTAATAGCTTTTTCAAAATATATCGGATCACTATGAGAAAATAATGCAAAATTAAAACACTCATCATAATCTTCATACCTTTCATCTTGGTATATCTCCCTAAGACTCTTTGTCTTTCTTGGTAATAGGGATTAGAGTGTGAGATCAGAATCTTCACTACTGCTATGTTGCCGACCAACTCAGTTTTCACTACTACTCGGCACTGACACTCAGTCATGCCTAGAGGAGCTCAGCAATGACTGAGGCTTCTTGCCTCTTTTCTATCTACTCCTTCTTATTGGTGTTCATTAGCATCCTCTTTACTCATAATTGGCACTTTACTTGAGGTGCTCGGTGATTCATTAGTTAGTCCATACCATGATTGATTTTCAAGAAATTCTACATCTCTTGAGAGAATCATCTTATTGTTCAATGGGTCATACAATCTGTATGCCTTTGATTCTGAGCTATACCCTATGAAGATGCACTTCACTCCTTTGTCATCCAATTTTTACCTTTGCTCTTTAGGCGCATGTGCATATGCAACACATCCAAACACCCTTAGGTGTTCAACTATCCATCTTCCTCATTACCATGCTTCCATTGGAATTCTATAATGGACTACCTTTGTAGGACACTATTAATTAGGTAAACTATTGTTGCCACAACCTCTCCCCAAAATTTACTTGGGAGACCTTTCTCTTTCATCATGCTCCTCGCCATTTCAACAATGGTCCTGTTCTTTCTTTTAGCCACTCCATTCTACTATGGTGTATAGTTGTTTATGAGTTCTTTCTTTATACCATGTTTCCTACAAAAAATTACAAAAGAATTGGACGTATACTCCCTTCCTCTATCAGATCTTAGGACTTTGATATAGTGTCCACATTCTCTTTCAGCCTGGTCTTTGAACTCAAGAAACTTATCAAATGCTTCAAATTTAGATTTAAAAAAATAAACCTATGTCTTATGACTGAAATCATCAATGTCATGAAATCAATACTCCCCCCAATGGAAGTAACTTGCACAAGACTGACTAGGTCAGTATGCACTAAATCTAATGGATATCTAGCCCTCCTAGAATTTCTAGAATTAAAGAGAAGCCTATGTTGGTTACCCAAAATACAAGCCTCACACTTGTCACATGAATTTCTTATTCGTGGAAAACCTTCTACCATTCTTTTATTTGACAACAAATTTAAACCAACATAGCCAAGATGACCATACTTGAGATGCTACAACTGTGAAGGGTCTTCAATCACACTCCTTAGAGCTGATTGTGTGTGAGGTGGAACACCAGCTTGAGATGAGAAACATTTCTCTATCCTCAAGGGAAACATTTTGTTCTTTGTCATTTGAACTACTGCAAGTAAGTTCTTGCTCCCACGCTTTTCATGAATGACACACATGTCATTCTCCATCAACAATTTGTATCCATTTTGAATGAGCTGACCAATGCTCATCAAATTGTGCTTCATATTAGGGGAAAAATACACATTTTTTGTTTCCTTCTTCTCACCTTGCTTGGTGCGGACCATAATAGATCTTTTTCCCACTAGTGGTAGGGTTCCATTGTTACCCATTTTAATCTTAGATTTGAAACTCTTGTCAATGAATGAAAACAAGGTTTCATTACCACTCATCTGGTTGCTACATCCAATATTGAGGTACCAAACTTCAGGGCTTCCTTCTTCACCAACATTACACATGATGAAGGTAGTGGCATTGTTTCCACTTCCCATGTTCACATCAGCCACATTTGCTTGTCCTGATTGATCATTTTGCTTCTTCCAACATTCACTTGCATAATGCCCATATTTATGATAGTAGTAGCATTCTACATTACTCCTATTTGAGTTGTAGTTTTTCTTATCTCCTCTTGAAGTATTTTGTGAGCTACTTACTCCATTTGCTCTTCCTAATCTTTCTGCTGCAACATTTCTTTGTCCTCCATTACCTCAGCCTCTGCCTTTGGAGTTTTTGCCTGAGTCATTTCTTCCTCTCCCCTTCCTCTTGGATTTGACTGAGCCTTGAATGCTTGCTCTTGGGAAGAAGAAGATGTATTTCTGTTGATCATATGCTCATGGGTTTGAAGAATACCCATCAACTCATCCATTGTCAAAATAGTGAGGTCTTTTGCCTCTTCTATGGTCATGACCAAACTGTCATATTTATGAGGTAAACTCCTCAATATATTTTTCACTATCCTCTACTCTTGATAGTCTTCTCCATTTTACTTTAGTTGGTTAATCACATTGGAGCTCCTTGAACTGAAATCTGCAACTAATTCATTTTCCTTCATCTAAAGTTTCTCAAACTCCCTCCTTATATTATGTAGCTTTACTGTACAAACTTTATTAGTCCCCTTGAAGTTTGTCTCAAGAATATCCCATGCTTCCTTTGCATAATTTGCTGTTGCAATCTTTGGAAAATTTGTCTCTATCATTGCTGCCTCAATCAAACTTAATGCCTTAGCATCCTTTCTCCTTGACTCTTTTAGTTGAGCCTTTTGTGCATTTGTGAGAGAAACATACTGAGTTGGGTTTGTCACATCATTGAATCCATTAATCAAAAACTCCCATAAATCATTTGCAACCATTATGATCTTCATCTTCTTTGCCCATGTATCATAATTTTGTTAATTGAAGGGTGGTGGCTGTTGCCATATCTTTTCTGCATCTCCTACCATGTTAAATACCCAGAAAAATTGCCCTAACTCACTGTGGATGTGGGGCCTCAAAGCTTTGATACCATGTGAGAGAAATAAAATAAAATCACAAACTTAAAAAATAAATCTCGGCACTAACTATTTCTGAGTGCCAATTTTTTGCGGCACCTTAAGGAGCCAAGTGGTAGGAGAGTGTTGAGTGAGCTTGGCACCTGAAGGACAACTCAACACTAATGGATGCTGAGTGGGCTCGACAGTGTGGATGCTGAGTGAGGTTGGCTTAAATTTCAAAGTTAAAACACAAACAAGTACCAAGCCGAGTGACCAAGTTTATAACGTGAATAATTTCATTATTAAAACCAGAGAGTCAAAACTTAAAATATTCAACAATAATCTTCTCAAATACAAAAAATAAGGGAAGAGCAATGGATTCACATATGCCTACTTTCTTTTTATTCAACTTTGATTAAATCATTACAAAATCTAGGGGCATTCGGCTTCTACCAAAAAATCGTAAAATAACCCTAAAATTTCAAATTGATGAAACTTCAACCTTTAAACTTTAAACTTGCAGCTCTAATGGCTACATACAATAGCACCTAAACCAATCACTACTTCATAGGTCAAACCACACAATAAACTATGAACTTACAAAATGACAGGTAGAAACATGTGCAACTACAGGCACAACAACAATTCCTTCTGTCTCTGCAACCACTGATCTGTTGATCACTTGCTTTCTTCTTTCTCTGCTCCGCAGCTCTCTAATCTGCTCTTCTTCACCTGTACTCTTTTTGGTCAAATGAACCTAATGATTCCTTTTTGTCTTCTAACCTAAAACATTTTTCCCTCTCATTTTTCAAACTCACCTACTGACAATAAATTTTTGAATTTTCTGCAATCCATTAGGTGGTAGGTGGGCGTTTGGCTCCAGGGGCAAGTCAACCACCGCATTAAATTCCAGTAAATTCCACATCATGATAAAAGAAAAAATTAGATTCAAATCAGATGTGACATCCCTAGAAAATGAAGGAAAAACTTTATTCGGACATGAGCTGTTGCTCGTGTAGATGCTTCATTAAAAATCTGCAGATGTCAAACCAGAATTCTAAAAGGAGAGTTGTGAAGAAATATAAGCTTCTTAATGAAATTGCATGTTGATTGCAAAATTTTACTTTTTAAATGACACATTTTTTTTAAAATAGAGAGTCGTGGAGTTATTGTGTAGAACTATCTCTTCTATAAGACTACATTGTTTATGAAGAGAGGGAATTCTTTTTGCAATTATGGCTTCCCTTCTTTGGTGATGATACTTCATGAGTACGTTAATTACTCTAGTCTATATTTTCTCTTTTATAATGGTTAGTCTCCATAGGTGATGCTTTCCATAGTTTTAACTAATATTTTTAAAATTGAACATGTTTTTAAAATATTATATTTAAAATTAAACAAGATTGATTTTATTTTTCTTCATTCTTTCATTTGAACGTATTATCATTTTTTTATAAGTTGTGAGATTCCACATAATTATTTTAGTTAGATTCTAAGATTACAATATTGTTTGTTGAGTAATGCACACAAAGTGATTGATGTTCACATTAGTGATGTATATTTGGAATAGAAAGAAACCCTTGACTATGGATTTGAAAACCAGATTTAGAAAGACATAGTTATATCCCACCCTTTGTGCTAATAAGAAGTTTTTTAAAGTACACTATCTTAAATAATGTTCAAATTCAAAATGGAGAAAGTAGGTTAAGAAAATTATTTATGTATAATTTCAGCAATAAAATAAGTCATTCAATTGTAAGTTATATGGTTATAATGTTTAGAATAACTATAAAATCTTTTATTTTTGAATAGGATGTATTACAAAAGTAGAAAATAGTTTGCAATTAGTAATATTGATAATTTGGATGGATTATCTATAACATGGCATTAAAGAATTATCCTAAAAATAATTAGAGAAATTTATCAATTTGAAATATGTTTACCAATTTAAATGCTTTATCTAGATATTTAGACTTGTAGCTTAAAATGATGAAGGTGATCACTCTTTCACTTAATATTATAGTTAGAACAAACAAAAAAATAGAGTTTAAGGTGAAAAACATTAACAAATAGAACACAAGAAAAATGGTAACTAATTTAAGAGCATTTCTAGGGTTTGCAACCATATTTAAAGATGAATACAATTAAGTGGTTAAATCTTGTTTTTAATTAAGTGAATGTATGTTTTGAAGGGTCTCTAAAATCCTTTTACAAAAAGATAAGTAAATATATACCAAAGCTATATCACAACATAGGTTTTAAAAATTACAGAAACCAACCAAGACAAACAAATGATGCAAATGAAGGAAACTAAAAGATATAACACACACAAAAAAGAAGCAAAATAGAGTAGGCATGAATGAGAGGAAGAGAACACTAAATAAGAATTTTAAGAATCTCAACAACTTATTTATCTGACTTCACCATATCTTGGGAAGCCTTCTTAATTTCTTAAACTTTATTAGCCATAGACTGGTCCTTCTTTCTAGCATTGTCTCTAGTTGTTCTTTTAGGACTAGGAATGATGCACTTAGGTTTATCTTTCTCCTTCATAATCTAAACAATGATTGTATCATTACTTGATTTCTCTAGCTTCTCCACTAGGATTCTCACATGATAAGTTGAGGCCTTTAAGACTTTATAACTTTGATTCCAGATGAACCTAAGGGAAGCCTCGATATTGGTGCTCTGATCCTCCAGGGATGTAATCATGTTCTTAATATATTTGAATTTGATAGTAACCGTATCTTTTAATCTACCCACCCTTCTCACCCATGCTTAAATCCATACCTTCTATAGTGTCTTCCCCCTAGGTGCAACCTTCAAGAGGTCATTCCTAGTTTACATAACCCATATCTTTAAGTGGACATCTTTAATTTCATGGAAAAACCACTTATTAACTCTATAGAAATACAACACTCCATTCTAAGAAGCTTGGGGAATATTAATGTCATTTTGATGGTAGAAATCATTGAGAGTGATCATGAAGGGGTCAATAAAATACTTAAGGTTCCAATCTGTCAAATTTACTATAGAACTGACCATAGAAACCATTCCCTATTGAGGAATCTAAATGTTATTAGACTTGGCCAAGTTAAGAGGACCCTTGGCTTTATCAAAAGAAGGAGTGGGGAGGGTATTGGGAGTCAGCATTGGATTCCATATCATCCTCCATGACTTTACACAAAATATCTTTAGGCCTAGTAAATAATCGACGATACACATAATTTCCTGAGGACTATGAATCTTAAATGAGAGACTATAATTCGAACCTAGGAGCCTAGAAGTATTCTTCTTGAATTTTATCAAATCTCCCTTACAACATCCATATCGTTCTCATTTTCATTATACCTTTATTTATAATAAAAGAACCCCTACCTCAATTTTTCTCTTCTTCTATCCTTCTTTGATGAATTTATGAGTATTATTCCTCATTGAAGCAGACTCCAAAGTTTATTCTTTTTTAATGACTAGGTTTCACATCTTCTTATTTTGATTCAGAGAACCCACTTAGGTATGTGTCTAAACATCCTCCTCATTAAGATACTCAAAGATCTCTAGTTTTTTTCTCAGACTAAAAATGTTCTCCAATAGAGGGGCTAGAAGCATTAGCATTGAAATGTGTATATATAAAGACCATATGACCATTATGGATATAGGGGTTAATGTCTTCCTTTGACTTGGTTCCATTAATTTTAGTATTAAAGGAAAAGAACAATGGCAATATCACATATAACATCTTGATATCATAGAAACTCTAGAGAACCTCTCAACAAGGGTCACATACTACATAATGGTCCTAAGTATAATTCTCCAAACATGTTTGATAGTATAGTGTGGGTAATAGGTGTTGTATATTTTAACCAAAGCACCCTTCTCCTTATCACTCTTAGGAAATTTTGCCACAATTTTATCTATTTTTTTTATCCATATAGAATATTTTATAGACAACTAGAATACTAGTAACCATTGAAATTATCCCATCATCCAACACAGTGCATGATAGGAGAATCCCCAAAGGAGATGTCCTATCCCCCAGAAACAACCACACACATGAAACAAAATACTACCAAATGTAACTTTTTATTTATAAAATAATTACATGCAATGTGCTTGATTCTAAGGCCTTTCAAGTTATGACCAAATATAATAGCAATTACAATAATAGTTATAGAAGATCCCTCAAGATCCAAATCCAAACTGAAATACTATCTAGTCTAGAACTACACTCTAGTAGAAACCTCCAAGATCTCAACTTGTGCTCACAAACCACCAAGCAACCTCCTTCTTTCTAAATCGCAACCACTAGCTCTTCTTAGAGTTCTTTCCCTTGCCACATTCTTTTTTCCAAGATGGATGATTATATCACTTAAGATTCAACAAGACCCCTATATTTATACCCAACTAAGCCAAAAGTTCTCCTATCAATTGAAATCAAATAAAACCTTGCATATTTAAGCCACAAGTCAGCTTCACATCAAACATTAAATACACTTGATACAGAATTAAATACTTAGGATAGTGCCCAAGTTTACAATGTATAACTCACTCATAAGACCACATATGAATACATGTAGTTAGGCATACATCCATGCGCCATCAAACTATCAAAATCAAAGAGCACACACACCAACTCCCTTGGACTGAAGCTCATGAATACAATCTCCAAAGCTCTACCAATAAAAGAACCTACAACCAACAATCAACAAAATCGCTCTAACTTCAAGATGATGAATCCAATCATCATGCACACTAAAGGAAAGGTTCCCTAGTATGCCTCAAACATACTCTCTACCGTATGAATCATATTTCCAAAAACTTGAGCATGAGGGCCCCGCATACATGATTGTTGACTTCCCTAAGATGCTCCTTCATGACACACCCTAGGTATGAAGAAAAGATGTTCTTAGTAATAGGAAGAACATATTTTAGGGCAACACATAAAACCCAAACTGGTTCTTCAAATACATGTGCTCTATCATATGAACTTTTCCACTCTTGCCTTTGTTCTTCTTCTTTAACTATCATCTTCACATCTATCTTCGATGTAAAATAGGTTTTATTTCTATTATTAACTCTAACTCTTTCAAAATCCTCCAACTCAATTCAGCTAGAAAAAATTAAGTTCTTATTGAGCTCTCCATTCTAGAAAGGAATTAGGGAATGCTTCTTGTCACTCTTCTGAACCGTAAACACACTCTTGACAGAATCATGCACAACCCCACAATCATACTCCCAAGATCTACCAAGTAATATGTGACAACTACTCATGTCCACAATATCACATAACACTTGGTCCTCATATAGCCCAATCTAAAAATCAACAAGAAATTACCCCCTCACTTCCAAATTGTATTCATCTTATAATCAAGCAATCAATCCTATAAGGACAAGGATGTCTTACCTTCAAACCAAGTTTATGAACCATCTCTCCACCAACTAGGTTAACAATACTACCACCATCTATAATCACATTACACATCTTACTACTAGACTTACAACAAGTCCTAAACAAGTTCCTCCTTTGACAAGGTTCTGGAGTGTCCTCTTTCCAAGAAACACTCTTCAAATGAGCATGTTATCCCCATCCTTCTTGGGTTCATTCACCAAGTCTTAAACCTCTTGCACCACAATAGTTCTTCTGTCACCTACCTTAGGACATTGATAAACTCTATGTCCTTCTTCATGACATCTATAGAAATTACCCT
This sequence comes from Cupressus sempervirens, assembly GCA_028749045.1. Lineage (NCBI taxonomy): Eukaryota > Viridiplantae > Streptophyta > Pinopsida > Cupressales > Cupressaceae > Cupressus > Cupressus sempervirens. Next base: position 221,927,757 of record CM053793.1, read on the forward strand.
TTTGTTTGTCCTCTTCCTTTGTTCAATAGAATTTAGTTCATCTATAGCAATTTTTTTGTTCTTCACCAATTGATCCTACTTCTCCCATCCTTAAGGATTACCTTGATGTCACCTCTTCAACATCTCTTCTACTCTGAAAGGATATTGGTAAGAATCCTCAACTGAAGTAATATTTAGCATACCAACCTCAACATGAATACTAAATCATAAACCATTAATATATCTAGCCACCTTCTCCTTCAACAGTTACATCCTTGTACTTTAGATTATGCAATTTCTTAACTAACTCAACTTCATAATTAGTAGGAATGAACTTAGCCTTCAATTTATTCACCATCAATCTCCATCTAAGGGATCTTCAACTTAGTTTTTGCCAACTTCACTTTGAGTGGATCTTCAATATCCTCTAAGGGTATGTGCATGATCATGATCAACCAAACTATGCACTTAAGTGGCAATAAAAAATCAGCAAATTAGGGTTATCTCAACTTGACGTGCAATTTTCAACTTTTTATGAAATTTCAATAAAATGTTTGAGAGAAAATAACCTCGAGGAAAATGAATTTAGTTTCTAAACTACTAGGCCTTATTTGAAAAAAAATAAAAATGATTGGTCAATTTTTTTAAAACTTTAATGCAATAGTACAAATAATTTAGGACCAAAATAAGAAGTAGACGTATGTCTAACTACCTTAATCAAAAATCAAATGATAATATTTTTTAATAATATTTTAGAAATAAGAAGTAGACTCATGCCTAGATAAGACACATATTTTTGGGTATTTTTATTCTAAATTAATAATTAATTATGAATTTTTTACTATAGTATTCTTGGAATAAGAAAAATTTCATGCCTAAGCACCTTATCTAATTCAATACTCTACACATTTTTATTTTTATTTATTTTTTCTTATAGTAGAAGAACCATAGAATATGATGCATCTTTTGGATTTAAAAAATTTTGTATAATTTGAAAGTTATATTTGTTTTTCAATTATTGTGACAATCAACACTTTATACATAGCTTCATTAGAAAATAAGTTATAAATACTTCTTGAAATCATAAGTTGATAGACATTACTTTTATGGAAAGCTAAAAATATTCTTACTAAACCCTTCTCATTTCATCCAATTTGGGTGGGGAAAAGTTATCAGATACATGTTTGAAGTAAAAAACATGTCTTCAAGACATTTTTAAAGTTGACCACGTAGGGTTGGTATCCAGTGATATACTAGGCCTTCTAAAACTATTCAATTTTTTGTTTGATATAAGGAAAGGTGGGAAAAAGTTGGAATATATTTTGAAATTCTTTAAGGCATTTTGTAACTACACATTTTTTCAAAATGCCACTTTATGGCACACCATGATCTTGCACATACCCCTTACTCTAAGTAGTCTTCCAATCCACCAATCTAATCAATTAGGTCTTTAGGATTCATAGTTCTAGAAAATTAGAAACCTCGATATTATGCTTCAACTTCAACTAAAATCTAGGTCTAAAAAATGAACCTACCTTATTTCCCAAAGGTCTCTCAAATAGATTAGTTTTATCTTCACCATTTGATCAAACAACCTCAAAGTCTTCAACAACTTCCTCATAACCATCTTTGGTACACATATGTTGAGGTATACCACCCAAAGCACTTATAGTCTCAATGATCATGTCACTCTTCATTATCACCATACTCTCTAAGAGCCTTGCTTCCACAACATTACAAAGATCATCAATTGTGCTAGGGTCCAATCTTCTTAGATGTATATTTGAAGATATTTTACAAAGCCTCTATAATAATCAACCAGATCAAACCTAGTTCTAATACCTCCTCACATAGTGAAAGGTAGGAGTATTCCCAAAGGTGATTGTTAGCCTCCAATAAATAACTATACAATGGAAACACAACACAAGATGCACGATTTGATACCAAATGCAACTTTTTATTCATAAAATAAATATTACATGTAATGTGCCTAGCTATAAGGTCTTTTTATGGCCAAATACAATAACAATTATAATATGTGTTTTTCAAGATCCCTCAAGATCCAAATCCAAACCTAAATACTAGCTAATCTAGAACCACACTTTGGTAGATACCTATAAGATTGCAACTTTTTCTTGCAAGCCACCAAGCAACCTCATTATTTCTAAACCGCAACCACTAGGTCTTCTCCAAGTTCACTCCTCTGCTACATCCTCTTCTACAAGATGAATGATTATATCACTCAAGACTCCATAAGACCCCTATACTTATACCCAACTAAACCACAAGTTGGCCTAGAAATCACAAATTAAATAAAACATTACATACTTAAGCAACAAGTCAGTTTCATAGAAAACATTAAATACATAACATGAAATTAAATACTTAGGACAACCTCATAGTTTACAGTGCATAAATAACTCATAAGACCACATAAGCATACATGCACTTAAAAATAAGTCGACATGTCATCCAACTATCCAAATCTAAGAGCGCACACACCAACTCCCTTGGATTGTAGCATATGAATACAATCTTCAAAGTTCTACCAATAAATGAGGAACCCATGACCAACAGTCACCAAAATAGCTCTATCTCCAAGACGATGAATCCAATCATCACACACACTAAAGGAAATTATCTTGAGTATGTGTCAACCATATCCTCTACTACATGAACCATAACTCAACAAACTTGAGCACAAAGCCCCTGCATACATGATTAATGACTTCCCTAGGATACTCTTGCATCATCATCAATATTAACTTGCCTACTAACTATGGCCATTATAAACTCATTCCTTTCCTTATCAAAAGTTAATTAGCATAGTATAGTTACCTCCATGAAGACATTGTATAATCAAGTGAGACCTTCCATGTGAAGAATATGTCACACTTTGGTTGTAGTCTTTTAGATATCATAATAAATAGGTTCCCTTTTTCTTTTTAGCCCCCCCTCCTCGCCCAAATAACCTTAATAAAGAAAGACTTAACTTTAGGCTCAATGACAAATCCCACAATTCAATATTAATGAGTATGAAAAAAAAAATAGTTTAGATTAGTATAAATAAAACCTAGAGATGAAAATAATACCTAGAAATATTGGGAAAAAAATGTAGTGATAATTGCCACACTTGTCAACATTATAGCTTCCTTTCCAAATCTTCACAACTTTTCCAACTTGTAGGGATATTATTATCATCATTAGTAATGGCTTCTATTCCATATATTATATCATAAAGCGGGTTAGACCTAACATCATTTAGGAGATTATACTCAAGTTTCCTTGTCATCAAAGTGTTGGTTTTCTCCATAGCAATAGCCAAGGAATATATCAAAGCATTAGACTCCATATCAACATGACAGACATAATATTTACCAATTGAGTTAAGATTGGCCTTAGACTTGCTGATCATATTTGATATGGTCCATCAATGTGGGATAAGACCCTTTAAACATCTAATGATGTTATTGGAGCCTCTTTCAAGCAAAATTCTAGAGATAGCAAGAGTAAGAACCCAAGAGGTGTCGTAATTTTTTCAATATAGTTGGTTTGAGTACCGATTGGGAGTGCCACAATAAGAAGACAATGACCCAAATGGTCTCTTAACACTCTCTCACACCTAGCAGGCCTAGGGTTAACTTTAGCCTCACCATAAAAAATTACTTTAATCCAATCTATAAAAGGAAACATCCATCTAATGTCATTTCCTACAAGACTAAGAGAAGTTGAAAGAAAATTTCTTGAGGAGGTGGAGGAAAAGGGAATATAATGATTCTCCATAAAATCCATGTTAATAAAGTTGAAGAATAAACCAAAGAAAGAACTTAATCCCCTAATTTTTTTATTGTTCCACTCTTTCCAAATACACTAGAGAAGATTAGGGAGGGTAAAAGATTGCAATCTTTAAGTATCTTTCTCTTAGAAGGGGAACTGCATTGGTTTAAAAATTCTTAAATAGTATTCAAAAAAATTGATAAAGTTGTTTAAATTATTATCATCATATTTATTCCATTGGAATGAGCTAATAATATAGAAAGAAATAATAAACTTAATAATGATTTAATACAATCAAATTAACTTTATTTCTTTATAATTTTTAACAAATCTTTCTAGAAGTTGTTCAAAATAGTTATGATTGTGAAAGATAATAAAAATAATTCAATAAAAATAATAAACACAAGTTAGAAGTAATATACAACAAATGGTTAGTTTATGAAAGAGATATGTAAATAGATAGAGTAAGAACAATTGATATTGATAGGAAAATTGTCTTCCTGTTTTAAATGTTGAAATAAATAATACTGTAGTAAGAAATTAAATTTATCAACACTACAAAAAAGGTATATTTTTCATAGATAATGTTAAAATACTATTTTCATTTCTTAATTTTTTTCTAGAATCTTTTGATCAAGACCATTACATGTGAATGCACACAATTTTATTACTTATCAAATAAAGAAATATAATTGGATATATTGGTACTAGTATTATGCAATATCAAATAAATATATAGAAAAATACAATAAAAATCATGGGTGTTCCAGAAAGTGAGTCAAGGAGTTTTTGTGTTTGAATTTTAAATGTTTTAAAAGCTAGAAACCACCTATAATTATAATATATTTACACTATTTAACCTTCATTATATTGTTTAAAGTCATGCAAGAAGTTATATATGATTATTGAATAAAGAATATTGCGTGGAAGCTTATCGATCTGTAATACAATATTAATTTTAACAAATATTAGTATTTTCATAATAAATATAATAAAAAATAATCTAATATTTTTATTTTCAACTGTTTCATTTATAAATAAGCTCATTTTATACAAACTATATAATCATCTTATTAAAAGGTTGAACACTTGAATGTATTATTTCAAAAAAAAAATACACTTATATAAATACAATATTTTGTATATAACTACATCATATAGAAGCATACATGTCAATGTAATTGTTGAAATAAAATAAAATTATAGGCATAACTATTAGTCTCTTCCATTAAGCCAAGAGAATAAAGTTTTCAATTGCTCTTTGAAGCATTAGATTTCTCCATAGAAAGTATGTGATCTTCAAAATATTGCTTAGTACTAGATAGTCCTGGATGAATTTCAGAATTAATCTGAATACAAAATTTTAAAACATTTTTTTTTATTGACTAGTGCTATTATTGTCATTCATGCATGGCATGGGGATTCTCATCAAATAGTTTCTATGAGTCCATTTAATTTATGTGTCATGTTTCCCTTTTGTATTTTACATACATTTTTTTGACGGAAGGTTCTATGATTCACTTGTGCAATGGTTAAAATTTAAATATTCTATAAGAGATAGGGATCGTAATCTATTGTGGGCACCTTTATCCTCATTTATGTTGTTTTGTTTAGTTATGCCAATGGTGCCAAGTGAAGTTCCATAGATAAACTTAAATTTTTCTAATAACTCCTTTTTTATAGTGGTTTCCTTTTCATTTTCTTATAAATTTAGTTTTTGTAAAGAATGTCACATCGTTGATATAACTACAATGTGATTGTTAAACTTGGTAAGCACACCAATTTCTATGTTTTCATCATTCCTCCTACCTTCATCATTTCTCCAACCATTCTCTTATATATGGAAGCCTCAATATCAGACTTCCTAAATTCAATTTGACCATTTCTTTTTATTTCTATTAAGAAAAGGAAAGATTTTTCGAACGAAACAATGACATTAAGACATTGTCTCCATGGATTTCAATTGAGATTTTGTACCTTTTTTTTTTTGTAAAAATATAATTTTATTGGAAATAAATTAGGGCATTTTTATAAAGCTTACTAATAGAAGAGAATAAAATTATTAAAACTATTATATATTATGGAGATGCAAGTATACTGGATTTTATTGGCTAGGAATAAAAAATTACTCACACCATCTCTCAACTCCAAGGTAAATCAATTTACTATATTTCTAGATTTGTTTTTACCTACTATAAATTTAATAATATATGTAAAAGCAAAATCAACTATCACACATTTATAAAGGAAAAGTTAACAACATTAAAACTAATAAATTTTAGTGACCAAAATGTCATATTTATGTTAGGAATTTCAAGATGATGTAAATTGATGGAATTTTTTAAACATTATGAAGATTATGAATATAATTTTTTAAAAAAATTTAATTAGAATCCACATATTTTTTTTTAATTCAAAGTGAATTATTTTTTATTGCTAAAGAAAGATTCATTTTTTATCTATATTTTGTAATTTATAGCTTTTCAAAGTTAAGATTTTTGGAAATTGATAGTTTTCATCTCCCATCATTGTTCTCCTATGAAAACTAAACCAAACACAAAATAAATTATATATTTTCCTATAGTGGATAATATAAATTTTATATTTATTTGATCCAATTTACTAATTTCCTTTTTTTTATTGAATATACCTCTTATAAAAACTAAACATAAATACTTTGATTATTTAATCCATTAAACACATTTTTCTCTACTCCGAACTCTATAAAAATTACATGGTCAGATTAAAGATTGAGAGATCTATGGAATTGTATTATTGGTTTTTCATGTTTGTCAAATTTTAATATGAAAATTGGGCCTCAATGCCCATAATTTCAATAAAAATCATATTTGGTTGGTGTGGCTACCAAATGGAAAGAGACATTAGGTGACTCGGTTGAGTATGACTTGGTAGAGGGTTCCACAGTCAAGTACCCTTCAAGTGAGCCAATGAATAGTTGGCCCATGACTCCCATGATCACTTGGGTACTAGTGGCTCACCTAAAGGTGGGATGAAAATTATCATTTTGAAAGAAAACTAGTGATGTAATTCACTTCTACTTATTATTTGGTTACTTAATTCACACTTTGGGAGGAGATACTAGAAAATAAAATAAAAAAATATTCAGGAGCATTTAAGCAATTTATTTGAACATCTCATACATAATGGGAAGTCAAAGAACAAGAACAATGAAATATTATTGAAAGAGGCATGAAAAAATGTAAGGACATCCAAAACATTCTTAACAAGTTGTTGATGACAAAGAGGTACCTATTAATGTTGAACATGAAGAAGTACCTATAAATGTTGTTCCTAGTAATAAAAATGTGTTCTCTAGCATGGAACATTTGATGGAATTGAATGAAGATTCTCTTCTCAATCAAGTTTCATACAAAGACATAGTACCTGACAGCATAACCAAATTGGATCATAGAAAATTTTGGTTAGAAAATTTTGAAAATAAATATTTGATAGGAAAAACACAATTATTTGTCATATTATTCAAAAAAGAAAACTGATGCCAATTCAAGAGTTTTCGGTGTCAACAATAAGTAAACTTAGGGAGATCCAATAAAAGAAACAATACTTGAAAATGTGCTATATGCTTTGAATTTTGCCAAGTGTAAACATCAAGGATCTGATTTAGTAGAAGCACATAAAACATTGGTGACTGTGATTTCTAGCAAGAGGTTGACATGTAAAACAAAAATTGAAGCAATCATTAGATTTTAAATATTTTGAGAGAAACTATTTGAAGGTGTATTCTAAAAAGAAACATGTTAGATCAAAATATTTAAAACAACTATGTCAATATTTGTAGACTTCCTCAAAACGACATAAATTTTGAAGATGTAAGAACACATGTCATTGAATATTGGCTAATCACTATTGTATTTAATCTAATAGAAGAGGCATTATACAAATAAGATATGAAGAGACAAGTAGACAAATTTCACATCTAAAACATTTTGTTTATACAACACATAGTGAGTTGTTCGATGCATTCAAACAATAATTTCTATATGTGAAATAGGTCAAAGAAAGTTTGAAATGTTGCACCCTTCCTCCGTACATAGAAATAAGGTTTGTGAAACTTTTTGTTGCCAAAATCATGTTGACCTTCATCCATATTTGCAATGATCTAAAAATTTCATGCTAGAAGTTAATATAGATTTGGTTATCTTTGGATGTACAACACCATTTGTGAAGTCCATCCTACGTGATAAATCAAAAGATGTGAATGATTTTATTGTCTAGTATATAAAAGGTGAATAAATTCATTGTGGAAAACTAAGAATATTGAGGTTACAATGCTAGTAGTGTGAAATAGATTTGAATATGAGATATAGAAAACAAAGATTGGACAAGAATAGAAAATAATTGTATTAAAGGAGAGTGGATTTCCCTACCTTGAGTTTACAGCTGGATTCCATACTATGATTTATACACATATTAAACATTATCATGGTGCACAATGGGAAGCCAAACAATTTTTTGAATCTAAAAAAAAAGTTCCAACCTAGTCGTATTATTTCAATTGTCAATTTTTCTAAGAAATACACATTTTTTCCTCAATGGCAACATTAAGCACAATATTTTCATTTTAACCAAGTTACAATATTTGTACAATTGACTTATAGACATGGAAAATTTCATTTGGATGGGCTAGAAAACAATCCAAATGAGCACATTATCATCAAGGAGGTGCATTTCTATATTAGTTATGATAAGGTACATGATATAAGCTATGTGCCTTATTGTTTTTGGAATTTTTTTTGATGATCTTGCACAACATCGAATAAATGCTTCACAATGTTGGATTTGGTCTTATAGTTGCTTGGGTAAGTTACATATGTATTAGATCTCTATCTTTTCAAAGTTAATTTTGAAAATTTTATGTCATTTAAATTTTTAATTTATCTATTTGTTTATACATGTATGCATGTACATACTATATTAACAAATTTGTAAATTGTAGGCCAATTTATATTTGCAAAAGCATTTAACTTGATACAAAACCAATGCTAATACCATTTTGAACTTTTTGTAAAGTGTACATAGGACTTATATAGGTTGAATTGCATAAATTGAGCCAATCATGTCTTGTTTAGGACTTATAGATATACATGTACAAATTTTCATTTCTAACTTTCCTCTTATATGTTTATATATTCATTTTATGTTTAGGAAATATATATGTATGCATGTTCATTTCATGTTAAGTTTATTTAATGCTTCATACTTATATATATAGACATCATGTTCATTTATGTTTCCTCTTATATGTATATTTTTAGGGTTTGAAAAATCTAGAACAATATAAGAATAAATAGTTATATTCATAAACAATAGAAGAAAACATAAAGAACACAAATAACACCTAGATTTAATGTAGTTCACCCAAAACCTAGGCTACGTCCACCTACATAGCCTTTGACCTTTCTATTATCCATAAAAAATGTTCAACATTATAGTGTAGTATGCATGTCTCAACTGCTTATTACAACATTTTAGGGAAACCTCTAAAATTGACCATTTTAGGGTTTTTGCAATGTTGCCAGTAAGGTGCTATAGCATCAACTTCCACTACATGATCAATTGCAACAATACCAACATATATGTTTATTAACTATTGACTAATCATATCTAATTATTAATTATGCACTATAATGTACACATTAATCAAATGCATACCATGCGTACTTATATTTAATGTTTGATCATACTAAGTTTTAAATCAATCACATGTAACCCTAAAAGACATATCATATATATGTATGTATGTATGTATGTATGTATGTATATACATACACACACACACAAAAAAAACATGTAGACTATCAACTATAGAAGAACAAAGTCCAAAATATATCTATATACATGCCTACAAGTATTGTGCTAGAAATTTATCAACAATTTTCATCAATGTGAACATAGATGTATAGACTAACTCATGTGGCACCTACTACATGGCTCTGCATAAATCATATATTTTAATACATTAGATATAACCATTAAAGAACATTTTGAAGAAGAGTTGAATCTAAATACTTTCATTCCAAATCAATATTTAAAATTTACTATTTAAATTTAAATTAACTTACTTGTATATCGAGATCAATAGGATCAACATGTAGCATGTCTCACTAATGGGGCACTTTCTATAGGGATCTATAAACTATATGAAATTAAATTAGATATACATTAGAATATATATAAGACGTGAGTTCATGAAATATATTTTGATTCAAAATATTTTAAATTTATAAATAAAATAAATTAACTTACTAGTGTATCCTAATCAATTGGATGACCAAATGCTTATAAATATTTTAATTATATATATATATATATATATCAAATCATTTATATAATATGTAAATATATTTAAAGTATTTAACATAAAAGTTTAATCCATTTCTGGTTTCATACCTAAAATGAACATCCAATCTGTATGGGGACTGCATTAGGATAAAAGGCCTCGTCCATAAGAAGAGATGAGAATTGAATCATGAATAGGGAGGTAAAAGGTGTTTTTTGTAGATAAGGATATCCTGATAGCAATATCATAATAAAATCTTGATAGCAATATCACAAGTTAACTTGTTGTGGAAAAATGTCTCCTACTTATCCATTGATGAGATTTAGGGGATTTCTAATGAATGGTTCATAAGGCACAACACCTAGTGATGGTTTTGTACATCAGGGTGGACAAAGAGAAGGTTTAACTATGGAGGAAGTTCCATAGTTAAGCGCACTTAAGTTGGATTAGTACTAGGATGGGTGATCTCTCAGGAAGTCCTCATGCCTCACCTCTATGAGCATCACCTATATCTAGTAAGTGCTAAGTGTTCTATTCTTTTGTCATGAGAGATGGATTGATGTGAATCTCTACTCATGAAACATGAGTCAATGAGTTTGACTCAATAACTACATAGTTCAATCCTAAAAGCAATATCACAAAAATCTAGATGTATTTCAAGTCAATGTTTGAGAATGGTCAATTTTTTTTGCAGGTGCCATTAGATAGAAGACATGTGATGTATGATATATGTGGCTTTAGAAAGTAGCACCGATCACTGCGAGATCAACATAGATGAATAACTAGAGATGTATTTTAGGCTGATTTAAAAAATGCTAAAATTTGTTCAAAAATGCACTAAAATAGTACATGATATGTCAATGGGCCCTTGGTCTATTGGTGAAGTTTAATGGCTCACAAAGAGCTGACTAGGGATCAAGTCTTGCTGAGTGCGAGGCTCCAACATAATAAGGGATGAGGTCAGGATCATGCCCTAGGTGATTTTGACTAAGCCGAAGAGGCATGAGTGGGCCCATATTGGATCCCTAAAAAGTCTATGTAGTGGCCTTCACTAGTTACTAGCTCATAGACTTCATGCCTCGATATAGATGTACCTATAGAAAGAAGTCTTTTAATTCAACAAGATTTAGCAATTAAATAATTACACTTGTTTGCAACATTAAAATGTATTTGTATAATTTCTCACACAAGCTTTCATTATTCATATTTTTTAAACTATGAAAGGAAATAGTCCATCGACCAAGTCAAATGAGTCATCATTTCTTCAAAAGGAGTCATTTGACCATTCACCTGCCTTGCCACATTCTTTACATTTGATCATTCAGCAACCACATTCTTGTTTAGCAGGAATGACAAGTTTCTATCTCAATGTTATCATTTATATGGGAAAACGTCCTACTTGCCAAGATTCTAAAACCTAATCACATATGTAATATAAACTACAGCTGGAGAGAACGGTAATACTGAATTTGGTCTTCCATCTGGTGCCAAAATGAGTCATCATTTCTTCAAAAGGGGTCATTTGACCATTCACCTGCCTTGCCACATTCTTTACATTTGATCATTCAGCAACCACATTCTTGTTCAACAGGAATGACAAGTTTCTATCTCAATGTTATCATTGATATGGGAAAACATCCTACTTGCCAAGATTCTAAAACCTAATCACATATGTAATATAAACTACAGTTGGAGAGAACGGTAATACTGAATTTCGTCTTCCATCTGGTGCCATCTGTCTTAATCAGATTTTATACAATTCAAAGATTTGTTTTACTTATTCCTTTATACAAACAATGTTAAGAGCTAATTGAACGAGACGTGACTCCTACCCTTTTGCATTTACCTATAACTTTAATTTCCAATTTGTAGTCCGTATACTGTGCAATTGCTGCATATTGAAGATCACATTCTGTAGGACATTTGACTAACAATTCTCATGCCCTTTTTATGCTTCTGCTAGTATTAATCTAATTACACCTAGACTAAAGGTACAGAAAGCGGAACAACAATGGAGATAGTCAATAAACGACCTTTTTCTCAGTTCAATATAATACAAATTTTGCAGTGCAGAATCGCATTACTATACCAAAAAAGATGCTATATAAGTATTTGAGTCAGATTATGCTCCTAATTGATAAATACTAGTTTCTACAAAGAATTTGATTGGAAACCCTAACAATTCAGACAACTATAGGAAAGAACAAACTCTGTCGATGCAACTTCAATTTCAAGGATTGCCAACTATGAATCTCATATTCCGAGGTGTTTTATTGACGACATGCTGATTTGATTGATCTCAATGGATGATTTTTCCTAGAAAGACTAATTGTTCGAAGTAGAAATAATGTTTGAGAAAATTGAACCATTTGACGGCATCGTCACAAATTAGCATGGAGGGATGATTCTAAAGTAGATTTCGTTTACTATCATGATCAAAATTTATATCCATAGCAATCAGCGAAGAATTTCATGAAGAAGCTTGTATCTTTTCTTAACTTTTCTATCCATGCTGTCTCCTAACATAGATTTTTTCTTCTTCTCCAACGAATTGGTTATCTGTCCATCAATCTGAACACAAGATTTTCTCAAATTCCTCTTGCCATTGCTATTCTGGCTTATGTTCCTACACTCTTCAAACTCGGCAGAATTTCTAACGCTTTTCACAGAATTTCTAATATGAGAGCGTGTATCAAATTCCTTTTGCTTCGTGAAACACCAGTCACACACTTCTATCATGCTCTCAAAATATGCTCTGCTGCAATATCTGCCCAACAAAGAAAAATTCAATTAATGAATACACTAAACGAAATCTTATTATCTAAAATTGAAAATATTGGAATCTATCTTACTGATGCTGGGAACGATGTAAACATTTTGAGCACTGGAATAAATAGATCTGGAAGCCAATATCGCCACACATACTGCACTCCATTGCTATTTCTTTTCTTCTCATGTCTATGAATCTGCAAAATGCTACTTTGAAATATAGAATCTGAAAGACGGGGAAAATGGTGAGAAATTGCATTGTCAAATAGAATAATGACATTTCATTAAGAAAGAGATGAATGCGTGGAAGTAACGTTTGGGTGGACCTAGCATCGTGGAGACCGTCTTTCCACACTTTACCAGCATATGTTGACTTGACTCGGAATGTTGACATTGTATATTTTCCCACTTATACTAATGTCCCTTCTCATTTTTAATTTATTTTTTTTGTTTCTAGTAGCATGGCCCTTTCAAGCATGAAAAATCTACCATTTTGATTTAATTGACTTCATAATTCTATATTATAAAAAATAGTTGATTCTTTTCATAGACATTTTCTATATGTTTTAATTTGTTTGTGAAATTATTAAATGTGGAAAATAAAGTTTGATTAGAATAATTTAGATGATATGCTATGTCTAGTGTCAATAAACAAGTTTTAGGTTTTCAAAAAGTTATATTTTGATTCTTAAATAGCTTTGACTGCAAAGTAGAAGAAATTATTAATCTACTGTAACTAATTCTCAATAGTCTATAGACAAGTCTAAGCTACCCTAGATCATTTGAGATAAAATATACCGAAATAAAGTAGTTAGTTACTATGAATAATTAAAATTTAAGATTTAACAAAGATATATATATATATATATATATATATATATATATATATATATATAAAGCTATAACAACATTATTATTAGGAGATATAATTATAAACCTTCCATTCGTACAACATAAATCATATTGTTTATGTAACATATGACCTAGTTATCTCTAAACATGTTATAATCAAGTACATATATCCCACTACACCAAGCACAGAGAAAATCTTAGGAATTTTTTTACATGGTATTTGGATAAGGTGAAATGTCAAGAAACTAAAATGCTCTCAATTACTTCAAATTTCATATGGGATTTTGTGACCTTACACTTAAAAGGGGAATTAAGTAGATAGAATTTTTCAATTCCAGCTTTAAGATTATAAGATCTAAGTAAATTAATGCAATCTAATGAAGATCTAATGGTCATAGAATTACAAAAAAAATAGGAGATCCTTAAAACCCTAACTATAGAAAATGTAAGGAAGGAAGTAGAAAGAAACTATGATTTGAATTAAAACTATAGATTTGAAAAGAAAATTTATAGAAATGAAAAAGGAAAATAAAATATTTATCTTTAGAAAATTAATAGAAAATTGGAGATAGATTTCTACCCTTTGTACTATTCTCAACAATGAATAAACTTAGTTATCGACCTAAAATTGTGAAATCTATAGAAAGAAAAAATCATTCAGCTACATGAAAGTGATGACTTTTTAGGATGGGGAAGAAATGCATCCCTTTCCTAGGATGGAACAAATTTGTCCCAGTGATTTTATTCCTAATAACAAAATTGCTTTCTTATTTGTGATATTTGACAAATAGGGTATCTGATCTATACTATATTCTACTTTCCAAAACATGTAGCCTATAAGAAAAACTTGGTTTTGTTTCATTAGTGGGGTGTTTTTCTTTGTCAAACCCTAGTTTATAAATTAACCTTGAAATTTAAATTGAAATAGTAATTGTGAAAATGTAAATGTAAATTTGATGAACAAATTTTCTTTAGAAGAGTAGGATTTCTCAATCACATGCAATGAACTCACATTACCAAGTTGATTATGTCAAGATAACATGTTTGTTCTCTTGAATAAAATTGAATGTAGAAGAAGGATGGATGTTGAGCCCTAGTCTCCATGAAAAACTCCACTATCACCAAGCAAGGAATATGATATTATGAATTTTAACTGGTCAACCCTTTTCTTTTGTAAGAATTGATTTCCCTAAACAATGCCACTTAAGAAAAATATCCTCATATGTGGAAACAAAATATAGTTGAAAAGTTAAATGCCAACAATAAATATGTAAAAAATATTTTCATTTCATCCAAGTAAAAATAATAATTACAACGACATTCAATCGTGTTACAAAGATGAAACATGTAGTCATCAATTCTTATATGATGTACAAAATAAATCCATTTAGATATAACACAATGTCATAAAGTCCACACATCAAATTGGTGTCAAAAGTATGTTTACCTACACATCAAACATAAATAGTCACAAGTATGTCAAATGAGGTAAACATACGATAACATAAAAACACCAAAAAAATAGCATGTCATCAGACCTAAGAGTTCATCTTCATCTAGTCTTGTCTCCAAGCCATCAGAACATGGTCCATCTCCTATCATTAAATGAAAGAGTGGTCCAAGAACTTTTACCACCCAACAATGGAGTGGTTAGCTCACTAAGATTCTTTGTTTAGGAAGAACTTCTTGAGCCTAGCTTGAGAAGGCTACCAACTTGGCACTATTGGACTAGAAAGATGGTGAAATTGTATGATCTATTCTACATACAAATATGTCTAGTAGAATGTACAAAAGGACATGGAAGAGGGAAACCATTAGTTAACCATGCATCTCAAACTTGTGCAAGAAAATTTCATGAGCTTGGCCAAGCTTCAAAACTAGTAATACATAAAAGACCGGCAGACAGAAAATGAGTAAAATCATCACAATTCTTCCTATTTGAGTTGGCATCCTCTTTTATGCCCACATTCAATGCCCCTCATTTTTATATTCATGACCACAGTTCTCAAATTTGGAAAAAAAATATTAATTTTGATATTGCTATCAGTATGTAACTGTGTGAGTTTGAGTCAAACTCAATGATGCATGTCTCGTGAGTAGTGATTCAACATGAATCCATATCTTATGAGAATAAATGGAACACTTAGCACTCATTGGATCCAGGTGATGCTCATGAGGGTGAAGCACCAGGACTTCTTGGGAGGTCACCCATCCTACTACTACTCTAGCTTGAGCGTGTTTAACTACATAGTTTCCACCATGGTTAAACCCAAATCTTGTAACCCCATTTGGAATTACAGTCTCTCTCTCTCTCTCTCTCTCTCTCTCTCTCTCTCTCTCTCTCTCTCTCTCTCTCTCTCTCTCTCTCTCTCTCTCTCTCTCTCTCTCTCTCTCTCTGAAACTTTTAAATCCATCTAGATTAAAAAATTAACACAAATGATTTAAATCCAAATGCAAACAAATTTTGTGTGTGTGTGTGTGTAGCTACACCATACCATCCAAACCAACCCTGTCAAGGAGATAAACTCCTATACCTCAACCACCCTTCCGCCTTCAATACCTACACACTCAAAAACTTGCATCACCCATTGAGTCAATTTTGTCATCATCATGATAAAATAAAATAAAATCTTTTGATATGATATCTCTTATTGAAATTCATAACCTCATGTACATTTAAATAATATGAATTTTAAACATTCATCATTCATCATAAGATATAACATACAAATACAACCACATTTTAAACCATTTTTCTGCAACCTCATAAGGTAAAACATATAATGAATATGATAATGGAAAATAAGTTAAATTACCCATCTAATAACATCAACAATACAAGTCTAATCAGAGTTTATAAAGTATTCGACTCAAGTTGAGTATGCATAGTTTAAGAGTCAAACTCATAACATATCCTAATAAATAGCATGTACAAAAGTGAGTCATGACATCCCTCCCCACTAGGAAGAGATATTGACCTGATGTCCATCAATATCTAATGATTAGCATAACATAAAAAAAACTACAACAACAATATAAAAGTACTAATCTAAGTAAAAAGATGTGGAAAAGACTAATGCATATCATCAACATACTCCCATGTAGTACTATCAATAAAAAACTAGTCCCATTGGACCTTATACTACAAAACATCTATGTATTTCACTTGGATAGTGTTCTCATCCATGAGGCGGGTAGTTAACACTTGCACCACCCTTGGATCCTAAACTTGCAAAGCGTGCCAATCAAGAATGTGAGACATGTTAGGATGATATGCCTTTAACAATGAAACACGAAATACATTATGGATATGGGCTAGAGTGGGTGGTAGAGAAAGTTAATAATCCATTGAATTTACAACCTCCAAAACATCAAATGGTCCAACATATCTTGGCACAAGCTTAGAAGACTTGCCAAAAGATTTTGAACTTTTATCTGGATGTACACATAGGAGCACCTTGTCTCACACCTAAAACTGTGTAAAAGTAAATTTCTTATCTGCATTGCTATTCTACTTGTCTATAGCTTCCTTTAGGTGAGCACAAATCATAATCTTATGTTCTTCCATCTCTTTGAGCATCTTAGGACCAATCACAATTCTATCCTCCACTCTATCCCAACAGGTAGGTGTATGACATTTACACCCATAAAGTACCTGAAAAGGAGCCGTTCCAAGAGATGTATGATAAGAATTATTATATGTTAACTCAACCAAATGAAGATATTCCTCCCATTTATACTGATGATCCATGCAATAAACATGAAGTAAATCCTCAAAAACTTGGTTTACACTCTATTTTTTATCATCATTTTGTGGATGATAAGTAGTGCTGAAATTTAATTGAGTCCCCAATGAAGCATTCATGGTCATCTATAACCCTGATGTCGTTCTTGTGTCCCTATAAAAAATGATGGTCTCAAGTACACCATGTAACTTGAATACCTCTTGTACAAATTTCTTGGCCAAAGCCAATGATCCATCCTTCAAGCTACCAAGTATAAAATGTGCAATCTTAGTTAGTTTATCAACCACAACTAATATAACATCATGTCTCTACCTATTCACAGGTAAACTTTGTATAAAATCCATAAAAATTACTTTTCATTTGTACTTAGGTATATCATGAGGATAGAACAATCCTATTGGATGAATACGCTTAACCTTAATTCATTGTCATTCTAAACACAAGGCAACAAAAGTAGTTATGCCATGCTTTAACCCTAGCGAAAAATAAAGTGGCCTCATATCTTCAACCATATTAGTCACTCCACGATGACCTAGATAAGGAGTACTATGCATTACCTCCATCATAATTTTCCTCAACCTTGTATGGTCAGGAATATACATACATCCCTAATATCTTAGAAGGCCTGTGTCAAAACTATATTCACCAAAATGGTGACCAGATAGATCACTGTGCAATGCTATTTTAACCATCTTGTAATGGTCATCCCCTAAAAGGTTCTCTACACCATGTTCTAGTAGTAGATATAGGAGAGATATGCCTTCTACTACTTAGAGAATCAACAACCCTATTTTCTTTTCCCTTTATGTGCTCAATAAAAAAATCATACTCATTAAGGAATTTGAGTGAACACCTCTATTTGGTATTCAAATTTAGTTGAGTGAAGATGTATCTGAAACCAACGTTCTCTGTTTTCAGCTCAAAAGGTTTACCTATCAGATAATGCCTCCACATCTACAAAGCATGAACAATAATAACCAACTCAAGATCATGAGGCACATAGTTAACCTCATGTTGCTTTAGCTTACAAGATTCATAAGCTACAACTCTACCATCTTGCATCAACAATCCACCTAAACCATCACCTAAATCATTGGTGATCACTGTGAAATACCCATTGGGATCAAGAATCACTAGAATAGGAATTGAGTTGAGCTTTTTTTCAATAATGGAAAATCCATATCACACTCATTAGTCCACACATATCTCTTTCCTTTTCATTGTAGTGAGGTAATAGGTGCTCCAATTTTTGAGAAACCCTCTATGAATTTTTTATAGTAATGTGCCAAACCCATGGAGCTAAACATTTCACTCAGACTTTAAGGAATTGACCATTCAAAAATAGGCCTAATCTTGGAAGGATCTACTAAAACTCCATCAATTGTGATGATGTGTCCAAGATAGTGAATCTATTTCTAATAAAACATGGTCTTGGTTAGCTATGCATACAACTTTCTATCAAAAAGATGTTACGAAACAATGTGCAAGTGTTCCTTAGGCTCCTCCATAATTTTTGAGTAAATCAGGATATCATCAATGAAAATATCATCAAACTTATCCAAAAAATCTTGGAACACACTGTTAGTTAAATTCATGGATGTTGCAGGAGCATTCATAAGAGAAAAAGACAAAAGAAAAAATTCATAGTGCCCATACCGTGTCATGAAAGTTGTCTTAGCTATGTCTTCATCCTTAATTCAGAGTTGATGATACCTAGATCATAGATCTATTTTTGAAAACACCTTAGATCTCTTCATCTAATAAAAAATCTCAACTATCCAAGGAAGTGGGTATCTATTCTTTATGGAAACCTTGTTCAACATCTTATGATCAATACAAAGCCACAAGGTTCCATCCTTCTTCTTTATCAAAAATCACCAGTGCTCTGCACGGTGACACACTTGGATGCATAAACACTTTTTCCAATTATTCTTGCAATTTTACCTTAATTTTCTACATCCCAGTGGTGGTCATCCTATATAGTGCCTTGGATTGTGGCTCTTCACCCAACTTAATATCAATAGAGAAATCAAATTCTCTCTTAGGAGATAGTTCAGGAAAATCCTCAGGAAAGACATCTTGAAACTCCTAGAATATTAGGTAATCATCTATGGAAGGTATAGGATCTTCAAGATCTTTCAAATGTACAACATAAAGATTACATCCTTTCCTCTTAGCCTTCTTCAACTATATAACTGAAATATGCCCAAGCACTATTGACCTCTTAACCCCATTTCCACTACTAGATTCCCAAAGTCATCTGAGCATTCGACTAACTTATCCTCACAATTTACTATTTTCTTATGCTCAATAAGCCTATTTATGCCAAGTATGACATCGTATGACCCAAGTGAAGTTGCATATAAATTTACTTGCAATTAAAAAGTGGGAAGTTCTAACTCACTATAGGATAGATATTGCTCAACTTGTTGCTCTATTTGGTTTCCATACTTAACTAACCAAGGGTTTTCCATAGAGCCATTTTTAATTGGAAATATAAATACTATAATAAGATCTATAAAAGATTTGTAGAACCAATCTCAATCAAAATAGAAACTTCACAACCATAAATCTTACTCGACAACTACAAAGGAGCTTCTTGAAACTCTTCTTGCCTATGGTCCATAGTTGCATGAATTTGGTGTTGACACTTTGGTCCATTTCGAGGTGGATTTTGCTGAGGACATCTAGCTACATACTGATCACCCCCATATACAAAAAACCCATCATGAGGTCCTGATTGAGATACTGATTTATCATTCCTATTCTAGTTCATGTTACTGTTACTACTATTGTTCATGTTGTTGCTACCATCTCCACCCCTATTTTTTCCTTGGAAATTTCTATTATTTATCTTTTATAATTCTTTTGTGCCTCTCCTTTCATGTTATTCATCTACTATCGACCACCCTATTGCTTGTTATCCTAAAATTTTCTCTTCAAATATTGGTTATTGAATGCATTTACTAGAGCTAAACCTTTCACTTGTTGTTCATGTTTTAGTGCCTTCCTTAGTGCATAGTCCATAGACTCAAGCTCATGGATTTCCACCTCATTGTAGATCTTCAGATGCAACCCCATTACAAACTTGTGAGTCCTAAACAAGTCATCATTTGATATCGAGGAAGGTATTTAACTACATGGAAAAACCATTCATTATACTTCCTAACTGACATGAATCCCTCGACCATTTTATAGATCTTTGATGCCTTCTTCTCATAAAATAGCTGAGGCAACCATCACTTTTGGAAATGTTTCAGGAAGTCGTCCCATAATATCTCACCATGTTGTAGCTTCTTCTCAACCATAAAATTTCCCACCATGTTGCCACTTCACCAACCATTTGAAAGGTAGCCCATACTATTTTTTATTTTTTGGTGAAATTACGAACATGAAAATACTTTTCCATGGTAGCAATTCAAGATTTTGCCTCTTCTCTTGAATTATTACCATTAAAGGTATGAAGTGTGACCTTCTTGAGATACTTATTGAGATCTTCTATGATTTGGACCCTATCATGAATGAATCGAACCATCCTATGGTCATTTTCTTCCTTATGTTTCCTTTGAGCCTCAAGCAACTGGTCTTCATCTCTTTTCTTCCATTCTTCTTCCTTATAGCTCATAATATTCCGATGCTTATCCTCCTTAACATGTTGTCCTCTTATTACACTTTCTATACCATCCATGTGATGTCCCTACTAAGTGGGGAGCACCACAATTTGGTCTAGCCTTTAGTTTTCAGGCTCATTCAGAGGACCATTGTTTCCTCTAGCCCTAATGTCTCTATGTGAATACATGATGATAGATTACTCATGTTCAAAGAGTAGACCACACAACATTAGCATCAGTAAGACCTTAGGTCCTAGTGTTAAATATAGCTTTGATACCACATGTAAGAACTAATTTCCCTAAATAATGCCACTTAAAAGAAAAATATCATCATATGCGAAAACAAAATAGAGTTGAAAGGTCAAATGCTGAAAATACATATGTAAAACTTATTTTCATTTCATCAAAGTAAAACAAATAATTTTACAATGACATTCTATTGAGTTAAAAATATGAACCATGTCGTCATCAATTCTTATAAGATGTACAAAATAAATCCATTTAGAGATAACACGATGTAATTAAGTCTATATATCAAACATATTTCAAAAGTATGCTGACCCACACATCAAACATAAAGAGTCATGACCTTATGTCAAATGTGATAAAAGTATGATAACATAAAAATACAAAAAAATAACAAGCCATCAGACTTGAGAATCCATCTTCATGAAGTGTTGTCTCCAAACCATCAAAACATAGTCCATCTATTATCATGGGATGAAACAGTGGTCTAGGCACATTTACTTCCCAAATACAGAGTGGTTAGCTCCCTGAGGTTCTTCATTTAGGAAGAACTACTTGACCCTAGCTCAAGAATGCTAGCAACTTGGCACAATTAGATCAAAAATATTTGATACAGGCATGTTATCTATTCTACTTACACATATGTCTAGTAGAAATATACAAAAGGATGTCTAAGATGGAAAACATAAGTTAACTGTGCATCTCAAAATTATGCAAAAATATTTCATGAGCTGGGCCAAGCTTTAAAACCAGTAATACTTAAAAGTCTGGCAAAAAAAAATGAGGAAAATCATCACAAGTCTTCCTATTTGAATTACCCTCCCCTTTACACCCACATTCAACACCCCTCCTTTTTATATTCAGTTTTAAATGAATAAGAAAATAGAAACAAAACAATATTTCTTTTATATTTCTCTACATTCAAAATTATGTTTCTCTATAGATAATAAATTATTAGAAAAATTCCACTTCTTATGTCACTATTTGACCCTACTAGTATGAAAACTTGAACAACATAGAATGATGTTACTTTAAATTTATGAACATGAATTTCTCCTCAAGGTTTATCCCTCTGTCTATAGCACTATGTTTTTATAACAATCTATTCATCAGAATTTAATATGCAAAAATTAAAGAATTTTTTTTACTATTCTACAAACATTACTATTTCAAATCACAGAATAATGTGACCTAGATAATTTCATCAAAAGTTGAATAACATAGAATAAATTTAAAACAAGTAAACAATATATGTGCAATTTGATAGAAAGATTAAATTTGATCTATGTTTTTGGTGAAATTGATGTATGGAGCCACAACTAAGGACATAAATGAAAAGGTTGAAAAATTTCATAGTCTAAGATGGAATTTCTTTTATTACACACATGAGGAGGCCACTTTCATGGAATGTACACCTTGAAATAGTGTACATTGTCAACCATTTCTTGAAATCTAATTCTATGCCAAATTCCCATGTAGGTAGTATAGCCGACATGTATATGCATGCAATATAGATGATAATTCATTATGAGCTCCTTGGCTAGAAAGTGTTGAGGTAAAATTTTACCTAGCCTAACCTATTAAAATAATAAATCTTGACAAATAACAATCCAAATGCATTTTTTTGCTAAACTTGGGCTAACGATTCTCCATTAAATAGTTGAAGTTATACTATGAAAAGAGATCTTCTACATCCTATACTTCCACCAATAATATATAAAAATTTAGTTTTTCACACCAATCTTACAACAGACATTGATTTCACAAGAAACATCAATTTCACAAAATATATCAATATAACAAAGGACTATACATAAATATTTGGAGTGGCATTCATAATTGAACAAAATAAAAGTCAGTACAATCTATAGCATAAGATAATGATTACTTTATTTATCATTTATGCCAAAACTTCTATTGGCATGCTCAATGGAAAAGAAAACCATGAAAGTGATGACAGTAGCTACTCAGAATAGTTCCTAACATTTTTATTTGTTTGCCTTCTATCCAAGCATTTAATCAAATTGTTCACTTCATAATCAATTATAGAAAATAAGTAAAATTATTTTCTCTTAATGGAATATCATTGCAGACAACATATCTTCTTAGAAAATTCCAGAACATAAATTAGTTGTATATAATGATTAGTGAAAGCAAATACGAGGAGGACATAATTAATCAAAGTATGACACAAAGACTTATGAAACGTCCTCCTCCAAATGACATAGGAACCTCCAACAAATTTTCCTCGCTTCCTACCATTTCTTTCCCTTAAAAAAACTAATGGCTCCTTTTCTTTGAAATGACCTCTCCCTTGTTTATGCACCCAATCCCCCAATTATTAAATAAAAATCTCTTAATTTCCCATTGCCCACCAATTAAGAATTTCAACATCCACTTGGCTTATGAAAATTTGAGACCTTCTAGCTCTATTTAATTGATCTTTATCTAATTCATGACCACAATTCTCAAATTTCAAAAAGAACTATTAATCACCAATTAATTCTTCAACTACGTATTTATAAAATCAAAATTTGAGCATATTAGTTTATAATAATAAAAATGATTTTTTGTTTATTTAAAATCTAAATTTTAATATTTAAAAGGAAATAACAATTACATCTTCTCATTTTGTCATTTACTCTGTGTGTGTGTGTGTGTGTGTGTGAAACCATTTAATCCATTCAAATAAAATAATCAATGCAAATGATTTAAATGCAAAAAAAAAAAGAAAAAAGTTGTGTGTGTGTGTGTGTGTGTGTGCATAGCTACACCATACCATTCGAACCAACCCTGCCAAGGACCTAAACTTGTCTAGCTAAACCACCCTTCCACCTTTAGTAACTTACAGGGTAGGGGTGAATAACCTAGTAAAAAAAAAAATATGAGATCCCTTAGATGTCAACACAAAACATAAACTTTATTGAAACTTTTGTTACACAGTTAATACATAAGAACTCAATTAACACTATCAACATGATGTAACTTGGCAAGCAGTATAATATCAATTGTTGCTTGCTAAATACTAAACATGAAAATCTTAAGATGTTAATTGTGATCAACCTTAATTAACTTAGAGCTACATACACATAAAAGAAATAGAATTAACATAAGTGACCCCAAGATTTCATGTAGAAACCCAATTTGGAAAAAACCAACAATTGTAACTAGTTACTATTTTTCACTCTTCTAAAGTGAGCCCTGTTAGGAGCCAACCTTGTTAAAGTTTACAAAACACATTGTTAGGTGTGACCTTGTTAGAGGATTTAATTACCCTGTTAAGAGTGGCTTTGTAAGAGGTCTTTAGACTCTTCAAGCTAGAAATTCCACCTTGTTAGAGGATTTGACAAATAATTGTTAGGCTAACTCTGTTAAGAGATTTGATTCACTGCTACAATGGTTAAAGAGCAACAATGATAAGACCTAATTGTTGATATAACTATATTGATCCTTTTAAATCTCAATTCTAGCTTGAATAATTGATCCTTCCAGATTCGATTAATCTCTGTAGCCCAACAATGATATTCTACTTATCCTTCCAATTCACTTCCTCTAAGTATCTTCTTATCTTCCACACATTCTGTTTTTTCTCTTCAATCCTCAAATTGACCTTATAATTATATCATATACATTGCCAAGTTGGCTTGAATACAACTCTTAACAGCAATAATTCATCTAATCAGTTAGCTAGAACCAACAAATAAATCCATTAAACTCAATGTGCCAAAACAAGATTATCCATTGTTAGTCAACCCTGCTCGGTAGATACTAACATATGAAATGGTTTTCCTCTATTAACCAAGTGAACTTGGTTAACACTAAAACTTCGCAAAATTCTTTTGGTAAACAAGTGATCTTGGTTAACTGTGGTTCCATCCAACTTTTTTCTTTATTAATTGAGTGAACTCGGTTAACACTAAACTTTTGTGAACTTCTCTTAGGTGCCCAAGTGAGCTTGGTAGACACTGTCTTCTAAGCATGGTAAACACTAGAATTCTTGGTGGATACAGGAAACTATCTTCATCACTTGAGTGATCTCAACATACACCGACTAGTAAAGATATAACATTTTTTGTAATATAAAAGATAATCTACAATTGATCAATTGTTTTCAACAATCTCCCTCTTTGGCATTGAAGGGAACACAACATGTTATAATATAATAAAATTTCATATAAAAATAAAAGGAAGGATAATATCCCAAGTTTAATTTTGATTCTCATCCACAAGAACTCCTTCTATCAATGTGAACTCCTTCTACCATCAATCTCTCCTTTAGATTTCAGTTTCTCCCCCTGTCAACAAAATCTCATAGTTTATGCTTCATCAAACTCTTCCTCTCTGACATCTTCAAATATTCTTAAAATTTTCTCTAATATATCAAACTCTTTCTTTGCAAAATTTATGTGATATGATACAAAAAGCTCTTCCTCTTTGACATATTATGGTAAAGACAATATTCATTGAATCTCAATGTACCTGATGTATAGATTCATATACAATCTGCCCTTTCATTATTGCATCAATTTGACTGATCTTCAAGAATACTCAGTTGACACATCCCTAAATGTTATTTAGTGAGATTTAGATAGGGGAATAACTCCTAGCTTACCTCTTAGATACAAAAATGAACCCTTGGGTAATGGCTTGGTGAATATATATGCAATTTGTTCTTTATTGTTCACATATTCTAGTCTCACCTCCTTGCACTAATTCTCATAAAATGATATTTTATTGTGATGTGCTTGGTCTTGGTATGCATCTCATGATTTTTTGATATATTGATTGCACTTGTGTTATCACAAAAGGTAATCACTAGATCCTTGATTTCTACATTCATACTTGCAAATAATTGTTTCAACCAAACATTATTGCAACAATTGTCTACTATTACAACATGTTCTACCTCTACTATAGACTGAGAGATGAAATTTTTCTACTTACTTGTCCAAGGCACTAGTCTTTGACCAAGAAAGAATGCTCCACCACTGGTACTCTTCCTGTCATCAACACTTCCTACCCAATTTGCAACAATGAAGTACGTTAAATCTAGGCTCCTTTCTTTCACCATAATCCATAGTCTTTAGCACTCTTTATATTCCTAATGATTCTTTTTATTTCCATCATATGATTTTCTTTATGATTAGCTGAAAATATTGCACCATACCAACTACTAATGTTATATCAAGCATAGTATGTACTACATACTATAGTTTTCCAATCATAGATCTATATGTGGTCTGATCTACTAATGTAGGAGCATACTAGGTTGCCTTGTAATGCTACACTTTTTTTCCATCGTACCAGTTGCTATAGACTTCCAGTTTCTAGTTGTTGTCAAGTTCTAGTTGCTGCTGAGTTCTAGTTTCTAGTTAGTGTCGAGTTCTAGTTTCCAATTTCTATTGAGTTATCTAGTTTGTGTTGAGATATCAAGTGTGTGCTGAGTTATCTAGTGCATGTTGAGGTATTCAATGTGTGTCAAGTTATCTAGTATTGGTCGAGTGTTCCTTTATGTGTTAAGTGAGCCTATTATTTGTTGATGCTCCATTCCTTCTTTAAGTTAGTTGTTTAGGTTCTAGTTCTTGGTGGGAGCTAACTTATGTATTTAATTTTGATCATGAATTTAGTGATAGGATCTTATTTAGAAATGAGTGTTGACCATTTTGACATCAACCTTTCTTTTATGTAATGTTCTAGAATCTTCTGTAAGTCATTTTGGCAAGTATAAATAGAGTGCTTAGGCTTAGGTTAAAGAGAAAACTTAGAGGGTTTCGAAAGTGAAATGCATATGAGTCTAGAAATATAAATTTGAAGCTAGGTCATGGATCTTGAATGTGCTTTGTATCTGGCTATAACCCAAAAGGCCTTACAACTGGGCATATATGTTGATTACTTGATAAATGAGTAAAGTATTTTTGTTCTCTATTTCTTCAATGTTGTACTTGGTTGTTTACTTTTGTTCCTTTTACTCTACAAGGTGGTTGGAATAATTAGGTGTTCCCTTGGCCCTAGTTATTTCATCCCTCCTTACATTAGGTGGTATCAGAGCTTGAGGTTCTTCATTATGGAGATTGGATTGTGTAGAACCCTAAGTGAATTAGGGTTTGGGGTATCAGATCTAAGGATTTGATCTACAATTTGTAGAGGGTTACAATCTTCCAAGAAGCTAACTTATAAATATGGTTCGAGGTAGAGGAAATGCTGAAAATACAATATTAGATACATTGAGATAAATTGTAGCTAGATTAGATGTTGTGGAGACAACCTAGAGGATAGGATCACATCTTGATGATGTGAGTGATAATGAAGTAGTAGTACCAAAACTTAATCTAGAACTAAAGAATATCAAGATGAGGTAAGACTATTGAGAGTATTGTCTCAGGAAAATTCAAAGCTTGAACTAGAAGTTGTTCCTTATGATAGAAAGTTGAATATCAATATTGTGTTAGATTGGATCTCTGAAATGGAAAAGTTATTTGACTATGAAAATACTCCTGATAATAGAAAGGTGAATATTGCATTTACTAAGTTGAATGGACATGCTTCACTATAGTCGGAGCATTTAAAAACTAATAGATAAAGAAGATGAAAGGATATGATCAAGACATGGTCGGAGATGGTAAACAAAGTAGAAAAAAAATTCCTTCCTACTGATTACCTAGTT
Source organism: Cupressus sempervirens (assembly GCA_028749045.1). Taxonomy (NCBI): domain Eukaryota; kingdom Viridiplantae; phylum Streptophyta; class Pinopsida; order Cupressales; family Cupressaceae; genus Cupressus; species Cupressus sempervirens. The sequence continues at coordinate 221,955,723 of CM053793.1, forward strand.
AGCTTGTTGAGAATGATAAAAAAAATTAAGACAAAGAGACATGATTGTGAAGGAGTATAATGAGGAATTCTATAGATTGGACATTGGATCTAGACGTGTGGATGATGGTGTTGAGAAAATTGTAAGGTACATAAATGGATTGAGATATAGAATTCAAGAAAAGATAAGTTTTGTGAAATTGGAAAGTGTGGAAGAAGCATACCAATATGCCTTGAAAGTTTAGGAGATCTTGACAAAGAAGCATGAGCAAGGAGAAAGAAGTAGAGGTGGTAGATTCTAGAGAGACAAAAGTAGATATTATGGAGAAGGTGGCAGATCTAAAAATTTGTGCAAGACAAGGGAAAATATGAATGGAAGAATGATGATAAAGGAAAGACTAAGTGGAAAGGTGGTAATTCTTACAGAGGAAGAGGTAATACTTATTCTAGAGTTGGTTTTGATGGTAATTGTTTCAAATGTGGTAAAGAGGGACATAGATCTTTTGAGTGTTCATCCCATAAAAGTGGGCAAGGTAACAAAAATATTGTGATTGAAGGAGATCATGAGGGTTAACTAAGTGAACCTAAGGCTAGAGAAAATTTGATGGTAAGAAGCTTGTTTAATAAAGGAAATGATGAGGAACCTATCTAAGGAGAATTCTTTTCAAAACAAGATGTAAGATGGCTGGAAAATATTGTACAAGGTAATCATTAACAATGGAAGTTCTAGATATTTGGCATCAGAAGATATGGTTACAAAATTTTAGTTATAGAGGCTGAAGCATCCTAAACATATTTCATTGATCAAGGATGAGCATAAGATATTGGTAAGTGAGCAATGTATTGTGAAGTTCAAGATTGGACATTACTTTGATGAAGTTCTATGTGATATTATGCTTATGGATTGTTGTCATATTTTATTGGGTTGACTTTGGAAATATGATAGATATGCTATACATGATTAAATATTCAATCAATATACTCTTTGGGTGAATGGGAAAAAGAAAATATTGCTGCCTTTGATTGAAAGTCCAGATGAGGTTAATTGTACTATTCTAAAAAAATTCATGGTCAATGAGAAACAATTTGAAAAGAAATGAAAAGAACTAAGCTTTTTTTGATATAGTTCCTAGAGGGCTAAGTTTTGGTAGTAATGACCAAGTGACAACAGAAGCTGGTAATGACTAAGTGACAGAAGAAACTAGTAGGGGCCAAGTACCACCAGAAATTGCAAACTTGTTGAATGTATATAAAGATATTGTTGCAAAGGATATACCTAATGGTTTACCTCTAGTAAGGAGTATAAGTCATTGTATGGATCTGATTCCTGGAGCTAGTTTTTTGAACAGAGCACCATAGATTGACACCTATAAAGAATGAAGAACTTAATAGACAAGTGCATGAGTTGTTGCAAAAAGGTTTGATTAGAGAAAGTTTGAGTCCATGTGTTGTACTTGCTATATTGGAACCTAAAAAGAATGGAGAATGGAGAATGTATACTAGTTCAAGAGCTATTAACAAGATCACAGTGAAATATAGGTTTCATATGCCAAGAATGGATTGTTTAAGTGGAGTAAAGTATTTTACCAAGATTGATTTGACAAGTGGCTATCATCAGATCATAATTGAAGAAGGTAATGAATGGAAGACTACTTTTAAGACAAATGGTTTGTATGAATGGTTGGTAATGCCTTTTGGTTTGACTAATGCACGTAGTACTTTCATGAGGTTGATGAATGAAGTTCTCAAAAGATTCTTGGATAAGTTTGTGGTTATTTATTTGGATGATATTCTGATATTTAGTAAGACTAAGGAAGAATGTCTTGAGCATGTTAGACAAGCATTATAGAAATTTTGTAACCATAAATTTGATGATTAATCTAAAGAAGTGTTCTTTTATGCAAGAGGAGATTGTCTATTTGGAATTTGTGATTCTAGTTGATGGTTTGAAGATGGATTCTAAGAAGGTAAAATAAATTTTGAAATGTCTTGCAAGTAGGAATGTGGGTGGGGTAAGATCATTTCCTGGTTTGGATAGTTTTTATACAAATTTTATAAGGAATTTTAGTTATGTTTGTAATGTTATGACTGAGATAATGAGAGGAGATAAAAGGGAATTCAACTAGACACATGGAGCTGACAAAACTTTTGATACATTGAAACAAAAGGTTGTTGAGTTGCCTATATTAGCTTTAAATCAAATAAGGTATTTCAAGTTGAATATGATGCAAGTAACAGTGCAATAGGAGTTGTGTTGAGTCAAGAAGGTAAACCTATTTCTTTCTTTAGTGAGAATTTGAATGATGCTAAAAGGTAATATTCTATGTATGATCAAGATTTTTATGCTATTGTTCAAGGCTTAACAAAGTGGAGACATTATTTGATTCCTAAGGAGTTTGTGTTGTATACTAATCATAAATATTTACAATACTTGGGAACTCAACATAAATTGAATTATAGACATATGAAGTGAGTTGAGTACTTATAGAGTTTCACATTTTTCATTAAGAATAAGAGTGGAGTTACTAACAAAACTTCTAATGCATTGAGTAGAAGATGTTCTTTATTAACTAAGATGAAGGTTGAAATTCTTTGTTTTGATGAAATGAAAGAGTTGTATAATACTAACCCTAATTTTTCTAAGGCATGGAGAGTGTACAAAGAACCAAATCTAATAGATCACATAAGTAAGTATGATGAATACTTCATTCAAGAAGGTATGTTGTTTAATAGAATTTAGTTGTGTATCCCTAGAAGTTTTATGAGAGTTAATTTGATTAAAAAAAAGCATAGTGGTGGATTAGCTGGATGTTTTTGAATTGATAGGTCATTAAGTTTTCTGAAGGAGAAGTATTATTGGCCACAAATGTATAAAGTTATTCAGGAATTTGTAAGCATTCATGGAGTTTGTCAAGTTGCAAATGGAGTAAGTTAGAATACTACTTTGTATACACATATTTCTACCCCTGAGAAACCTTGGAGTGACATCAATAAAGATTTTATTCTTGGATTGCCTAAAATAGTGAAAGGGTATCCTTCTATATCTGTTGTTGTGGATATATTTTCTCAGATGGCTCATTTCATACCATGTAAGAGGATATCAGATGTTGAGCATGTTGCTTAACATTTCTTCAAAGAGATTATGAGATTGCATGGATTACCAAGAAGCATTATTTTTGACAGAGACAGTTAGTTTTTTGGTTATTTTAGGAAGACTTTGTGGAAGATAATGGATATTGAGTTGAAGTTTAGTGCTAAATTCCATCCACAAATAGATGGATAGATAGAGGTTGTGAATAGAAGCTTCGGCAATTTATTGAGATGTTTAGCTGGACATAAGCCAAGTAATTGGGAGATAGTATTGGAACAAGCTAGGTTTGCATATAATAATTATGTGAATAGTAGTAAGGGAAAAAAATATTTTGAGATTGTTATAGGAATGCAACCTAAAGGAGTATCAAATTTGAGGAATGTTACTGGTGAAGAAAAGAGAAGTGTCGTAGGGGAAGAATTTTCTGATTTCATGGAGTCTTTGCATAAGAAAGTAAAATTGAGGATGAAAGAAAGTAATTAGTGTGTGATAAAATGTTCACACACTTCTATGACTCATTATATCCAAGATTGCTCAAGAATGAGATCTCAAATGGTAACTCATAGCTCTCTTTTCATGGAGTGCAAGGGTTTGTAATCGAGGCCCTCACTTTGACACAATTTGTGCCTAGTTAAGTAAACCATAAAATGAGATATTCAAAGATCAAAATATGCATGTAAATGAAGATGCAAGCTAATCTAAATGATAAAATTTTAAAGAAATGCAAGAATGGAAATCTAATGTATGAAAGGAAATAACAATGCAAGATTAATCTACAAAGAAAATATAACTCTAAGCTAATATAAAAATTTAAGGATGAAGCATGATGATAGAAGCCATGGATGCATCAAAGAAGAAGACACGAAGAGAGAAGTTGCAAGGAAGCTCTAATTTCCAAACTCTAAAGCTTAAACTCCAAAAATGTGAGGTAATGAGGGCTAGTGATATGATTAACCATGTTCTAGAATTGATCAACATCCAAATTTTTGGGAACATTTACTATGTGCTAAGCATCCTCAAGGACTTTCTTATGTCTCAAAGAAAACTCAGAGAGCTCAAAGATTGAAATTTGAGCTGGGGTTCTTTACAATTGATCACCAAAAATATAGTTTGACTAAGGATTGATTACTAGTTTTGAGGTAACATTCTTAGATGTCACTTTCTTTGGCTTACTTTTTTGACATGAATTGGGTCCTCTAATGAAAAGGGGACCTTGACTTCATGTGATAGCATTAAGATTTTGAGATGATACTCTAGAGTGAGGACCCCTTAGCACAAAGATGAGTTTTTCACCAAAAGATAGGAGGAGAGTCCATGTCTAGATTATAACCATGAGGATCTTTATTTCTCATCATGTTAACATTTTTTTCTACTACTTCAAGCATTTTGACAACACTCTATGCATTCACATAGGTGTAATTGATCTCAGATTTGCTATTCTTAGGTTTAGAGGTTTCCCCCTTATTGCACTTGGGAAAAGGTTCTTTAAAGGCCTTGTGTTTAGCATTAGTGCTCAATCCATTATCTTGAAGTTTACCATTCTCAATAAGATCCTAAATGATACACTTGAGGTTCCTATAGTTTTCAACATTATGTCTAGTGTCTTTGTCAAACTTGCAATAGGCTTTCTCATCCCACTGCCATGGCTTGACCTTATGTTTATGGAACTTTGTAGGATCATTTGGATGCACCAAGTTGTGAGCAATGAGCTTTTTCAAAATCTTGTCATATGATTCACCAAATGTTGCAAAATATCACCTTTCTACCTTTGGCCTATCTTGGTATCTTGGCTTACTTCCTTGTTGATTAGCACTAACCAAATTAAGGACACCTTGATCATTAGATTTGGAGAAGTCCACAACTCCCTCTCTGACCACTTGTTTATTTCTATTCCAATATGAATTCTTTCCTTCTTTGTTGTTGTTTCTTTGGCCATTGTTGTTATTGTTTCTAGGTTTGGAAAAAATTCCTTGTTCTTTGAAGACAACCTAAATTCTAAATGTTGTTTCAACCATCCTATCAAAAGACTCAAAAATTCATACCACATTTTGGGAATCATGTTGCTAATAATGATTTCAATCTTCTCTTTTTTAGGGATAGTCCTAGAGTAGAAAGAGCATTGTCATCTCCATCTTTTCAAGAAAGTGACAAATGATTCTCCTTGATTTTTCTTTGTGTTACACAAGTCCAACATGGTGACAAATCTTGAAAGGTTGTATTCAAAGTGTTGAACAAGCTTCTTGAAAGTCTTAAAAAGAGGAGTTATGTTGGTGAACCATTCTATTTCTTGACCCTTAAGACTCCTTGGAAGCAATCTCATAAGGATAACACTTCTTGATGAAATTCAAAGATCATGGTATAAAATTGACACTCATGATCACTTGGATTCCAATTCCCCTCATACTTGTCATATTGGGAGATCTCAACCTTTCTAGGAAAGTCTTTCATATCAATACTCTTATCGAAATGGTTAGGACAAATCAAATCAAGTGAGAAGGAACTCTTAGGTGCCATCAACTTCTCCATCATACTCTTCACTTGATTAAACCATTTTTCCAAAGATGGATCTTGCCTCTTAATTTTTTTGTTGATATCATAGTTGTAGGGAACTTTAATGCCCTTTTCAATTAAATTATTTAGGAATAATTTTATATATATATATATATACTTCTCCATAGACTCTTGGAAAGAAGAATTTTTTTGCATTGTCATGAAATATTGAGAGTCATGGTCAAAATTTGAACTACCTCCTCCATATTGTGAACCATGGTGAGCACATTGCAAAGGATTTCTTGAAATCCTATGAGGTTTTGGTCTCCTATAATGATCATGTCTTGAAGCCCCTCTTCCTCTAGGGTTAGGAGATTGTGAAGGTGTTCTTGAGTGTCTTCGACTTTATGGAGTCTTAAGAGGGGTGGATGGAGGAGAGTTGTTTCCACCACCAAGACACATGCTATTAAATTGACCATTATATTGTTTAGTCAAGAGTCTATCTTTCTCTTCTTGGAAATTTTTTCTTTCTATTTCTAATAAATCTTGTCTTTCCTCTTCCATATTTTTAAATTGCTCTTCCTTCATAGCTTTTTCCTTTAGGAATGCTTTCTTTTCATGCTCAAGTGTCTTAAGTCTATCACTCATGTATCTTAAAGGTGCCTTGAGTGGTGAACTTGGTCTTGAATATCTAAAAAATTATTACTACATCTTGCATTCACATGAGTGCCATGACGTTCATCATATTGGTTTTCATGTTGTGATGGTTCTTCTTGATAGACTTGTCTTTTATCTCTTTCAATCCTTTAGTGTGCGTCCAAATATCTAGTTGATATAAGGGGTGAGACTGGTCAATTTTCATGAGAGGAACTACCCAAAATAGTATCTCGATGTTTTTTAAATATGTCATCAAGTTGTTCATCCATTTCTTCCCTCTCTTGTTGAGTCATCATATAACCCACATCCATATCAAAGTGAGAAGGTTCTAAGGTTGGACTCAACTCACTAAGGTTACTCTGGGATCAAACCAAACTTCTAAGTTGTTCCTAGATGATTGATCAAATATGGGTTCTTTTTCCTTACGTCTTTGGTGAGTTTGAATTAAGGGTAATTGGTTAAAGACAAATTGAGGTCACTTTCCTTAATCTACTAGATATCATGTTGTAACCAGGATGAAAGTAAAGGTAGTAGTTGAAAGGAAAACCCTAAGAAATGTTTAGTACCAAACAAGGATAGTAAGAGCACTCACTTGTCCAAAAGAGAGATGATAAGATAGATTTTTTGCAATAGGCATAAACCAACACTACCAAGGAGGTGCCCACTAATATGTGTGAATAACCTAACACATATCGATTAGTAAGATTATTATAATTAATTAAAATTAAATTAGAATGAAAGTGAATGGACAAGAGATTACTAAGACTCTCCAAGCATGTTATCAAAGAATCGAAGGTTTATATTCTCAACAAGGATGGTTTCTAACACACCAACTCCAAGCAACATCACTCATAAAATTAAAGATTACTAATTAAAAAGGTTAAAAAACAACAATCCAAGGTACAAACAAGGTTCCAATAATAGGGTAAGTGACCTAATCTGACTTGGATCAACCAAGGAGGACTGAAAATGACAAGATAAAAAATTGAGAAAAGTTTCAACTTGGGAACTCAATTTTTTTGTTCATTTTAATTGACCAACTAGATGCATCAATATTTTTTTTTCATAAATCAAGCATACAAGACAACAATGAGAGAGTTCAAGAAAATGTCTACAAGCAATAGGAAAGAGAAAAAGAAACCTTTCACATAAACAAGAACAATATCTTAGTATAAATCTAATCCCTAGAACCACTATTGTGTGTCTTCTCAAAATGTTTTCCAATCACGCACATAGTCCTTGAAAAGGAAATTTGGTTTGTATTATGGTTCTTAGTAATGCTCAACTCTGCAACTCATGCAATCTTAAGTGGGAAAAATCTAATCTTAGTGCAATAGTGATTTGACACATTTTGAGAATTTAATTAATCAAAGATTCTGAGGAAATCTGACAACCCAAAAAAAGACTACACACATGGAGATTTCTTCTACAAGGACATTTATATAGCAGATGTTTCTACCATGGAAAAAGCAGCTACTACAACTTGAGGCTCCATCCATGTGGTTTTTGCAATAAAGGGTGTACCAACAAATGTCAAAGATAAACCAAGCAAGACAATGAAATAATATAAAATCCTTCCCTACCTACAAGGGGATTTTTTGTCAAGAAAAGCTTCACATGTAAGAAAAGTGAATGAAGCCCACTCTCTCAAGATCACCACAAATAGTGTTCATAGGACCTAATTACTATGTGAAACATGTATGGAAGAAAGTAAATCTAGGCCCAATTTTAGAGCACTAATCGAAATGTGAATTACAAAAGAATGTAAAATACTCAAGCAAAACACATGAGAGGTTCACTTTCAATTCCAAAGTCCAAATGTTATAGAGAAGTTGAGAATAGCTTAGATCCAAAGCAATGTGTAAATATCACTCCCCTAATCTAACGAACCAAGTGCAAGCTCCAAGAAAACAACAAGCAAACTAGTACAAGATACATATGTCTTATGTAAACCTTAGGGTTAATCTCAAAATATGATAATTAGAAGTAAAAATAACTGATGAAAACTCAAATCATACACTGAACCATGTAAAAATTAAATGCAAATCAATCATTAGATGCCCTTTTTAAAATGTTTTTAAATTTTTAAAATTTTGACCTAATCAACAAGATTGCACCTATATGACATGAATTTAGACCCAAAACCTTAAATATAGAAAATAGACCCCTATTAAAAAAAATTCCAAAAAAGTCAAAATTTCATAAAAATATTTTCATTAGAGCTCTAGGGGCTCATTTTGTCAAAATAGATCAATTTTTCTATATCGAGTGTTTGATCCCTAATATTATCTCTAAACTCAAAATATAAAGGAAAAAAATTATTTAGAATTCAAAGACCTTTCTAAAAATGTAGACTTTTCTTAAATATTGGCCAATTTGTGCCCAAAATTGATATTTTATGAAAAATAAAGAAAAAATTATTAAAACATACAAATTAGCTCAAAAAATTATAAATTTTTAATTGAAGCTTCTCTGATGTTTCTCCAACCTAAAAAACTAATTTTAGAACAAACTACAAATCCATTTGGGAGATATGATCATATCTTTAAAATATAGTGTTTTTCGTCTCCAAATAGATCTGCACAAGGGGGTTAGCTCTAAAAATAGGCAAAATCAGTATGTAAAGGTGGGTTGCCCCATGCTTAGCACCAAAAAATGTGTGCTAAAATGTTGACACACTTCTATGAGTCATTATATACAAGATTTCTCAAGAATGAGATCTCAAATGACCACTCATAGCTCTCTATTGAAAGAGTGCAAGGGTTTATAATGGACACTCTTAGTTTGACCTAGTTTGTGCTCATATAGGTACACCATAAAATAAGAGATTCAAAGATAAAAATATGCATGCAAATAAAGATGCAAGCTAATCTAAATGATAACAATGTAAAGCAATGCAAGAAAGTAAATCTAATCTATGAAAGTAGATAAAAATGCAAGATTAATCTATGGAGCAAATATGACTCTAAGCTAATTTGAAAATGCAAGGATGAAGCATGATGAAGGAAACCATGGATGCATGAGAGAAGAAGACAAGAAGAGAGAAGTTGCAATAAAGCTCTAATGTCTAAATTCTAAGGCTCAAACTCCTCCAGAACTACTCTCCAAACCTACAACATAACAATACTATAGCAACTAACATCTATCCAAATGAGAAGGAGAGGGCTCCTTATAAAATAAATTGTGGAGATGGGAGATTTGTCACAAGAGAAATGTGGGATAAATCCCTAAAAGGACAAGTAAGAAGAAAAAGATAACCACTTAGAGATATGTGCAAAAAAAGGAATCTTTATTTGATTTATTTCCTTTTTTCATCGAAAAGGGAGCTTTAAGTGGGGATTTATTTATTTAATTAAAAGTGGGATTTTATTTTAATTAAATAAGATAAGATTATTTAATTAAAATAGATATTTTAATTAAATAAGATAAAACTATTTAATTAAAAGAGAGATTTTAATCAAATAAGATAAAACTATTTAATTAAAGAGAAATTTTATTTTAATTAAATAAGATTATTGATGATAGGACCAAATCTTAGGAAATATTGAAATAATTAAATTAATTGTAATTTGATCGAGGAAAATTATTTGAATTGATTAAATAAAATATTGTGATGTATTGATTCAGGGAATTGATAAATTGAATAATGGGGACCCATAGTCTAGGTAAACATTTTAGGTTGTATACAATCAAAAGTATAAGGAGAATGCAGATAAGTCTAGAAGAGATCATGTTTTTAAAGTTGGTGATGATGTGATGGTTCATTTTAAGAGAGGAAGATTTCCTATTGGAACATACAATAAGCTCAAGATGAATAAGTTTGGACCTTGTAAGATCCTGAGAAAGTTTGAGAGTGGTAATGCTTATGAAGTTAAGTTACCTAATGACATAGATATATCTCCTATATTCAATGTTGCTGATTTGTATAAATATCATGAGTTAGATGATGAATTTTTTGCATTAGATGATTATCCCAAAAAGAACATTGAAAAAGTTGAAAAGATATTGGATGAAAGAGTTGATAAAAGCACAAGAGGAAAATATTACTATGAGTACTTGGTGAAGTAGAAGAATAGATCAATTGAAGATGCTATATGGATTTCTTAATCTGAGTTGGGTTCAACTCATGTTGTGACACTTGCATGATTTAGGAGCATAATTTCTTCTAACCCTAGTAATCTAATGTAGGAGCATCTTGGGTTGCCTTGCAATCTTCCACATTTTGTGCATTCTACTAATTGCTACCAAGTTCTAATTTCTAGTTGTTGTTGACTTCCAATTTTTAGTTAATGCCAAGTTCTAGTTTCTAGTTGCTATCGAGTTATCAGTTTCTAGTTGCTATCGAGTTATTGAGTGTGTGTCAATCTATCTAGTGTATATTGAGTTATCTAGTGCATGTTGATCTATCTAGTGTTTTCTAAGCTATCTAGTATTGGTTGAGTGTTCCTTCATGTACCAAGTGAGATTGTTATTTATCGATGCGTTGTTCGTTCTTTAGCTAAGTTATTTGTGTTTTGGTTCTTGGTGGGAGAGAACTTCTGTATTTAATTTTGATCATGAATTTAATGATAGGATCTTGTTTAGAGATGAGTGTTGACCATTTTAAGGTCGACTTTTCTTTTATGTAATGTTCTAGAATCTTTTATAAGTTATCTTGACAAGTATAAATAGAGTGCTTAGGCTTAGGTTAAAGAGATAACTTAGAGGGTTTTGAAAGTGTAATGCATATGCATCTAAAAATGAAAATTTAAAGCTATACCATGGATCTTGAATGTATTTTTTATCTAACTATAACCTAGAAGGCCTTGTAGTTGGGCATGTATGTTTATTACTTAATGAATCAATAAATTATTTTTGTTCTCTCTTTCCTTGGTGTTGTTGTTCATTGTTTGCTTCTGTTGTGTTTACTTTGCAATGTAGTTAAGATAGTTGGGTGTGCCCTTGGGACTAGTTATTTTTTCCCTCCTTGCATCACCCACCTCCTTAGAATCATCATTTTTGGAAAGCTTATGTCTAGTAAACATAGGTATTCTAAGTAGTCTCGAACCCTCAATTCCAAACTTCTTTAGTATCTCTTTGATATACTTAAATTGAATAATGTAGTTACCATATTTCCTTTGTTGAACCTACAAGTTGACAAAGAATTTGATTTCTCTAAAAATTAGCATCTCAATTTGATTACTCATTTCCTCTGAAAAATATTTGCAGAAGTCATTATTTCCAGTAAATAAAGTATCATCCACAAATGTTTTTGCCAATGCAATCTTCTTATATTGTCCTTTGATGTGTAGGCTACTATTATCAGTTTTTTCTTTAAAAACCAATCTTCAACAAATAATTATGAAGTCTTTCATACAAAGCTTTGGGAATTTTCTTGGGACCATATAATACTTTGTGTAGTTTACAAACCATAACCTTTTTCCTAGGATCTACAAAACCTTCAAGTTTCTCTATGTAGACTTCTTCAAGAATTCCATTCAAGAATGGAGATTTCACATCCATTTTATATAGTTGGAATCTTTAATGTGCAACATAACCAAGTAGAGTCCTAAATCCTTCTAATCTTGAAACAAGAGAAAAAGTTTCACCATAATCAATACCTTCTTCTTGAGAATAACTTTTGGATACTAACATTTATTTGTTTCTTGAAACTTCTCCATCTTCATTCAGATTATTTCTTAAAAACCACTTTTTGCCAATTACATTCTTCTCCTTGGGACTAGGAACAAGAGTCAAAGTCTTATTACTTTCTATCTATTTTATCTCTTCATTCATTGCTTCAATCCAACTTTTATCATCCAAAGCATCTTTAACTGTTCTAGTTTCAAATTCAATAAGAAAATATATACCTTTCAATTTCTTCATTTTCATTGTACCTTCTAACTTGTCTCCGATGATTTTCTCAGGTGCATGGTACCTCTTGACATATCTTGCAAGTATAAGTACTTTGGATTTATAGCTTGTACCACTTACATCACCATGATCTTCTACATCATGGTTGGGTCCCACTATCTATGACTCAGGTCCTTTAGACTCAAGTTGCAATGGCTGCAACTCAGTAGCTTTTGACTATGACTCAAGTCCTTTAGAGCATGACTCAGGTTGCACTAGTTGCAACTTGTATGCTTCTAAAAATTTTAGCAACTCTGGAGGTGAATTCTACTCACTTTCAATTGGATTAGCCAATCTATCAAGTTTAAAGTAAATAATTTTTTTGTAGTCTTCAAGTTCTTTGCTACTCTCTTCTTCACTCTTTTCTGTAAACTCATCAATCTTCACCTATGCACTTTCTATGATCTTATCAGTAGTTAGATTCAAACATTTATATGCTTTACTTCTATTCTAGTATCCTAGAAATATGCCTTCATCACTTTTGACATCAAATTTACCTTTCCTAGTGTCCTTCAAGATATAACATTTTCTACCAAATATTTTGAAGTAACTTATATTAGGTTTGTAGCCATACCATAGTTCATAAGGAACCCGATTTGAGTCTTTCTTCAATTGTACCCTATTTAAAATATGAATTATTGTACTAATTGCTTCCTTTTAATATTTTATTGGAACATTCTTTTCTATCATCAGGGTTCCTACACAATCTATGATTGATTTGTTCCTTCTTTCTGCTATACCATTCTACTAAGGTGTACTAGGGGCTAATGCTTGTCTTTTGATTCCTCTTTCACTATAGAATTTGTTAAATTCATTAGAAAAGAATTCACCTCCTTTATCTGATCTCAAACATTTTAGCTTCTTTCCTATTTCCTTCTCAACTCTAGCTAGATACCACTTGAACTTTTGAAAACCTTAAGACATATCTCTTACATACATTATTGTCATCAGCCTAGCATAATCATCAAAAGATAAAATGAAATACTTATCTTCACTATAGCTCTCTAAGCCAAGAGGTCCACAAAGGTTTATATGATCCAAGTCCAAGACTTCTTTAGAATGATAGTTCTTTCTCTTGAAACTTCTCTTTCCCATCTTATCGATTTGAAAATTTGTGCACATGCCCATGTCAGGTTTCCTTAAACTAGGAATACCTCACACCTTTTTTTTTTTTTCTTATCCTGATCAAGTTATCAAATTTTACATGACACAATCTTTTATACCATAACTAACTTTCTTCTATTTGAGAAATTAAACATGAACTTTTACTTAGATCAAGGTAGAATAAGTTACCTTTTGTGTGGTTATTAGACCCAACTATATTTCCTTTTCCATATAGCAACTTGGTCTTCCCATTCATGAATTCTACCTTGAATCCAACATTATTCAACTATGCCACACTCAGTAGATTATGCTTCAGTCCTTCAACCTAATAAGCATTATCACATCTAAGTTCCTTAGTTAGCCAAATACAAACTTTTCCTTTTATGCAACATGGTTCACTATTTTCAAATGTTACACTTCCACCAACATAGTGTTCCATATGTTCAAAAAAACTTTCATCACTAGTCATATTATGAGAACAACCACTATTAACAATCCATGTATGGGTCAAGACGTAAGAAGAAGATATGATGAACTGTATATTTCCTGTGTTAAATGAATGAGAAGGGTTCCCTTAGTGGTTGGTGTCATTATAAACCAAGACTACAACTTTAAAACTAAACATCAATATTAGTCAACAAATTGATTGGTGTCTTTCTAAAAACAAATTGGATGTTCCTTTTTCTTTAGCACTGATTAGGTTTAGAGAAAAATAGGGAAGTAATTACATTATGTAGAGTAAAGAAAACTACCCAACCTCTCTCTGTTATAACATGTTGAATACTTCATGTGGAAAAATAAAACCAAATGTTGCATTGTTTATTTCTTGTTACATTATAACCAATGTTAGAATCTTTTTATGAAATCAAATCTAGGCTTTATATTAGCTAGAGTACATTAGAAAATGGATTCAATAAGGGGATTCTTTTGTTTTGGGACTTTGTGTTGCTCCCACTTTTTCTATATAATAACTATCACATCTTTCTTCCTTACTCCTAAAAGACCTATGATAATAGTAGAAAAGAAACATTACTAACTACAGATTTTGAAGCAAAATGTAATTTGTTGAACTAGTTAGAATAGTTGATTTATATAGAAATGAGTTTACTGGGTTCTTAGAGTTACTTGTATTCCTTGTAATGTACGAATTTCTAAACTCTATTCTATTCTAAAACATTCATTTAGTCATTTCCTAAGCTGTCCTGGGTGAATTAAAATACTTTATACCTCAAATGACTTAAAAAATTTCTTTCGTCTTCCAAACTAAAGCTATTTTGATGTGTGGAGCTTTGATAAATAAGTTAGAGAAGTAGGCAATTATGTTAGAAAGGCTTCTCTACCATATAAAGGAATGTATATATCAGAAACCAATAGGTATGCAAGAAGTGTTAAAGTTATTGTTTTGTTTGTTATCAAATAATAGAAAAATTAGTGAAGGACAAGTTACTATGGAAACAATTACTTTAACCCAGATTAGAAACAAGATGAATGTGGTATACTTGTTGAATTGTATAAAACCTGGGTTGAGATGATATATTTTTTTAAGTAGACACGTTCACTAAAATAGGTTATGATTACATATTACCTTGTTTTTCTAGGTATAGCTCTTATAATTAATTTTGTAAAACTAGTTAATGCTAAAATTCAGTTGTTAAAGAATGCCACTTGTGGTTCAATTTTGTAGTATGTACATGGTTGCATGTAGTATGTTTCACCACTACAATGGATCCGTCCAATCCATCTTGCTCTAGGAAGCTAGTCTTCTCTTGCCAAGATTGGGGCATTCTTCATGTCTAGAAGAATCTTGGGGGAGTAAATATTATGAAATTGTCGAAGTAAAATTTCTTGGGCCACACTCCCATCTTAGATAGCAGATGGATGATGTTTGATGGCTTTGGAGACTAGATACAATAAAGGACACATGTCAAGATTGAGCAACCTATCTCATGGTATTGCATCTTCATCTTGATGATGAATATACCGATGTATAATTGATGTAATCTTGATAAATGGATAATGTAATCATTACAAATGGGACATATGTTTGATCATATATGTAATGGGTATCTATGCATGTTGGATGTGTAGATCAATAACACAACTTTTATGTTGTATGTATCAATTGCCAAACTAAATTTTATTATTAAATTTCATTATTGGATAGTAAATGAGTTCTTGACTTTTCAACTCTATTCCTATTGGTTCATTTCCATATATTGCATAATTCTATGATGTGGCATTTTTTGTTTAGGACATGGTTCTTACACCAAGGTGCACCATCTTGTTTAATATAATTCTAAACTTCTATAATCTATTGTCATAGAGATTCTTTGAATGAAAATATTACATAATAAAAACTTTTTCCAATATTCCATCTTGGAATGAATTGATTTCAGCTTGCGAGTCTAAATACTTCTATCCATTGATAAATGACAAGCCACCAATTAGAAAGAAGGGTTTTGTGATCTTGGTAGTCAAGAAAAAATTACATCAAATCTGAATGAAAGGATTTTTTAGATCTGGCAGATTCCAAATTGCAGAGGATAACTTAATCTAATATGAGAATATAACAATTATTTTATATTTATGGACCAAGTAATAGAAATGAGACAAAGATGCACTTTAACGTCGATAAGATGGTAACCAATTTACATATTTGACAAAAAAACTTATTACCCATCAAATCTATTTCCAAAAGTTTTACCTTGGATAAAATATTTTTACATATTGCATAGGTTCTTAAAAGTCAAGAAAGTCAAAAATAACATTTATAGAAGAAAAATGTGGAGAGTTAAGGTCCTCCTTTATCATCAAATCAACATCAATAAAAGAATAAAAGTCTAAAATATGATTCCTATAACTCTCTTCTTTTAGTCATCTACTATTAGGAGCATAGATTTTATAGTAATCATTATGTAGAAGCAAAAAAATTGAAAATTGGAAAAACCATCAAAGGAGATGTTCACAAGATTTTTAGAATAGGAATAAATGAAACCAACCAAGTTATAGGATTGCCAAAGAACAACTAAATCTTAGAATCTCTGTCATCTCCAATGGCCCTATAATTAGCTAATGGATAGATGTAGTTACTTTATTTGTAAAAATATTCTTACATCATTTTAGTTTCATGGATAAGAAGATTATCATAATGAAGTTCTTTAATTAGATTTTTGACTTAAATCTTTCTATGGGAGACTTGTCCCCCTCTTATACTCCAAGAGAGAATAACCGACCTTTTAGTTTGTAGGAGAAATACTATTGTAGAGTACTTTGGGCACCATTACCCACATCTCAATTTGTCATAGACTCACAAATATCCATTTTTTGATCTACAATCTATTTTGTTGATATTCCCTACATTTGCATATTTGTAAACTTTTAAGTATAAGGCCACAAAATGGCACTCTACATCTTTGAATAGAAGAACTAGAGGGAATTTGGACTAACAATACAAGTACTAGATCTTTGCAGAGAAGAGAGGGGGAAGAGAAAAATGAGGGATGAGTATTCATCTAGAGAGGATGAAGGGGAAAGCACAAAAATCACCAAAATGAGCTAGCTAAAATTCATGAAGAGAGGAAGCAATAAGAGCAAGGTGGACACCATCAAATCATCTTTAAAGACAAAACCTATACAATAATACTTGTAGAATCATGCACCATAGTAGAATCTACTAAATGCTTAAGTTCCCTATTCAAGCCAAATTTTTGTAGGAATGAAAAAAGAATACCTTTTCAAAAATTATGAAAAAGTAGGGCGAAAGTCAATTTAGGACACTTGAAGAAGGGACTAGAGTCCAAAGCAATTCATTTTACCCTTATCAACAACCTTACCGTAGTAAGAATTGTGATGCTCCATTGATGAACAAACTTGGTGATAAAGGGCCATGTGATCAAATTCATTTTTTTGTGTCTAGGAGCCCAAATAGAGCTTAAGCTCAACCAAATTTAGAAGAAATGGTGAAGGAACAACCAAAACACAAAAACAATTAAAAATAAATCCAACATTATTTTTTGTGAAAGAATCCATAACCAAGAGTTCTCCAAAAGAATTAAAAATACCTTTAATCACTTCTTTATCCAAAAGTTTGAGAGGGATTTCATGGAGGAAAACATGGGTTTGAAAAACTTCAAAAAATGTAAAACAAGGTCAAACCATGATCTCCATTTACAAAGTTGCATAGGTTACTTCATATTAAAAAAATACTCTATAACAAATATTTAGACACAATCTTCTATCAAAGTGAGAAAAAATAAAAAATAAAAAATAAAAAATAAACTATATCAAGGGAAGAAAGTGAGATTGATCCTTTCAAAGCCCAAGATGTGTCAAGACTCATTTTGTACAAGAACAATGGTGGGGTGATAACCTTCAAATTTACCTACAAATGACTTTTGCATTTTTGCAATGGACCAATCAAGGGAAGGGTCAAGGATGTTGTTGAATCAATTAGTGTTTGCCTTGTCCATTGAAATCCCACCTTTCAATGGTTCCTGAGCCTTTTAATAAATGATAGTTCAAAGACCCTCTCAAATCCACATGCTTAAAAGTTAGAGAGACATATGATCCATGTAGCTTGCAACCATATGCCATGCACTATAAAATATCCTCATCACAATCAACAATGCTAACATTTTTTGGGAAAAGGTTAGCTTTGAACATGCACTTCTTAAAAGATATAATGACATGAACGTGCATACCAACTGAACACCATCCCAATTCTTATAGTATGTATCTTGAAGTACCTATTCTCTATTTCCTGAATTCAAAAAAACTTTTACATTCACCACTACTTGCAAAACTTCTTGTTAATTCTTGAAAAAAATGTCGTATATTACATCCTAAAAAATAAGGTTCAAAATGAAAATATAATTATAAATGTATAATTGTAAATAACAATAAATTTATCATAAGTTACTTGAATCATTAGACTGATGAACCAGATTTGTAGCATCTATAATACTTCTAAAAACAACATGCTTTCTCACTAGTCCTTGTTTATCGTTTGGCTCTCCCTTGAATAAGTCTAATTTTCAAATACACAATTGAGAGAAGTTGAACAAGATTTGGTAATTGTAGAATTACACCTGCTCGCCACGTTAGACAGTTTTTAGGCCGTCGACCAAGTCAAATGAGCCGTCATTTCTTCAAAAGGGTGGTATTTGACCACTCATCTGCCTTCTACATTCTTTGCGTTTGACCATTCAACAACCTTGCCACATTCTTGCTCTAGCAGGAATGACAAGTTTCTATCTCAATTTTTTCTTTTATATGGAAAAACATCATATACTTACAAAAATTCTAAAACCTAATCACGTATGTAATATAAACTACAGCTGGAGGGAATCTTAATACTGAATTTGGTCTTCCATCCGGTGCCATTTATGATAAATTGATTTTATATAATTCAAAGATTTGTTTTCCATAGAAAAATTACTTGTTCTTTTATACAAACAATGATGAGGGCAAATTGAACGAGACGAAACTCCTGCCCTTTTGCATTCACCTGTAACTTTAATCTCCATTTTGTATTGCGTATATTCTTCAATTGTTGCATATTGGAGATCACATTCTGTAGGACGTTTTGTCAAACAATTCTCACACCCTTTATATGCTAGCGCTAGTATTAATCCACACCTAAAAACGTGGCAGTTAATACCTTGTGTAATTCAGTTAGCAGAAAGTGGGACAACGATGGAGATAGTCAATAAAACTCCTATACTTATTTCAGTATAATACAAAATTGGCAATTCCGAATTTCATTACTAGAAAACTGGATCGCTTAAACATCTCAAAAACTACACAAAAATAAATACTATATAATTATTTGGGCTAGATTGATGAACACTAGTTTCTCGCTCCGAATGGATAAACACTTTTTTCTACAAAAGAACCTGGTCAAGCGCCTTCAAATATGCCAGGAACTCAACTTTTAATTTGACAAAACACTAACAATTTAGACAACTATAGGAAAGCACAAACTCCGATCCAACTCCAATTAGAAAGATTGCTAACTATGAATTTTGTATTCCGAGCTGTTCTATTCACAACAAGCTGATTTAATAGATCTCAATGTATGAATTCGCCTAGAAAGAGTAATTGTTCGAAATATAAATAAAATTTGAGAAAATTGAACCATTTGACGGCATCATCAGAAATCAGCGTGGAGAGATAATTCTAAAGTAGATTTCCTTTATTGTAACAATCAAAATTTAAATCGATTGCAATCAGCAAAGAATTTCATGAAGAAGCTTATATCTCTTCTTTAATTTTCTGTCCACGCTGTCTCCTAAATCAAATCTTTTCTTCTTATCCAACAAATTGCTTGTCCGTCCATCAATCTGAACACAATTTCTTTTTCTCAAATTCCTCTTGCCATTGCTATTGTGGGTTATGTTCGTATACTTTCCAAACCCAGCAGAATTTTTAACACTTTTCACAGAGTTTCTAATATCAAATTCCTCTTGAATAGCGAAACACCAGTCACACACTTCACTCATGCTCTCAAAGTATGCTCTGCTGCAATATCTGCGCAACAAAGAAAAATCAATTAATGAATCCACTAATGAATTCTAATTTCTAAAAATCAAACATCCGAAGCTATTTATGGAGAGTGATTATTAACATACTGATGCTGGAAACGAATTAAACATTTTGAGCACTGGAATAGAGAGATCTGGAAGCCCACATCTCCACACATACTGCACTCCATTACTGTTTCTTCTCTTTCTTCTACGAATGAGATTTTAATACTGCAGCTTAAATAGCAGAATGCTTGTTTGAAGAATAGAATCTACAAAGTTGGGAAAGTGGTTAGAAATTGCATTGCCAAATAGAATAATCGCATTTCAAACAATGTGCGTCGAAGTAACGTTTGGGTGGAGTTAGCATCGTCCAGTCCGTCTTTCCACGCACTAGCAGCATATGTTGACTTGACTCAAAATGTTAAGACTATTTATTTTCCCAGTTATATTCAAGTCCCTTCTCATTTGTATTTTTTGGTGGTTTCGAGGAGTATGGGCCCTTTTATATAATGAGAAGATAAACATCCCTCAAGCTACTGTCGTTATTATTATTTTTATATTAATATTTATACCAAATATTACATTAAAACTAAGTATTCTATGTTTTAATTTTATGTTAATTTTTATGATTAATTTTTTTTTGATACGAAAAAATATTTATAAAATGTTATTGATGATCAGGGACTGTCACCTTCTCTATAAGAAACATGAATATTGCTACTCAAAAGTTGGAGACTGTTAAGAATGGGGAACTCAACCCAAGGAATATGTGGGAAGGGAGACAAATCCTTGTCTCAGAAAACCTTTGACAGTCATCCACCAATGCAAGATGCTTTATCCAGGATGGAGGAAACCGTCACTATCTTAATCAAGAAGAACGAGGACTTGGAGGACAAGTTTGACAGGGTGGCAGATTTCTCTATTTGTGTCATTGATTCAAAAGCCACTATCCTCCATCTTCTTTAGGCTGGCAAGGGGGAGATCAATGATGCTAAAGATATGGAGATTAGGTATTCTCTCTATGGCTTCATGACTCCCTGCAGCTTTTGTTGTAGATCCCAGATAAGGATAAGAAGGAGACTTAGGTCATGGTTCCTTATTTTTTGTTTTTGGTATTTTTAATGATAATAATATACTGTGTGGTCCATGGGGCTCTTTATGTTAATATTTGTCGGAGTTGGTTTATGCCCAGATTGTTTAAATGGGTTAGGTTTATATGTAATTATGGCATTCTAATAACTCCAAACTATAATAGATTTAGATATAGAAATACTTTAGTTTGGGGGTTTTCAATATTTAGGATGGGGTAGGTTAATCTGATTGTATTGACTTACAATTGATGTTCAACAGATTTTTTTGTCTTTGGGCCAGCCCTGATTTTGACTACTTTTAATATATATAAAATAGTTTTTTAAAAATTATTATTGACAATTATAAATAATTTATTAAAGAATACATAACTTTAGGATCTTCTCTTTCTCATTTAAACAATTTAGCTTATTGTTTAAGTAAATCACATGTAAATGGAAGGCTGAATAAAATTTGAGAGGATGAGAAACAAATCATTTTTGATGAATTGACCTCATAAATATATATTTTTCAAGATTTTGATTCTTTTATAACTAAAAATTTTGTATATGTTTTTGATTTAGTTAATAAGCCATGTTTGGTATGAAAAAACAAGTCTTAGACTCTAAAAAGGTATTTATCGACATCTAAATTATTTTTATTGCTAAGTACAAGAAATTATTGCTCCACTATAAAAAAATTTGAATGGCCTATAGATGAGTCTAAGCTATCATAGACCATTTAAATATAAAGTATATTAGAAAAGAAGACAATTAACTAGTATGAATAATTAAGATATTAAACTAAACAGATGTAGATATTTTTAATGCATAAGAACATAATTAATACATTGGACTACCCACCTATTGTTGGTTGGATCAAAGTAAACTTTGAGCGCTTCTTGGCTCACAACCCAAGTTAGGCAAGAGGTGGTACCCTCATTAAGGATTCTATAAGAATGGTTATTGTTGTGTATCTAGTTAATTTATGCACCCAAATTTCATGTGGCATAAATGTTATACCTTTTCCATGGTTTTAAAATGGTGATTGGAAAAGGGTCCAAGAAAGTGATGGTGAAAGGAGATGTGTTGAATGTGATTAAGATCTTGAATAGTAAAGTTGATGTGGGATGGAATGGAAAGGACATAATTATTAAGATCAAGCA
Organism: Cupressus sempervirens; assembly: GCA_028749045.1. NCBI lineage: Eukaryota > Viridiplantae > Streptophyta > Pinopsida > Cupressales > Cupressaceae > Cupressus > Cupressus sempervirens. The sequence goes on from CM053793.1 coordinate 221,977,692, forward strand.
CTTCTCACAAAGATGAGGTGACCAACCATAACAATTGTGGAGAGCGAAAAAATGTCTTTAATAGGTTGGACTAATTGGGAAAATATGAGAAGGTGAGTTGTTTATTCCTTTGGAGGTTCATGTGCCAATCATGTAAGATATAATTTTCATCCTAGATAATAATGGCAATACAATCAATGGAAGTTAATCTTTTCCTATCTTACCTTTTTTCTTTGTTTTAGGGTTGTCTTGTCTACCATATTTCCTTCAACAAATTCTCATTTATTAATGTAAAATAGAGTTTTCTTTTCTATAAAATTGAGCAATTTCGGTCTACTAGTTATTGTGGGTTTTTGTTTTCTATCTATATTATTCCTAAGAGAGGTAGGTTGGGGGATACAATGGTTGGGGAACTTTATCAAATTGAACTAGATAATTATGAGGAACTCAAAACTAACTCTAACATATGTAAGATTGTGGAAAGAGAGAATAAGACATTGTATACATAGAAGGTGTGGAGGGTTACCATCTAAAACATTCCTAAAAATTTGTGATTTACTAAGATGAAGGAAAGGTTTCTAATGGTGGGATTTCACTCCTTGTAATTTCAAAAAAAAAAATTGTTAGTAGTACGATGAGTATGGATGACACTAAAATACACTGGAAGACTAAAGCATCTTTCAAAGTAGAATTTAAGCTATTCTTAGACCCTAGAGATAAAAGTTTACAACATTAGAGTGGTTTCAACAAAGAGAATTTGCGAAGGAATTGGAAACTTGTGGCCACTACCCTCATTAATTTTTCCACTTGAGAAGGAAAGTTAAATAATTTTTCTTCCCCTTTACAATTTTTATGGTCCATTTTCTTTATCCATAGAGAAATCTAGGCTTAATTGTTATCCCCCTCAACCAAAGTTTAATTTATAGGTTGTATGAGTTTTTGGGGGCTTTATTTCCTCAAGCTTGCCCTTCCCCCAATTACAATCTTGTCTTTACATATGTTTCATATTTGTATAAATAGTTAGACCTCCTAGGAGCCTCCTAAAGGGCCCTCTATTTTGTGTGTTAGGGTACTTCCTAGACATAAAGCCAAACATTAAAAAGAGGAGCAACATAAACTATTTGAGGAAATAGTGGAAGACTCTAATAAATTAGCGCCTCCTTCCTCATAGGCCATAGAGTCAACCTAGACCCCCAATTTCTACACTCGCTACACAACTCCAAAAACTCCCACTATGTCCATTTCCCCTCATCACCTAAGAATCGACTGAGGTATCATAAGGAATCCCAAATCTCTCAGATCAGTTATCTTACCCTATTCCCTAGAATTGATGATGGAAATCTCAACTTGGAAGACATATTTTATATAGTAGGCTTCTATAGACCACCAAGTGGCTATTGTACTAGTTGAAAATATGTATCCAAGGAAGACCAAGAAGATGAAATCCCTTAATGAGGCAGAGAGAAAGGAATAGGACTAGACTAAAGGAAAAATGGATGAGGCATTGTGGGAAGTTGCCAGAGACTTTAGGAAAAAATTGCATAATTGGGAGCTTATTGAGGAGAAAATCTCAGAGATCCATGCCTTTGTGGCTTTAGAGAAGGATAATAATGCAATTATTATTTCCCTATCATCAATTATTTCCCTGTCATCAATTAAGGAGCCTTAAAAAATGTTAATTAAAAAAATATTGAAGACCTTATTTCCCAAAAGAGAGAATCCTAGAAAAATGATGGAAGAGAGGACTAGTGGGATTTAGGGCTAGCTAGGAGAGAAAAGGGCAAAGAGAAAAAGAAGAGAGGAATTATTGGTAAAGAGGAAGGTTTGTTGATGGTCTCTAAATAGGATGTTGGGACTAGGGGATATTTCTTCTTCTCACCCTTTATTGAAGCCTTCCTTTTTGGAGTACAAAAAGAAGCTAGGAAAGTAGGTGACCTATAATAATTATGGATGTTGTGTTGTTGTGGTTATTTGTGCAGGTTGGTGTCAGTGGTTTTTGTTGGATTATGATGGTTCATGGTGTGTTGTGTTGAAAACATTTAACCAATTAAATATTATCTTTGATGTTACACAAAATGTCATGTCTTTACCAGTTATTGTATGTTGATCTCACTCAGACAATGTAGATAGTTTCCTATGTCTTTTGATTATTCAAGTGTTTGTCAAGTTCAAAAGATAGTGTCTATTGAGTTTACTCAGGTGTCGAAGAGAAGTTTACACAAGTTGACTGTTAATCAAGCTCACTCGATTAACAAAGGAAATGTTGGATGGAATTAGTGTTAATTGAGCTCGCTTGGTTATCAAAAGAAGTTGATGAAGATGCAATGTTAACCAAGTTCACATGGTTAACATAGGAAAATCATTTCTGAGTTAGTGTCTACCAAGCAAGGTCGGCTAAAGAAGGATTTTCTTGTTTTGGCAAATTGAGTTTAATGGATTTTTTTTTTGGTTTGAGCCCACTGAGAAGATGAATATTAATTATTATAAGTTGTATTCAAGCCAACTTGATAATGCATATGGTATATGTATAAGGTCAACTTGATGATTGAAAGTGTGAGAATGTGTGGAAGATAAGAAGATCCTTAGAGGAAGTGAATTTGAAGGGTAAATAGAATATCCTTATTGGGAAAGAAAGATTAATCTAATTAAGAAGGATAAAGTATTTGAGCCAAAATTGGGATCTAAAATCAGCAATGTAGTTGCATCAAAAATCGGTTCATATCATTGTTACTCTCAAACCATTGTAGCAGTGTATCAAATCTCTTAATAGAGTTAGCCTAACAACTATTTGTAAATTCTCTAACAAGGTGGCATTTGTAGATTGAAGTGTCTAAAGACCTCTAAATAGGCCACTCCTAACAAGGTGATTAAATCTTCTAATAGGGTGATACTTAATAGTGTGTTTTTAAACCTTTAATAGGGTTGGCTCCTAATAGGGCTTAGTTTAGAAGAGTGAAAAATAGTAACTAGTTTCAATTGGTGGTTTTCCCCAAATTGGGTTTCCACGTTAAATCTTGTTGTCACTTGTGTTCATGCTATTTCTTCTATGTGTATGCAACTAAATTAAAATTAAGGATAATCATAGTTAACATCTTAAGTTTTGCATGTTCAATGTTTGCCAAGTTACAACATATTGTTACTGTTAACATAGTGCTTGTTTGTTAACCACATAACATTAGTTTCAACAAAGTTTAAATTTTTTTCTGACATCTAAGGGATCTAATTTTTAGTTTTGGTAATTGATTCACCCCTCCCCTCTCAATTACTCCTCTTTTATTTTCAACAATCCCAATATCAAATCTTTTTGTACTTGTAGAGAAGGCTTCAAGGACTTAAGCTAAATATTAGGATGTCTCATAGAAAAGAGATTCCCAAGTTGAACAGAGATAACTTCAAGGCATGGAAGGAACTTATGAAGTTACATCTAGCTACCACTACTGATTTAGGTTTGAAATATTTGAATACCAAGTATAAAGTTCCAATTGGAACCATGATTGCAAAGGAGATTCTTGAAAAGAAGAATCATAACATTATGATGATTGACATAACATCTACTCTTAGCTATGTTGAATTTGATGAGGTCAAGGGGTGTGCTACTGCCCATGAGATGTGGACCAAATTGAAGGATATCAATCAAGGTGATGATAATGTGAAAAGAGCTAAGGTAGAAAGCTTGAGAAGTTAGTTTTATTAGATGAAGATGAGAGAGGATGAAAACATTGCAAAATATGTTGAGATTATCAAAGCTAGTGTAAGTGCAATCAAATCCTATGGAGGGGAAATTGATGATGTCACAATTGTAAGAAAGGTACTCAGAACCTTTCTTTTTATCTATGAAATCAGAGTTTAAGGTATTCAAGAGATGAGATGTGATCCAAATAATAAGATAGCCTTGGATTCTCTAGTGGGAAGATTGGCTGAATTTGAGCTAGATAACTATGATAATTATGTTCCTAGTACTAGTACAAGTTGTCACTTAAGAAGAAAGCTGCAAATTCTAAAATCAAACAATCTGAAAGTGAAGAGGAAGACATTTTTTATAATGATCTTGAAGCCATTGAATCCTTACTTGCAATAAGGTATCCCAAAGGAAAGGAAAATACAAACATAAAATTCATCTAATCTACTTTTTTCCTGTGAAGAAGTTGGTCACATTGCTGCAAGGTGTCCAAAAAAAGAATACAAAGATGAAAAGAAGAACAATAAGAAAAAAGGAAAGGAGGAGTTCAAAGCTACAACAATAAAGGTAAGAAGTCTTGTTTCATGGCTAAAGATTTAGATAGTAGTGATGATGATGAAATGGTTTATATTGTGATAAAAGATAAATCTGATGATGAAGAAGAAATAGTTTATATTGCGTTAAAAGATAAATCTGATGATGAAGAAGATAAAATGTCACTTATCTCTCATGTTAGCAAAAATGATACATAGATTATTGATAATGGTTGTTCTTATCATATGACTGGTGATCAAAAGAGTTTGAACATATGGAATACTATGATGGTGGATGTGTAATATTTTTAAATAATGAACCATATTGCATAAAAGGAAAAGGTTGTATCTCACTAAAAAATGAACTTAGATGTGATAATGCTTATTGGGATGAAGGACTAAAGCATAATCTACCGAGTGTGGCATAGTTTAATATAATTGGATTCAAGGTAGAATTCATGAGTGGGAAGGCTAAGATACTAGATGGAAAATGAAATCTAGTTGGGTTTGGTAATCAAACAAAAAGTAACATATTCTTCCTAGATCTTAGTGAAAGTTCATGTTTCATTGCTCAAATAGAAGGAAGTTGGTTATGACATAAAATGTTGTGTGATGTGAACTTTTGTAACCTAATAAAGATAAGAAAAAATAAAAGAGTGAGAGGTATTCCTAATTTGAGGAAGGAAACCTCATATGGGCCTATGAAAAAATTGTCAAATTGGTAAGATGGGCAAGACAAGTCTCGAGAGAAAGAACTATCATTTTGAAGAAGTCTTGGAGCTAGTTCATACAAACTTCTATGGACCTATTGGCATAGAAAGCTATGGAGGAGATAAGTACTTCATTTTATTTGTTGATGACTATTCTAGAATGATGACTATAATGTATCTAAATGATAAGTTAGAAGCTTTTCAAAAGTTCAAACGGTATCTAGCCAGAGTTGAGAAAGAAACAAGAAAGAAACTCAACTATTTGAGATCAGATAGATGAGGTGAATTCATTTCTAATGAATGAAATGAATTATGCACTGAGAAAGGAATCAAAAAACAAGTATTAGCCCCTCGTACACCACAATCAAATGGTATTGCAAAGAGAAGGAACAAATCAATCATGCATTGTGGAAGAATCTCAATGATAGAAAAGAATGTTACAATCAAATATTGGAAGGAAGCAATCAATACATCAGCTCAAACCTTAAACATAATATAGCTAAAGAAAGACTCAAATTAGACTCCTTATGAAATTTTGTATGGCTACAAACCTAATGTAAGTTACTTTAAAGTATTTGGTAGGAAATGTTATATCTTGAAAGAGACCGAGTAAAGTAAATTTGACGTGAAAAGTCATGAAGGCATATTCCTAAGATACTCTAGTAGAAGTAAAGCATACAAATGTTTGAATCTAATTACTTCTAAGATCATAGAATGTGCACATGTGAAGATTTATGAGTTTTCAGAAAAGATTGAAGAAGAGAGCAATAAAGAACTGAAGATTACAGAAAGTTTATTTACTTTGAACTTGATAAATTGGCTAATCCAATTGGAAGTTAATAGATTTCACCTCTTGAGTCCCCAAAATCTCCAGAAGTACCCAAGTTGTAGCCAATGAAACCTAAGTCATAGTTTGAAGGACCTCAATCACAATCAAAAGCTATCAAGTTGTAGCCAGTGCAACTCTAGTCTAAATCTAAAGGACCCAAATCACAGACAGTGAGACCCGAGCATGATGTAGAAGATCATGGTGAGGCAAGTGGAACAAGTTCTAAATCCTAAGTGCTTGTATTAGCAAGATATGTTAGAAGGCACCATGCACTTGAGCAGATCATTGGAGACAAGTTAGATGGCACTTTAACAAGGAACAAATTGAAAGATACATGTTTACTTACTAAATCTTAACCTAGAATAGTTAAAGATACTTTGGATAATAAAAGTTGGATTAAAGCAATGAATGAAGAGATATAACATATAGAAAGGAATAAGACCTAGACTCTAGTTCCTAGACCAAGGATATGAATGTAAATGGAACAAAGTGGATTTTCAAAAATAATCTGAATGAAGATAGAGAAGTTTCAAGAAAAAAAGTGCAAGGTTAGTATGCAAATGTTATTCTCAAGAGAAATGTATTGATTATGGTGAAAATATTGCTCCTATTGCAAGATTAGAAGGTTCTAGGACCTTACTTGCTTATGTTGCACGTACAAGATTTAAAGTTTATCAGATGGATGTGAAATCTGCATTCTTAAATGAAATTCCAAAAGGGGAAGTCTACATAGAGAAACCTAAAGGTTTTCTAGATCCTAGCAAAAAGGATATGGTTTCTAAACCACACAAAGCATTGTATGGTCTCAAACAAGCTACTAGAGCTTGTAATGAAAGACATCATAATTATTTGATAAATATTTGTTTCCAAATGACAAATGATAACAACAACTTATACATCAAAGAAGGATCAGACAATAATATTATGTTGGTAGAAATCTTTGTGGATGACACATTGTTTACTAAAAATGATGATTTGTGCAATTTTTTTATAGAAGAAATGAGTAAGGAATTTGACATGTCAATTTTTGGAGAGATCAAATTCTTTGTTTGGTTGTAGATTCAACAGAAGAAATATGGTATCTACATTACTCAATCTAAGCATATCAAGGAGATACTAAAGAAGTTTAGAATGGAGGATTTTAGACTAGTTGGAACACCTATGTCTACTTGACATAACTTTTCCAAAAATTATAATTCCAAGGATGTAGATAAGACCACATATAGATCAATGATTGGACAATTATAGTATGTTGTACGTACTAGGCATGATATTATTCTTGTAGTTGGTATGGTGGCAACATTTTCAGCTAATCCTAAAGAAATTCATATGATGGCAATAAAGTCAATCATGAGGTATTTGAAGGCTACTGAAGACTATGGATTATGGTACAAGAAAGGAGGAAATCTAGATTTGAAAGCTTTCACTAATGTAGATTGGGTAGGAAGTGTTGATGATGGGAACAAAAGTAGTGGTAGATCATTCTTTCTTGGTAAGAGGCTAGTGTCTTGGACAAGTATGAAGAAAAATTGCATCTCTCAGTCTATTGTAGAGGTAGAGTATGTTGCACAACAACAGTAAATTATTCCAATGTTGTTTGGTTCAAATAATTGTTGGCAGGTATGAAGGTAGAAATCAAGGATCTAGTGCTTATCTTCTATGATAACACCAGTGCAATTAATATATCAAAGAATCTTGTGATGCATACCAAGACCAAGCACATTGAAATAAAATATCATTTTCTAAGAGAATTGGTACAAGATGAATAGGTGAGAATTGAATAAGTGAATACTATAGAACAAATTGTAGACATATTCACTAAGCCATTACCTAATGATGTATTTTGTATCTATGAGATAATTTAGGGTTTATTCACCTATCTGAAGCAAACTAAATGAAGTTTAGTGATGCATCAACCAAAGCGTGTTGAAGATCGGTCAAGTTAGTGTAGTAATTAAAGGGAAAATTGCATATGAATTCCATAACGTACATTACTCTAAATATTTTCATTGGCATAAGATGTCAAAGAGGGAGAGCTTACTATCATAACACATAAATTTTATTTGAAGATGTGAAGAAGAACATTGTCTCAATGTTGAAGATAGAGTAAGAATTTGTTGATAGAGGAAGAAACTGAAATTAGAGGAAGAGATTGAAGTCAGAGGGAGTTCAGACTAATTGAAGGAGTTCCCATGGACGAGAATCAGAATGAAACTAAGCATATTTTCCTTACTATTACCATTCTCTAGAATTTCATTATATTATGATTTTTTTGTTGCCATCAAAGCCAAACAAGGAGATTTTTGAAAATTATTGTATATTGTATATTGTCTTTCATGTTACACAGAATGTCATATCTTTACCAGTTACTGTATCTTGAGGTCACTTGGGAAATGAAGATAGTTTCCTATGTCTTTCAAGCATTCCTATGTTTTTCAATATCAATAAGAGGAATAAATTGGTCCTAAGGTGTGAATAGGTAGGTTGGAAGAGCTTAAAATGGTACTATTTCTTGTAGTTGCTAAAAATTGCCCATTTGGCTTAATAAAGCATTTTTGGGTTTTGACGGCTAAATAAGTCAAGTAAGTTTTTTAAGGACATCATTAGGTGCTTAGTATCCATCCAAGTAACTTTTTCATAGTTTGGCATGAAATGGAGAATGTTTGAGAAGTAGTTGTGCAAAATTGTAAAAATTGCTCACTCTTGCAAAAGTTGTCATTGAAACCTTTTTGACAATTTCTTGCAAAAAGAGAAATTTTTTAGTTAGAGCTCTTCAAATACCAAAATTATTTTGGAATGTTCATTTCAATCCTATATAAGGCCATTCTCCACCTATTCAAAGTGTTGGAGAAAGTACATTTGTCATTGCACGGTCTAGGAAGCAAGTAATGAACAATAATTTTGTATTTTTCAGAGTTTTTGACATGTGTACAAATTAGTTTAAATTCTTTTATTATTGGAAGTGTTAGTATATATCATTTAGATATTATATACTTAGTTCATTTTTTATTTATCAAGCTTTTGTGTGTGTAGAAAAAACATTTTAATTATTGTTAGTTTGTCATATCGAGACATCCTCTTTGTACAAATGGGGTTCTAGGGCTACGTCCCACCATTGATATTGTATGGTTTTCTAGGATTTAGAACTAGATTCCATGTACAGTAAAGATGGGTCCATGGAAAGCACAATGGTGATTTTTAAGGTGATGCTCTAGGAAAGGCATTTCAACTCGATTAGGGATCACATAGCAAAGAAAGAGCTATGGAGGGGATTGAAAGTACTTATATTTCAATCCAACCACATGTAGAGTAAGAAGGTGTTGTGGGATAACTCCACTCCTAAGGAGAAGTTTTGGTAAGAACCCTAAGGTGTGAGAATTATACTTTTTCATTAGACGCCATTGAAACCCTTAAAACCCTTAATATAGGGCTAAAATTGTGCCTGTGTAGCATGAACAAGTTGAGGACCTAAAATTTAAAAAATCTTCAAGAAATTTAAAAAGGGTATTGAGAATGTTAGCTTTTTTGGGCACTTATTAAGGGGTTTTTTAAGATATCTTGATTCTAGTGAATTTGGAGGGTTAATCCTTGTAGCCTTTTTACAAACACTTAGTTGCAATTTGGCTTCAAAGTTGGGACTAGATTAGAGCATCAGTCTTGATTTTGGTTGTGAATCTTGAGAGATGCCTAAGGAGCTCCTAGGAGTCCAATCAACCTTTATAGAGACATTGGTAGGCTTGGGACTACCTATGTTGTTAGAGAGTAGTAAGAAAGTGGGTGTTCCACCTAATTGATGTGCACCAGCTGAATGGTTAGGATCTATTGGTTAGAATCCTAAGAAGCATAGGGTGAGTAGAAATCATAGTTGGTCAAGTGTATGACCTAAGGAGACCTTGAGAGAGAGCTTGGGGAAGAGAAAGGTTGGTAGTCATATCAAACTGGTATCCAAGTAGGTTAAAGATTTGGGAAAATGTGGTGGATGACTGCATCTACTAGAGAATCAGTAGGTGAAACTAGTATGGTGACTAATGTAGAACTAGTGAAGGAAGTTGATGAACAAAGGGAGAAGAATAGGCTCCTTCAAGTAGCCTTGGAAGTGGTGGAAATTAAAGTAAAGGTAGATGTTGATGCAACAAATATGAAACAAGAAGAAGACAATGGAAAGGGTAAGGAGGTAGTAGAAGAGGATGTTGTACCTAAACCTAACCATGTATTGAATGAAGAGCCCTTCTTGAAGGATATTAAAGCCCTAGGAGGAAAATCTTTGAAAGGGGTGCCACTTTTAAGTGAAAATATGGACATAGATGCAATCATGGATTGGATAGATGGCACAGAGAACCATTTTGAGTGTGAAGGGGTATCAGAGGCACAAAAGGTTAAGGTGGCTAATTCAAGGCTCAGAGGCTCAACTCTTAATTGGTGGAAATACCTACAAGATGAAAGAGTCAACATGGGTAAGAATCATATAGCTTATTGAAGTGCTATGGTTACCAAAGTGAAGGAGAAATTCCTACCTAAAGACTTTGAGATCCAAATCCACAATCGAATAAAAGGACTAAACCAAAAAGACTTATATGTAACCTCCTATACTAAGGAATTCTAGAGGCTATTTTTGAGATCCAAAAAGAAAGAAGAGGAACCGATCAAGTTGGCTAGATATTTAAGTGGTTTGAAGTGGAATATACAAGAGGAGCTTATTTTTTGGGTTCTTGCGACTATCTAAAGGTGCCATCAACTATCTCTAAAGGTGGAGGAGAAGAACAAAAGAAAAATGGGATTCCAACTTCAAAGATATAGGCCATAGGAGAAATCAGAGAGGACAAAGAGGAGGCTACCAAGGTAGAGGTAATGAGCAGAAGAATGAAGGTGAGAGAAAGCTCATAGAGAAAACTAGTGACAACTCATCAAGAGGTGTTTATAATAAAGGGAGAGGTAACCAAGAAGGATCCAATAGGGGAAGAGGATCATGTATATCCAACTCATACTTTGCAAGTATGGAATGTTATAATACTTTGCAGGTATGAAATATTATAACTATGGTTAGTTGGGCCATCAAGCCTATAGATGTCCAGAGAAGCCTTCTTCTTCAAACCAAGACAAAAGGGTTGCATATGTTCAAGAAAAAAAATAAAGTTGTAAGGATATGGATGTATACAACATTAAGTCTAAAAAAAGTGAGAACCTCACTTATAGGAGACTGACAATCAAACAACCAACTCCCATTGAACCTAGACATAGAAGGGCCTTGTTTAGGATAAAATGCAAAATCCTAGGGAAAGTGTACAAAGTGATGGTGGATTTAGGGTCCACTGATAATGTGATATCAGAAGGGTTTGTTACTAAGGTTAAATTGGGGAAGATCTCCCATCAAAATCCCTACAAAGTCACTTAGCTTAATAAAGGGCAGAGCATCTTAGTCAATGAGGAAGCTTAGGTGGATTTTTCCAAAGCAAGATATAAGGGAAGATTGTCATGTGATGTTTTTTCGATGGATGCTTTCCATCTTTTGCTAGCTAGACTTTGGCAATTTGATAGGGAGGTTGTGTATGATGGCAGGGTTGATGCCATAATCGTAAAAAATGGAGGTAAGAATTTTAAACTTCATTCTTTGTTGGAAGGCGAGGAATCATAGTCCAAAGTACCTAGTGTACTATTTTGTAGTGGAAAAGAATTTGTTAAAGATCTTAGAGATGAGGAATGTTAGAGTTATGTAGTAGTGCTAAAACCTAAAGAAAAAGAAAATGCAATCAAGGAACCCTTACTAATTGAAGTCAAAAATTTTCTAGAAAAGTAGAAGGACATAGTGAGTGATGGTACTCCAGCTACCCTACCTCCTAGGAGGGTTATATGCCATCAAATTGACTTTGATCCAAGTGCCTCTTTGCCAAATAAAGGAGCTTACAAGCTCAGTCCAGGGAAAATTTTTGAAGTGGCAAGACAAGTCCAAGAATTGTTGGACCAAGGTCTGATCCAAAAGAGCATAAGCGCATATATGGTCCCTGTTGTGTTGGCATCTAAGAAAGGGGTAAAATGGAGATTATGCATAGACTCAAGAGTCATAAATAGGATTACAATTAGGTATAGGTTTCCCATACCTAGGATTGAGGACCTCATGGATTGTCTTAGAGGAGCTAAATATTTTACTAAGAAGGATTTGAAAAGTGGTTATCACCAAATTAGAATAAAGGAGGGAGATTAATGGAAAACAAAATTTAAGACTACTAATGGTCTTTATCAATTGCTTGTGATGACATTTGGTCTTTCCAATGCTCCTTGCACATTCATGAGGCTAATAAGTGAAGAGATCAAGGACTCCATAGGTAGATTTTTGGTTGGCTCCTAATAGTGCTCACTTCATAAGAGTGAAAAACATTAATTGGTTGTACTTGGTGGTTTTTACAAAATTAGGTTTCCATGTTAAATCTTGATGTCACTTGATTTTATGCTATTTCTTTTATGTATATGCAACTAAGTTAATTAAGGATAATCATAGTTAACATCTTAAGTTTTGCATGTTCATTATTTGTCAAGTTATAACATATAGTTAGTGTTAATCAAGTGCATATGTGTTAACTAAGTAACAACAGTTTCAAAAAATTTTATGGTTTGTTCTAACATCTAAGGGATCTGGGATTTCTTGTGTTGCAACTAATTCAACCCTCTCCTCTCAATTACTCCTCTTATATTTCCAACATGTCGGTTTGTAGTTGTCTATTTATTATAGCTAGGTTATCTCTTTAATATATATATATATATAGTTTCATTTTTTTTCTTTAGTATTTTTTCTATTTTGATAAGGTGTTACTTCTTATGAACCTTTAACTTTTTATTCTTTGGATTTTTTGTTAAGCTTATCTTAAGGGTTAGGTCCTATCACTCTTTTCTTAATCAAAACACAATGAATACATTATTATTAAGAGATATAATATTGCATCTTCAACACCTAACACATTATATCAAATGAAATCATACACTATATGTACAAAATTGTTTAATTTCTTTTTCTAATGAGATTGTGTTTCATATATATTACATATTATAGTGGTGAATATAAATTAAAACCTACTTATTTCTAAACATGAGATAATGAAGTGCACACAAATGAGAGTATAACAAGGGAAAATAATATTTAAATAAAAAAATATCTTTGAATATAATAAGAGTATTGTTATATTCATCATAATCTTAAAAAGGTATAGGGAAATACATGATACTTGTAATTTAAAATTTATAAGAAAAGGAATATAGGTACAAGAAGTAAACTACATGTTGTTTAAACTCGTATTAAAATGAGTAGAAAAATTATCAGTGTAAATATTTCAAGCTATATAATCAAACATGTGGCTAGGAATGATGATTGTGACTATCAAGATTTATTTTTATTTTTCATGGATCAAAGTAAGAATGAAAATTTTTCACCTTTTAAATTAAAATCCAAGTAAAAGGAGAGAGATATGAGGTAGGAGGAAAATTACAATGAAAAACATTGTGAGAGTATCCACATGGTTTACATCCATTGATATAGATGAAGGAAAATTAATAATTTCTTCTTAAATTGTTGTAAGACATTATTTGATAAAATATTAATAATTAAAATAAAATAGATATTGGAATAAATACTCATAAAAAATAATCAAATTTTGAGTATTTAGATTAATACCCTTCTTCTTTACAATGGATAAATATTTATGTAAGTATTGAAATAATAATGACTAAAAATTTGAAGGTTAAAAATTACTTAAATCAAAACATAATATGATGTGCATGAGTATGAAATAATATCTAGGATACAACACAACTGATTTTAAAAAATTCCTAAAATAGATATGTCAAGAAGAAGAGACAGTGCTATAAAGATATAATAATATATATAATTTGATAATAAATAAAATAAATATAAAGCAATAAGAATTATTAAATCTCCTAATTATGTTGTATCACTGAGATTAGATTTTTCCCACTTTGTAATATTCTCACTTGACCTTAAACTTTGAAAAGGCCTCTAATGATAGCTGCAGCAGGATCCTACCATCTAGATTTAGGCCCTCCTGACTTGTTTCTTGTTATGAACTCCTAATTGGTACAAGAATATTATTCTAATAATTGCATTGAAATTCCCTTGGTGATAGGCCTTTTGTTAGGCCCCAATGGAGATAACTTAGCATTCCTAGTTCTCCTCCTCCCTAAGTGAATCTATTTTCCCCCTTTCAGGAAAAAATGGATTGACATTATTTTGTACTCTAAAGATAACACTACCATTGGGAACCTACTAAAGCTATTTTTCAGCTCTACTAGTCTAGAAATCTTCTTGACCAATTCCTTAGTTGAAAGCATAACCCCATCATTCAAGCAGTTCTTGCTACGACAACTCTTAACATTCGTATTCTCTATTAAAATGGTCAAAACATGGTGTGATGAATGGAAACTCAAGGGTAGTGTGGTAATGTGGGTAGTATTATGAAAACTTTTTCCTATTTAGGTTCACACTAGATCATGATGTAAACTTGGTTTCATTGAGTTCTTGGAGCTATGGGAAGCACGGTTTATTCCTAGCCCATTAGATACCTAGTTTTGACCCAATAATTGACCTTCATTTCTTGGCCCCTATATGGGGTTTCCTTCTAGGACTACCCTTAGAATTCTAGGATGAAATATTTCTAAGGGAAATTTATAAGTTGTTTGGTCACTTCGCCACTATAGAAGAGATCACTAGGTCCTAGTCTAGGGTTTTTTTTCCTAAGATCTTAGCTAATGTTTCCATTAACCACTCCCTTCCCCCCTCCATTTACCTTAACTAAAAATTGAGCAAGAAAAGTTTGAGGCTAGTCTACAAGAATTTTGGCCCTTTCTAGCAATCATTCTTGAAAGATGCTTACCTTGACCCATACTACCAACCACTCTCTCAAAAAGATAAGGAGAATTTTCATCTCCTAGTATTTCTAAGGTTGGAGGTAATGAGGTGGGTCTTACCTTAGGTGCACCCCTATTGAAATAAAAAAATGAAACCAACTATATACCCCATAGTGGTAGTTCAACAAGCTATTGAGACCATTATGGAGGAAACAAAAGGCTACAATATTCTTTAATGTAGAACCTATTCAAACAACATGATGGGATAGAAAACAACAAGAAGAAATTGTTGGAAATATAAGAGGAGTAACTAAGAGGGGAGGGGTGAATGAGTTATGACTAAAATAAATCCCAGATCCCTTAGATTTCAATACAAAATAAACTCTCACAACTGAACTTTGTTGATGCTCAGTAAATACATAAAAAAATGTTCTAACTTGATAAACACTGAAAATGCTTCATAAATACCTAACATGAAAATCTTAAGATGTTATCTAGGATTACTATTACTTTAACTTAGTTGCAAACCTATAAGAGAAGTAGCATGAACACATTTGACACCAAGATTTAACATGGAAACATAATTTGGGAAAATCCACCAACTGCAACTAGTTACTAATTTTCACTCTTCTAAAGTAAGCCCTATTAGGATCCAACCCTGTTAAAGGTTACAAAACACACTATTATGTGTGACCCTGTTAAAGGATTTAATCACCCTATTAGGAGTGGCCTTGATAGTGTTCTTTAGACAATTCAATAGAAATGCCACCTTGTTAGAGGATTTACAAATAGATGTTAAGCTAACTTTGTTAAGAGATTTAGATCATTGCTCCAATAGTTAGATAGTAACAATGAGACGACCTGATTTCTTATGCAACTAAATTTTTGGTTATGGATCTGAATTCTAGCTTGTATACTTGATCCTTCTTGATCAAATAAATCTTTTTAGCTCTACAAGGGTATTCTACTTATCCTTCTAATTCACTTCCTCTTAGCTCATCATTAAATCTTCAATTATCTTCCATGCATTCTCATATTCTAATTCTCAACTTGACCTTATATTTATATCTTTTATATTGTCAACTCATCTAGAATATAACATAATATAATTAATATTCATCTTCTCAGTTGGCTAGAACCAACAAACAATTCAATTGAACTTAATATACCAAAACAAGAAAAACTTTCATTAACCAACCCTGCTTAGTAGACACTAACTCAGAAATAATTTTCTTGTGTTAACCAAGTGAACTTGGTCAACACTACATATTTGTGAAGTTCCCTTGGTAATCAAGTGAGCTCAGTTAACACTAGTTCCATCCAACATTTCCTTCATTAACCGAGTGAGCTCGGTTGACACTCAACATCAGCAAACTTTGTTTTGATGCCTAAGTGAAATTGGTTGACAATTTCTTCTGAACTAGGAAAACTCTAGATTGCTTGAAAGATGCACAAAACTATCTTCAATGCCCGAGTGAGCTTGGAATACAATGACTAGCAATGGGGTGACATTTTGTGTAACATCAAAGACAATCCACAATTAATCAATTTACCAACAATCTCCCTCTTTGGCATTGATTGAAACGCAACATGTGATAATGCAATTAAATTTTTAGAGCAAGAATAAGGTAAGGAATTAAAGGAATTATCCTTATTTTCATTCTAATTCTCATTGATGAGAGCTCCCTCTATCAGAAAACTTCTGTTTGTTACAACTTCTTCTATAGAAAACTTTGCCTTTGATATCAGACCAAGTTCATTCTCCATTTTTACATCTCTTTATCTTTTAGATTATAAAATTTCTATGAGATATGGTAGCAAACTTCTCCCTCTTTAACATCTCATGCCAAAGATAACATTTAGTGTGTATCAATGTACCTCGAGTACTAATTCATTTTCATTATGCCCTTGTCAATATTGCACCAACTGATTGATCTTCAACATACTCTAGTTGATGTGTCACTAAACTTTATTTAGAGAGCTTTAGATAGGGGAATAAACACTAGCTTACCTCTTAGATACATAAATGCATCCTTAGGTAATGGCTTGGTAAATATGTCTGCAATTTGTTCTTTTGTATTCATATATTCCAATCTTACTTATTTATCTTGTACCAATTCTCTCAAGAAATGATATTTTACAGCCATGTGTTTTGATTTAGTATGCATCACTAGATTCTTTGATAAATCAATTGATTGCACTAGTATTACCATAGTATATAACCACTATATCCTTGATCTCTATCTTTATACCTGCCAACACTTGTTTGAACTAAACAATATTAGAATAATTAACTATTGCTGCCACATATACTACCATTGATGTGGACTAAGAGATACAATTTTGTTTTTTGCTTGTCTAGGATATTAGACTTTTATCAAGAAAGAATGCTCCACCACTGGTGCTTTTTCTATCATCAATACTTCCTTCCCAATCAGCATTTGTGAATACTTTTAAATCCAAATTGTCTCCTATTTTGTACCATAAACCATATTCTTCAATACCTTTTAGATATCTCATGATTCTTTTGATTTCCATCATGTGATTTTCTTTGGAATTTGTTAAGAATCTTGCCACCATACTGACCGCTAATGCAATATCAGGCCTTGTATGCACTACATACTACAATTTTCCAATCATTAATCTATATGTGGTTTGATCTACCTCTTTGGAATCATAATTTTTGGAAAGCTTATGTCCAATAGACATAGAGGTTCCAACTGATCTTGAATCTTCCATTCCAAATTTTTTTATTATCTCCTTGTTATATTTAGATTGAGTAATATAGATACCATCTTTCTTCTATTGAATCTGAAATCTAACAAAGAATTTTATCTCTCCAAACATAGAAATTTCAAATTCTTTACTCATTTCTTCTTAAAAGGCCTTGCACAAGTCATCATTTCCTATGAATAGAGTGTCATCCATGAATATTTCTACCAACACAATCTCCTTGTCTAATCCTTCTTTGATATATAGACTATTGTTATCATTTCTTTTTTGAAAACCAATATGTATCAAGTAGTTATGAAGTCTTTCATACCGGGCTCTGGGAGCTTCTTTAGACCATATAATGCCTTGTATAATTTTCAAACCATGTCTCTTTTTCTAGGATCTACAAAACCTTCATTTTTTTTAATGTAGACTTCCTCATCAAGAATTCCATTCAAGAATTCAAATTTTACATCCATTTGATAAACTTTGAAACCTTTATGAGCTGCATATGCTAGTAAAGTTCTAATACCTTCTAATCTAGCAACAGGAGCAAAAGTTTCACCATGATCAATAACTTCTTCTTGAGAATATCCTTTACATACCAACTTTTCTTTATTTCTAGAAACTTCTCCATCTTCATTTAGCTTATTTATGAATACCCATTTTTGTGCCAATTACATTTTTATCCTTGGTTTTAGGAACAAGAGTGTAGATTTTGTTCTTCTCTATCTGTTATATTTCTTCATTCATTTCTTAAATCCAACTTTCATTATCCAAAGCATCATTAATATTTCTAGGTTCAAATTCAACAAGTAAACATGTACCTTTCAATTTGTTTCTTGTCATTGTTCCATCTAACTTGTCTTCAGTGATTTGATCAGGTGCATGATGCCTTCTGACATATCTAAAATAAAAAAGAGTTTTTTACTTTTAAAAAATGGGTACTCATTTCTAAAATATATTTTATTTTTTATTTTTTCAAAAATGGTTACCCAATTTTTTGAAAAATGAGTGCTCATTTTTCAAATTTTGGATCGGGCACTCAAGCCTAAAATGGGTACCCATTTCTAAAAGAGTATGATCTCAATCTATGGACTTTCACAAAATTGAGAACCAACTTCTTGCTTCTACCGTTACATCCTCTTGAATTCCTTCGAATAGTTGCTTAATTCACACAATAGCAGAATAATTAATTGAATCACCAACATACTAAGCTTTAAGAGTACATTTTAAAATGTAGCTCTATTTCTTGCTTAACCATGTAATTATTCTTTCTCCTAAGAAGAAAGCTCAATCACTTATACTTTTTTTTTTCATCCACATTATCAACCCAATCTGCATCAATGTGGACTTTAAGTGTAAAGTCACCATCCTGTTTGTACTATAATCCAAAAAAAATAGTTCCTTTCAAATATCTAAATATCCTTTTAACAACAACCATGTTTTTTTTTCCTTCAGATTAGAGGAAAACTTGGCAACAATTCTAACTGCATGAGAAATATTAGGTCTACTATGCACTATATACTATAATTTACCAATCCTAGATCTATATTGTCTGTCATTTACCTCTAATGTAGTATCCTCTTTTGATAATTTCAGATCTAGTCACTATAGGCACACTAAATAGTCTTGACTCATCCATTCCAAATATTTTTAGGATTTCTTTTACATAGCTAGATTGGGTCACATATATACCATAATTTTTAAATGAAATTGTATGCCAATGAAAATTTTGATCTCACCAAACATAGAAATTTCAAACTCTTTGTTCATTTGATTAGCAAATGACTTGTACAACAAATTATTCCCACTAAATATGATATCATCCACAAAAACTTCAGCAATCACCACCATGTTATCAGTTTCACATTTTCAAATACAAATTATTGTTCTCACTTGTTCTAACAAATCCAATATTAATCAAGTGTAAATGCAACCTTCAATCTATACAAGGCTTTATTCAATTTGCAAACCATAGGGTTCTGATTAGGGTCAAAAAATCCTTCTGGTTGGTCTATGTATACTTCTTCTTCAAGTATTCCATTCAGAAATTATGACTTAACATCCATCTAATATACCTTGAATATATTGTAAGTAGCATAAGCTAACAAATTTCTAAGTCCTTGCAATCTTGCAAAATGGGTAAAAGTCTTACCATAGTCGACAACTTCTTCTTGCAAAATAATTTTTCCTTGTTCGTCACAAATTGATCATTTTCAATTTATTTGTTTGAAAATCTTTTTTTTTTCCAATTACATTCTTATCAAATGTTCTAGGTACTAGTTTCCATATATTTTTTTCCTTAATCTTATCAAACTCTTTGTTCATTGAATTAATGCAATCTTCATTATCAAGTGCATCTTTAACCATTCATGGTTTAAATTCAGCAATAAAATTGATATTACTTTCAAGAAGTACTACTTTTCATGAATCTACCACTTTTATCTCCAATGATTTGTGTAGGTGATTGGTTCCTTCTCATATATTTTGCAAGTATAGGTTTAGTTCTATGATTTTCAACATTATCTTAACTTAGTTGGGGCTCTCTATATTTCTCAAATTGTACTACCTATAACTTGAGTACTAGAGGTTGATGCTTGGTGGTTTTCTATTATTTCTCATGCATTATTCCATAAGCATATTCATAGACATATACAAATTTATTTTAATCATCTAGCTTCCTTTCTCTTTCCTCATACTTCTTGTTAGCAAACTCATTAATTCTTACATTTTTACTTTTAATCATTATATTAGTAGTTTTTTCAAACATTTGTATGGATTTCTCTTAGAAGAATATCTATAAAAAAATACCTTCATAACCTTTTAAATAAAATTTACCATTCCTTTAATTTGTATGAATGTATCATGTACTTCGAAATATCTTGACATAACTCACATTAGGTGTATGATCATTACAAAGTTCATAAGGTGTCTTGTTATTTCTTTCTTTAGTTAAAATTGGTTAAGAGTGTAGATTACAGTGCTAATAGGTTCTCTGCATAATATTAGAGCAATTCCTTTTTCAATCAGTAGTGTTCTTACAAAGTCAACAATTAACTGATTCATCATTCGACCACTCATTTGAGAATTAGTTAACTGATTTGTTTCCCTTTTAAATTCAAGTTGATTGATTTTTTTCTATTTTATATCTATAGATAATTATGGGGAATGTTTGAATATTATATCATTTTAAATTATTTCCTTAATTATTAGACAATTACATTTAGATATATATTAATTTACAATGTTTAATCAACATAAATTAATAAATATTATTCATGTGAAATTAGCCAAATAGGTATCAATTTGATAAAAGTGTTAGAGATTTATATTTAATTAATTAATGAAATAGGTTCCCTAGAAAAATTAATTTAATACTTAGGAATTTATAATTCACAAATACTATTGCACATTAGTGGTTTTATGTAATTGATGCTAGGATCAAGCAAAGACAATTAGGAGAAGAAGTTTCTTGTAAATTAGGACTTTCTTGATTGGTATTGGAGATTGTGGAAAAATTGGTGTATGAGAGCAGTTTTAGGGTAATACGCTATGATGTTTAAAGATAGTAAACTAGCTAGAGATAAATGCAAATGGATCCCTCCTCCAGTAGGATGGGCTAAGTTAGATTTCAATGAGGCATCAAGACACAACCTTGGACAAGAAGCTCTAGGGTGCATTTTGCATTTCAATAAAGACATGTTTACTCAAAAGAAAAAGAAAATACTTACTGCAGTTGTCCAAGAACCTTGCAGAACTAGAGGTTCTAATTGAGGGTTAAACCTTAGTTGGGAGATGGGAATTGGAAACTAGTTATATAAGGAGATTTACAAATCATCTTGAATGCCTAAAGGAAGGTGAAATACCTAACCGGAAATTACACTCAAAACTTGAATATGCATTAACGAGAATAGATAAATTCAAAGAAATGAACATTAACCATATTTTCCACCAAGGGACTAAAGAAGCTGATAACTAGAAAACAAGCAGTAGATGAAAAAGACATCATAATAAAAGCTACATCCAACTCTGTAATGGGCACCTACTGGTTATAACTTCGTGAAACACTTTGCAAGCAAGCTCTGATACCACTGTAATGGACACCCAGGAATGCCCAAAAGCTGAACCAACTACTGAAATTATATTTATTCTAAAAATGCTGCAATCAGGTACAAAGAGATGTATTCCAAAGGCCAAACCCTAAGGGAATGATTTCTAGAATGTTACAATAGAGAATGAACGTCCCCTATTGCCAAAAAAGAGTGTGATTCACACATCCAAGCTATTATCAAATGCAAGTCATAATCATTCGATACAATAATCCCATCCTAAACAATGAGACTCTCACCCCTATTTATCCTATTCCTTCACCCTTCTAGAAAGAACTAAAATATTAATTAATTGCAAGTGCTAGAAGCTTCCCCCTTCCAATAATTAATGCACTCTCTAGAAACTCCTCTCTTGCAATAATTAATTGTGCTTCTAGAGGCTTCCACCTTTCCAATAATTAATACACACTCTAGACGCATCTCCTTTGTAATACAATAATTAATTAAATTAATTAAATATAAAGCCACCTTTTAATTTTAATTTATTTAATGACTTTATAAGAAATTAATTTAATTTTTTCTTATCCTCCACTTAGACTTTGGAGAATGTGAAGGCCAAAAGATGGGATTATTACAAACTCTAATAAACATTGAAATAGAAATGTTAAAAAATTAACCATAAAAATAAATAAATGAAATATAATTATCTTGAAATTTAGAACAATTTACAAAACCAACATATTAATTCTTCTTTATTCAGTTCACATTAGATAGGTTGACCAACAAAGATGGCCAGACTAGTGTTTTATCTCAAAATTACAAACCAAATACAAAGCATCTAATATAATAATGTTTGCATTAGACCTAGACCTATAAAGAATATAGGATAAACTAGTATTCACATGATTTGGTTTTGGGTATTAAGATGTATTCTGAGAATATAATGAACTAGGCTCTAATAATAAGAAGCAATATATATTGATCACTCTGGATCCTTCACGGGACTAGGAATTTGTTTTTTACGAAGATAGACAACAAATATTGAAGGACATACAGTTACTTAGAGTAGATCACAAGATCATGGAAATAAGATAGAACTCAAAGTTGAGACCATAAAGTTCTAATTTTATTAGTTAATCCTTAGACACGTAGTTATATCAATTTAAGAATAACATTAAAAGATATTTTAAATAAATACCTTATACTTTATCATCTCCCATTGTAACAATGCATTCATATAGCTCCCTCATTTAGCTCGAACCTCCCATATTTAGATTTATATACTTATTCTTTTCCTTCAGTACTTATGGAGGTTCACCATATTCTTCTAGGTGGCTAAGTGTTATTTTATGATTTAGTTCGCTATAAGTTAGAATGACATCATTATAGTGATCTTCTGTTTGATCTTGGACCCTTTAACTTTTATCTTAATTTTTCTCTAAATCATTAGATGGCATGAACCTATGCTCTAGACGGTATGGTTATTTCTTGTATATGATTTAGGAGGCCGCATGTATTTTCTTGTATCAGTCTTCTGGTTCTTTCAAGCAGATTCATAGAATTCACTGCAACATTTTATTGAGGCTCATCTCTTTCTTTACCTCACCTAACCCCTAATCTTGTATATTTTCCATCACCCTCCCGACTATAGTACCCGTTTTGAGCTCTAGAAACTGTGATTTCCTTATATCGCACTCAGGAAGAGGGAAATACAACATTTACAGGCCCGATCAAACCTGAACGATGGGATAGAATCCTGAGAAAGGGGACACCACTGTACGTAAAAAAAACTATTTTATATATTAAGAATAAATAGGGCTTTGATAAAGCTCAGCCTGATATGGAAAGGTATCTTCATTTTCTTCTTCGATGGCACGATGTGGTAAAGGATTTCAGCAATTGGCTTGAGGTCTTCTTTAAGGACTCGAGCGTAAAGGTGGATATAGAAGTAGATTGTGGGCAACGTGACCAGATTGAAATATGCACTTCATTCCTTTCCATAGTAACAAGAAATAAGAGAGGCTAATACACTATGTTTAAAGGATGTATAGGAATTTTGTCAATGGGATTTACATGAGGACATAATCATTGTCAAACCTGGAGAAAAGTAGGATTTAATCAAAATATATTGGTATGACTCATAGCCTCGATGACAATAGGGATCTTGATTTTCTCTTTCTTAGATTAGTGTCTTGATTTTCACTGTCTTCGATTTTGGATGTGAATCTATTAGAACTACCATGTAGTGAAAGCAAAGATGCTATAGAGGAAGAGGGTAGCAAGAGGGTACTGACTCTCTGCTGACTCTCCTAATGATTGTGATGATTGCCTTTAATAAGGAAAATTCTCTTAAAGATTGAATAATTCTTTTTTTATGGCATGGTAACACAATGAATGCATACAATCTCCTTCTGATTTATTTCTAAGTATTCTAAGAAATTTTATCATATATAAGATCTCTTGGCTAGCTTAATTATCAATCATTTGAGACACTTAAAGAAGCATTGAATCAATAGAAACAAATATTAATACAACATTTAGTGTAAGCTAACTAATTCCTTTATTACCATAGTTTATTTGGCTTAATCTTCATTCTTATTTTTGGGATTTTATTTCAACCATTTGTTTCACTTGGAAGATGAGCGGGAAGACAGATTTTTATGCACAAGTCTAGAGTTGCAGGTAGACTCCAAAAAGTAGTCCAATCTATTGTTTTTATACTTCTCAAAAAGCATAACCAGGTTTTGATTTTTAATTCCTATTTGCTAGTAAGAAATCTGAAAACCTGGTTTTGAGATAAAATTTGAAGTCTTGCATTCTAATTCCATTTTGGCAATTTTAGAACAAATGCAAAAAAATTCAAATCGAAATTTGAAAAACCCAATTACTATCATCTTCCACGAACAAAAAGGACCCTAATAGACTTATCAAAGCTATATAATCAAAGTGCAATAAAAAACTGAGACTATTAAGGAACATCTAATAAATATGAAAGAATTGAAGTGGATAGTTAAGAACTAAAAAGAACTAAAAAGTCATATTAAAAAGAACTATAGTTATAGTTTAAATTAAATGAAAGTTAAGACTATTCAAAACATATCTTTTCTATCCATTACTAAATAGAATTTATTAAGATATTCTATCAAATCTTTGCCATTCATTACTAAATAGAATCTATTAAGATATTCTATAAAAATCAACATATATACTAAATAGAAACTATTAAGATATTCTATAAAATCAAATATATATACTTTATGAGTATGTAGTACTAGTGAACATTTCACCTTTCATTCTATTTACAATTGAGTTCACTTTAATTCAGCCATGAGCTAAAGATATGGTGATTTTTTTATTTATTTTTTGTAAAGAGGGGTAAACGCTTTGACCTGGAGCTATGAATCAGTGAGGCCACAAACGGGGGACCTCATCCCCATGAGATTTGAACCTTGATGGCAAGTATAACAACACAACTATTAAAAAACCTCCAATGGATCCAAAATAAGATAAAAAATAATTAATCATCTACACTCAAAGAGTAAATTGTTCTAACAAGAACTCCTTAGCAAAGCTAAATTCATTAAATAAATACTCTTTAGCAAAGTTAAATTCATCAAATAAATACACAGTAGTGTAATGTGATAAATGGGAATGAGTTCTAAAATACAAATGAGATATATCAAAATGATATCTTTATTAAATGTATGTTTTATACTACACTGTAACTTTGAGTTTGAAGCTTTATTTGACGTTATTGGGGTCTATAAAGAATCCTGTAATAGGAATCTTGAAATCTTATACTGAGGCAAGAAGGAGACAATATAAACAAGGACGACTATGTGAAGAAATGGTACAGGAAGTAAGTCATTTGAGGAATTAAGGATATAAGGACAACTGTGTGAAGAAATGGTACACAAAGTAAGTCATTAGAATTAAGGATATAACAATATAAATGTAATAAAAATAGTTAATAAAAGTCTATGTAAAGAAGTATATATTCTAAAGAGTGAATATCAAATGTTTGAATATCAGGTTTTGTAAAGAAGGAATGTGTTCTAATGGGCCTAGGAGCACATGTACATTGTAGAATAGGACCTCAGTCTTGGACAATAATATAGATTTTCTTTGACATTATTTTCAAAATATAATATAAGATGAACATTTACTTTTTACGATTTAAAAAAAAAAAAGAAAAAAAAAGAAAAAAGATAACATTAACCTCACAAAACATGAATAATGTATAACGGAAAGTATGAAAATAAAAAATCCTACCATATGGAGCACCACATAGAAACACAAATAGGATAATAATATGAGCAATACTATAAAATGGATTTCTGACGCTACCATTAACCAAGCAAGGCAAAGCAGATCTGTAGCTTTGAGATCTGCTTGGGAAGGTGAGCAAAATAGCTAGCCCCACAGAACCTATAAACATTATACACTATGGAAAACAAAACGGATTTCATCCATTGAAAGTCATTTAAGTTTTCTTCAACACACAATTTCATCAAGAAGTTTATATCTCTTCCTAACTCTTCTCTCGCCTATCTTAGGCTTCTGTTTCATCTGCATTTTGGGTTTCTGGAAATTAATGTCATCACAGATGTTTTTCAGTTTTCTCTTCACTTTCATAGTGGATTCTCCAAGTCCAATACAATCCTTCATAATGTTAATCTTAGAGCTTTCCTCCTCCTTTTGAATAGTGTAACACTAGTCACAAACCTTACACTCTGAAACGTTATGCTCTACTGCAATACTTGACACACGACACCTCTTTTTATAAGCATGTTTACAATTTTTGGAAATCTCTGACTTTTTCCAACAAGACAAATATCTACAGAATTCTGGAAACTACTATAGCCGACACAACCTAACCCTATACCTAAACCTAAACTTCTGGAAACATTTAATGATGGGTTGGAATAGAAATTATTATTTCTAACACTCCCCCCTAATTTCTACTATCAATTATTACAAAACTTCTTTAATATTTACAACTCTCAGAGCCTCCTTCAAAATTTCAAACTGTACTTGTGGTAAGGCCTTGGTGAAGATATTTGCAAGTTGCTCCTCTGATATGCAATATGGTAGATTAATTTCTTTGCTATTAACCAACTCTCTAATGAAGTGATACCTTGTGTCAATGTGCTTTGTCCTCTTGTGAAACACATGGTTCTTTGAAAGTGCAATAGTAGACTTGTTATCACAATAGATTGTAGTAGGTCCATCTTGACCTTGCATTAAGTCTTTCAAAATATTCTGCATCCATACTGCTTGACATGTTGCTATTGTTCCTACTACATACTCTACTTCAGCTGATGAGAGAGCTACTATAGGTTGCTTCTTTGATGCCCAAGCTACAACACCTGTCCCAAGATGAAATGCATATCTAGATGTGCTTCTTCTATCCTCAGTATTCCCTGCAAAATCACTATGTGTATATCCAACTAAGTGAAAATTATCTAAAGTAGAATGCAAAATGCCATGATTCATAGTTCCTGCAATATATCTCAAAATCCTTTTTCCTGCCTACCAATGTGAGGTCTTTGGTGAATCCATGAATCTAGAGATTAAACTCACTCCATACATTATATCTGGTCTTGTAATAGTGAGATACATTAAACTACCAACCAATCTTCTAAATATAGTTGAATCAAAATCTTTCTTAGTAGCTTCTTTGTTTAATTTGGTGCCTACTACCACAGGTGTGGAAACTGGACAGCAATTTATCAATCTAAATCTTTTCAAAATATCTTTTGCATATTTAATTTGGCAAATAAAAATTCTTTTATCATTTTGAGTAACTTCAATGCCAACAAAATATTTCATTAATACTAGATCTGTCATTTCAAATTCTCTTTTCATTGTTGATTTAAACATGTCAATACATAAATTACCTATGAAGATCAAATCATCAACATATAAACAAAAAATCAAAATCTGACCTTGTTCATTGATCTTGGTATATAATGTAGGTCCACTGGTGCTTCTCTTGAATCCATTCTCCATCATGTATGAATCTATTCTACTGTACCAGGCTCTTGGAGCTTGCTTCAATCCATAGAGTGCCTTCTTCGGCTTATAAACTTTGTCTTCATGTCCTCTTATTTCATATCCTAGTGGTTGCTGCACATAGACTTCTTCATCCAAATATCTATTCAAAAATGCTGATTTGACGTTCGTTTGGTGAACCATCCATTTGTTTTGAACTTCAATAGCTAATACTATTCTAACTATATCAAGTCTTGCTATAGGTGCAAATGTCTCATTGTAGTCAACCCCATATTCCTGTGAAAATCTGTTACCAACTAACCTTGCCTTATATTTGTCTACATCTCCATTAGCTTTAAACTTAGTCTTATAAACCCATTGTACACCAATGCAATCTTTGTTCTTAGGCAAATCAACTAATTCCCATGTATCATTTCTCTCAATTGATTCTATTTCATCATTCATTGCATTAATCCAATGTTCTTCCTTAATTGCATCTTCAAAATATATAGGATCTTGAGTAAATAAAGAAAATTTTTATTGCAAATCTAATTTACTTCCTTGATCATAAATTTCACTCAACCTTCTAGTTTTCTTGCTTGATCTTTAGCTGTGAAAGTATAGGCTTTGAATTATTACTTACTTGTGAATTTGAAGATTCTCCATGCTCAACTTCATTTTTTAAGTGATCTCCTTGTGGACTTTGTGGTGGAGTTCCTTCTTGGTCACTTGGTTGATCCTCTTGATCTTCATGAACCTTTTTATCCTTCTCATCATATGGTATTGTTGCACAACATGTAACATTTGTATCTATATTTCCATCCCAAGATTCATCCTCTTTAAATACAACATCCTTACTCACAATGACTTTTCTGGTGATAGGATTAAACAACCTATATGTCTTAGATTGCTCATCATAGCCAACAAAAATACATTTCTCACTCTTATTATCTAACTTACTTCTAGTTTCTTTAGGAACATGTGCATATGCAATACAACCAAATACTTTGAAATGAGAAACACTATGAATCTTACCACTCCATGCTTGTTGTGGAACCATGTCCCTCACAATCTTTGTTGGACTCCTATTTAAAATATAAACAGCACAAGAAACTGCATCAGCCCAATACTCATTAGGAAGATTCTTACCTTTCAACATGCTCCTTTCCATCTCCATTATTGTCCTATTTTTTCTCTCTGCAACACCATTTTTCTGTGGTGTGTAACTAGTAGTAAGTTGTGTTTTGATTCCATGATCCCTGTAATAATCCAAAAATTCACTTGACTTATACTCTCCTCCTCTATTAGATCTCAATACCTTGATAGGTAAACCACTTTGTTTCTCAACAAAAGCACTAAATTCTTTAAATTTGACAAAAGTTTCAGATTTGTATTTAAGAAAGTAAACCCATGTCTTTCTAGTAAAGTCATCAATAAATGTTAAGAAATAAATACTCCCCCCTAATGATGGCATTTTCATTGGACCGTATATATCTGAATGCACAATTTCTAAAGGTACCCTTTCTCTATATGACATCCCTTTTGGAAAACTTTCTCTGTGATGTTTGGCCAAAATACAACTTTCACATGGACTTAATGATGCTTCAATTGGGGGTAAGCCTCTTACCATTTCCTTTCTTTGCAATAGAGATAACCCTTTGAGATTTAGGTGACCATACCTCAAGTGCCATATCCATGTTTGATCTTGACTTGCTGCCTTGAAACTTGCTGCAACTTAATCAGTCATATTGCTCTTCATCCAAAGTGGAAACATTCTATTATTTGTCATTTCTACCATTGCAATTACCATGTTACTAGGAGGCATATCAAATATAGTGCACAATTTTTTCTCAAAATTAACTCTATAACCTTTTTGACCAAGTTGCCCCACACTTATAAAATTATGTTTCATCAGAAATAAATTTCTTACCATGCTTTGTCCTAACATTGATTGTGCCTTTTCCACTCACTTCCACTATGTCATTATTTCCCAACTTCACTTCAAATTTAATTGATCTATCCAAACTTTCAAAAAACTCTTCATTGCCTGTCATATGATTGCTACAACCATTATCTAAAAACCAAAAAACATTTGTACTCTCTTGAGCTACATTGCAAGTAATAAACAATGTCTCAAAACTACTCTTTGAAAAATTTGCATTTTGTTTACCCATATCAGCTTGTTTCCTTTTACACTCATTTGCAAAATGTCCAAACTTTTTGTAGTAATAACATTGAATATTTGATTTATCATACCTTTGTGATGTCTGGTTGTTATAGCTTCCCCCTGAATAAGAGTATTGATTTCTTCTTCCTCCTAAATCTGGACTCCTTTCTTCTTTTTGAAAATAATTTCTGCATCTTCCTCTTCCTCTAAATCCAACATTTCCTCTTCCTTCACCTCTGCCAAATGTCATTTTTGTTTTCAATGCATTCTCCAGTGAATTACCATTACGCTTTTTCAACCTGTTTTCAAGATTATACAAGGATCCAAAAACCTTATTTATAGACAATGTTTTTAAATCCTTAGATTCTTCAATTGCAACCACAACATTATGAAATTTAGGAGGCAAAATTCTTAAAATATTTTCTACAACTTTTTGGTCAGAAATCTCATCACCATTCATCCTTACTTGATTAGCCACATTTATAACACGATTTGAAAATTGCTCTACAGAGTCAGACTCCTTCATTTGTAAATTCTCAAATTCTCTTCTAAGTGCTTGCAATTTGACAATCTTTACCTTACTTGTACCTTGATATGAAGTCTTAAGAATGTCCCAAGCTTACTTGGTTGTAACAAATGGCTTAATTTTTCCAAGGACCAAGTCATCCAGAGCTTGTCCAATGATTTGCAAAGCTTTTTTACTCTTCTGCCTATTCTCATCAAGCTTTTTCTTCTAGTTAGCATTTAAAGTAGACTCATCTACAGGTTCAATATAACCAGTGAAGATTATATCTAATAACTTATAGGAATCAAATATAAGCTTCATTCTAAAAGCCCAATCATCATAATTCTTTCTAGAGAACATTAGAATTGAAGCTTGAAAACTCTCTGAAGCCATCCCTAATAGAAACTGAAAAATCAAATTCACAAATATAACAAACCCTAAATAGGGCAATATGAAACTTATTAATCTCACAATAAATTTCTCTGTTATAGTCCTCCTTATGTAGAATCCTTCACAATCCTTCAAACACCTCTTCTTAACTTGGCTCTAAACTTGGCTCTGATACCACTTGATAGGTGGGCAGAGGCACAGTAAAATATGAAATGCAATGAATCTGCTGCGGCACAATATCTGATTACCTTTTATTGATTCACAAAATGGATACACGACACTCCTTTTTATAAGAAAGTTTACAATCTCTAGAAATCTCTGACATTTTCCAACAAGACAAATATCTACAGAATTCTGGAAACTACTATAGCCAACACAACCTAACCCTATACCTAAACCTAAACTTGTAGAAACATTTAATGATGGGTTGGAGTAGAAATTATTATTTCTAACAATCCTTTCAAAGCTTTAATGAAATGGGAGCTGGTGAAAAAGTGACAATCTGAACTAGCATTTTTTTCTAACTTTGAAAATAATACATGAAATTGATAAGGGAAAGAGGGTAAGGAATTGTTGCAGGGTTAGTTACTGGTGTTACAAACACCACAGGCATTTAGTGCATTCGAATAAATAGACTTAGGAACCCAAATCTCCACACATGTTGCATTCCATTTCACTTTCCATGCAATATGCTCAAACTAATTCTTCTATTCATGAGAATGAGATACTCAGAAAACAAATAGAATTTATAGTGAGATGTCGGATTTGAACACAAAAATATGCTGCATATAGTTCTATAAAAATGCAAACTGTCTAACGGATTTCTTGACATATGTTGCACCGGAAAATGTAGTGACAAATCATCAAGCGAGGTGGCTATGGATCCGCACATCAAGTGTTGACTTACAAATTGTCAAACAATACCAGTAGAAATTTTCTCCATCTATTTAGGCATGGATTCCAACTCTTATTTATAAAATACATATAAGAATACAACAAGGAAAGTGGCCATGCTGATTTTTGACGTATTTTTTTTGGCTAGTAACCGTATTATATAAATGGAATTTTTGTGTTCGTAGACATTATTTAATTACATTTGACAATAATAGTATCTAGAGTTTTCTCTCATTAATGTTCAAAGTTTATAACACTTGAATATTTGAAAATCTTTGGGAGTACACATCACAACAGATGAGGACTTTTTTCTACAAGTCAACGTCATCTGTTGATTACATATGCCAAATAGCCCATCTATTCTTGAATAGATAATTCTAGTAGCATGCTGCAATATTCTTAAGATGCTTCTTTTTAATAATGAGCATGATTGAATATGGTTGGTAGGGCATTTAATCAACACTTTTACATTATTTATGTTCAATTCAACATTAATATATCTATAACTTATAATGATAACAAGAGCTCGTTGGAGCTTGTGTATCTTGTGTAATGAGAGAAGAGTAAAGGGAAACAAAATAAAAAGTATTAGAAGTTTTGAAAGAGGATATTGTAAGGAGAGAGGATTAAGAATCGTTAAAAGAAGATATGTAAATTTGTAAAATAACAAGTTTGTAGAGATAGTTGTGATCGTAAGAAAGACCTTAATATTGTTGTGACCAAAGATACCATATTTTTATAATATGGTTGTAACCAAAGAATTAGTAAAGGAGCTACTCAATCCTTGGGGCAATGCTCTGTGTACGGTTGCCCGAGTGCCGCTGGATTCTACTCAGTCGACTAGACTCCCCCTCGTTGGCACTACTACTAGTATCGCTCTTTGGCTCATTGACGCCTGACTCCCAAGACCCAAGTTGCTCTCCTAGTAGCTAGATTGTACAGTGCTGCCATGTCACTAGTTCCTCCTACCTCTAATCCCAAGTGGTCCTTCCCCCGCCTTGACTTATCCACTTCACCTCCCAAGGTGGGAAATGATAAAGAACAAGCTACTTCTACTAACAAGTTGACTCCTCTTGGGCCACCCTCCAACCCCATAGATCATTAGGGTTTTCATGAACAACAAGATCCTCATCCCTTAGCTAGCACTATGCTTTTTTTATGAATAGTTGTTAGTTGTTTTCAGCCTTGTGTAGTGTGTGTGATTTTGTATCCCCCTAGCATTTTTTGTGAATATGTAACTTTTATATTTTATTTAATAGAGAAGGGACTATTCATCAAAAAAGAATTTATAATTATATAATTCATTGCTCAGCAAATTAAATAAGTAGAAATTTTAGGCAAAAATTGACTATAAGCAACATGGGGTAATAAATTATAATAAATAAGTGTAGGTCAATCTTCATCTAGGAATATGACACATTCTTTATGCATATAAAAAAAAAAAGATAAAGAACTAATTACAACAATAACATTCTCTCATGTTTGTACTTCATATTTTAGAAAAAAAAATAGTTTTTTCTATAGAATATAGACCATTATGCCAAAAGTGGAATACATTTGATAGTAAATTCAAGAATTTTTCAAAGGTCGGGGAATTTTTGTTGATATTATTTTTTAATCTTTGAAGAATTGGTAAGAAATTCTCAAAATTAAATCATTTCTTTTAGATCAAAGGAAACTTTGCCAAACTAAATAAAGCCATCCTTTCAAACATTTATATATTGCAACTTGATATACTTGTTATCAGAAAGAATTAAGATTTACTATGGTCTTTATATTTAATGTGTTCTAGTTGTAGGATTATTGAAGTACATTTGAGATTTTCTTATGCTATTTAAAACTATAAAGTTAATAAATACGAATTGAACAAAAGAGATCATTATGGTATGTTTATGATAATTTAGCTTAGAAGTATTATAAATGATGACATGACTTTGAAGACTGGTTGCTTTACTATTAAGTTTAATTATAAGAAAGCTCATTCTTATAAAATATTTTTAGACCAATGAAAAGTGGAATGGTATAAAAAGGATTATAATTTTTTTATAGGTATAAGAGGAGTAGAATCAATCTTTGGAATACTTCACATTTTTTTATGCTATGATTTTAAAATTTATTTAATACATAGTTAACTTTCATATTTGATGCTAGTAAAACCTACAATCTATTTGAGATAAGGCCCGAAAAGAAAGAAGCTTAAGTAATTTATGTGTATTTAAACATCGGTTGAACTGTAGAATAGGAGAAAGGCACTTGGAAATTTCTTATACAAAGATATATTTATATATATATATTAAAAGCTACAATAAATCCTTTGGTTTGTGCACAGAGTTGTGGACCAAAATGATGTCCACTTTCTCTTTTTTCCAATCTAAAGCAACTATAATCATGCAGTATTGTGATCATGGTATTGCATGATCGCACTATGGTTTGGACACACTTGATCATAATGTATTTTTAAGGAGTGTAAGGAGCCCTTTGCACATATGTGTAATGGTTTGAATGGGTTAAAATGGGTTATATGGTTTTGTGCATGACCCTTTTTGATTTGTTTGATCGCAAATGTCTTCCTTAGAGGACCCCTTAGCACACATAGTATGATAAAATGGATTAAAACAAGTCATAGGGTGCCCTACGATCCCTTTTAACCCATTTGATCACATAATATGTGTCTTAAGGTGTTCATGAACTCACTAGCACACATATAATAGTTTGAATGAGTTAAAAGGGGACATAGGGTAACCTATGACCATTTTTTACACATCTGACCACACAATGTATGTCTTAAGTGGTCCTCAAGCCCATTCAAACACATATAATAGATCTAGTGGATCAAAGGAGGTTATATGAAACCCTATGACCCCTTTTGACCCACTTTATTGCATAATATTTTCTGAAGGGGTTTGTGGACCTCTTAGCTCACATAATGGTTTGATTGGGTCATAGAGTACCATACAACCCATTTTAACCAATTTAATTACATAATATGTCCTAAATGGTCAAAGGACCCTTTAGCACACATACAATGGTTTGAATTGGTGAAAAGGTGACATAGGGAACCCTATGACCCATTTTGACTCATTGGATCACATAATATGTGTCACAATGGGTTTGAGGATCCCTTACAAGACATAATATGGTTGAATGGGTCGAAAGGTATCTTAGGGTACCCTAACACAACTTTTGACCCATTTTATCATATAATGTGTGGATTAAGGTGTTCTCAAACCCATTAACACACATATAAAGGATCTAATGGGTCAAAAGTAGTCATAGGGTACCCTATGACCTATTTTGACACACTTGATAGTATAATGTGTGTCTTCAAGTGTATAAGAACATATTAGAACAGATATAATGGTTTGAGTTGGTCAAAAGGAATCATAGCATACCCTATTACCCCTTTTAACCCATTTAAAAGCATACCGTATGTCTTAAGGTGTCCAAGACCCCCAAATACACACATAATCATTTGAATGGGTTTAAAGAGGTCATAAGGTACCTTATGACCCATTTTAACCCATTAGATAATTTAATGTGTCTCTTAAGTGTTTTGAAGAGCCCTTAGCACATGCAATATGATTAAATTGGTCAAAAGGGGTCATAGTGTTTTTTATAGCCTCTTTGGACACATTCAATCACATAATGTGTTTCCTAAGGGGTCTAAGGACCTCTTCGCACACATAATACACTCAAAATGTTTAAAAGGGTTCATCAAGTACCATATGACCCATTCAATCAAAACATTTGTTTCTTAAGGGTTCTAAAGTTACCTTAACACACATATTAATGATGTAATACTAAAATGATTTCCCATCAGGTCCTAGGGCTTTGTACTAGTTCACACTTAACATTATCCTTCTCACCTCCTCCTTCTTGACCTTACTAGTCATGGTTTCATTCATTTGATCACTTACCACCGGGTTTACTAACCTTAAAATAATTTCCTGTGTGTGGCTACCAACTTGATTATGTGGGGGGGTTATAGATTCCTTGGAAATAGTTATTGACCCAATCCTCAATACCCTCCACCTTCATTATTTCTTCACCATTATTTTCCACAAGAAGGTTTATGGTGTTCATCATTTCTCTACTTGATAGTTCGATATATAGAAAAAGGCCATATTCTTGTCACCCTCCTCTAGCCATTGAACCTTAGATCTCTTGTTCTAGAAGATTTCCTCCCATTTAAGAAGATTCTTCCACCTATCTTGACCATCCCTCTCTTCATGGTGATGTTTAGGGGATGAATTACCTTATGCTAGACATGTCTAAAGAGATTCTAATTTCTTCTCAGTTGTCATATTTTCCTTTAAAATGTTGCCAAATGAAGATTTTCCCCATCCTCTAACCTCTTTTCAAATTCTTTCAAGATTCTTATTAATATGGAACATAGTCATACCTTCTACTAGATTATTCCACTACCACACAATACAATCCCTGAGCTTCAGGTGTAAGTGCCAGAGGATTTCATATCTAAAGGGCCTAGATCTATTAGTTTGATTCTATGTCCATGAGAAAAGAAGCATATAGTTTTCCAAGATGGTCCTTGAGTGCACCTTTAAGAAGGTATCACTAGTAAATTTTGACCTAATTTTTGACTAATTTTGGTTGAAAATTTGACCCAAGTTTGTCACTATTTTTCTCATCAAAATTTTGACCAAATTGTGGGTTGGTCTAAATTTTGAGGAATACATTCGTTGAAATTGTGAAACAAAAACATTTCGATGAATGTATTCGTCAAAATTTTGACAAACCTACAATTTGGTCAAAATTTTGATGAAAAAAATTTCAACAATCCCAGGTCAAAATTTTGTCCGAAATTGGTCAAAAATTGGATCCAAATTTCCTAGTGTATGTGGGAGAATGTCCCAGTGGGCTGAGATGAGGACCCAATCAAGCCTAACATGTATCAAATTGTTCCCCATTCTATTGTTTGACCATGTGAAAGTGGATCCTTGAGGGTTGATATCTGTCAAATCATTCCTCCTAAGCAAGCACTCCAAGTCATGCATACTCTCAAAGAAGTCCTCCAGGCTGCCCATTTTCTTTGAAGGGTATAGAGGAGTGATAAAGTCTCTGATACACAAAATATTTTTCTGCATCATTGAATCCACCACTTTTTTTCCCTCATCCATGACCACCAGCCTACCTTTATGGGTAATGGGGGCATAGAAGTTAAACAAATTCTAGTTACCAGCTTGGGAGGTAATGCCCATCACCAAAAAATGGGTATGGAGTTAGAAGTGAGCTATTTTTCAATTTTTTTACTTATTTAAAAATATTTGAAATTAAATGATATTTTTATATTTTAAATTTGATTTTATATGTTAACTTGGTAACATATAATGTAATATATAAAATACTAATAAAGAATTAAATTTATTTTTTTACATGTAATAATAAGTTAGTTTCAAAAGTTTTAATAATAAGTAATTAAGTTTTGAAATAATAAAATATTATATTGAATCTAACTAAGTGCTACTATTTACAATTATAATAGAAAAATGTCATCCTCAACTACATCAGATTTTTGGGGTTTAATTATTGTCATACACTAAGTTTGATGTGGATTCATACATTTTAAAAATGTGAAAATGGGTGTTATAGCATATAATTGAACTTATTCAACATAATGAAATCCAATGAAGAAATAAAGTTTCACATATATATTATATTTATAAAATAGAATGAAGATAAGAAAAAGTTAGATTTTTAAAGATAGATGACTTATATAAAGTTATAGTAATTTAGTATTTATCAAAATCATTTTTATTTTTATTTTTTATAATACACTTTTAAATAGATAATATTAAATATTGTGATATTTCTATCAAGATTTAACTGTGTAGTTTTTGAGTCAAACTCAACGACCCATGTTTCATGAGTAGTGATTCAACATGAATCTATCTCTCATGAGAATAAATGGAACTCTTAGCACTCATTGGATCTAGGTGATTCTCAAAGAGGTGAAGCATCGAGACTTCCTGGGAGGTCACCCATCCTAGTGCTACTCTAGTTTGAGTGCACTTAACTATGCAGTTTCCTCCATGGTTAAACTCACTCTATTTGCAACCCCATTTGCAAAACATTCACAAAGTGTTGTGCCTTATGAACCATTCACTAGAAAGCCCCTTAAGCTTATCAATTGATAATTAGGAGATAATTTCGACAACAAGGCCAATTGTGATATTTCTATTAGGATTTAACTATGTATTTTTTGAGTCAAACTCATTGAACCATGTTTCATGAGTAGTGATTCCACATGAATCTATCTCTCATGAGAAGAAATGGAACACTTAACACTCACTAGATCTAGGTGATTCATAGAGGTGAAGCACTGAAACTTCTTGGGAGATCACCCATCCCAGTACTATTACAACTCGAGTGCACTTAATTATTGATTTTCCTCCATGGTTAAACCTAGTCTGCTTGCAACCCCATTTTCAAAACCTTTACCATGTGTTGTGCCTTATGAACTATTCAATAGAAAGCCTTTAAGCTGATCAATTTATAAGTAGGAGATAATCTCCACAACAAGTCAAATTGTGACATTTCTATAAGGATTTAACTATGTAGTTTTTGAGTCAAATTCATTGACCCATGTTTCATGAGTAGTGATTCATCATGAATCCATCTATCATGAGAATAAATGAAACATTTAGCCCTCAATGGATCTTGGCAATGCTCACAAAGGTGAAGCATCAAGACTTCATGGGAAGTCACCTATCCCAGTACTATTTTAGCTCGAGTATGCTTAACAATGAAGCTTCCTCAATTGATGAGCTTAAGGGGATTTTTAGTGAATGTTTCATAAGGCACAACACTTGGTGAAGTTTTTTCAAAAAAGGTTTCTAGTAGAGTGGGTTTAACCATGGAGGAAACTATGTAGTTAAGTGCACTCAAGCTAGAGTAATATTAGGATAGGTGACCTCGCAAGAAGTCTTGATGCTTCACCTCTGTGAGAATCACCTCGATCCAATGAGTTCTAAGTGTTCCATTTATTCTCATGAGAGATGGATTCATGTAGAATCACTACTCATGAAACATGGCTCAATCAGTTTGACTCAAAAATTACACAATTAAATCCTTATAGCAATATCACAATTTGACTTGTGGAAATTATCCCTTACTTATAAATTGATGAGCTGAAGGGGCTTTCCATTGAATGGTTAATAATGCAGAATACTTGGTGAAGGCTTTGCAAATGGAGTTGCAAGAGGAGTGGGTTTAACCATGGAGAAAATTTCATAGTTAAGTCCACTAGAGCTAGAGTAGTACAAGGATGGGTGACCTCCCAGGAAGTCTTGGTCCCTCACCTCTATGATCATCACCTAGATCCAATGAGGTGTAAGTGTTCCATTTATTCTCATGAGAGAAGGATTCATGTTGAATCACTACTCATGAAACATAGGTCAATGAGTTTGACTCAAAAAATGCACAAATAAATGCTGACAAAAATATCACAATTTGAATTGAGTGGAAATTATCTCCTACTTATCAATTGATGAGATTAAGGGGCTTTTGGAAGCTTCTATTTCCCCTAAAATATATAATTTATAGTATTATTAAATACATTAAAGTATGGGGAAATTGACAAATAATAGTGTTACAAGCATTTAAAATACAAGAATGATAGAAATTGTGCTCAGGCATTAAGCATACCATACAGTTGTTGACTAGGTCTTCAAAGTGGGCATCTTTTGATCTAAAACATTATAGTAACACATGATAGTAACAAAAATAAAATAAATTATTAAACCAATAACAAAATCCCTTTGTCTCAGAATGGAAGAATTGACAAATGTAATGGCATAATGCCACTTTAAACACTAACACATATTCTTAAAAATTTTGATCTTTAGGAAGTTTATAACTCAACTAACTTCTAGGTTAAAGAAATAAATAAAATTGTGCAAAGACATATACAAATCATAGGGTTAGAAGCATATGAAATCCAAAAACAACTATTTTTCTAACAAAGAGAAAATCATACATTAGTGACCAAAATATATATGTATAAATACCTATAGTGCTTAAATTATGTCTTCTAGGCTCAGAAATTATATTGGTAAAATAATGGGGATTTTTGTAGGAAGGGTAGATCAAGAATACATGAAATTGGAATTTATTATGTTACTATAAATGGAGATTACTATCAAAACCCAAGATCCAATTATTTTTATAAGTAGGAAGCATTAGTTTAAGGAATTCCCAAACTTCTTCAACAAACCTATCATTGATGAGATGTATTATTTAAGTTAGAGAAGGAAAATGATAGATGATTCACCTAAGGTGGAAATCTATCTTAGAGAAGAAGGGGGTGGCTTTGAGCTAAGGGATATACCTTATCCTTTGCTGGAGGGTTTGGAAGAAGGACAAAGTGATGATAGGTGATTTTAGGAACCATGTAAGGAAGGACAAAGGATTGTTATATCTAAAATCCATAGCATGGGTTAAATGGAGGACAATATTTTTTATGGAGAACACTTACCCCTACTTGTTAGAAAGAGTGTGTGGTGGAATATTTACCTCTTAAAGATTCAACTATATATGATGAGGACAATAGGAATAATATTATCATTACTAATTAATAATTAGCTATAGAAGAATATAAAGACTCACTTCTAGTTAATCATTGGCAAATGGAGCTAGTGAAGGAAGTTTTTTAAAAGGAACTATCGTTGATTGATAACGATGTCCCTCTTACAGAATGGGGAGATCTTCCTATTGCACCAATACTAGATCAAACTCAAATGGAAGCTAGAAACTGTTTGGAATTGGGAGAAATTAGAGAACTTATATGTTTAGATAATTTGGTTTCTCCAAAATTTAGTGTCATGTATTCAAGTTCAATTTTGGAAGATGTTACCAACTTGGATTCAATATTTGAAATGCGCCTGTTCTAGGAACAAGAGATTTGGAAAAAGGTAAAGATAGGATCTGACATCTTATAACCAAGGGAAAAATGGATGGACTGTACTACAAGAATGAATAAAAGGGGGAGGAACCCCTTATTAGAATTAAGGAAAAATAAAGTTTAATCCTCATGATAGGTCAAAATTTTATCTTTATTTGTTGTTAAAGGGTAGAACCTTCCCAAGGAGACATGAAGTTCTTATCCTAGAATGTTAGGGGCATGAATGCCCCTCACAAGGTATATCATATCAAGAATATACTCTTAAGAAAAATTTGGACAAATTTTTTATTATATAGGAAACTAAGTTATATTACGAAAGTTTGGAAGGTTGGTAGAAGAAATTACAGTGTTGGGATATTGTGGGAAAACATGTCAGGGGGGCCTCATAAGGGTTAAGCTTTTCATAGAACTCTTATAAAGTTCATTTTTAATTTCTTGATAATGATAAATTTTGGATAGGAGGAAGTCTGTTCAACTTCAATAGTGATCTAATCATGGGTATTTTTAATAGCTATGGTTCCTCCATTCTACATTATAAGATTAAATTTTGGGCAAAAATTGATGGCTTCTTGGCCTCCTAGAATTTTATAATAAGGGAGAATTTCAAAGAAATTGTTTGAAATGAGGAAAAGGAAGGAGGCATAGGTAGAACCTCCCAAATAATGATTTTTTTCAATGAATTTTTCGAGAGAAGAAATCCTTAAGAAATTCCCACTTCCAACAACACTTTTATATTGACCAATCAAAGGATAGCTTTTAGTAATATTAAGGAGAAATTACATAGGTTCTTCTATGGAGGTAATTTCTAAAATTTCAAGTTTGAGTTAAACTTACAAATCATGTCATTCCTTGGTTTGGATCATTACCTTATCATTTTGGAATTTGTTAGAAATGCTACTCCTAATATAACTCCCTTCCATTTTGAAAAAAATGTAGTTCACAGATCGAACATTTTTTTATCTAATAAAAAAATTGGTGGGAAGAAGTATCCTTCAATGAATACAATGGCTTTATATTTATTATTAAACTTAGAGTTATTAAAAGGAGACTGAAAGAGTGCAATGTTAATTTATGAGGGAACATTTTTGAAGAAAAAATTGAAACAGACTAAGATTTGGATAGTTCAGACAAGGAGCTATTGATAATGGTCTAAAACAAGAAATTTTTTTCATAGAAAAATATCTTTTTAGAAAATATTTAGTGGCACTTGAAAATATGAAATTTTCTATAGGCGAATCTTTTGAGAACTTTGGTTGGATGAAGGAGACAAGAATATAAATTTTTTCATAACAATACAAGAATAAGAAGATAATTCAATAGGATTAGATTAAAATCTAGTGCCAATAAATTAGTAATTAGTAATCCTAAGGATATAGCCTTAGAATCCATACTCTTTTATTAGAACCTACTAAACAATGATAGGGATCTTTGTCTTGTCAATAATAGCATTTTGAATAGAATGCAAAAAATTATCTTTCTTTTTCAATAAAAAAAAGGGTTTACTGAAGAAAAATCAAAGGAAGAGGTTACTAAGGCTTTAGTTCAATTTAAGCCTTATTAAATACCAAGCTCAGATGCATTTCCTTTACTCTTCTACAAAAAATGTTGGCAGCTCTTACAAGATAAAATAGTAGATGTTCTAGATAATATTTAGAACTCTAGGAAATTGTTTAGATAATTAAACTATACTTTTTTGGTGATTATCTAAAAAAAAATGCCTTAGCTTTAGATGATTTTAGACCAATATATCTATTTAATACTATTTACAAATTATTTAACAAAGTTTTAGCGAACAAGCTGAAATCCATACTACCCAGCATGATCTCAGAAGAGTAGATAAGATTTTCTCTAGGTATATCTACTTTAGGTATAGTTATTATAGCTAAAGAAGCCATTCAATTGGTCTAACATAATAATAGAAAATCTATGTTGATAAAACTTGATGTTAAAATTTTTTTTGGCAACATTAGATAGTCCTTCATAAGTAAATTTCTTCATGCTTTTAGCTTCACAAAGGAGTGGATTTATCTAGTTTTTGAATGCATATCAACACCTAGAATTTTGATCCTAGTAAATGGCAGGCAATAAAGATTTTTTTATATTTCAAGAGGACTCTTTTATGGTGATCCCCTTTCACCCTTTCCTTTTATCATCATGGGAGAAACATTAGGAAGATCTATCCAGAAAGCCAGACTTGGGCAGAACATTAAAGTCATTAGGATCACTATTGAAGAGGACCCCACTACTCATGAATAATTTATAGATGACACCATGATGTATGGGGAAGAATCAATTGAGGAAGATAGACTGTTTGATAGAATTATGTCTGATCATGCATAAGTATTGGCCCAATTTATTAATAAGGGAAAACTAGAGGTTTATTTCTTCAATACCCCTACTAGCCTAGAATAGGAGATCCTTGATGTCTTGGGATGTAGTAGAAGCCATCTTCCAAATAAATATCTAGGCATCTCTCTTAATTCTAGATCTAGGAAGCATGGTTTTTGTAATGATATCTTTAAGAAGGTGGATCTTAGGATTGTGTCTTGAAAAGGTAAAAGAATTTCATTAGCTAGCAGAGCTATTATGCTTAAATTAGTACTAGCACCTATTTCTATATACTAGATGACATGTTTATACCTTCAAGGAGATTGCATTAATAAATTTACAAAGAAATTCAAATTATTTTTTGGAAAGGGTATAGTGATGAAAGAAAATTTCCCCTTCTATTTTGCAATAAGATCCTTAGATCTAAAAAGGATGAAGGGGCCAGTGTAAAGAGATTAGAGGAAAAAATTAAGGCTCTAGGCAGTAATCTTGTCTAAAGGATAATTGTAGAACTTGATCTAAAATAGGGTAGGATTTTAAGAAATAAATATCAAGAGGGAATACACCCAAATAATATTTTTGTGCATGATGACCCTCCCAAACGATCTTCCATTTGGAAATTTTTTGCAAAATGCATGCCATTAATCATCAATTATCTATCATGGAGTCTAGGGAATGGAGAAAGAGCTTTATTTTGGGATTAATCATGCGAATGAATTCAATTTATCTACAACTTTTTTTGGAAAAAAGGCCTATCTAGATTATGAAAGATAGAGTTGAAGTGTATGTGGTATATTATATGATAATGTTGATCTCATCTAACCTTATAGATTCTCAATGGAAATTAGATTTAATTCTTGATATTTTGGCATGGTTTACTTCTAGACTAAGGGAGATTCTATCCTCTAGGGTGGTAGTTTTAATAATAGGCTTGATAGAATTATTTGGAGCATCTCCCCCTTAGGGAAAAACTCTAGGAAATTAGGCTATGAATTTTTCTTTATGAACTCAACATATTTCTCTAGTCTAACATTCCCTTATATTTATGTGGGGGTAAAAGTTAACATCTAAAGCTATGATGTTTTCTTGGTTGGTTTTTCATTATGAAATCCTTATAGAAGAAAAATTTTCAAGATTGGGCTACCAATGTCCCTTAAGATGCATTCTTTGCAAAACTGGTTCTGAGACCCTTGATCATATTCTATTAAATTGTAAATTTTTCAATCAATTTTAGATCTAGCTAGCGAATAAGTTAGGTTGGAAAATTTCCCTTCGCTATAAAATAGTATCTCTTTTCCTAATTTGGACCAAACTCCACCTCAAAGACTCTTAAGTTAGTCTTTGGTATTCTTTTTGCTCCCTCCTCATTTGGTAAATTTGGAGGGAAAGTGGTAGATAATTGAGAGGAGGGAGGATGAGGGGGGTTAATTAGTTATATGCAATTATTTTATAGGGCTTTCAAATAATTTGGTACTAATTTATAGTAGATAAACTGTCATAACAATAGCTTGGTGCTTACATTCAACTTCTCAAATTAAACTAAAAAAACTTTTATCATCAAAATGTTATCTCACTATCCATTACTTTAACAAGTATTAGAGATATAAGTTAGCTTATATTGAGTTGTAGAAATATGTAATTAACATGAAAATAAACTTGCATTACATAAGAAATTGCACATTTTGACATAGATATTTTAACATGGAAATCTTGTAAAGGGAAAAACCACTTGGAAATCTACAATCCAAATATTTCACTCTTCTGAAGTGAGCTTTGTCAAGAGTGGACCATATTAAAAAATCTTACATGCACATTTATAGTGTAACCTGGTTAGAGGATTTTCACCAA
The DNA here is from genome assembly GCA_028749045.1 of Cupressus sempervirens. Taxonomy (NCBI): domain Eukaryota; kingdom Viridiplantae; phylum Streptophyta; class Pinopsida; order Cupressales; family Cupressaceae; genus Cupressus; species Cupressus sempervirens. The sequence goes on from CM053793.1 coordinate 222,022,082, forward strand.
AGATCATCTAGACCTTATCACTTTTTGTAATTACTAGAGAGTGTCCTTCTCAAAAGGAATTAGAAACATAACTAATCTATGTTAGGGTAGAAGAAAAAACTTGTGTCACCCTTTTGTTAAGGAAAATGATAACAAAAGTATAATTGTTCACCTTCAATTACATAAAACTTGTAGTATTATTTAGAATTTGAAAATGAAGTAAACTAATGAGATGTGTATAAGTGGATGAAGTTTAGGATTATAATTTTTAATAATTATTTGGAATAAGAATTGATATATTTTCCTAATTTTTATAGATGATTTTTTAGTTGTTGAAAATCGTTGAAAATTAGGGGTTTAGTTCCCACCACAAAACTAGATGGAAGTAAACTTATTTTCATTTGAGCTTAGACTGTGTTATATATTACGTATATAGCTAGAACAATCAAATATAAAAGTTGACTTTAGACTAATATTTTCTCTTTTGTAATGATTCAAATTTCAACTCGCCTACAATTGATAGTTTTCATCTCCCACCACATTTATGAAAATAAATCTATTCTAACCAAAAGAAAAATTATACATTTTTGAAGAGGACTCTCTCCTCTAGAACATCATATAATTTTTAATTTTTTGTAATTGGATTTAATATTTTTTTGTTGCCCAAAATTGACATTTTTTTAGTGTTAAAAAATGTACATGTAGATTTTTAATGACAATATACTGTAACCAATTAAAATACTATAAAATCTATATAAGAATATTCTTGACTTTGTGCTCTATAAAATTGTGTTTATATCTTACTAAAATATAACATAAAAAAAATAGTAATAGTTATTGAAACATTAGTTTTCTAAAATAATTTTATTTCTTTAGTAATTGGATACAAACTATTATAAAACATGGATGTAACATACATTTCCAATTGTAAAAGTGTTAGACTATATATAACTTAGCTAGAATGAATTTATCTAGACCATATGTTTTAACAAAAATTAATTTTGGGATAGAAATACTCAAATTCTATCATTTTGATAAGTCAACCTAAAAGGTGACACAACTTTGTACTTTTACCAGTTACCATATTGGATTTCAAAGACTTGTTAGGTCCACTTAGTTAAGAAAATTTATCTTCTACAATGGTAAGAATGTAATAGATGAATTATTTTCTAGGTTTAGGACTACATTTCTTGTTTAGATCTCTACTTCATTCTATCTTCTTCCTTCTGATCTTTGTCTTGTTGGTTCACAGTAGTCTTATTTTAATTTGCACTTCCTCTACTTGATCTTTCTTCTTTTTCTCTTCTTGGTTCACCTTGTTTTTCTTTCTTCTTCAACTTCTATAGTTTTTTTTTTTTTAGAATCTATCAGCAATAATCAACTATCAAAAATAGTTTCAATCATCTCTTTAAACCATAAACTGATTCCTTCCAAATATTTTCATATTTTCCCACTTAGTCATGATCATAGATATCAGGTTAATTATTTTTGGTCAATCAAAAAATAGAAATTCCTTGAACTTTATGCTTATCCTTATCTTGTATAAATTTCCTTCATCAAATCTTCATCACATTTCTCCAGTCGTAGATCTTGTAACAAACTTTGACATTATCATTTGGATTTCTTGAACATTTTTTTATTTTCACCAATATACAGCCTTAGATTCAATCCCTCTTAAATTTTTCTTCTTGTTCATACTTGATGAACATTCAGACACACTTGGTTAAAACATCACTCAGTTAACACTAGACTAACTTTGTTTATACTAAACTTCATCTCTGCTTTGTCAAGTGTTCTGTGATAACTATAATCACTTGGTGTAACTTATGTAGTTTAACGAATACATAAGCTTCATCACAACATTACATGATTGCAAAAAAAGAAAACTAACATTATATTTTCATAGTCTAATTCATTCGAGAAAACATTGAATATGAATAATTATCAACTCTATCATCATACTTTCTTCAAATTATTTTCATCAATCAAATGTTATGTTATTCTTCTGAAATAGAATAGTATCTAACCAATTAAGGCTTGATGTCCATGAAAACACAACAAGTATTATGACTCTTTTAAATATACTACCAACGCTATATGTTACATAATCAGTTGTGGGTAACAATCTGCCACTATGACATTTATAGAAACACATAAATGTAATATTTTACATTACAAAACATTATGCATATGACTATGAAATGTATGCATTTACAAAAATAGAAATGTTCATCTTTGTGACTTTATTTAGCTTCTCTTCAATAGATCTCAACATTAGAATTCACTCAATTTGTAGCTTCAGTAGCTTTATCCCCATAATTTATCAATTTCTCTCCCTTAGGGTGTACTTCTATGTTCAAAATAAACTCCAATAACATGTGTATCCCTCTTTGACAACAATATTATTTCCTATCCATATTATATTATTCCATTTAGTCATTCTCTCCCCCTTTAACAAAATGCGTCTTTTCTTAATGGATATTTGATAGGGGAAAGACCTCTAGTTTACCTCTTAGATACTCAAAACCATTCCTAGACAATGTCTTGATAAATATGTCTACAATTTGTTCTTTAAAGTTCACATATTTAATCCTCAGTTTCTTATCTCATACTCTCTCTCTCTCTCTCAAGTAGTGATACTTGATAGATATATGCTTGCTTTTTGCATACATAATCATATTCTTTGATATATTTTTTGCACTAGTATTATCACAATTAGTAGTAATAGGCTTGGTTACATCCTCTTGCATTCCTTCAAATATTTGATTAATCCACACAATAGAAGAATAATTAATTGAATAAAAATATACTAAGCTTTAGCAGTAGATTGTGAAATGTAGCTCTGTTTCTTGCTTAACCATGTAATTATTCTTTCTCCTTTAAGAAGAAAGCTCCACCACTTATACTTTTTCCTTCATCCACATTACTAGCCCAATCTACATTAATGTGGACTTTAAGTGTAAAGTCACCATCTTGTTTGTACCATAATCCAAAAAACTTAGTTCCTTTCATATATATCTAAATATCCTTTTAACAATAACCATATTTTTTTTCCTTTAAATTAGAGGAAAACTTTGCAACAATTCTAACTACATGAGAAATATTAGTTTGACTATGCACTATATACTATAATTTACCAATCCTTTATCTATATTGTCTTTCATTTACCTCTAATGTAGTATCCTCTTTTGATAATTTTCAAATCTAGTCTCCATAGCCCTAGTAACTAGTCTTAACTCATCCATTCCAAATATTTTTAGGATTTCCTTAACATACTTATATTTGGTCACATATATACCATAATTTTTTTAATGAACTTGTATGCCAACAAAAATTTTGATCTCATCAAACATAGACATTTGAAACTCTTTCTTTATTTGATTAGAAAATGACTTGTACAACAAATCATTCCCACTAAATATGATATCATCCATAAAAAAATCAAAAATCACCACCATGTTATTAGTTTCACTTTTCAAATACAAATGATTATTCTCACTTGTTCTAAAAAATCCAATATTAGTCAAGTATGAATGCAACCTTCAATCCATACAAAGCTTTGTTCAATTTTCAAACCATAGGGTTTTGATCCAGCTCAACAATTCCTTCTGGTTGGTCTATTTATAGTTCTTCAAGTATTTCATTCAAAAATTATGACTAAACATCCATCTTATATACCTTGAATATATTGTAAGTAGCATAAGCTAACAAAGTTCTAACTCTTTGCAATCTTGCAACAGGGATAAAAGTCTTGCCATAGTCAATAACTTCTTCTTGCAAATTAATCTTGCCTTATTCGTCACAAGTTCACCATTTTCAATTTATTTTTTTGAAAATCTAGTATTTTTCCAATTACATTCTTATCAAATAGTCTAGGTACTAGTTTCCATGTATTTTTTCTTAATCTTATCAATCTCTTCATTCATACAATTAATACAATCTTCATTATCAAGGGCATCTTTCACCATTCTTGGTTCAAATTTGGCAATAAAATTGATATTACATTCAAGAATTACTTCTTTTGATTAATCCAACACTTTTATATCCAATGATTTGTGTAATTGAGTGGTTCCTTCTTGTATATTTTGCTAGTATAGGTTTGGTTTTCTAATTTTCATCATTATCTTAACTCAGTAGGGGCTCTCTATCTTTCTTGAATTTTACTACCTGTAACTCAAGTACTAGAGGTTGATCCTTGGTGTTTCTCTATTATTTCTCATACATTAATACTCAAGCATATTCATTGACATATACAAATTTATTTTAATCATCTAATTTATTTTTTCTTTTCTCATCATTCTTGTCTGCAAACTCATCAACTCTTACATTTTTACTTTCAATCATTATATTAGTAGCCTTTTTCAAACATTTGCATGCCTTTATCTTAGAAGAATATCTATATAAAATACATTCATGACCTTTTAAATTAAATTTACCATTCTTTTCATCTTTATGAATATATCATGTACTTCCAAATATCTTGACATAACTCACATTAATGTATGACCATACCAAAGTTCATAAGGTGTCTTGTTTATTTTTTAGTTTAGTTAAAATTGGTTAAGAGTGTTGACTATAGTGGTAATAGATTCTCTCCATAATATTTGAGTAATTCATTTTTCAATTAGTAGTGTTCTTACAAAGTGAACAATTACCAATTCCTCTGTTCAACCACTCATTTGAGAATTATTTAATTGGTTTTTTCCCTCTTAAATTCAAGTTGATTGATTTTTTTCTATTTTATATCTATAGATAATTTTAGGGAATAGTTGAATACTATATCTTTTAATTGATTTATTGAATTATTGGACAATTAAATTTAGATATCTATTCATTTAAGATGTTTAATCAAGATAAATTAATAAATATTATTCATGTAAAATTGGCAAAACAAGTATCAATTTGATAAAATTGTTAGAGCTTTATATTAAATTAATTAATTAAATAGGTTCACTAGAACATTTAATTTGATACTTAGGAATTTCTCAATCTTAAAGACTATTGAACATTATTAATTTTATGCAATTTATACTACGATCAAGCATAGACAATTAGGAGAAGAAGTTTCTAGTAAATTAAGACTTTCTTGATTGATATTAGAGATTATGGAAAAATTGGTGTATGAGAGAAATTTTAAAGTAATACACTATGTTGTTTAAAGATAGTAAACTAGCCAGAGATAAATGCAAATGAATCCCTCCTCCAATAAGATGGGATAAGTTAGATTTTGATGAGGCATTGAGACACAACCCTAGACAAGAAGATCTAGGGTGCATTATGCATCATAATAAAGACATATATTTACCCAAAATAAAAAAACACTTACTGTGGTTGTCGAAAAACCTTGCAGAACTAGAGGTTCTAATTGAAGGTTAAGCTTTACTTGGGAGATGGGAATTGAAAACAAGTTATTGAAAGAGATTCACAAATCATCTTGAATGCCTTAAGGAAGGTGAGAAACCTAACTAGAAATTACACTCAAAACTTGAATATGCATTAATAAGAATAGATAAATTCATAGAAATAAACATTAACCATATTTACCACGAAGGGACTAAAGAAGTTGATAACTAGAAAACAAGGGGTAGATGAAAAAGAGATCTTAATAAAAGCTACATCCAGCTCTAATAAACATTAGAAATAGAAATGTTAAAAAATTAACCATAAAAGTAGGTAAATGAAATATAATTATCGTGAAATTCAGAATAATACAAAACCATCATCTTAATTCTTCTTTAATTGGTTCACATTAGGTAGGTTGACCAACAAAGAGGGCTAGACTAGTATTTTATCTCAAAGGTACAAGCCAAATACAAAGCATGTAACACAATAATATTTTCATTAGATCTAGACCTATAAAGAAAATAAGATAAACTGGTGTTCACATGATTTGGCTTTGGATATTAAGATGCATTCTAAGAATAGAATGAACTAGGCTCTAATTATGAGAGGCAATTTATATTGATCACTCTGGATCCTTCGTAGGACTAAGAATTTGTTGTTTATGAAGATAGATAACAAATATTAAAGGACCCAGAGTTACTTAGAGTAGATCACAAGATCATGGAAATAAGATAGAACTCAAATTCAAGATGATAAAGGTATAATTTTATTCGTTAATCCTTGGACATGCAGTTATATCAATTTAAGAATAACATTAAAAAATATTTTAAATAAATACCTTATGCTATATCATCTCCCATTGTAACAATGCATTCATATAGCTTCCTCATTTAGCTGGACCCTCACATATTTAGATTTTCATACCTTGCATTCATTAAGTTACCTCATTTAGCTAGACCTTCCCATATTTAGATTTATATACTTATTCTTTTCCTTAAGTTTTCTACTCATTAGTTTGATCCTTGCTTACCTATATAACTTCTCATTGTTTTAGTTATTAAATATGGAGGTTTTCCATATTCTTCTTGGTGGCTAAGTTTTATTTTGTGATTTAGTTCAATATAAATTAGAATGACATCATTATGGTGATCTTCTCTCTAGTATTGGACCTATGCTATAGATGGTATGGTTATTTCTTGTATATGATATAGGAGGTTGGATGTATTTTCTTCTATCAGTCTTGGTTAGAAGACTCTAGAAACTTTTGGTTCTTTCAAGAAGATTTACAAAATTCACTACAACATTTTATTGAGCCTCATCTCTTTCTTTACCTCACCTAACACTTAATCTTGTATATTTTCCTCACCCTTCCCCCTATAGTAGTTGTTTTGACCTATAGAAACTGTGATTTCCTTATAGCATACTCAAGAAGAAGGAACTACAACACTTACAGGCCCGATCAAACATGAACGATGGGATAGAATCGTAAGAAAGGGGATGCCATTATAAATAAAAGACCTATTTTATTAAGCTGATAGCCTTCACTTGAACATCTTTGAATGGTTTGTTCCAACTTTTTGGTAGTCAGACGCTGGGAAAGAAGGAACAAGGAATGGTGACCTGAAATTGCAAGTAGTCTTAGGCTGGGGAGAATTTTCTACTTCCAAAAATATAATAGTGGTCGTCACGATAATAATCAACATTACAAATAAGGATGCACGACCATGATAGACAAATAACTAGGGTTTTATAATTCCATGTCTGCATATCAGACTTATCCACCGATGGCAATCATACGTTGTTGAACACAAAAATGATGCTGTAAAAAATGAAAACAATTCTAACCGTATTTTCTTCCTTCTAAATTTTGAGTCCACCAAACATATTGTTTTTGAATAGAGAGATACTATTTTCATATTTATCAAATAAGAAATGCGATACATATAAATCAAAAGTAGGGGCAGCTTTTTTTTTTATCTCTCTTGCCTCTACCTGTTCTACATTAAGAAGACAAGTACATATAAACATATAAACTATAAAATATATTACCAACCCTAAATATTAATTTCACAACCCTTAAATTTTACTTGGCACAAATTATTACCGAGTGCCCAAAGAAATTGCTCGGCACTCACAATTGTCGAGTGACAATTTTGCTTGGTAAACACTAAGAAATTGAGTAGCAGGAGAGTTTATTGAGTGAGCTTGGTAAAGGAAGAACACACAACTCGGTAGCCAAAGGATGCCAAGTGATCCCGGTAGTGTGGATGCTGAGTGAACTCGGTAGCCATAGGAGTGTGGAACTTGGTAGAAGGAGGCATCGAGTGAACTTGGTAGCCACTATAGACAATGATTTCTACCAAAAACAATACTAAGTACAGACTTATGATGTCAATATTTTCACCATTAAAAACAGAGAGCTAGAACTTGAAGCTTTCAAATAAAATATTCAAATGCAAGGAATAAAAGAAGAAGAACAATGGATTCAAGTATACCTACTTGATTTCTATTCAACTTGGATTAAATCATTACAAAATCTAAGAGCATTCGGCTTCAACCAGAAAACCCTAAAGTAACCCTAAAACTTCAGACTGGAAAACTTCAAACTTACAGCTCTAATGGTTGCATACTATAATGCCTGGAGCAATCACTACTTCAACAAGTCAAATCAAACAACAAACTATGAACTTACAAGATGACACAAAGAAGCATGTGCAACTGCAGTCATGAAATAAACTTCCTCTGTCCCTGCAACAAACTAGATCCGCTGATCACTTTCTTTGCAACTTCTCTCTGCTCTGCAACTTCAACTTCTTCTACTAGTCGAATGGAATAGAGCATTCCTTTTGTCTTTTGCCAAAAATTTTTACCCCTCATTTGCAAATTTGAAAAACTCACCTACCTGTAATAAATTTTTAAAATGTTCAGGGGTGGTAGGTGGGTGTTTGGCTCTAGGGGAAAATGACTAAATGCAATAAATATTCAACACTCCCCCTTTGTCCCAAGCCAAACAAACAAGGATCAATGCTGATCCAAATCAACTACACCAAGACACTCTCTTAGGTGTACAAAAGTTCCAATCCCTAATGGCTTGGTAAAAATGTCTGCTAGCTACTGCTCAGACTTACAAAATTCTACTTTGATATCTTCATTCTCCACCAACTCTCTGATGAAGTGATATCTAATTTCAATATACTTGCTTCTCCTATGGAAGACTAGATTCTTAGACAATGCAATTGATGAGATGTTGTCACAATAAATTGTGGTTCCATCCTCTTGCCTTTTATTCAAATCTGTCAAGATCCTCCTTAGCCAAATTGCCTGACATGCTACTAAATTTGCTGCTATATATTCAGCCTCTGCTATAAATTTAGCAACAATAGGTTTCTTATTGGATGCCCATGAAATTGCACCCGATCCCATATGAAACATGTATCCAGAAGTGCTCTTCCTATCATCTATACTTCTAGCCCAATCACTATCAATGTAACCAACCAACTTGAATTCATTTGTTATAGTATACAAAATTCCAAATCCCTTGGTGCCTTTCACATACCTTAGAATCCTCTTTCTCACTTGCCAATGGGAATCCTTTGGTGTTTCCATAAATCTGAAAATCAAACTTACTGTATGCATCAAGTCTAGCCGAGTTGCAGTCAAATACATTAAAATTCCAACCATACTCTTGTATAGTGTTAAATCCACTCTATTTTTAGAGTCTTCCTCGCTCAACTTTAGACCTACTACTATTGGTGTGGGGGTTGCCTTACTGTTCTGCATTTTAAATTTGTCCAAGATCTACCTTGGTGAACTCGGCCTCCCCATTAGTCGAGTAGGGCCCCTCCTTTCCCCTACCACATCTATAGTGGGTTGGTGGGGGCCCCTACTATCTATAGGGCCCTACCTCTACCCCCACATCTATAGTAGGGCCCGCATCTATAGCTTGGGGATATTTTTCTTGAGAGATGAAGATGTCATCATACATTTTTTTTACTTCTATGCTTAGAAAGTATTTCGAAAGACCTAGGTCTATCATCTCAAATTCATTTTTCATGGCCTCTTTGAACTCCCCAATTAGAGCCTTGTCATTAATAGTAAAAATTAAATCATCTACATACAAGACAATAATCAATACATTACCACCTACTACCTTGATCTAAAGAGTGGGCTCACCATTGCTTTTGCTAAAGCCATTGCTCATCAAATATGAGTCAATCCTACTGTACCATGCCCTTGGAGCTTGCTTGAGCCCATAAAAAGCTCTCTTCAATCTATATACTTTATTCTCTTCACCTACAACTTCATAACCAGGTGGCTGCTCCACATATACTACTTCCTTTAATACACCATTTAAGAAGGCAGACTTCACATCCATTTGAAATACCTTCCATTTGTGTTGAGCTACAATTTCTATGACAACACGCATGGTTTCCATTCTTGCAACCATGGCATATGTCTCATCATAGTCTCTGCCATATTGCTATTTGTAGCCCTTGACTACCAGCCTTTCCTTATGTCTATCAATTTTGCCTTCAGCATTGCATTTGGTCTTATAGATCCATGTCACTCCAATCACTTGCTTCTTGGGAGGAAATTCAATTAGCTCCGATGTCTCATTCCTTTCTATAGCATCTATCTCCTCATCCATGGCCTTACACCATTTCTTCTCCTTAACAGCTTCTTCAAAATATATTGGATCACTATAAGAAAATAATGCAAAATTAACACTATTATCATAATCTTCATATATTTCATCTTGGTATATCTCCCTAAGACTCTTGGTCTTTCTTGGTAATAGGGAGGAGAGTGTGGGATCAGAATCTTCACTGCTATTGCTTGGCACTGACACTCTATCATGCTTAGAGGATCTTGATAATGACTGAAGATGCTTGCCTTTTCTTATATTTGCTCCTTCTTCTTGTTGTTGATCAGCATCCTCTTCACTTATAATTGGCATTTTACTCGATGTGCTTGATGACTCATCAATTGAACCATACCAAGACTGATTTCAAGAAATTCCACATCTCTTGAAAGAGTCATCTTGTTGTTCAATGGGTTATACAATCTGTATGCCTTTCATTCTGAGCTGTAGCCTGTGAAGATGCAATTCACTCATTTGTCATCCAATTTTTACCTTTTCTCTTTAGGCACATGTGCATATGCAACACATCCAAACACCCTTAGGTGTTCACCTATCTAGATTCCTTGTGTCCATGCTTCCATTGGAATTCTATCACATACTATCTTTGTAGGACACCTATTAATTAGGTAAACTGTTGTTGCCACAGCCTCTCCCCAAAATTTAGTTTTTTTTTTTTTTTTCATCATGCTCCTTACCATTTCAACAATGGTCATGTTCTTTCTTTCAACCACTCCATTCTGCTATGGTGTGTAGTTGGTTGTGAGATCTTTCTTTATGCCGTGTTTCCTGCAAAAATTTGCAAAAAAAATTGGAGGTATACTCCCCTCCTCTATTTGATCTTAGGACCTTGATATAGTGTCCACATTCTCTTTCAGCTTGGGCCTTAAATTCTACAAATTTATCAAATGCTTCAGATTTATTCTTTAAGAAATACACCCATGTCCTACGACTGAAATCATCAATAAATTTCATGAAATAAGTACTCCTCCCAATGGAAATAACTTGCATAGGACTGACTATGTCAGTATGCACTAACTCTTATGGATATCTAGCCGTCCTAGAATTTCAAGAATTAAAGGGAAGCCTATGTTGCTTACCCAAAATACAAGCCTCACACATGTCACATGAATTTCCTATACGTGGTAAACCATCTACCATTCTTTTATTTAACAACAAATTTAAACCACCATAGCCAAGATGACCATACTTGAGATGCCATAGCCATGAGGGGTCTTCAATCACACTCCTTAGAGCTGATTGTGTGGGAGGTGCATCACCAACTTGAGATGAGAAACATGTCTCTATCTTCAAGGGAAACATTATGTTCTTTGTCATTTGAACTGTTGCAAGTAAGTTCTTGCTCCCATCCTTTTCTTGAATGACATACATGTCATTCTCCATCAACACTTTGTATCCATTTTGAATGAGCTGACCAATGCTCATCAAATTGTGCTTCATCCTAGGGGCAAAATATACATTTTGTATTTCCTTCTTCTCACCTTTCTTGGTGTGGATCATAATAGATCCTTTGCCCACAACTAGTAGGGTTCCATTGTTACCCATTTTAATCTCAGATTTGAAACTCTTGTCAATTAATGAGAACAAGGTTTCATTACCACTCATGTGGTTGCTACATCCATTGTTGAGGTACCAAACCTTAGGGCTCCCTTCTTCACCAACATTACACATGATGAAGGTAGTGGAATTGTTTCCACTTTCCATGTTCACATCAGCCACATTTGCTTGTCCTGACTGATCATTTTGCTTCTTCCAGCATTCACTTGCATAATGCCCATATTTATGATAGTAGTAGCATTCTACATTACTCCTATTTGAGTTGTAGTTTTTCTTACCTCCTCTTGAAGTATTTGTGAGCTACTTGCTCCATCTGCTCTTCTTGAACTTTCTGCTACAACATTTCTTTATCCTCCATTACCTCAGCCTCAGCCTCTCGAGTTTCTACCTGGGCCATTTCTTCCTCTCCCCCTTCCTCTTGGATTTGACTAAGCCCTAAATTCTTGCTCTTGGGAAGTAGAAAATGTAGATCTATTGATCCTATGCTCTTGGGTTTGAAGAGTACCCATTAGCTCATCCATTGTCAAAATAGTGAGGTCTTTTGCCTCTTCTATGGTCATAACCAAATTGTCATAATTATGAGGTAAACTCCTCAATATCTTTTCCACTATCCTCTGCTCTTGATAGTCTTCTTCATTTGACTTCACTTGATTAATCAGATTGGAGGTTCTTGAACTGAGGTCTGGAACTGATTCATTTTCCTTCATCTAAAGGTTCCCAAACTCCCTCATATTCTGTAGCTTTACTATACAAAATTTATCAATCCCCTTGAAGTTCATCTCAAGGATATCCCATGCTTCCTTTGCATAATTTGCTGCTACAATCTTTGAGAAAATTGTCTCTATCATTGTTGCTTCAATCAAACTTAATGCCTTAGCATCTTTCCTCCTTGACTCTTTCAAATGAGTCTTTTGTGCATTTGTGAGGGTAGCATATTGAGTTGGGTCTGTCACATCATTGAACCCATTAACTACAAACTCCCAAAAATCATTTTTAACCATAATGGTTTTCATTTTCTTTGCGCATGTATCATAATTTTGCCCATTAAAGGGTGGTGGCTACTACCATATCTTTCCTACATCTCTTGCCATGTCAAATATCCCAAGAAAATATTTCCCTAACTCAATTTGGATGTGGGGCCTCAAAGCTCTGATACCATGTAAAATATATTACCAAGCCTAAATATTAATTTCACAACCCTTAAATTTTACTTGGCACAAACTATTACCGAGTGCCCAAAGAAATTTCTCGAGACTCACAATTGTCGAGTGACAGTTTTGCTCAATAAACACTAAGAAAATGAGTGGCAAGAGAGTTTACCAAGTGAGCTCAATAAATGAAGAACACACAACTCGGTAGCCAAAAGATGCCAAGTGAGCTCAGTGGTGTGGATACCGAGTGAACTCGGTAGCCATAGGAGGGTGGAACTTGGTAGAAGAAGGCACCAAGTGAACTCAATAGCCACTACAGATAATGATTTCTACCAAAGACAATACCGAGTGCAGACTTATGACATGAATATTTTCACCATTAAAAACAAAGAGCCAGAACTTGAAGCTTTCAAATAAACTTTTCAAATGCAAGGAATAAAAGAAGAAGAATAATGGAGCAATCACTGCTTCAATAGGTCAAATCAAACAACAAACTATGAACTTACAAGATGACACAAAGAAGCATGTACAACTGGAGTCATGAAATAAAATTCTTGTCCCTGCAACAAACTACATCTTCTGATCACTTTTTCTGCAATTTCTCTCTACTCTACAACTTCAACTTCTTCTACTGGTCGAATGTAATAGAACATTCCTTTTGTCTTCTGTCAAAAAGTTTTCCCCTTCATTTGCAAATTTGAAAAACTCACCTACCCGTAATAAATTTTTTGAACATTCAAGGGTGGTAGGTGGGCATTTGGCTCCAGGGGAAAATGACTAAATGCAATAAATATTCCAACATAAACTAGCTTTTCAGTTGAAGAGAGTGTAAGTACAAAGAGTGTTTGGCAACCTAGACCTGAGATGTCTTCTTCAGAGATCAAACTGGCCACAGAAGCTCAAAAAAATTTGTGGAATGAAGAGGAGCTGAAAAATAATGTAAATGTTGCAGCTACATATGGTGACATGGAGGCTTTAAAGAGGTTGGTATTAGTGGAGGGTTGCTCTGTATCAAAGCCTAAAGGCAAAGGTTATTATGTACTGAAGTGGGCTGCTTTGAATAATCACACTACAACTGTACAAATTCATTCTCAAAGTAAGATAATATTTTATTTATTTGTTTATTTGTTTTTTGATTAGCTACATTCAATTAATTTGGCAAGTCAATGGATTGGATTATTTTACCCAATCTCAATTTCAACTTCAATGGCTCATGTGATCCTATGGGTTTTTCTTTTTATTGACTGAAGCTTATGTTTGTTTGTTGATTATCTAGCTTTCTTAGTCATTTTGCATAGGTTCTAGGACTTAATTATTAGAATGGGAGCTCCTTTTTGGTTTCATTGCTATGGATTTTAGGGTGAGATACAAGTAAGTTTTAATGTTTTTCATAAATCTCCCAGTTGGCTGATTTTCACGTAAATATTTAAAGCTGGGAGTCCATTTACAAACTTTCTAGAAACATTACTTAAGTTTTTGTTATAAAATGGAATATGAAATAATGTTGTTAATGGTTTCTGTCAGGCCTGGAATTTGATGGCTATATTAACCGAGACAGTGGATTTTGAAGGTTCTGCACAACTCTAGAAATGGCTTGTAGAATAGGCAGCACAGCAGTGTTTTGGCACAATGTGTACTCAAGAAGACAAACACAAGATTTATATGTGCTAATTAAAAGTAACTCAAAACATGTTTATCTTTTGAAGTTGCTAACATAATCTTTCTAGATTGACTTAATGATTAGGATGGGAGCTCCTTTTTAGTTTCATTGTTGTTGATTTTAGGGTGAGATATAGGGAAGTTTTAATGTGTGGTGATAAATAGATAGATAGATAGATCAAAGATAAATAGAGAATATTGAATATAGATAAACATATGTAAATTAACTTTTTGGATTAGATTGTGTAAAGATTTTTTCATAATCTAGATGAAAAAATCTTTACACAATCTAATCAGAAACTTAATTTACATAGCTATCATAGATTGTGGAAATCTAATTCCATTTATAGATAAAGATGTTGAAGGTAAAGAGATAGGAATATTAATTTGTGTATTTAATAAATATATAAAAACATGATTAGGTTGGTAGATAGAAAAATTGTGAGTCAAGTATAGACATATTGTATGGAAATAGAGAGTGATCCAATAATAAGCTCCATATAATCATTTGGCTATCGACGTAACTCTTGCATCTTTCAAAGATGCAAGTGCTAGTATATTAAGAATAAATAGGGCTTTGATAAAGCCCAACCTGATATGGAAAGGTATCTTCATTTTCTTCTTCTTCTTCCATGGCACAATGTGGTAGAGGATTTCACCATAGTTTATTTGGCATAATCTTCATTCTTAGTTTTGGGATTTTACTTCAGCCATTTGTTTCACTTAGAAGATGAGTGGGAAGACACATTTTTATGTGTAAGCTTGGAGTTGCACATAGACTTCAAAAAGTAGCCCAATATATTGTTTGTATACTTCTCAAAAAGCATAACCAGCTTTTGATTTTCAATTCCTATCTCGTAGTAAGAAGTCTGAAAGCCTAGTTTTGAGACAAAATTAGAAATCTAGTATTCTAATTCCATTTTCCCAATTTTGGAATAAATGTAAAAAATTTCAAATCTAGATTTTAAAAGACCCAATTCCTACCATCTTCTATATTCCAAGATATGTAGCGCAAAATACCTATAAAAGGGTAAAAATGTTGGCATATAGACAAGTTGGAGAGGAGGATCGTGCTAATTGAAGATTAACCTTAAATGGGAAATTGGTATCAAAGCTATATAAAAGAGTGCAATAAAAAATTGAGAATATTAAGGAACATCTAATAAATATTAAAGAATTGATGTGGATAGTTAAGACTTGAGGATTTCTACTGGATATTAGTGGAGTAGTATTTTGGTCAGATTAAAAAGAACTAAAACGAAGTATAGTTATAGTTTAAATTAAATGAAAGTTAAGACTATTCAAACATATCTTTTCTATCCATTACTAAATAGAATCTATTAAGATATTCTATCAAATCAGACATATATACTAAATAGAATCTATTAAGATATTATATCAAACTAGACATATATACTTTATGAGTATCTAGTACTAGTGAACAATTCACCTTTCATTCTATGTACAATTGACTTCACTTTAATTCTGCCATAAGGTAAAGATATGGTAATGCTATTAATGGAAGAATTTATAAGAAAACCTCCCATAGATCAAAAACACATAATCAGCTACACTCAAAGAGTAAATTGTTCTAACAAAAACTCCCTAGCAAAGCTAAATTCATCAAATAAGTACACAGTAATGTAATCTAATAAGTGGGTATCAGTTCTAAAATACAAATGAGATATATCAATATAATATCTATGTATGTTTTATACTAGACTATAAGTTTGAGTTTGAAGTTTTATTTGAAGTTACTAGGTCTATAAGGAATCTTGAAATATGAATCTTGAAATCTTATACCAAGGCAAGAAGGAGACAATACAAACAAGGACAACTATCTGAAGAAATGGAATATGAAGTAAGTCATTTAAGAAATTAAGGATATAACAATATAGATATAATAAAAATAGTTAGTAAAATTCTATGCAAAGAAGTATATATTCTAAAGAATGAATATCAAATGTATGAATATCAGGTTTTCTAAAGAAGGAATGTGTTCTAATGGGGCCTAGGGGCACATGTGCATTGTTCTATGTAAACAAGTATATATTCTACAGAGTGAATATCAAATGTATGAATATTAGGTTTTGTAAAGAGGTTTTCTAAAGAAGGAATGTGTTCTAATGGGCCAAGGGGTACATGTACATTGTAGAATAGGACCTCGGTCTTAGGGAAAAATATGGATTTTCTTCCACATTATTTTTAAAATATAATATAAATAAAACATTTACCTTTTACAATTAAAAAAAAAAAAAAAGATAACATTAACCCTTACAAAATATGAATAATGTATAAGGGAAAGTATGAAAATAAAAATTCCTACCATGCGGAGCACCAAATAGAAACACAAGTAGCATAATAATATGAGCAATACTGTAAAATAGCCTAATGTCCATGGGCCAACTTTCTAGCACTGACATTAACCAAACGAGGTGAAGCAGATCTGTACCTTTGCGATCTACATGATAAGGTTTATTTACATTCACTGTTTAATATACTTGTGAGCAAAATAGCCAACCCCACAGATCCTATAAACATTACACACTATGGAAAACAAAATAGATTTCATCCATGGAAAGTCATTTTAATGTTCTTCAACATAGAATATCATCAAGAAGTTTATATCTCTTCCTAACTCTTCTGTTGCCTATCTCTGGCTTTTGTTTTGTGTGCATTTTGGGTATCTGGAAATTAATGACAGCACAGAAGTTTTTTAGTTTTCTCTTACCTTTCATCGTGGATTCTCCAAGTCCAATAGAATCTGTCATAATGGTAATGTTGGGATTTCCTCATTGTTTATTTGTGTTTTATAACTCACCAAATAGTAGAACAAAATATCAAAATATCTTATCCTCTCTTGAATAAAGTCTTGTGTATGCTAAGATTTCTAAAAGATCATACAATGACTTCAAGGTTCCTTTAATGCCAGGTCTTGACTATGGATAAGATCGGTGGTTGATGTGATTTTATGATGATCACAAGGGGCCTTATGTGTTTATTCATATTCATTTCAAGCCATACTAGATGTGGGAGCTATCTTAAGGTTTTGCAATGAAATGCTTTTTTGGGAGTTTTCATAGAATATGAAAAAATTCAATAAGATAGGGTTCAAGAATTCTATTCTAATCCTAAGGGTAGTGATAATAATAAATAGTACTTTAGTGGAAAAATTCCTCAATTTATCGAATTCCACTTCGCCAAGTTATACTACAACTAAGCGTAAACTAGTGCAATCTTCGAGGGTTATGCCAAAGATTTTCATATCACTTTATACACCATCATAAAGAACAATGTATATGAATTATAGAAGTTGAGCATATGCATGAAAGGGGTTCAAGCTAACTTTACACAATGAATTAGAATCACTAAAATGTCAAAAGTATGAACCAAAGGAACTCATCAATACACCATCATATTCTCCATTGTAATCACCACACATTGACTATGCTAAACTTAATCTAATTGAAGAAATTTAGTAGAACAAGAAAACACTAAGACACATCAAGTATTCTCCAAACTCCAATGAAAACTTTATTATCTCAGCAACTCATAGAAACAATCTCATAAAAATCTCCATTTACAAATGAGAAATGAGGCCTTTATATAGGTCCTCGATTACAATGGGTGGCCCGGATGATCACAATAACCGATGGCCAAGATCATGCCACATCAACCCTAATTAGGGTTAGGGCAATGGAAAGGAATTTATATTAATGCCACAAGGAATCCACTACTATAGTGGGTAATAAATGCCCACTATGCATGCTCGTTTAAGGAGTGGGGTGTAATAAATGATCCCTATGCACACCCACTATGCATTTAATGAATCTATCCTTGATTTTTTTTCCTAAAAGATCAAAATCGATCTAAAATTGTTTCCAACTCCTCTGTACCAATGCTTGGTGTAGATTCTTGCTTGAATTCTAGAACTGGAATTGCTCTTTCTGCTTTTCCCAAGCTTTCATTCCAATCTGGTAGTAAGTCCTTAGTAGTGTGCATTGTATTTGAGAAGATGGAGAAGTTCTCAAAATAATCTCTTCCATATACATTTAGATGAAAGAATTCCTCTAACTTGACTTTCAGATTATCAGTTGTCATTTCTTCTTCCACCAATCTCTTTGATAACAAGGATGCAACTGTGTTTGATATTCCTTGCTTGATGTTATCAACAATCTTTTTCCATCGACTAGAGTCCCTGGTAAAGCTCTCAAACATTTCCTTAGCCATGATCACTGCATTGTACCATCGAATAAAATCATAGACATCCCCCTTGCTGATAACTCGACCATCAATCAATTCTTGCTTTGGGGTATCCATCAGATTCTGAATGTCAGCAATCACCTTTCTTGGTAAATATGCTCATCCACCCATGATTCCTCCATGCACTAGATCCTAGAGATTGCAGCCAATGCCCTATTGTGCACTTGCACTAACTCTTCTACATGTTTGAAGGCTACCTCCTAAATTCCTTCGATCCAAACCTTTGCACCCTGAGCAATTTGCTTGATTCTATCAATATCACCTACCACTTCATTGGAAACACCTGTTGGAGGGACAAATGATGGACCTTCCTCTCTTACTAGATGAGGCAAGTTATTGATGTACTGACATAAGGCTTGAATTTCTCTTTTTTGCTTTTCATACCCTTCTTCTACTTTCTTCAGCCTATCCTTCAAAGCTTGTGTGGAGTCATCAAATTCTTCCAATATTTTCTCTCGGGAGGCCCGACCAAGATTTACTTCCATAACATGATATTCATCTAGAGAAATCTTATTGTTTCCTTTGTCAACTATGGGAGTCACAATCTGCAAGATTCTAGATCCTAATTCTCCTCTGATGAATTTAGTACATATCTTTTTGCTTTCCCTTGTTCTTTTGATTAGTTTGATCTGTCCAAAATTTCCTGTAAATCAATTGCTAGATCAACCTCACTTTGTTGACGCAATTGAATTCGTTGCCTCATCCATTCTGAAATGGGTATACTGTGGTCCCCTGGAATTACCAATTGTTCTTTTCTTTGGACCGCTCGAATGTCAATCTCCTCTTCACCTCCTGGACTATCCATTGTAACCTCAAGAACTATGGCTTCGACACTTGTAAGATGTATTGCTACTCTTGAAGTTTCTTCCTCTAGTTGACCATCTGCATCATTAATCATTTCTCACTCTAAGATCGTAGTGAGACTTTCCTTTGTAGCCATTTCTTGATCTCTCCCTCTTTCTTGCATAGGCTTTTCATAAGCATTTATACTTGACCTATCACGAATTGGCCTATCCAAATTCTCTTCTTGCTTAAATCTCCTTATACTTGTCCCTACATCTTGCCTTTCAAAAGTTTCTATCTCTTGGACACTTGGAGTTCGACTCGGACAAGAGGAAGCATCTCCATGTTTCTGCTTCTTATTTTGAGATTCTTGGATAAATTCCTTGATCCTAGGACTCTTTTCTCGAGCTACCTCCTTTTCTTTCTTGGTTCCTACATCTTCGGATGGAGTTCCTCTTTCCTCCATAGTTCCTTCATATATTTGTCCTGATCTTTCATCCCTAAGTGGTCTATGGCCAAGCAACCTATATGTGAATCCATTAGCTAGTGAAACTAATTTTTCAAGCTTACGCTCGATCCACCACTTTGTAAAATCTAAGACTAGTTTTGAAAGGGCTTCGAGATCTGTAATTTCTTTCTTCTTCAAATCAAATGGTTGAGTTGTCATTTCTAGATTGAATCCTTTCAACATCACATTTGGGTCCTCCTCCATTTGATCACAAACCTTGAATATGTTGCATGTTCTAATAATGTTCAATGGTAGTCTTGAATTCAACCTTTTTCTAATCTTGTTCTCATCTGGTACATTTCCCCAAAAGTCTTCAAGGTGAACCTTCTATTGGTACTTTGATCCTCATGTTGATGAGATCTTATTGTAAGGATCAAAATCATTCCTCTTTGGATAAAGCGGAAGGCAGAAGAAGTGGAGCTCATCTGATGATTTCTCTGGAGCTTTTAGACATGGGCATACCTCAATTTTCCCTTCTCCTATGGAAATTGGAAACTGCAATCCGAACTTCTTCTTCCCTTTCTGAATCATGTCATAGGCAGTAAGTTGTCGAGTAAGCTCTAACAAGACCATCTTATTCGTTGGATACCTAGGAAGTTTTTGTGGCTCCATGGAGAATCCTTGAACTCGGATGTATGAAAAGGTAGGAAACTAAATGAACCAAGCGCCATATTCCTCAACCAACTTCATTGCACCCATTGACATTCTTATATGTCACCTCTTTTTTAGTGTTCTTACTATGCACATGAAAAATATATCATTAACCCTCATGTAATCATCCTTTGAATACAAATGCAATTGTGGGTAACATTCATGGACTTTAAGGTGTTGGGTTTCACTTCCAATCAGTCCTTTGCATCATAGTCCATCATAATTTTTCCTCCATGCTAGCATGTAGATGACATAGGAGCTCATGTAAAATCTCCTTGTATGCTCTAGATTCATCAACTATTCATTTAGGTTATCACTTATGAGCCCAGCCCAATCTATTATGTTGCCTTCCTCCATCACCTGCTCAACAAAATACCACATCCAAGATTCAAACCTATAAGAATAAGGCATGCCAAATATATGACTCAACATCATGACCATATCACTATATTCCCTCTGCAAGTTGAGCCATACTATTTCTTTAGGAATCTTGGAATGATGCAGTCTATTCTTTTTCTATCATCTTTTGTTGATTATTTCTTCAAAAAAATTGATTCCAGATGTATACATCTTCTCAGTGCTTGCTCTTGTGTTTTTTTTACCATCCTTGGATTTCAAGGAATTCCAAATGCTTCAAAAATGGATGCCGGAGAAAAATCTACCAGAATATTTCATTCAGAATCCTAGATGGTTCTGTCTCTAGGACTGTAGTGCTTGGTACACTCCACGATTAACTCTGGATGCTAAAAAGAAGGAGAAAAACCAGCTGTAGCAAAAATTCCACTTCTCACAATTTTTGTAGCCAGGTGTGTTGGGTGATAGTCATTATATTCGAGCATTCTCTAGTTAAAATCTTTCAAAAGAAGGCCGCCAAGACTTGTATCTCCAATTTTTGTCCACTTTGACACAATTTTGGATTCAGGATAGAATCCTCTCCTTTCATTCTTTATCGGTTGTCCTCACGTTTCTCCTATTCCCCTGGGCTTTTCCATTCTCCTTTCCCGCAAAATAGAAAAAAAAATGTACACACATAAGACTATGCAAGGAAAGTATTTAAAAACAATGAATATAACTTGTCCATAAGATGAAGATTTTTGGATTTTCCCCAAAATTTCCATACTCCTTTCAAGATTCACTTTTTAACACTTCCGCGAGAAATATGAAATTTCACAACTCACTGCAAAGAAAATTCCTTTTTGATAGGATTCAAAATCTTCTGTTGTGAATTCCCAAAAAACTCCTCAACAATTTCAAAAAAAAATTCAAAAAATCCGCTTCCTTGAACTCCTCGAATCTTACTCCTATTCTCGGTTTGCTCTTCAAATTTCTGTGTGAGCCTAAATGAATGAGAAGGTTTCTTAAAGAAATCATCCTTCAAAAAAGATGTCTTTAAAGCTATAGACTACAATTAGGCAGTTGCTTTAGTTAACCATCAAGGTTTCCATCTTTTGTGCCACTTGTCACTTTTTTGTTATTTGATTCAAAAAGTTTCTATTTTGGTGCTCTTAACTTCATGATGAAGCTAAGTATTTCTTAACCCATTTTGATTTATTTTTTTTAAACTTTTATTAATTAAATATCAATTAAAAAATCAATATTTAATTAATTTCCATATTTAAATGAAAAAATCAAATTTATTTACAACTTTTTCTCCACTTTTATTTTTTGGATTATTATTTAAAAAATCAAATTAAATATTAGTTTTACCAATATTTAATTTTTTAATGTAAATACAAAAAAACTTTTTTGAAGAAAAATTTCACTTTTTCTCTGAATTTTCTTTTGGTATGGCCTTGATCCTGATAGGAATAGTCAGTTCATCATTGGGAAAAGTTCATTGACAAGTGGAAAATAAAGAGCATGGTCACAATTTTGAAATGAAAGCAGTCCTAACATATTTTATCTCACCAACATGGCATGTGGCTATTTACACAAAGCAAGCATTGTTCTCTTGGTGTGGAGAATGAAACATTTTTTGCTCATGTTATCATCAGGTTGTATGTTGAATTGGCAGGGTTGGTAAAAAAAAACTATTTGACGGAATGCTTGATGGAAGTTAGAGTAGTGCATAATTCATTTTTCCAGAGCAAGTTGTATGAGCGAATGTTTGGCTCTATCATGCAAAGTGGAATTCATAAATTCTCCAGCAAAAAATCTAGTTGCCACTTCCTCGTCATGCATTCCATAGTCCAAAGCGAGCTTTTCAATGAATGAAGAATTTTGTCTTTTTCAAATTATTCCACGACTCCTGCTAATTTGCACTCCATGATTTGCGGGTCAGGATTTTCATGGAATGAAATATTTTATCTTTTTCCCTCATTGATTTAAAACTACGCTCCACACTTTTAGGAGGTCGGTGTTTTCATGGAATGAAAGATTTTATCTTTTTCCTTCACTAATTTAAAACTACGCTCAAACGCTTTTATGGAAAGTGGGATTTCTTTGGAGTGAAGGATATTTCCCTAGCACAATATTTCTTGACTCCTCCTTACTTGCGCTCCACATTTTTTTGGGTCAGGCTTTTTCACAACTGGAGGATTTTATCTTTTGCAAAACACTCCATGACTCCTGTTGACTTGCACTAAACGGACTGTTGACATCGCAGTTTTCAAGGAGTTGGGGATTTCATCCAATTGACCACTCCTAGCATACAGCTAACTTGTGCTCTGCAGAAAAAAAGGAAACAACTGGCAAATTAAAACAAAAGGGGGGTCCCAGGCTTGGACGTGTTGTGACTAATGGTCACAACACTCATCCTTCTGAATAGAGTAACACTAATAAAAAACCTTACACTCTAATACATTATCATAATATGTTCTACTGCAATACCTGATGACATCAAAACTATTCAAGATTTATATGATCCTTTCAGAGCTTTAATGAAATGGGTTGGTGAAAAAGTGACAATCCCAACCAGCTTTTTTTTTTCTATCTTTGAAAACAATACATGAAATAGAAAAAGGAAAGAGGGTAAGGAATTTTTGGGTTACTTACTGGTGTTGCAAACGCCACATGCATTTAGTAAATTGGAATAAATAGACCTGGAAACCCAAATCTCCACACATGCTGCATTCCATTTTTCTTTCCATGCAATATGCTCCAACTAATTCTTCTATTCATGAGAATGAGATACTCAATAAAAAAATATAATTTATAGTAAATATACTACATACAATTCTGTAATAGAGCAAATTTTCTAAAGGATTTCTTGACATATGTTGCATAGGAAAATGTAGTGGCAAATCGTCAAGCAAGGTGGCTATGAATCTACACATCACGTGTTGACTTACAAATTGTCAAACAATACCAATAGAAATTTTCTCCGTATATTGAGGCATGGATTCCAGCTCTTATTTATAAAATACATATAAACTACAGCAAGGAAAGTGGCCATTCTGATTTGTGATGTATTTTTGTTGGGTAGTAACTGTGTTATATACATGGAATTTTGGTGTTTGTAGACATTATTGAGTTCAGTTTGACAATAACAGTGTCTAGAGTTTTCTCTCGTTAATGTTCAAAATTTCTAACATTTCAATATTTGAAAAACTTTGGGCGTACACATCACAACAGATGACGGTGTTGTTCTACAACTTCACATTGTTTGTTAATTACATATGCCAAGCAACCCAACTATTTTTGACTAGTTTATTCTAGTAGCATGTTGCAATATTCTTAATGCGCTTCTTTTTAATAATGAGCATGATTGAATATGGTTGTTAGGGCATTTAATAACACATTTACATTGTTGATGTTGGATTCAACTTTAATGTATCCCTAATTTATAATGATAACAACAGAAATATGGGACAGACTGGCCTTGGTTGCTGGTTTATTTTGCAAGTGCCAATTTTTGTAAAAATGTCCAAGTGTCAATTGGATATCTTATGTAGCCACATATGTAACTGAATACTATCCAATATATAATTGCATATAACAATGATCTCAGGGTTTCTTACTAGTTCTTCTATGGGGGAGTTATTAAATCAGATTATTATGAATAAAATATGGCGGATACTCCACTTTTGCTTTAAAAAGAAAAAAACAACAGGTCTGTGGAGCTTGAGTCTGTACCTTGTATAATGAGAGGAGTAAAGGGAGAATAAAAAAAAGTATTAGAAGATATAAG
Organism: Cupressus sempervirens; assembly: GCA_028749045.1. Lineage (NCBI taxonomy): Eukaryota > Viridiplantae > Streptophyta > Pinopsida > Cupressales > Cupressaceae > Cupressus > Cupressus sempervirens. Next base: position 222,046,765 of record CM053793.1, read on the forward strand.
AATCATTAGAAGAAAATATGCAAATTTGTAAATATAGGAAGTTAGTAGAGATAGTTGCGATCATAAGAAAGGCCTTAATATTGTTGTTACAAAAGATATCATTATTTTATGATATGGTTGTAACCAAAGAATTAATAAATGTGCTACTCAAACATGGAGCAATGTTCCATGTACTATTGCTCAAGGTGCCACTAGATTCCACTATGGCAGACTGGACTCCACCCCCATGGGCACTGCAGCAAGAGTAGCTCTTCAGCCTGCCATTAGTAGATGCCTCACTTCCAGGCCCAATGCCACTCTCCTAGCAGTTGGCATGTTCAACACTATTGCACTACCTCTTCGCAACATGGCTCTAGGTTGTCCCTGGTGGCTTCTTCTACCTTTGTTGGCTGGCTGATTCCTCTTGCCTCTAATCCCAAGTGGTCCTTCCCCCACCTAGACCTAGCCATTGTGCCTCCCATGGTGGGAGAAGATAAAGATGATACAAGAGCATCCCTAATTGACTTGCAATCCTATAGGATGGTGTGGTTTGGCTTTGGAGTTTGAGAACTCAATTGAAGAATAAAGTGTGAGTCAGTCAATACTAAGCTAGTTTGGGTTGTGGTGTTAACTGAGTGACACAATTAATGAAGGCATTCAAAAAAGCTTGAAGCACTCAAAAGATACTAGGAGCTTTCTTTGCATTGGAAACTTGTTAGTAGTCTTGCTCGAGTCAGATTAGTCATAAAGATAGCCAAGAAGATACTAGGAGCTCGACAGGTACTGTGGTGCTTGACATGCATTGGGTTCTTGGCATGCACCATGGTGCTCAGTTTTCACTAGTAGGTCGATAATGCTTAAAATTTACTGACGATGCTTGACTTGGTCTTTCTGATACTCACCTTGGCCTTGGTTCTTCTTGGTGTCAAGTTTTCTGTGAGTCGACTTTGGGTATTTAATTTGTATTGTAGCCAACTTGTGGCTTAACGTATATTTAATGTAAGGGATTTAATTTAATTTATAATAGGCTGACATGTGGCTTAGTTGGGTATAAGTAGGGGGTTTTGTGGAGTCTTTAGGAATGACAATCTAGCTTGGAGAAAAGGATGAAGGGAAGATTCAAATTTTCAAGAGTTTGAAGAGCTATTAGTTGTGGCTTGAGGACTAGAGGTTTTCTTGGTGAACTTGAGGGTACAAGAGTGTATTCTTCTTCACATTCTTATCTAGTTGTGGATCTGGACTAGCTAGGGATTGAGATTGTAAGTTGGATCTTATAGGATCTTATAGAATTAACAATGTAATTATTATTTGTATTTGGACCTACCTCGGAAGGCCTTACAACTAGGCATATTATATGTAATCAATTATTTTATGAATAAAGAAGTTTTGATTTGGTATCAGATCTTGTACTATTATTTCTTTGTTGTTCTGTTTCTGCTATGTGGTTATTTCTTGAGGGTCTGGACATCTCCTTTGGGGATTCTCCTACCTTGCACTATATCAAAAGAAGTTGTTGTTGATGATGGGTGGGATCCTGCTAAGCCTCCCTCCAACCTCACAGATCATTGGGGTCTTCATGGTTAGAAAGATGCTTCACCCTTGGTTGGTATTGTTCTAGTCACCTTAGGGCAGATATGTTTTTATTTTTATGAATATTCATTAGTTGTTTCTAGCCTTGTGTCATGGAGTGTCATAGGGTGATCTTGTATCCCCCAGTCATTTTTATGAATATGTGACTTTTATATTTTACTTAATACAAAAGGGACTATTAATCTAAAAAGAATTGATAATTATATAATTCATTGCTCAACAAATTAAATAAGTAGAAATCAACTAGAAATTGACCATATGAACATGGGGTATTAAACTATAATAGATACAATCAAGTCAATCTTCATATAGGAATATGACACATCTTCTTTATGCATATAAAAAAATATTAAAAAATAATTACAACAATATTATTTACTCATTTTTGTACTTCATATGTTACAAAAAAGTTTAAAAAATTGCCATAGAATATAGACCTCCAAGACAAATGTGGAAAAAAAAATAGTATACTTAAAAATAAGTTCAAGAAGTTTTCAAAAGGTCAAGGAATTTTTGTTGATATTGTTTTGGAATCTTTGGATAATTGGTAAGGAATTATCAAAATTAAATCATTGCTTTTAGATAGTAGGAAACTTTGCTAAACTGAACAAAATCATCCTTTCAAACATCTATATTTTGCAACTTGACATTCTTGTTATCACAAAGAATTAATATGTCATATGGATTATGTTTAGAATGTGTTCTAGTTGTAGCATTGCTAAAGTGCATTTAAGATTTTATTTTACTATTTAAAACTATAAAGTTAATAAATAGGAGTGGAAAAGGAAAAAATGTTCTAGTAGCTTGTAACTATGGTATTGTTTATGATAGTACCTTAGAAGTATTAAAAATAATGTCATGAATTTAAATATTGGTTGATTTACTATTCAAATTAATTACAGGGAAGATTATTCCTTTAAAGTATCTGTACACCAATGAAAGGTGGAATGGTATAACAAGGATTGGATTTTTTTGATAGGTATAACAAGTAGTAGAATAAATCATTTCATATTTTTATGCCATGATTTTAGAATTAATTTAATACATAGTTAACTTTCATACTAGATGCTAGTAAAACTTATGACATAGTTGAAATAAGGTTTGCAAAGAAAGAAGCTTAACTAATTTATTTTGCAATTAAACATTGGTTGAACTATAGCAAAGGAGAAAGGCACTTGGAAATTGCTTGTACAAATATGTATTCGTATATATTAAATAACATTTACAAGAAATCCATTGATAAGTGCACAAAGTTGTGGAGAGAAAAGATGTCACTTTCTTTTTTGTCCAATCGAAACCAAGTGTGATCATGCAATAGCATGATCATGGTATTGCACAATCACACTTTGGTTTAGATAGTGTGAACAATAGGCTCAATTTTTTTTCAAAATATCACAAGTGAAATGTAAATTTCCAACATAATATATTTCTATGAAAAAGAAATATTCTAAATTAGTAATGTTTGTTATAAGGGGTCTAATGACCCTTAGCACACATATAATGGTTTGAATGGAGCAAAAGGGGTTATAAATTATCTTATGATCCCTTTTGACCCATTTGATTGCATAATGTGTGTCTTAAGTGGTCCTTAGACCCCTTAGCAAAGATATAATGGATCATCTAGTGAGTAAAAAGAAAAATAGAGTACCCTATAACCCCTTTTGACCCATTTGATCTCATAATGAATGTTTTAAGGGTGTAAGGAGCTCTTTTTACATATGTATAATGGTTTGAATGGGTCAAAATTTGTTATATGGTATTGTACGATACCTTTGACCCATTTGATCACAAATGTGTACCATAGAGGACCCCTTAGTACACATAATATGATAAAATAGCTTATAAGGGGTAATAAGGTACCCTATGATCCCTTGTAACACATTTGATCACATAATATGTGTCTTAAGGGATCTATAAACCTACTAACACATATATAATGGTTTGAATGGGTTAAAAGGGGCCATAGGGTACCGTATGACAATTTTTTATACATTTGATTACACAATATATGTCTTAAGTGGTCCTCAAGCCCCTTCAAACACATGTAATGGATCTAGTGGGTCAAAAGAGGTCATAGGAAACCCTATGGCCCCTTTTGACCCACTTTATTGCATAATGTTTTCAGAAGGGTATGCATACCTCTTAGCAAACATAATGGTTTAATTGGGTCATAGGGTACCATACAGTCCATTTTAGCCCATTCAATCACATAATATATCTTAAGTGGTCTGAGGACCCTTTAACACACATATAATGGTTTCAATTAGTCAAAATGAAAGATAGGGAACCCTATGACCCTTTTTGACCCATTGGATCACATCATGTGTGTTGTAAGGGGTTTGAGGATCCCTTCACATAGATAATGTGATTAAATGAGCCAAAAGGTGTCTTAGGGTACCCTATCACAACTTTTGACCCATTTGGTCATATAATGTCTGGCTTAAGATGTTCTCAAGCCCATTAACACACACATAATGAATCTAATGGGTCAAAAGAGGTCATAGGATACCTATAACCCATTTTGAAATCCTTGATAGTATAATGTCTATCTTAAAGTGTATAAGACTACATTAGCACACATAAAATGGGTTGAATTGGTCAAAAGGAATCATAACATACCCTATGACTCCTTTTAACCTATTTAGAAACATAATCTGTCTTAAGGTGTCCAAGACCACATTACACACATATAATTATTTGAATGAATTAAAAGAGATCATATGATACCTTAGGACCCATTTTGACCCATTAGATAATACAATCTATCTCTTAAGTGATCTGAGGAGGCCTTAGTACATATAATATGATTGAATGGGTCAAAAGGGGACATAATATTTTCTATAGCTTCTTTTTACCCATTAAATCAAATAATGTGTGTCCTAAGGGGTCTAAGGACCCCTTAGCACACAAAATACAATCAAAATATTTAAAAGAGGTCATATGGTACCCTATGACACATTTGATCAAATGATTTGTGCCTTAAGGGGTCCAAGGTTCCCTTAGCACACATATAATGGTTTGAACATGTCAAATGGTGTCTTTGGGTACCCTATTACCCCTTTTGATCCATTCAACCATATAATATGTATCTGAAGGGGTTTGAGGACCCCTTATCACACACATAATGGTTCGAATAAGTCAAAAGGTCTAATAGGATACCCTCTAACCCCTTTTGGCTTATTTGATCACATAATGTGTGTCTTAAGAGATTTAAGGACTCCTTAGAGCACACACAATTTTTCTAATGGATCGAAAGGTGTCATACAATAGTCTATGATGCCTCTTGACACATTATATTGCATAATATATGTCTTAAGGGCCTAAGGACCCCTAAGTCCATATACAATAGTCCAAATGAGTGAAAAAAAATTATAGAGTACCCTATGATCCCTTTTGACCCATTTGATTGTGTATTGTATTTCTTAAGGGGTTTAAGGACCCTCTTGTAACACATATAATGGTTTCAATAGGTCAAAAGGGGTTATATGGTACCCTATGACTCATTTTAATGCATTTTATTGTATAATAGTGTCTTAAGGGGTCATTGGATCCCTTAATAGTTATATAGTATTTTAAATCAATCAAAAGGGCTCATTGGGTATCCTATGACCCCTTTTGACCCATTGGATCACATAATGTGCATCTAAAATGGTTTGAGGACTCACTAACACATATAATATGATGGAATGGGTAAAAGGGGGTATAACGAACCCTTAGCACACATATAATGGTTTTAATGGGTCAAAAGTGGTCTTAGGGTGCTCTATCAACCCTTATGCATTTGATCATTTAATATTTGTCTTAAGGGGTCTAAGGACCCCTTTATACATATATAATTTTTCAAATAGATCAAAAGGAATCATAGGGTACCCTATGACCCCTTTTGACCCATTTGATCACATAATGTGTGTTTGAAAGGGTCTAACAACCCCTTAACACACATCTTCATGTTACAATGTGTCAAAAATGGTCATAGAGTACTCTATAACTAGTTTTGGCCCGTTGAATTGCATAATGTGTATCTTGAGTGGCTGAGGAACTCCTTAACAAACATACAATGGGTCAAAAGTGGTCATAGATTACCCTATGACCCCTTTTAACCCATTCAGTTGAATAATGTTTGTTTTAAGCAGTCCAATGACCCCTTATCATATATAATATGATATGAATTGGTCACAAGATATCTTATGATCCCTTTTGACCCATTTGATCATATAATATATCTAAGGACAAGGTGGGAGAGAGAAAGACAACTTAAATTGGTATTAGAGTGCCCTAAAATTTATATTTTAGTATATATTTCAAATTTTATGTATACTTAAATGTTATATTTTATTTATATGATCCTAATGATCAAATTGACACAAGTTTTCCCTATTTGAAAGGGTTTTCAAATCTTTATTTATTGTTATGGGAGTATACAATATAGTGTGTGTCCACTATAGCACGTGTGCACTATTTATACTAGTATATTTTAATGATGTGCTAGCACTATTATGCTAGTGTGCTTTTTAATGATTTAGCAAGCCTAAGGCTTGGATTTTCCTTGGAGGTTCAAGCCAAAGGCTTGGTGGCTTAAAATAGGTCTAAGGCGTATTTTGTAGCAAGCATATATAAAAATGGATAACTTTTCTTGTGTGCTCCCCATCAAGTTTATTTGTGCTTGAATGTTGATAAAATTACGTTACATGACATTGTAGATCTTGTTTTGGCTATATAACTATATAATTTATTTTGAATTTAGACTATTTTAAGCCTTTCAACTATAATTTATTTTAAATGTATGCCCATCTTTTTTCTCAAAAACTATACTATTGTATTTGGGTGTTAGATTTTGACTTGGTCATTTGATTTTGCAACAAGTTAGTTTTTTAGAAACTACACTCCATTCTGCACCTTTCAAAAAAAAAAAAGATCTTTTATTAGGCCTCCATGAATTTTAGCTAGAACACACATATATTTTGTATTTTCATGATGTGCTCAGTTTCAATTTGTTAAAAAATATATACATTAAAAATTTACCCAAAAAATGGGTTAATCTACATGGTGTTAGCCAACTTTTAACTAGTGCAATTAAAGAATTTCCAAAAAATATTTAGGATTTTATGGGGATGCACTTCATGCTATGTTATGTTTTTACTAAAAAAGCAGTCCCACTTTTTGTGGCCTGCTTCTTTAATGGCCTTAAACTCCACCATTTAAAAAAATAGTAGTTTAGAAACTAGATTCAGAGGAATACAACTTTTTTTTTTCATATTTTGAAAATTTTAGTGTAAATATCTTCAAATTATCATCGAAATTTAGAGATCATTAATTTCAAAATAAAAGGGGCATCTTATACCGCTAAATGATACTACAATTTTGTGCAGTTACCCCCTTGTATTGTCACTTTTGAAAAATATTAAAATGTAGATTTAAAAAATGATATTGTATCATGATTATAAGAAATAAATCTTAATTAATAATCACTTAAAGATAACTAATACAGAAAATCTCAATTCATAGTCATCTAAAGACAAGTGATAGAGGCTGGAAGATGATTGTCATTATAACATGACAAAAGATTAAAATGGTGGAAAAGGTGACGAGACTTATATTTTCAATTGAATAATAAAAAAACAATTTATGATCACATCTTTAAGTCTAATTATCATTTGTCTATATGCTATTATATCTTTGAGATTTGATATTGAAAAATGTTATAGCTAAGAAGCTTGTAGAATAATAGAAAATTGTAGGAATCTAAAATAAATAGAGAATTTAAAGTCTTTTAAAATAACCCTTAGGTACTATTAGCTTATCTAAATCATTTCAATAGGAAAGCTAAATATAAACAAACCTGAAACTTCTTTAAAAACTTTATAATTCTTTGGTACTTCAGCTTTTCTAAACCATATGACAATACATTAAGAAAAGTTATGTCATTAGTATGATGTAGATGACAAAATTATTGACTAATCTAATATAATTTCATATTTATTTCCTCACTACCTACCAAAGCAGATATGAAAAATTGAAATTTAGAAAACTTGCACAATTTTAAAATTTTAACCATCCTCCAATTGCACATTCTTAATTTACATAAAAATAATTCTAATTAAAGTGAATATTCATAGTTCAAATAATCACCTAGCTCAATCACCTAATTCTTTCAACAAATTTATGAAAAATAACATAAATTAATATATTCCAACACATTGATATTTTAAACTATATACAATAATGCATTATCTAAAGAACAAGTGGTCCCCCAAAAATAATGAAAAAGCTACAATGGCAAGAGTGTAAAATATGGGACAAAACAAGAGAAAAAGGTGATAGTGGAAGAAACCATCCATGGTCCATAAGGTTTCTAAAGGATAGGATAAAGGCTCTAAAGGTCTAAAATGATGACTATTTCTATTTTATGATGGTACAACCATGTTAAATGCTCCAAGGATCAACACTAATATTACTCTATCCATCTTGATCACCTACAAATACCCTACTAGCACAACTTTAAATGAGATTAGAACTTGCATGCTTGTCACACATATGGTCAAGTGTTAATAGACTCCATCCACTTTCATTTCCTATTTCAACACCAATTGTGAGATCTTTGATGTACTAGTTTATATTATCAAATTTGTTAAGATTTAAGACATCCTCATGATTGTCGAAGTACTAGAAAGAAAGAGTGTAACTTCTGTGATTTTGTAGAGTACCTTTTTTCATGAGAATCATAAATATCTCTTTATAAATATACAGAGAAGTAGATATCCATCACATAATATGCTATTATATGAGTTTAAAACTAAACCTAGTACTGGCTATTGTTGTTTTTACAAATTTCTCCATTTCTTTCCCTCAAGAGGAACCAAAGAACTTAATTGGAATAGGCCAACAATTATTAGACTTAAGATAAAAGAAAACAACAAAAACAACTAATTTCTCACTATAATAAAGTCTAGTGTGACAATTCCAAACAATAAGTGACCTAAAGAATATAGATGAGATATCATTTGTTCATAGCTATATTAAAAAGTTAAATGCTCAAATATTTTAGGGATGGAAACAAAAACATAGATAATAGGCTTAAGTCCAACCATAAACAACTTGAGAAGCAAGATAAAATGAAAGAATGACTTCTTGGGTTTAGTAGGAAAATGGAAGAAAAAATCAAATACAAAGTACCACTATAAGTAATACTAGTCAAGGCCCCAAATTGGTGAACTCAATTGAAAATGAAAGAATTGTCATTCAACTAATTACATATTTTCTTAGTAGACATATCTAAACATGTAGTACCATCAACCAACATTAATTGGCACAGAAGTGCTTCACTTTTCATAGTTTTACTAGGGAAAAAGGATATTATATCCTTCAGAATAAGGGAATAAGCCTTTTTTCCAGGAGAGAGGCAAACCATATTTAGAACTAATCCCAATCTAGGTCTCTAACCAATTGTCAAATAGGATATTACTGATTAAGGAAATTCCTTTTCATTTTAGTTTTAGTAGAGAAACTTTGGGTCGAAGCATGTGGTTTGCAATTCCTAACCACACGTCAAAAAATTATGCTATATGTAACAACATATAAAGGATGACCACCAATAGCCCATTTTGATTCAATATTAATTCCCTTACTTGGGATCATGCCCTCTGTGAGGACTTAAAAACTAGAGGGCTAAAAAATTTCCTATTGAAATATCCTATAACAATATCACAAATAAAAAAACCCTTCCACTTATTACCTTTCTTAATAATGAACCTCGTTGCGTTATTCTTGACCACGAATATCCAAGGCTTGTTTATCTTCAAGAATTTCATGATTTGTCTAGAAGAAAGAGCTATACCATGCACTTTCAAATATTTGGTTCCAAGACCAACCAATTTCCTTGCCATGCAGCACCATTCCCATTTAACTCAATGCCTCTTCCAATTACCCAGACTATTTGACTAGAGAAATTTCCTTATAATTATATGTATTCTATTTATTTGATTATTAGAAAAGTGCAATGAAGGGGGAAAATAAATGTGATGAGAGGAAAATAACTTGTGAATAAGTTAAATTCTACAAACAAAGAATAGTAGATGAGTGTCCCATTTTAAATGTTTCTTCTCAATTTTAGAATAAAGTCAAAGCCACGTCTTTGGTAGTTGGTCTAACAATAAACTAAATACCTGAATATCTTACAATAGTATTTGAATGAGACCATTGGCTTCCCTTGAAGGTTACCCAATTAGGTGAAAAGTTAGACCAACCCAAGATAATTGATTTATGAGAGGACATTCTCGTTCAAAAGGCCAAGAAAAATTGAAGCTTGTTGAACATATTATCAAAAAAATTGTCATTCAACTCAATAAATAAAATTGTATCATCAAAAAATTGAACATCTCTCAAGTAATTGTTATAAATAAGGATTACTGAGAGGGAAGGGTGGGGGGGGAGTAGGGGGAAGGTGGTGGGGTGAATCAGTAATCTACAAACTTTAGTCACCAACTGGTATTATTTATTACTTTAAACCATACATAACAAATTAATAAAGTAATGTTGAACAATAATTGTAACCATGCACAAAGATAACTCATTACACCATATTTTGTTAACTAGCAAACCCTGGCCAAGGGAAAAACCTAGTGGGTACGATTCCCACTAGATAATACACTGATATATAAGTTCCTTGTTAGAGGATGGACCCTGTTAGGATTCAATGAGAAAATTTAGTATAAGGAGTCCCTATTAGGAGACTTTGAATCTCAGCTAGGAGATTTCAACCCTATTAGGAGTTGTGCCAACCCTAATAGGAGTTGTAGTACAATAGATGCAAGATGAGCCCACTACCCAAACATGCACTTCTAATTATGAGAAGAGCTCATTGCCCAAACAAGTGATCATACCTTTAGAATATAAGTACTATAACATGTTTCTCAACTAATCTATGATCTTGAGCTCGATCTCAGATCACAAAATAGCTTCACAAAAATTTGCATATACACTTTCATAGTAAGTTCACATATCTCAATACGTGCATAACTTACATCACTTACACTTCTCATCTCAAGATGTCCTTTGCATAAATACCATGTCTTTACACAAATTTTTTCTAGGTCAACTAAGACCACAATAAACTTTTCCAACTTAGAGTAAACATCTAGGATGTTTGCCCTAATTGGACAAGTAATTATTTTGTAAATAAAATACTTCTTTTCTTTTAATTCCACTGTCATGTTTTGCTTCAAACATGAATATCTCTTTTCTGTATAGTTTGTACTAACTTTTGAGGTTATACATGAATATTTAATGCAGGCATGTTATCTATTCTACTTACACATATGTCTAGTAGAAACATACAAAAGGATGTCTAAGAGGGAAAACATAAGTTAACCGTGCATCTCAAATTTATGCAAAAATATTTCATGAGCTTGGCCAAGCTTTAAAACCAGTAATACGTAAAAGCAGGGCAAAAAAAATGAAAAAAATCATCACAAGTCTTCCTATTTGAATTACCCTCCCCTTTACACCCACATTCAACACCCCTCCTTTTTATATTCAGTTTTGAATGAATAGGAAAATAGAAACAAAACAAATTTTTCTTTTATATTTCTCTACATTCAAAATTATGTTTCTCTATAGATAATAAATTATTAGAAAAATTTCACTTCTTATGTCACTATTTGACCCTACTGGTATGAAAAGTTGAACAACATAGAATGATGTTACTTTAAATTTATGAACATGAATTTCTCCTCAAGGTTTATCCCTCTGTCTAAAGCACTATGTTTTTATAAAAATTTGTTTATTAGAATTTAATATGCAAAAATTAAAGAATCTTTTTTACAATTCTACAAACATTACTATTTCAAATCACAGAATAATGTGACCTAGATAATTTTATCAAAAGTTGAATAATATAGAATAAATTTAAAACAAGTAAACAATATATGTGCAATTTGATAGAAAGATTAAATTTGATCTATGTTTTTTGTGGAATTGATGTATGGAGCCACAACTAAGGATGTAAATGAAAAGGTTGAAAAATTTCATAGTCTAAGATGGAATTTCTTTTATTACACACATGAGGAGGCCACTTTCATGGAATGTACACCTTGAAATAGTGTACATTGTCAACCATTTCTTGAAATCTAATTCTATGCCAAATTCCCATGTAGGTAGTATAGCCGACATGTATATGCATGCAATATAGATGATAATTCATTATGAGCTCCTTGACTAGAAAGTGTTGTGCTAAAATTTTACCTAGCCTAACCTATTAAAATAATAAATCTTGACAAATAACAATCCAATTGCGTTTTTTTGCTAAACCTGGGCTAAAGATGCTCCATTAAATAGTTGAAGTTATACTATGAAAAGAGATCTTCTACATCCTATACTTCCACCAATAATATCTATATATTTAGTTTTTCACACCAATCTCACAACAGACATTGATTTCACAAAAAACATCAATTTCACAAAAGATATCAATTTAACAAAGGACTCTACATAAATATTTGGAGTGGCATTCATAACTTAAGAAAATAAAAGTCAGTACAATCTATAGCATAAGATAATGATTACTTTATTTATCATTTATGCCAAAACTTCTATTGGCATGCTCAACCGAAAAGAAAACCATGAAAGTGATGACAATAACTACTCAGAATAGTTCCTAACATTTTTATTTGTTTGCCTTCTATCCAAGCATTTAATCAAATTTTTCACTTCATAGTAGATTATAGAAAATAAGTAAAATTATTTTCTCTTAATGGAATATCATTGCAGACAACATATCTTCTTATAAAATTCCAGAACATAAATTAGTTGTATATAATGATTAGTGAAAACAAAAAAGAGGAGCACATAATTAATCAAACTATGACACAAAGACTTATGAAACCTCCTCCTCCAAATGACATAGGAACCTCCAACAAATTTTCCTCGCTTCCTACCATTTCTTTCCCTTAAAAAAACTAATGGCTCCTTTTCTTTGAAATGGCCTCTCCCTCCTTTATGCACCCAACCCCCCAATTATTAAAAGAAAATCTCTTACTTAATTTCCCATTGCCCACCAATTAAGAATTTCAACATCCACTTGGCTTATGAAAATTTGAGACCTTCTAGCTCTATTTAATTGATCTTTATCTAATTCATGACCACAATTCTCAAATTTCAAAAAGAACTATTAATCACCAATTAATTCTTCATCTACATATTTATAAAATCAAAATTTGAGCATATTAGTTTATAATAATAAAAATGATTTTTTTTTTATTTAAAATCTAAATTTTAATATTTAAAAGGAAATAAAAATTACATCTTCTCATTTTGTCATTTACTCTGTGTGTGTGTGTGTGTGAAACCATTTAATCCATTCAAATAAAATAATCAATGCAAATGATTTAAATGCAAACACACAAAAAAATTTGTGTGTGTGTGTGTGTGTGTGTGTGTGTGTGTGTGTGTGTGTGTGTGTGTGTGTGTGCGCGCATAGCTACACCATACCATTCGAACCAACCCTGCCAAGGAGCTAAACTCGTCTAGCTCAACCACCCTTCCACCTTTAGTAACTTATAGGGTAGGGGTGAATAACTTAGTAAAACAATAAATATGATATCCCTTAGATGTCAACACAAAACATAAACTTTATTGAAACTTTTTTTACACGGTTAATACATAGGAACTCAATTAACACTATCAACATGATGTAACTTGGCAAGCACTATAATATCAATTGTTGCTTGCTAAATACTAAACATGCAAATCTTAAGATGTTAATTGTGATCAAACTTAATTAACTTAGAGCTACATACACATAAAACAAATAGAATTAACATAAGTGACCCCAAGATTTCATGTAGAAACCCAATTTGGGAAAAACCAACAATTGTAACTAGTTACTATTTTTCACTCTTCTAAAGTGAGCCCTGTTAGGAGCCAACCTTGTTAAAGGTTACAAAAAAAATTGTTAGGTGTGACCTTGTTAGAGGATTTAATTACCCTATTAAGAGTGGCTTTTTAAGAGGTCTTTAGACTCTTCAATCTAGAAATTCCACCTTGTTAGAGGATTTGACAAATAATTGTTAGGCTAACTCTGTTAAGAGATTTGATTCACTACTACAATGGTTAAATAGAAACAATGATAAGACCTAATTGTTGATATAACTATATTGATCCTTTTAAATCTCAATTCTAGCTTGAATAATTGATCCTTCCATATCAGATTAATCTCTGTAGCCCAACAATGATATTCTACTTATCCTTCCAATTCACTTCCTCTAAGTATCTTCTTATCTTCCACACATTCTCTTTTTTCTCTTCAATCCTCAAATTGACCTTATAATTATATCATATAAATTGCCAAGTTGGCTTGAATACAACTCTTAACAATAATAATTCATCTAATCAGTTAGCTAGAACCAACAAATAAATCCATTAAACTCAATATGCCAAAACAAGATTATCCATTGTTAGTCAACCCTGCTCGGTAGATACTAACATATGAAATGGTTTTTCTCTATTAACCAAGTGAACTTGGTTAACACTACAACTTTGCAAACTTCCTTTGGTAAACAAGTGAGCTTGGTTAACTGTGGTTCCATCCAACTTTTTTCTTTATTAATTAAGTGAGCTCAGTTACCACTAAACTTCTATGAACTTCTCTTAAGTGCCCAAGTGAGCTTGGTAGACATTGTCTTCTAAGCATGGTAAATACTAGAATGCTTGGTGGATACAGGAAACTATCTTTATCACTTGAGTGAGGTCAACATACACTGACTAGTAAAGATATGACATTTTTGTAATATCAAAGACAATCTACAACTGATCAATTGTTTTCAACAATCTGTAAGGAAACTTGGCAATAAAGAATATAACCATTTCCACATAACCCATAATAAATCTAAAATAAACACAGAATTAAAATCCACATGCAAGAGAATAGAAAACATACCCACAAAATTGTGACACAAGATATACCCTGGGAAACCCTCATTGAGGGAAAAACCCAGCCTCCAAAAGCATCCATCATCATGTATTATTCAGCAAAAATACCATTGCCATACAACCATGGAAGCCTTCATGGCCATAGCCACAACCGAACAAACTATGTGAACAAGCATGAATCCACACATCCCATGCCATGCTTTCAACCTTCACAAATGCTCCCTTGGCTAACCTGTCAAGCCTTGTCCTGCTCGACTCTTGCCTTTTGTCTTCTCCTTATCACTCTTTCTCTCTCTCTACAAAAACTACCCTTGTGGCTTCTTATATAGTAGCAAGTCTCACAAAACCACCAAGTGGTATTACATAAACCATGTGCTACCTAACCCACTGACCCCACATTTAATATTGGGCATTTAATTCTTTTTCCCAATATTAAATAATTACATGAAATATTTTCACAATGTTACAATACAACTTATCAAGAATATTCCATGGGAATCTTTACATGTTGCACGTCCATCTAGGCACAAAATTACATAATAAAAATAAAATAATAAAATAACAATATTATGCAATGTGTGCAACACCCATTATCTCAACAATCTCCCACTTGTTGTATACATTGCATAGGGTCAATCCGTAGCCACATAAATGAACAAGGGAACAATCCCTCCTAGCACATCCACCATCATGGATCAAAATACACCAAGTGCTCCATCCTAGTACCCACAACAAAATCAAAGTATCCAGCATCTCGAACATGAATGATCTCACCTCCTATTATGCCACTCCCACTGGACATACATAGAAGCCATCCAAAGAGAAAACCACCCAACTTGTCGCATTAGAAGATCATAAAATCCTGTACCAACTGAAAAATCCAAGCACAAATAACTTGATCCAAAGGTAATCACATGTATCTGTAGTTGTCAAAATATCCATAGCTGAAATAGCACCCACAGCAAAGTGCCAAACCCATCCAACTATCCATACCTCAAAGGTATAACAAGTGAATCTCATATCACCGACATATCCAATCTGCAACCTGCAATCACAAGCCTCAAGAGAAATACTTGCCACATATATACCAAGAAGCTCCCACTGCAAAAGATAATGTCAAATCTATAACCAATCCACTCAACACATCTCAAACAAGTGAATCCATGTAGCATCAAGGACATCCACAATACATAAAATGATATCCCACAAGAACAACTCTCATAACAAGTCTCCAATAGTCTCTCAAACTCTCCACAACCAACAAAGGAAAGAGAAAGAAATAACCATATCATCTCTCACATGACATGCATGAGCACAAACCAATGATCACAATCTCCAACCAATCTCACATCCAATGTAAGAAAAACTAAAAATCCAAGAAGATAATCAAGACCAGAGAAACCATGCAAATCATAAGCTGTATCATGTCCTTCTACACACACCTCTAGATGTAAACTGTGCAAGTATGATCTCCTCCATAAAACCCCAACAAGAAGCCTCAACAACACCCGAACCATACCATATAGCTAATCATGGATGTAAGCCTCTCACAGGAAGATCAAACTCAATAAAACCATTCCTAAACCAAGGAATAACCATTCCTAATCCAAGGAATATGCCCAATATAAAACCATCTCCCAAACTCAATCAGCATAACAGCATATGCACATGGAGATAACCAATGCTAAAAACCATCTCTCAAATGAACCCTCTAGAACTAACTCATGTACCATAGCTCAAGATCCATATCCATGAAAGATAAGCATAAATATAATGCAATTGAGAGAAACAATGGGCTATACCTCTCAAGTAGCAAACCGTCGAGTAGACCAAGAGTGGGGAATGAGAATGCTCATCAAGATACCCAAGTCTCCAACCAAGACTCATCTAAGAACAATCTCCTCTCAAGTCCATATCAGGTGACTGCCCCTCAGACTTCCTGCTGAAACCATCAACCATCCCAACAAATACTTCTCTAATCCAAGAGAAATCAGCGTCACCATCGTCTCTAAGTATCCATGAGCACCTATAACCAATCAATCCATGCCAACTCCGAATGCAACATAGCAATGTCATGAAGTATCCAACTTATGATCAGTGTACTCAATACCAAGAAACTAAACCAAGATCAATGTCAAAGTTCCAACCATGGCCTCAGGAACATAAACATGACAACATGATCTTACCATCTCAACTATAGAGATAACATGCTCCACATGAACATACTGTAACATGTCACAACTCTAAACCCGTATCAAGAGTATACTGTGACATAATAATGAAACCATCCTCATACCAAGGATAAGATGCCAAATAAAAGCATAAACCACACCTTTGCCAAGAACCCTGTGAGTCCTCAAGATGCAACCATCTCCATACACCATGAAGAAAACCATCTCCACATACCAGGAAGAACCATCTCCACATACCATGAAGATAACCAAAAACTCCATGAGTCCTCAAGATCTAACCATCTTCACACCATGAAGATAACAAGTGCACCATGCAAATGTCAAAGATGCTTCTGCGGCAATAGGATCTAAGACAAACCTCCAGCATCTGCAAAAACTCAATAAAGATATCAATTCCAACAACTCCCACTCAATCGTGGTACCAAGTCACATATGGCATCATAAAATCCATCCTCTGCAAACCAAGAAGATATAAACCAAACTAGGAACTAATCCTGCACTGTCACCCCATCACTGTCACAAGCTCTCACTAAACCGTGTATCCAAGCTATCCATGACATAATGATGAAAATACCATCTTCTAACCATGAGAATCAACCAAGGCATTAAACCATCAAAGAACTCAAAGTGCACATCATGAGCTCCTCAAAAATAAAACCAAATAACCATGATCCTCAACCAAGAAGATATACCACCATAACCAAACTAGAAAATCCAAGCTAATGAACATCAAGGATGTACCTGTATAACCAATCATGTCATGCCAAAATCCATGGCACCATGATCACATCCATGAACCGAGCATCTGTATCTCAAAGTGTCCAACCTGTCAGCATAAAATAGTCAACCACAATCCTCCACCATGACTGTACCTAGCAAGAACATGTCATCCCTTCTACATGAAGATAAAATCAACAAATTATGTGACTCAGGGCATAGACAACCCAAATCCAAGCCACCAATCTGAATATGCATCAATAATGAAAGATCAATGGGCAAAGACAACCCATAACCAAGCCATAAATGCAACCTATAAGTATAGATCGCTTACAACACTGCACAACTTGTAGACCCAACAAGTCATCATGCATATCCAAATCAAACACTGATAACCATATCATCATGAAACCAATCTGAAATATGAACTGAGTATACAATGACATCAAATCTTAAATCTCCAATGCCATACATTCATAATGTTACCATAGTCAAAATATATATAATAAACTATTTAGATCAATATATTAATAAATAAATTATGCCAAACCTACACCAAATCTGAACCAATGTGTAGAGCTCTCCAAGAGCTTTCCGTTGACTACTTGAAGTCAAAAATCCGACTCCGTATGCCCAAGTTATGCCCTAATCCGTGCTCAAAATAAACAACATCTAACTTTAGGGCTCTTAAAACCTGACAAAATTTAAAAACCATAGAACCAAACCTACACCATGTTGTAGTGCTCTGAATTAACTTTCCAACGCCTATAAAAACTCTAAAATCTGATATTCTAAGAGAAAGTTATGGCCGTTTTACTAAGACAGTCTTTTTACCATTTTTAGTACGATTTTTCATTTTTTATTTTTTCAGTGACGAAAATTCTGATGGGATTAAATTTGACGGCCATCATGGGCTAAAACTTAAAAACTCTTTCATTTCCTCTAAACATGGCCAAACTAGGGCATATTATATATCAAAATTTATGAAAATGTTGACCCGAATCCAATGGTGAGGTCTGTTTTTACCTAGGAGGTCATTTATGCAAGCTACCCACCAAAACCCTCATTTAAATGAAACATCCGAAAAATCTTTTTTTTTGTCCAACAATTTCACATGCTCAAATCTTTTAACATCCCATCATAACAGCAAATCCAAAATCCTTAGATCTGCAATAAATCATTCATATATCTTACCCTTTCTTTTATCCTGTCATGCATTCCCATGGATTCAATCTAGGGTTACAAATAATAAAACCATAGCTCTGATACCACTTGTAAGAAAACTTGGCAATAAAGAATATAACCGTTTCCACATAACCCATAATAAATCTAAAATAAACACAGAATTAAAATCCACATGCAAGAGAATAGAAAACATACCCACAAAATTGTGACACAAGATATACCCTGGGAAACCCTCATTGAGGGAAAAACCCAGCCTCCAAAAGCATCCATCATCATGTATTATTCAGCAAAAATACCATTGCCATACAACCATGGAAGCCTTCATGGCCATAGCCACAACCGAACAAATTATGTGAACAAGCATGAATCCACACATCCCATGCCATGCTTTCAACCTTCACAAATGCTCCCTTGGCTAACCTGTCAAGCCTTGTCCTGCTCGACTCTTGCCTTTTGTCTTCTCCTTGTCACTCTTTCTCTCTCTCTCTACAACAACTACCCTTGTGGCTTCTTATATAGTAGCAAGTCCCATAAAACCACCAAGTGGTATTACATAAACCATGTGCTAAAACCATATGCTACCTAACCCACTGACCCCACATTTAATATTGGGCATTTAATTCTTTTTCCCAATATTAAATAATTACATGAAATATTTTCACAATGTTACAATACAACTTATCAAGAATATTCCATGGGAATCTTTACATGTTGCACGTCCATCTACGCACAACATTACATAATAAAAATAAAATAATAAAATAACAATATTATGCAATGTGTGCAACACCCATTATCTCAACACAATCTCCCTCTTTGGCATTGATGGGAACACAACATGTTATAATATAATAAAATTTCATATAAAAGTAAAAGGAAGGATAATATCCCAATTTTCATTTTGATTCTCATCCACAAGAACTCCTTCTATCAATGTGAACTCCTTCTACAATCAATCTCTCCTTTAGATTTCAGTTTCTCCCCCTGTCAACAAAATCTCAAAGTTTATGTTTCATCAAACTCTTCCTCTCTAACATCTTCAAATATTCTTAAAATTTTCTCTAATATATCAAACTCTTTCTTTGCAAAATTTATGTGATATGATACAACAAGCTCTTCCTCTTTGACATCTTGTGTGATATGATACAACTTTGCTAGTCATAATATGATGTCAGCAACAAGTTACAAACAAAACAATTCACTAATGTATACCAAATTCATACTCAGACAATTTTTTGAGTATCGAAAGCTAAATATATTTATTTCTAAGATTTCCTATAAGCATGTACATCACATGTTTCTATAAATTAAAACAATTATATATCTCTAGTATCCAATTGTTGACAATCTTTCCCTTTTTCTTTAACAGCAACAAAATAGGGAAAATTGGCTAAGTGACAAAAATTTTAACAAAAATAATATAGTAACATAACATCTATTACAATGTGTCCATCTTACATATGATCCCTTAGAATATAATTTCATACTTTTTCTTTTACCTAACTTACAATTTTCTCATTTGTTTTCTCCCCCTTTGACATCAATTACAAAGGTTAAGATGTCAAAAACTATCAAAAACTGTTGTCAAAAATGCTATCCTTCTGCCTTAAGCTGATGGAATCTTTATTCAATCATCAAAATTTTCTTTCAAACTATCCATACCTTTAGTCCATGCCTCTTTGGATACTTTACCAGAGTTGAGAATTGCACATAAAGAATATGATGCAATCTCAACTACATCAAGGTCTGAATACAAAAAGTTAGATTAAGTGTCCTTGGCCTTGACACATTCCTCTAACTATTTCTTAGCAAAGGATATTTTCAAAGCAATAGAGTCTCTAAAATGTGATACTTTCTTCAAAAAAATTTCCTTCCAAAGTTCCATTTTACTAATATCTTTGTGAATACTAACCACTTGTCCTTCAAAATCATCAACTTTACAAGATGGATGCTTTATCTATCTAGATAGAGTGTATAGCTCACTCATCTTTCCTCCAATCTGACTATCAATATCCTTAGTCAACTTGTGAGATAGAGTATAATTTATGTACAATATCTTACCATCCTATTGACACTTTCAAAGTTCCTTGATAGAAGTATCAAGATTTATCAAATCATTCTTAATGTTTTGACAAATGGTGCTAAACAAGTTAGCATCATGTGAGATTTGTGCCTTAGATTCTGCAACATTCAATAGATTTTTGAATTCCTTATCAAATGAATTTAGCACTTCCTATGCCCTTTGTTTTGGATCTACCTTTGTGTGCTAACTTCCAAAGTATTTTGTAATCTGTTAGTAACCAACATCAAGGTTTTCTATAGGCTCTTCATTGTTCTATTATTCTAAATGAGTTTTGATAAGGATGAGATCAAATCAATTTGATCATCATCAATAGTTTTCAGGCTGGAAAGTGAAAGTAGAGTAGATGAATTAGAAGGTTTAGTGTCATCTTCCCTTTGCTTCTTGGCCACCTCTCTGACTCTTCTCCTTTCTTCCTCTCTTTCTTCTCTTTCCTTCCTTTTATTTTCTCTCTTCTCTTCTTCTTCTAATCTCTTCTTCTTGTTTTCCTCTTCTTTTGTTTTCATTTCTTCTTCAATCAATCTCTACTTGGCCTCTTCTACTTTCCTCTTTTCTTCAGGACTCTAATAACTCTTATCTTATTCAATTTGCCTTAGTTTGTCTTCAAAATCATCGGTATGATGCTCATTCTATTTGGAACCTTCAAATAGATTTGTATCATAATTGTTAATAGTAACATTTTACTAATCTATCTACATTTTGTCACCACTCACTAACACTTCTAAGGTTTTGGGTGTTGGTGAGGATGCTACCTTAGACTCTGCCATCATCTGACTTATAGCTACCAAAGTCTTACTTCTTTATTCATCTTTCTTACCCACCATAAAAAAAAATGGTCTTATTTTTTTCCTCAAGTACGATGCTAGATTTTTTACCAATATCTTAACTTCTTCTTCCTCATCACTCTTGCAAATAATCCTTAGGATAGACTTCTAAAGTTCTAAAAGTTCTTCTCTAGCTGGTGCCTTCTTTTCAATAAGTCTGTAATAGAACCTTTGGTTCATCATGCCTTCAATATCCTTTAGTTTCAAATTATTGTCTATAATATATCTCACAGTAGAGATATTAATCTGATCTTTCTCAAAGTTATTATACAAATCATAGAATTTGTTCATCTGCATAATGTTTCCCTCATTACATTTTTTATCTCTTGCCTAGTCCAATATCTTTTTTCTTGACCCTTTTAGTCATTTTGGTTATAGCTTCCACTTATCTCTCCGATTTTCTCTTTAGTTCATTTGTTTGAACATCTAACACTGCTACATATGAAATGTTCTATTTTGAAGATGTCTCTATAATAGATATTGACAAAGGTTGCACATTTAGTATATCTTACTTCATGGTTTTTCTGACTATTTTTTCTCACACTTAGTCATACCCACCTTTGATAAAGCTTTCTTCATTATAGTTTCAATAGTCTTATGAGATGCCTTCTCCAAGGATGGCTAATGAGTTGACTAGGTAATCGCATCACAAGTTCCAAATCTATATTCTGCTTGGTCCTTTTCTAATTTCAACAATAAATCAATATATCCAATTGTTGTTTCATCACTTAATTCATAACCTAAAAGAACAAGAAATGTTCCAGAGGTTCTACTACTTGAATATGAGTAAAATTAGTATAAACCATAACACAAATATTTTCCTTAAATCTATCTACAACTATAGGTGCAATTTTGAATCTTTGTCTCATTTCATTCTGAAATGTTTTCATAATCAAATTCCCATTATCTAATATCTTATCTTTTGGATGTCTTCTACATACTTCTATGATCTTATCCATTGTACATCTATCACTACTCATAATCTTTGTGATTGATGGATGTGAAAATCTCTTAAGAGCATGAAAGAATATTTGATTAATAAGTGACTAAAATCAAAACTCACAATTCTAAGTCCTCTTGATCTTTTCTAGGTTCTCAAGTAGTTGCATTCTTAGTATTTCACTAAGGTTTACTTGTTCCTTCTCAATAAATGTCTTGTAGGCTACATAGATGAATCTGGCTAACAATTCATCAATATTTGAACTTCCACATATAGACTAGGCAATGATTCCAATTAGGAATCTTACATCATCTTTCTTAATGATGCTAATTATCATGGCCTTTCCATTATAATTTTTTTTGGTATAACTGTCAACTTTCTTCTTAACCATTTTCTCATCTATAGGTACACTGCCTTGTTTACAAATACTAGTTACCTCATGAATAAGTTTGGCAGAGATATCAACTACACTATCTTGCATCTATAGTTTCCCATCATGTATTATGCTTAGTATGATATGTATCCACTCATCTGTATCCAATTCATGATAGAAATTATATTTAACTAGGTCTAGTTCCTTCAAGTGTTCAAATATAGGTTTTATGGTCATATCATGGTTGAAAACTAATTCCATATCCTTGTTCTTGTATTCACCCCCAATAGATTCAAACTTGCCAGTAAGATAACTTCCTACATCTTCCAAATTCACTACATTATTCAAAGTAATGGATAATGTTGAATTAGGTTTTCCTTCTATGATTTTCACGGAAACAACCTTCAATTTTTGTCCTTTCTCATTATCAATATTGTGAACTACAGACATATCCATGCTTCTAACAAATATGAACTTTTATCGCATAAATTCTATGGAAAAATGATAAAATACCTCTTCCAAAAATAGGGTTTTCATCAAAATCACCTTGATAAGTTACTTTTGAATGCTCTCTACTTTAGATGTATTCACACTAAAGTAGAAATCAAGGTAGTACTCCATTTATTGGCTCAACTTGAACTTGCATTAATAGTATACATTACAAACATGAAAAAGTTTTCAATCATGTTTTTAAATAAAATAACTACTCAAGATCATTTATCCGATCTTCAGATGCCACTTGAGGTTTTCCATAGCTTTCTTACTTCATGACAAAGCTCCTCAAGACTTCTCTTCATGATGTTCTCTATAATTAGATAAGACAATGTTGTTAAATAAATAGTAAAGGTATATTAAAACTAATACTAAAATATAAAATAAGGAAATAATGATTATTTAATCTATATTATTAATAAAATAATATTTAGTATGATATTTTAAATAATTAAAAAATAATAAACGTTCAATGAGTAAAGAAAGAAAGAAAATTAAATACAAGAGACAATATTGTAGAAAGTATGTTAACTATATGATAGAATTTAATAATAAATAAAATAAACACAAATAATTAAGTAAATAAATAATATAAAATAGAATAATATAAATTAACTAAATCTACTGAAAAGTCAAGATATATTTAACAAATAGACATGACTCCTTAAAATTAAGATAGAAAAGGGAGGAGAGTTTATTTTAGAGAGGAGGAAAAAGAAGAGAAGAGGATAGGAGTTCAAAAAGGGAAAAATGGAAGGAAAGTAATATGGAGAAAATAAGGAAGTAACTTTTTGAAAAAGTGTCTATGATATTGAAAGGATGTGAACCTTTGAAAGAGTCATAACTATGGATATTTGTGACTCTTCAAAAATGTTAAAATTATTAAGTATTGAGACATTTCCAAAGGATTTTAATTATGAAGTGTTGTAACTTTTTGAGAGGATTGTAACCATGAAGTGTTGTGACTTTTCAAAGGATTTGTATTATGAGGGGTTGTGAATCTTGGAAAAGAAGAAACAAAAAGTCTATCTTATACTTTCCTTATAATTAGAAAATGAAGAATTTCAGAAAGAAAATATAGAGTTGATATAATCTAGAAGGACTAATTCATTGAAGGGCCAACTAATGATACAGATACATGGGCCAAGCAAAAGGAAAGGTATGTTTATGGATTATATTTATTTGATTATGTTTATAGAATTATTTATCTGAAGGAATCATACTTGTGGATAACACACATCACTTAAAGGTTAATATTTTAAGATCAAGAGAGTCGCATTAGGAAGAGAGTGGTCCTAATTTAGTTATAAGGCCAAAATATTCTGTAGATGTTAACATATGTAGATGTGTCAAGGGCCTTGGATAGAGAATGTCTCTTCTAGGAAGTACCTAAAAGGGAGCACTTCATAGAAGATGAAGAAGTAACTAGGGATCCAAGGATCCTCAAGAGGGTTATTGATCTCAATGTGGAGAGTTATTTAATGTTGGGTTAGGATAGAAGGTAGAATAGTTAAGCATATTTTGTTTTTGTATAAATTTTAACATTGGTTTTGTAAGTATTATTGTCCTTGCTAGTGGGGACATTACAAATAATAGTAACTCTTTATTCCTTCACAACTAGTTTAGATAGTATCCAAATTACAAGTGAGCTTAGGTACTATCTAAACTTATCTTGATGCAACTTTTCCCAACTTTTCTACCCACAATTCAATCTCTAAATGAATTTTTCAAATTCGAGTGTTATGATCAAGCTTAATTCAACTTTATTAAATCAAACTTGATAACTGACTTCAATCTTCCTATCTCACCATCATCTAACTTATCTTTTGAGATTTCTAATCCTTTTACAAATGCCTCATTTAGTTCTTCTCAAAGTTGACTAACTATATTTCTCTGTTCCTCAATGTCATTGTTAGCTCTAGAGTTCGTCTCCTACTTGTTTCTGTCATTTTTTATATTCCTTCTATCATTCCTTCTATTTCTAAAGTTTCTTCCATTGTTCCTGCTATCTCTGAAGTTTTTGTCCATTCTACAATACTTTTTTGTATGTCTGAAGTTGATGCATAACTGAAATACCAATGTTCTTCTTCTAGGATTTTGCTGGTCATCAGGTGCATGGCAGTTCTAAGCTATGTGTCCAAAGTTGTTACACTTATAACACATGATTTGTCTTCTTTCCTCATAAGGTATCCCTTCTCTCAATGTCCTTTCATTAGATCTTCTTCTATCTATAGGATAGGTATTTCTAGACATTCCACTATTTCTTCTATCATTATTATATTTAGGTTTCCTCTAATCATTTTCTCTATGACCCATACCATGACAATTATGATAACAAATAGCCTTAACATGATTAAATAACTTATTTGTATAATCTGTTTTCATATGACCTATTTCATTACATGAAAAACACTCACCTCTATATTCATACCTAGTTTCCTTAGGAGATTCCACTTGCTTTGGTTCATCCAAAATCTCAACTTCCTTCTCTTGTCCAACTTCTTTAGGTTTATGAGAAGATTGACTAGATTAAATGATATCATCATATTTATCTTTTTCTTTTGGATATGATCTAATCTTATGTTTCTTTGTAGACAAGTTAATTAGATAACCAAGACCAGTCTTATCATCAGAAGGTCTATGTATTGACATTGAATCATCAAGCTCTTCTCTGCTAGAATAAAGCTTCTCAAGTTGTTGCTTGCACTGAGTTAGTTCACCTTTTACAATGGTATTGTATTTCTGAATTTCTTCATTAGCTTCTTTTAATGTTTCAAGCTTAGATGTCTTCTTTGCCAGACTTGCTCTAAGATTTGCATTCTCAGTCTTTAAATCATTTTCAACTTTGCTAGGATCATTCCTCAAAGTCAACTTCAGATTCATAATCTTCAATTCATGCTTCAAGATCTTGTACTCTATCTTCAACTTTGAATAATCATCATCACTAGTTTCAAATTCAGTAGATTGAGGCTTGGATTTGAGATGTTCAATTTTTTCTTTCAATTGTCCAATGTATATATTAGAGTCTTCATATTTGTCCTTCAATTTGTCTCTTTCTTCAGTAAGGAGATCAATTTGTTCAAGTGCCTCTTCAATATTTTTCATCAACTATTCCATATCCATAGGGATCTTACTCAAGATGTTAAGCCTCTTTTGAGTAATTGTGCTCTTATACCAACTATTAGAAATAGGGATTACTGATAGGGGTGAGGGTGAATCAGTAATCTACAAACTTTAGTCACCAACTGGATATTATTTCTTACTTTAAACCATACATATGTTGAACAATAATAGTAACCAAGCACAAGCATAACTCATAACACCATATTTTGTTAACTAGGGAAACCCTAGCCAAGGGAAAACCCCAATGGTTATGATATTCACTAGGTAATATATGGATATATAAGTTCCTTGTTAGAGGATGAACCCTGTTAGGATTCAATAAACAAATTCAGTATAAGGAGTCCCTATTAGGGGACTTTGAATCCTTGTTAGTAGATTCCAACCCTATTAAGAGTTGAGCCAACCCTATTAGGAGTTGTAGTACAGTAGATGCAAGATGAGCCCACTGCCCAAATATGCACTTCCAATTACAAGAAGAGCTCACTACCCAAACAAATAATTAGACATCTAGAATATAGGTACTATAACTTATTTCTTGACTAATCTTTGATCTTCACCTCAATCTTGAATCACAAAATAGCTTCACAAAACTTCGCATATATCGCTTTCACAATAACTTCACATATCTCAATACTCACATGATTTACAACACTTGCACTTCTCATCACAAAATGTCCTTTGCATAAATACCATGCCTTTACACAAATCATTGCTAGGTCAGTTAAGACCACAATTAAATTTTCCAACTTATAGTAAATATTTAGGATGTCGACCCTAATTGGAGAAGTAATTATTTTGTAAACAAAATAATTCCTTTCCTTTAATTTCGTTGTTCTATTTTGCTTCAAACATGAATATATCTTTTCCATACAATCTGTACTAACTTCCAAGGTTATACTCATCATCATCAACATGTATAATATCTCCATCTAGCTTTTCTAGTCATAATATGACCTCAGCAACAAGTTACAAACAAAACAATACATTATTGTATACCAAATTCATACTTAGACAATTATCTGAGTACCAAAAGCTAAGTATCTTTATTTCAGAGGTTTCCTGTAAGCATGTACATCATGTTTTTCCATAAATGACAACAATTAAATATCTCCATTAGCCAATTGTCAATGGTCATACCTTGGATAGGAGGACCAAAGTCTGAAGTTCTCAATATATAACAAGTGGTGCAAGCACCAAAGTTCCTGCCATTTGTGTAATTTTTGGAGTGTTGTGGGTTGGGAAAATGAAGAATTGAAATGAAGGTGGAGAATAGATATTTTGGAGATGTGGAGAATGCAGTTAAATAGATATTGATCACAGTTTATAATACATTGGAGGATCAATTGAAATAAATTTGAATTATACATGATAAAGGTGTACAAAATTAGCAAATTAGTCTTCTTTAAATTTGTTAATTACATTTGAGTCTTTGTAGAATATAATATATTGTGTTATATGTTGAAATTATGTGTGTTGAATAGATTGAGAAATATATCACATTTATAAATGTACATGGGAAATTTGGATACTCGTAATCTCTAGGACAAACTAGTGTATAATGAAGAACTAATTAAGGAAATTTATGTATGAAACAACTTACTTAACTATACCTAATGAAATGGTACAATCAACTTATTTACTCACTATTGAAAAATAATAATATTTAAACTTAGCAGCTACACAATTTTCATTAATAGTTGATAAGGTACATTTTATGTAAATCTATAACTTTAATAACTTAAATACACAACTTCAAAATCCCTAACATACAAAAAAATATTCAAAGTATTTATACCAAAAAAAAAAAAATCAAATTCAAGTGTAAATTAAGAGACTTTATATTAAATGTGTTAAAAAAATTCAACTACTAGACCAACAATTAAAAATAAGATATCCAGAATATTTCTTATAAATAATAATAGTTAAGTATCCTATTGAAATTAATTTAATAAAATACTAAAATTTATTTTGATTATCTATAAGACAATTAATAATTATACCGCTAACATAAAACCTAAGAAGCTAAGAATTGTACATCATATATAAATTACAAAGTAAGCAATCTTTCTTAATAATAAATAAGAATTTGAAAGCCTTATTGTATCTAGGCTCATACTATCAATTCAACATATCTAGTGATTAATTTTTTACATCTCAAATAATTAGATCTAATTATTTTTCATTCTAATTTTAAGTTTTGATTTTTGGATTGTTTATATATGAATTTTTTAGCATCTAAATTTCTTTAAAATATTATACTTGAACTTGATTGGCTCTTATATTTGGAATCTTATAGGAGCAAATTTTCTAGAAGCACTATCCGAAATTTTAACATTCACTTAAAAAAATAACATTGTATGGAAATAAATAGTTTTGGGTTTGTAAATATTGATTTTATCATGAGTTTGATTGTATTAAAATTTTAAATACTTTAATTTGTGAAATATGACAACTAACTAATGTATATATTAAAATATAGTATTTGCGAAAAAGGGTATAATAATAAATGAAAAGATAAAAATATAATATAAATAATTATATCTTTCTTAAACTACTTTGTTATTATTAGACTAAATCTACTACAATTATTTTATGATTATCTAAAGCCAAAATCTCTATATCTTAATACTATTTATTTTATTAATGTTTAGTTATCTATAGTAAAAAAAAATATTAATGTATTAATATACCAATATAATAAAATACAATTAAGTATTGCATTTATGTGAAATTTAGATTTTTATATTAAAATTTTATCTAAAATATATATCGAATATTAATCAATTAGTAATAAAATTATATTTAATATTATCATTTTTTTACTTTATTATTCTAATTAATTAAAACTATTATAATCTACAAGTCACTATGTGGCACTTGTTTAATATCCATTCTAATATTACCCTGACACATACTTATAAGTTTGAAGGAAATGGTAAATTAGTTTTATATGTAACTCATCCTAAATAGCATTGCTAAAATCCATTTTAGGGATACATCCGTAAATTTTTCCAATGCTAAAATGTCTTAAATGATGAAATGAACAACAAATATGAAGACTACTCGAGTTAATCTATACGCATGGGAACGAACAGCTATTTAAAATTCATTAATAACAATATTAATGATATTTTGTACTATTTAGAGCACTGTGTTGAATTTGGTTGATTTTCTTCAAATTAAAATTAAAATTTTTATTCCCTTTTTTAATCTAGAATTAATAAGATTTTAGTAAATGGTATTATTAGATTTTTAGTAAACAGTATTATTAAAAAAAATTGAAATTTATAAATTTGATTAATTATGCCGAAGGCGTTCCCTTATGAGGAGGAGGAGCTAAATATGTCCATCGACAGTTGTAATAGATAGAAAGGTAAATGACTACCATCGGAGAAATCTTTACCGTCCATTGTAGCTGACCTCTTTATGATGAGAAAAATAAAATGCACTTTTTTATAGTTTTCCATCATGGCGTCATTGTGAGGGAGATCATGACGCCCATTTTTGTTGACCTGCTCAACTACATGACGGTGGTCGGATGGGCTTCGCCATTTCAATGAAACATTGCTGGCGTTCGTAGAGGCAACGAGGGAGTTTCTCATGAGGGTTCTCCACTTGATAGCACGCAGCCTCAATTTACTTGACCGTTGAAGTTCATTGTACTGAAACTGGAGTAAATGTTGAGGCGATCGGTAGTAACGACAGTGAATGTCAGCTATAGTGCTGAGGTTGAGATCCTACTCATAGCAGAGCCAGGGGATGCTTTCTTCGATGAACAATACCTATGGCTTACCTACTAGAGACCTGCATACCATACCCACCACTTTGTCAAGGGTAGTCAATTATCGATCGTCGTCATCGTTGCATGTCTCCGTCAGTGTTTTCCCATCAGAAGTGTTCGTCAATTGTTTCACTTAGAAAAATCCAAGGGAGTTAAGTGCATCTGCAATGATGTTTGGGTGTTTTCATCTACTTTGGAATCTCCTCCACATTCTTTCCATTTTTTGCCAAAATTTGGGAAATTTAAATGTTTTTAACTGTGGACAAAGCGAGGTTTTTAGAGATAAATTTAGCAGCAACTCCGCTATTTTGGTGACTTCTCTGAAAATAAACTTCGTGTGGAGCAGATTTCAACAAGGGTCAAGCTTTTAAGGTCTAGTGGAGAAAACATTTTGGTCATGCGGAAGTCGCTTTTCACTATGGTAATTGTTTAGAAGGCAGCGATTGTTACTGAATTTGAAGGTTGGAATAAAAATTATCTTTTACTTATCAATTGATGTGATGAGCTTAAGGGGCTTTCTAATGAGTGTTATTAAGGCACAACACTTGGGGAAGGTTTTGCAAATGGCGTTGCAAGAAGAGTGGTTTTAACCATGGAAGAAACTCCATAGTTAAGCATGCTCAAGTCGGGTAGTACTGGGATCTCAGGAAGTAACGATGCTTCACCTCTGTGAGAATCACCTAGATTCAATGAGTGCTAAGTGTTCCATTTATTCTCATGAGAGATGGATTCATGTTGAATCACTACTCATGAAACATGGGTCAATGAGTTTGACTTAAAAATCACATAGTTAAATCCTGATAGCAATATCACAATTTCACTTGTTATGGAAATTATCTCCTACTTATCAATTGGTGAGCTTAAGTGACTTTCTACTGAATGATTCATAAGGCACAACGAAAGGAAAAGAATACAAAAGAGTATATTAAAGTAACAAAAAAATCCTAAAATTAAATAAAAATAAGATTAAAAATAAGAATAAAGAAACAAATAATTAAAAAGAAGATAAAAGACAATACGAAAGTAATAAAGACAATTGGAGGGAAATAACAATAAAAGGGGAAAATAAAGAGAAAAGAGTTAAAAGAAAGCAAAGAAAAATTAATAATGAATAAATATAAAATAATTTAGAGATATAAAATAAAATAAAATAAAGAAAAGGAGAAAGGATATTTTTTTTAATTAAAAAAATAATTAAAGAAATGAAAAATAAAATTTTAGAGAAATAATAAATCAATAACTAATAAACTAACCAAAATAATATTCTAATATGATTGTAATAATATGGCTTTGCAACTTTCCCAGCCTTCTCTATTAGAACCTCGCACGTTTATTGTTATTTTTCCTTGGTCTCGTCTTGGACCCCATGAATGCTCCTCACTTCTTTCTCAAGGCTCTTTTGAGGCTTTGTTAGTGGAAAATCAACTACCATAGAAAACTACTTTTCCACTATAGTAATCTATTAAACACACTTATTTATTTTATTTTATTTAAAATTACTTATTGCGATAACACAGTTCATTCTTACACTAGTAATAGTAATAATATTAAAAGTTGTGATATTGCTTGATTCATGTGTGAATCACTACTCATGATATATGGGTCAATGAGTTTGACTCAAAAACTACACAGTTAAATCTTGATAGCAATATCACAATTTGACTTGTTGTGGAAAATATCTCCTACTTATCAATTGATGAGCTTAAGGGGCTTTCTAATGAATGGTTTATAAGGCACAACACTTTGTGAAGGTTTTGCAAATGGGGTTGCAAGCAGAGTGGGTTTAACCAAGGAGGGAACTCCATAGTGAAGCACGCTTGAGCTGGACTAGTACTGGGATGGGTGACCTCTCGGGTAGTCTTGGTGCTTCACCTCTGTGAGCATTAGCTAGATCCAATGAGTGCTAAGTGTTCCCATTTATTCTCATGAGAGATGGATTCATGTGTGAATCACTACTAATGAAATATGGGTTAATGAGTTTGACTCAAAATCTACACAGTTAAATCCAGATAGCAATATCACAATTTGACATGCTGTGGAAAATATCTCCTACTTATCAATTGATGAGCTTAAGGGGCTTTCTAATGAATGGTTTATAAGGCACAATTGCACTTGGTGAAGGTTTTGCAAATGGGCTTGCAAGCAAAGTGGGTTTAACCATGGAGGGAACTTCGTAGTTAAGTGCATTCGAGCTGGAGTAGTACTAGGATGGGTGACCTCCTAGGAAGTCTCAGTGCTTCACCTCTATGAGCATCACCTAGATCCAATGAGTGCTAAGTGTTCCATCTATTCTCATGAGAGATGGATTCATGTGTGAATCACTACTCATGAAATATGGGTCAATGAGTTTGACTCAAAAACTACATAGTTAAATCCATATAGCAATATCACAATTTGATTTGTAGTGGAAAATATCTCCTACTTATCAATATTAAAAGTTATTAATAAAAAAATATTTTTTCATAAATCTATTTTGAAATATATATATAGAGAGGTGTCATCAATTTATAGCATATACTGTATAGATGTATACAAAAAAAGACTAATTTTGACCTTCCACAACTTTTCGACGTACCTATTGCACACTAAAGATGATTGCTATTTCTTACAAAATAATTGACATCTCATGATTCCAATAATTACCTATTTTAAGAAAATAAATCAACCCAAACTAAAACCCTACTTTGTAAGGCGACAAATCTTCGAGTATTCAAATAACCCACAACCCTACTAGTGTCAAAAACTCATCGACGTTAGACACGTATTTAACGTAAGCAACCAAAGTCTTGTTGGCCAAAACATACGCGTTGACGTCAAAGAAAACAAACCCCACACTCAACCGTTTCCACATCATGATAGAAGGGAAAAACAGAATCAAATCAGAGGTGATATCCATAGAAAATGAAGGAAAAACTTTATTCAGGCAGGAGCCATTACTCCTACGGCTGCTTCATGGAAAAACAGCAGTTTGACTATTGCACGCTACATTCCCACCCCTTCAATACGTCAAACAAGATGTCTGGTCCTTTTATCTGCAATATTACAATCAAAATTAAAGGAGGAGAGGAAAGAAAGAAACAACAACGGAGTGCAGTATGTGTGGCGATCTGGGCTTTCAAGTCTATTTATTCCAGTGCACAAAATGTCTAATACGTTTTCAGCATCGGTAAATTCACATTTACCCTAATTATTGCTCTCAGTTTATTCACTTTTACAAAGTTCAGTTTCAAGCACTATACATGCTAATTTATTGTTTCCATTTAAGCAATGACTGAATTTTATCATATGAGTTGGCCATTTTGTTCAGATATTGCAGCAGAGCGTATTATGAGAATGTAAAAGTTGAGAACACAAAGGAAGAGTGCGATTGGTGCTTCACTATTCAGCAGAAAAATGGAGTTTCTAATGATAAGCTTGTAATCAGAGATTCTATTAAAAGGATAGTTTCTGGAGTTGAAGAGGGCGCAAACATGATCACCCACAATAGCAAATGCAAGAGGAATTCCTGAAAATCTTCTGCCGACATCGATGGACAGATAACCAAAGAGCTGAAGAAGCAGGGGCTTCCTGAAACTACATTCAGTACTGAAAGGAGAATTGTGAAGAAATATAAGCTTCTTAATGAAATTGTATGTTGATTGCGAAAGTTTACTTTGTAAATGACACATTTTTTCCCAAATAGAGAGTGTTGACATTTATTGTGTAAAACTATCTCTTCAGTTTAATATTTTATGAGACTACACCGTTTATGAACAGAGGAGATTCACTTTGCAATTAGGACTTCCTTTGTTTCATGATGATATTGTACGAGTACTTAGATTTGCTCTGGTGTTTTTTTTTTTTATATACATAATATTTAGTCTACATAGGTGATGCTTTCCATTTTTATTCATTTGTAATGTAAAACGTAAAATTTATTATAATACATTTTATAGTTTTTGTAATAATGTAGGGTCTGTTTGGTTTGTGGAATCGTAGTTATAATATATTTTAAAGTTTTTGTAATAATGTAGGGTCTATTTGGTTTGTGGAATTGTAGAACTACACCAAATCAAGGTTTACTTGAATCATTTGTTTCACTGGGAAGATGAGTGTGAAGACACATTTTTATGGATAAGCTTGGAGTTGGAGGCTCCAAAAAGTAGTCCAATAAATCGTTTTTACACTCCTAAACAATATAACCAAGTTTGTATTTTTATTTCCTACTTGCTAGTAGGAAGTTGAAAAACTTGGTTTTGAGACAAAATTAGATGTCCGATATTCTAATTCCATTTTGTTGATTTTGAAACAAACACAAAACTTTTCAAATCTAGATTTTGAAAAAGCCAATTCTTGTCATCTTCCATGAACCAAAAAGTTAGCATGCATTATTTTCCTCTTTATGTTTTCTATTATTTTAGTAATATTTTATCAAGTATAATCTGAAATGTTTTTGATTTAAAAGCAGCCAAAACTAGGGGGCTGGCCCTTTAACAATCAAACTAGTCAACAACTAGTAGATAACCATCAACCAAAACTACCCCCTACCACTTAATAAAATAAAAACAAGGTTCAAATCCATAACTAAAAGAGTATTAGCAGGTCTAACATACACACTACATGTATAAAAACTAGTAAAGCTATAGTAATATATAAACAAAGGCATTATAGCCTTAAACCCCATCAAGTTCAAAAACCAACAAATTAACAACATAAAAACAAAAGAGAGAAAACCATTAAGGCTTCATAGCCTCTCTCTTCCATAGGATGATCTTAGTTCAATCTTCCACAAGGAAGTCAAACAACATTTTTCTATCCTCCTTTGGTAGGTTCCCCTCTGAGTCCTTAAGCAGGTTCAGTGTGGTAGCAACAACATGTGTCACTTTGATAGTGAACTTTGTCAATAGGCGCATTCTCTCCTCTAGTGCATGAATTCTTTCCTAAACCTCATTGCTAGCCTTCTTTGTGATCTCCACATTGACCTCCTACTTGTCACCAGAAAAACCATTCAACTACATCATAGTAACTTCCTACACAATTGGGGGGTTAGCATTATCCTTGGAAAAAACCTTAATAGAGGAGGAAATTGCTATGGGGGAGGGAACTCTATCAACCATATCAGGGAACTGGCTAGCCTAATGGTTTTTGAAACACATGACACCTCCTTTCTCTCCTTCAACACCTCATCCAAGCTAGACTGAGAAGAATCTGATATCCCCTCTTCCTCCTCCTCCATTCTCCCTTCTCCAAAAGTCGAAGCATTCTCTTTCATCCTCCATTTGGGGTGGCCTGTGTCTTCCAAATCTATCTCCTCTTGTGAGTGCTTTTTCAATTTCCTTTTAGCATTAGATTTTGCTAACCTTCTTGATCTCCTCATCCCCCTCTTTCCCCCTCTTCCAACTCCACCAATTCTTTCTCTTTCCCTTTTTCTTGTCACCCTTTTTTCCAAGAGGAGTAGGTTTTAATTCCATAGGGAACTTGCTAGGCGAAGGTTGTGGGGAAGGGGTTTTGGGACCCATGACCCTAAGGGGGACCAGTAGGGGGTTGGGATGAGCCAGAATATCAACTTCCACTATCCTAGGGGGGACCAACGCTAGGTGGAACATATACAGTCAAAAAATTAACCATTGATGTAAAATGGTAAAATTAACCCCTTTTCTCATTTTTTTCTTTTACATCAGTAATCGTGTCTTCTAAATCATGCAATAGAAAGAATGGAATAGAAATTAAATCATGGTGGTGAAAATAATTTAGGAGGGAAAAGTGGTAGTAATAATAGACACCATACCTCCCTCCCAGTGTTAGGTACTTCATCAACATCACACAGACTTCATTCCATGGCTTAGAAAGCTTCTCCCACATGGAACCACCTCTATACAAAATAGGTTCCTCTCCATCTATGAGGAAGCATTGTAGACTCGCTTCATTGGCCACCCTTGTCACGTGCTGTCACTTCCTACCCTTAATGGCCAAACCTATTGTTAGAGCAATGAATTCCTTAGAGATATGGAATGATATGCCATTTATTGTGACTCTACAGTCTTCCTAGGAATTAACAAATTGCATGGAACAATTTTCATCATGCCCATTAAGAGCTTCCATAAAATGTAGAAACTTGTCTTCCTTCAGCATATACCACAATAGTGGCTTCCTTGCAGTCTCCTCAATCGTGGATGACTCAATGCACATAAGGTCACCACCCATCTCTACAAATTTCCCTAATCCTTTCTCCTTCTTCAGAACCCAAAAACACTTGCTAAGAATGACACCACACTTAAGCCAAAAATTCCTTAGGCTACAATAATGGCCATTATTATTAGTAAATATATTAGCATCCTTAGTAGAATTTAAAGTCATGTGTCAAATGCCACCATCTTCCTCCCAATCTCTTCCATCATTCCTGATACACACAAACTATTTAAAATTTGAACCCTTTTTCTACCCAACGTACAAGCACACGCATAGGAAAATCATTAAAAAAGCTTTCCTTTAAAACTTCAAAGATCTTTCTTTTTTTGGCCATGTGAATTTATTATTCTTAGTACCCTCTCCTTCACTCCTAGCCATCTATCCTTCCTGGCTTTGTCCTTTTTGCCAACTTAGCAACATGATACAAAAATTTAAAATATGTGTCCTGCTAGGATTCATCATTCTTTATTTCTTGATTCACTAAATCTCTTTCCAAATTTGGCAAGGCATTAAATATGCCACCATACCATCTACCACACTATTTCCCTCCCAAAATATATGATTCAAATGAAGCCTATTAAAATTGGGTAATAGGAGACTAATATCTTCTATCACACATTTTATAGCCCATCCTTCTTTCATATTACCTTTAATAGTTTCTATGATAATTTAGGAATCACCTTCAATTTCCACATTTCTCCAACCCATGCTCATCACCAACTTTAGACCCCGATACAGTGCCATCACCTCCGCAGTATTGTTAGAAACTTTTTGTAGCTATCTAGAATACACCAAAATCATCCTTCCCTTGCTATCTTGGACCAATCATCCTCCTACCAAGCCTTCCTTCATGACTGCACCATCAAAATTAAGCTTAACCTAATTCAGAGGTGGAGGTTCCCATCTAGTTCTTTTCCCTGCCAATAGGTTGGAGTTGTTAATCTCCAATATCCCCTCCTCCAGTTTCCAATCCCTAGCTACTCTAACCTCTAGCTCTCCCGAGGGTAATGCTAGTTTTCTCCACTTGTTGCAACTCATATTCTCTACCATAAGTTTATATATCTTTTCCACTGTGACTTCCTTCTCTCTCTCTTCATTCCTGAACACGCTTTTGTTTCTCTCCTTCTAGACACTCCACCACACATGAGGGGGGATAACCTTCCACAACCTGACAAGGAGGGGGTAAGTAAAAGGGCATTGCCAATTCTCCACAAATTGCTTTAGATCCTTATTAAACACCCAGTCAACTTCCAACTTTTGTAAAAGCCTCCTTCAACCATTGGAAGCATAACTACAGTGCAGGAACAAGTGGAGAATATTCTCCTCCTCTGTCTTACACAAGTAGCATCTATTTGGTAATTGGAACCCCCATTTCATGAGGTTGTCTATAGTGACTATTTTCCCAAGGATAGTGGTCCACTAGAATATATTAATCTTAGGTATTGGATAACTAAACCATATATTCCCCCAATGATCAGGTTCCAAAATTCTCTGAAACATTAATTTATATGCAAACTTAAAGGAGAACTCCCTCATTAGGGTGGCTTTCCAAATGAGTTTATCATTTTGGTCAATTCTTGGGATCCTGAACCCTTCTAGCAAAATATTTAGCTCTTCTATCTATTCCCTTCCAACTATAGAATTCTTTTGCAACTCGACCTTCTTCCACATCCTCCCTAGACAAATAAAATCAGCAACCATTCCTCCCCCCTACTCTTGAAGGTGGTTGCAGAGAGGTCCAATTTTTTTTGTTTGTTAATAATTTATCTATAAGCTGTGGGTCCTCCTAGAAGTTGATCTGATTTCCATTCCCTACCAACCACCTTACACCTTCTTTCAAAAGGGTTATGTTCTTTACAATATTTCCCTATATTTTAGATCCCTTGGGGAGATCATTTCTCTAAGTGCAATGGGAGAAGTTCAAATTCCCAAGATACTTAGCCTTCAAAATATTGCATCAATTGGATTCCTCCTTTATCAAGTTCTACCCCACCTTGGTGAGAAGCACATTGTTCAAATTCTTGGTGAGAAGTGCATTATTCAAATCAACTATCTTCCTCACTCCCAAACCTCCTCCGCTTCTCGATTTACAAATCCTATCCCAATTAACCAAAAACAGCCTCACCTTCTCACTTCTCCTAACCAAAGGAAATTATGTTGTATTTTCTCCAATTTATTGACCATACTCTAAGTAATTTTGAATAGTGACATGAAGTACACAGGTGACCCATAGAGGGAGGAAATTAGAAGTTGAAGCTTTTTTACACTGCTTAGAGTTTTACCTATCCATCCAATCAACCTTTTTTCCCATCCTTTCTAGAATGCAATTCCAAGTGTTGTTACTTACATCCTTCATAGTCAAGGGGGGGGGGCTACATAAGTGTTAGGTACTCAATAGTATTACATCCTAAAATATTTACAATCTTATGCTATATATCAGGGGGGTGTTAAAAAAAGAACACTTTACTTTTATCTAGGTTAATTTTCTATCTCGCATTAGCCGCATATATATCCAACACTGACTTCCAAGCTCTGGCTTCTCCCACCAAAGGCTCCCCACTTAAGAAGACCCCCTCTTCCATCTTTCTCAAGAATGCCCTACCCAGAACTTTAGCCACCATAATAAAAAAATATGGAAAGATAGGGTCACCCTGTCTTAGTCCCCTTTCCCCACCAAAATTCCCCCAAGATGAACCATTCACCATCATAGAGTAGTTGATAGTTTCCACCATCAATTTCACCATCCTTATAATTTTTTGACTAAAAACAATTTTATCCATAACTTCATATAGGAATAAGCAATTAATCCTATCATAAGCTTTAGAGATGTCAAGTTTTAGAGCCATACCTAGATTACTAGTTTTCTCTATCAAGTGCAACATTTCATGAGTTGTTATGGCAGCATCAAGGATTTGACGACCCAAGACAAACCCATTCTGGGTTTTCCCAATGAATTTATGTAGCATTGGTTTTAACACATTCACCAAGATTTTTAAGAAAATCTTATAAGTAGTGTTGCAGAGGCTGATCGACCTAAAATAAGAGAGGACCTCTAGGTCTTTAACCTTTCGGATCAAGGAAATCACTGTTTTATTGAGTTGTTTGAGGAGTTTCCTAGTTCTAAAGAAGTCACAAGCCACCCAGAGGAGATCCAATTTAATAACATCCTAGAATTTTTGGAGGAACGTTGGGGGAAAACTGTCAGGTCCCAAGGACTTATAGGATTTTATATAGAAGACAGTTCTGCGAACTTCCTCCTTAGTGACTATTCATGCTAATTCCTCATTTTCTTTAGCCAAAATTACCATGGGCATGGAATTAATCATCATACATGCCTGTCATCTTCCCTAATATTTCTGTGCTCTTCCAAATAAGAGTTCTTGAAATAAACAGTTACCCAATTACCTATTTCTTCAATTTTTTTAAGCTTCACATTATTTTCATTCTTAATATTATCAATAGTATTCCTCCTTTTATGGATTGAGGCCAATCTATGAAAAAATGTAGTATTCCTATCTCCCACCTTGAGCCATAAAACCCTAGATCTCTACTTTCAAAAGGTCTCCTCTCTGATCATCATATCTTTCTAGACCTTTCTATATTTGTCCTCTTCCTAAATCATATTTTCCATGGCTAGATCCTCCCCTATTTCTTTTTGAAGTTTTTCTAACTTTTCTTCCACCTCTACCTTACTTTTAAAGATATCACCAAAATATCTCTTCTTCATGGGCCGCACATTCCTTCTAACATTCTCCAGTTCAACAGAAAGTCTATACATAGGCATTCCTTCCACACATATCCCCCACCATTCCGCCACCCTAGCACTGAAATAAAGATGGGATTGCCATATAATTTCATATCTAAAAGGTCTTGGGCTCCCTTGAGACTCTTCTTTCCAATTAAAAAAGATGGGAGCATGATCCAAGATAGTCTTGGGTAATCCCATGAGAGAGGAGGAAGTAAGGCCTTCCTAACCAATTGGAACCAAAAGTCTATCAACTTTGACTTAGATAAGGTCAACTCTTTTCCTATTATTTGACCATGTGAACTTCACGCTGCGTATCTCCATATCCATTAAATCATTTTTATTGATGAATTCAGCCAAATCCCTCATGCTATCATTAAAATCCACCATTCCTCTAACCTCCTCCAATGGGTACAGAGGTGAATTGAAATCTCCCATACAAAAGGTATTTTTAATTTGAGAAAGAAACACAAACAACTCCTCCCAAAGAAAAACTCTTCCTTGCCTAGTATTAGGAGCATACACATTGATAATATTCCATATCTTATCACCCTTCTTATCTAGAATAGTGAAGTAAACTTCCTTTACTAGAACTTGGGTTCCAGAAAGTAGCTACTCCTCCTGACGCCCCCTCCACTTCACTATAAGAGAACTCAACCCCTGGCCAAAGATTACTAGCAATACTTTTCAAATTAGTCATGGTCATTTTAACTTTTTGTATCAAAAGGATATCAATATTCAGAATAAATAGTTGTTGTTCGAGAGCAAACTGCTTTTGAGGGCTATTCAACCTCCTCACATTCCTTGATAGAATAATAATTTCCTACCCTTTGTCAAGGACTCCAAGGTGGGTTTTCCTTCCACTTGCCACCTCCCTTGCCATCTGCTTCATTCTTCTACTATGTTTCCCAAACTTCCCTACATCCATCTTTAACTCCATCACCACCTCATATTTCTTTGAGACTCTAGTCTGCCTTCTCTAAGTTTTCCAATTCTCTTCCCCTACCTCCAAAAAAGCTAGAAAATCAACCCTCTTAGGACTTGGCAAATCCTCTTCACTCCAGCAAAGGATTCTAGCCACCTCCCCTGCTTTCGTCAAGTCTATTGCCTTTCCTTTATCTCTCTCATCCCCTAGCACTTCCTCCAACACCAAGTTTCTTGAAGGACTACTTAGGAGCTCTTCAATACTTTTTAGAAAGGGTAGGTTTCTTCTTCTAAGGAAATCTCCCCTTCCTCTAACCCACCCAAATTTCCTTCTAGTACACCAGGCTTCTCAGAGACCTTTATCCCACAAGTTTCCCCCTTATTCTAGTGGAGCTCCAAAGGTTCTATCCTAACCCCCACCATTTTTTCTTGAGGGTTAACATTCTTTCTAACACTTTCCTAGGGAAAGAAGTATGTCCCTACTCTTCCTGCTCTCTAACTCCTTTAACTAGAAGCACATCTCCATCTTCCTCTGCATTCAGAGGAGCCACCTCCACTTGCTTTTCCCTTTCTATCCCTTCCTCTTCCAACTTATTGATCTTTTTTCAATCCACAATCAAATGCCCAAATAATGAGAATTTCTACCAGAATAGCCCTACATTTTTGTAAATTATGGGTTGCACAATTTCACCCCACTTCAAGCTCAAAGTAATAGACTCGGGTAAGGAAGTGCCTATAGCCACATTCACACTGAATCTTGTATATACCAACCTAGACCTCTATATAGTGACTATATCTACAAAAACAAAAAGTTTGAAGCAATTTCTAATTAATTTTAGGATTCTTTCATTCTAGAACTTGAGTGGAAACCCTGATAACTTGACCTAGACTGGTGCCATCTGATTTAGCTCTTTTCCCAGATCTAGTACTAGATATCACTTACCCACCACTAGGACCCAACCATTACAATTTTCATATCTTCAAAATTTTTTAATTTAAAGCAGAATAGGCCCCCTACCATGGTTGATACCATCACACTCCTCTTCAACTTCCATCTCTAACTAACCCACTTCTTGACCATCTCAATAAATGGGCAAAAGGAAACAAACCTACCAATTAGGTAGAGCTTTAGGTTAGGTGACACACTGCCAACCACGTTGTCTAGAACCACAATTTCTACCCCCTCATTATCACTGATCAACTTGGGTGCTTCCAATGGGGAATGAGTCACCTTCTTTCCAAGGACTACTTCCTTCCATCCTAGAGCCACTGCATAACTCACATTATCCTAGGTCACCCTAGATGTAGTCAAGACAAGTTACAGACCTGGGCAAGAAACAAAGCCTAGGCTAGAACCCTAGGGGCCATCCTCACACATCAAAATTCAAATTACCAATCAAGTGGGAACATGCAAAATATTTCTCAGAAGCACTTCACAATAGAAACTCATTCATATAATCTGAAATGTTAATGCACAATAATTTTTTACTACTGAATGACATGTAATTAAAATTAGAAATTGTGTAAATCTTATATATTTTTAACTAAAATTATTTCATTTGAATATGTTTTTGAAAAATTAAAATTTTAAAATTAAAAAAATGTAAGGAATTGATTATTTTATTTCATCCTTTCATTTGAATGCATTATAATTTTTTTATATGTTGTAATATGTTTTGTGAGGTTCTGCTTAAGTCTTTTAGTTAGGTTCTAAGATTACAATATTGTTTGTATACTTTATTGATTAATGCACTCAAAGTGATTGAAGTTCACATTAGTCATGCA
The DNA here is from genome assembly GCA_028749045.1 of Cupressus sempervirens. NCBI lineage: Eukaryota > Viridiplantae > Streptophyta > Pinopsida > Cupressales > Cupressaceae > Cupressus > Cupressus sempervirens. Next base: position 222,089,587 of record CM053793.1, read on the forward strand.
TATGTGGAATAGGAGGAAGCCCTTAACTATGGATTCAATAGATAGATTTAGAAAGTCATAGAAATTTTCTACTCTTTGTGCTAATAAGAAATTTGTTAAAGTGCACTATCTTAAATAATCTTCGAATTCAAAATGGAGAAATTAGGTTAAGGAAATTATTTATGTAAAATTTTAGCAATAAAATAGTTCATTCAATTGTATGTTATATGATTATAATGTTTATAATAACAATAAACCCATTTCTTTTCCAATAGGTTTGTAGGAATTTAGCTTAGGCCAGAATTCACCCAAGACCAAGGAACTCAAACACAAGCACAACAGTAGACCAATTAGAGAGAGTATGATCAGAATGGTGATATTCATTCAATATCCAACTTAAGAGTACACTAGGAGTGCCTATATATAAAGGCTTTAGGAGAGCTTCTAGAATGCATAAGAATCAGCAACATGATAAGTCATACAACCAGGCACATGTCCACTAGATATGGGTTATCCTCCATTAAGCACATAATTAAGTGCAATGATGTGAGGATAAGCCTACAATGGTGTAGTAGGAAAATCAGTGGTGTAGACAACATGTGCTAAATTACAGTTGCATACATCAATAAGAGTACACAAATTCCTAAGTGTCTCACCTAAATAAATAATAAAATAATGCATTAACCTCACTAAACTTAAGTAAGTATAATAAGTAAATACTTATTTACACCAACAAGGTTGTATTACAAAAATAGAAAATAATTTAGAATTAGTAATATTGATAATTTGGATGGATTATATATAAGAGGGCATGGAATATTTATCCTAAAAATAGTTAGGTAAATTTATCAATTTGAATTATCTTTACCAATTTTAATGTTTTATTTAGATATTTAGACTTGTAGCTTAAAATGACAAAGGTGATCACTCTTTCACTTAATATTATAGTTAGACAAAAGCATATAGTCTAAGGAAGAAAAAACATTAAAAAATAGTACACAAGGAAAATGGTAACTAGTTTAAGAGCATTTCTAAGGTTTGTGGCCCAATTTAAAGATGAATCAAATAAAGTTTTTGAATCTTGTTTTTGATTAAGTGAAAATAAGGATTGAAGGGGATTTGAAATCCATTCACAAAAAGATGAGTAAAATATAAGAAAACTAGACAATAAAACAATTCGTAAAAATCACATAAGCCAACCAAGAGAAACAAATGACACATATGAAGGAAACTGAGAGATATATAACACACAAAATAGAGACAAAATAGAGTAAGCATGACCAAGAGATAGAGCACACTAGAAAAGAATTTAAAAAGCTCAAAAATTTATTTCTCCAACTTCTCCATATCCCAAGAAGCCCTCTTAATTTCCTAAAATTCATTAGCCATAGCCTACCAAATATTTTTTCTAGTTCTAGCTCTAGTTGTTATTTTAGGACTAGAAGTGATGCCCTCAGGTTTATCTTTCTCCTTCATATATAATCTAAAAAATGACCCTATCAATACCTAAGTTCTCCAACTTCACCAGTAGGATTCGCACATGAAGAGTTTTAGTATCACTATCTTTTAATCTACTCAGCCTTCTCATCCATAATTAAACCCATACCTTCAATAGTGTCTTTCCCCCTAGGTGTATTTGTTCCTTCATTGATCATCTCCTCTAGTCTTCAACTCAACTAACTTTCTACTTAGTGTTATGATTAAACAACAAATTATCTTGTCAAAGTCCTTGACTAATCATGTTTCGATTGTGGTTCCATATAATTCAACCTTTCCACTAGGTACTCTTTTTACATCATCTTCTCAAATCCTCTTCATCAATCATCTTGATATGGAAATCTACTTAGGTAGCACCTATCACAACAATAAGGTTTGACATCAATGACAACATAACAATTGTTCCAATTGTAGTTTCCAAAACATGTATCTTAATTATCTATAAGTGTACCTAAAGGAGTTCTTTGTGGGAAAACCTAATATAAGATCCATTATTACATAATCAAGCTAGTTAAGAACTATTAAGACCCATTAGGACCCATTGTGTATGCTACAATACACTTAATGACCTAGTTCACTCACTAGTTCCCCTTAAGCCAAACATGTATCCTAATTATCTATAAGTGTACCTAAAGGGGTTCCTATGTGGCCACAATTAATATAGGATGAATTATTATCTATTCAAATCTATTTGGACAAATTAAAACCGATTAGAACCCATTATGTGAGCTACAATGTACCTAATGACCTAGTTCATTCACTAGTTCCCTTTAAGCCAAACATGTATTAATTGTGTTGTAGCTTACACAATGGGTCTTAATAGATTCTATTAGGTTCAATTAGGTAATAACGCATATTATATTGAGTTTCATTGCATAGTAGCCCCTTTAGCTACACCTATACAGTTCATTTCATGTTTAGGACTTATATATGTTGGATCATGCAAATTGAACTAATAATGCACTATTTAGGACTTATAGACATACACATACACATGTTCACTTCCAACTTTCCTCTTATATGTTTATGTTCATTTTATGTTTATGAATTATAAATGTATAAATGTATAAATGTTCATTTCATGTTTTCCTCTAATATGTGTATGTTTGTTAAATGCTTAGGACTTATATATATACATACATCATGTTCATTTTTAATTTTCCTCTTATATGTTTATATCTTCATTTTATGTTTAGGACTTCTATATTTATACATGTTCATTTCATGTTTTCTTTTTATATGTGTAAATTTATTTAATGCTTCATACTTATATGTAAATACATCATGTTCATTTCATGTTTCCTCTTATATTTGTATGTTTATTAACTATGCACTATAATGAACACATTAATCAAATACATAACATGTGTACTTATATTTAATGATTAATCATCTAAAATTTTAAATCAATCAGATGTAACCTATATATATATATATATATATATATATATATACAGAGAGAGAGAGAGATGTGTGTATATATGTGTGTGTGTGTGTGTGTGTACACACACACACACATACATACATACATACATACATACATACATACATACATACATACATACATACATACATATATATATATATATATATATATATATATATATATATATATATATATATATATATATATATATATATATATATATACACATACATATTTATGTATATATATATATAGGGTATGTGCAAGATCATGGTCAACCAAACTATGACCTAAAGTGGTAGTGAAAAACTAGCAAATTAGGGTTATGTCAACCTGACATATCATTCTAAAGTGGTTTTGGACTTTATATCAAAAAATTGTAAGAAAATAATATATAAAAAATTGAATGTATTTCTAAATTACTGGGCCTTATCTGGAGAAAATATTATTTGATTGGTCAAAAGCTTGGATTTTAATGTAGTACTCCAAAAATTTCAGGGAACAACTAAAAGGTAGGTGTATTTCTGACCACCTTAGTCAAAATAAAATGATAATATTTTTTAATATAATTGTAGCTATAAAAAGCAGACTCATGCTTGGATGTCACACATATTTTTGGGTATTTTTATTGTAAATAAATAAGTAATTATGATTTTTCTACTATACTACTTTCAAAATTTAAAAAACTCATGTGTCTGACCACCTTAACTAGTTCAAAATATTTCAAAATAAAATTTTTTTTCTTATACTAGTCAAAGAATAGAATGTAAAGCATCTATTGGATTTGAAAAAATTTATAAGGTTTGAAAGTTATAGCTATTTTCAATTAGTATGTCAATCAACACTTTGTAGCTAACTCCATTAGAAAATAAGTAATAATTACTTACTTAACTCATAATTTGATAGACATTATATCCATGGAAAGTTGAGAGCATTCTCAAGAAACCCTTTTTCTTTCATCAAATTTGGATGTAAAAAAAGCCATTAGCTACATCATCGAAGTCAGAAACACACTACAATAGGCCAAAAACACATTTTTGGTGTTGACCATGGAGGGTTGGCATCTAGAGCAAAACCATGCCTAATTGGGTACCCAATAGTATCAGGTACCTACTCCCAAATTGGGTACCCATTCCCAAATCAGATACTCATTCTCAAATCGGATACTCTTTTTTTAATTTATTTTTTCTAAATTTTAATTTTAATTTTTTTTCAAATTATTTTTTAATAGTATGACTCCTTTTTAAGAAACTTAACATATTATTTAAAGGCTTTAGGACCCTTAACCATACATATAATGGCTCCAAATGATCAACAGGGGTGATAGGGTATCCTTTGACACTCTTTAACCCATTCAATCACAATATGTGTGCTTATCGATAGTAGGACCTCTAACAACATAAATGATGTGATCTAATGACTCAAAATGGGGCTTAGAATACCCTATAACCCTTTTTGACCCATTCGATGACACTAAGTGTGCTTAGGGGTCATTAGATACTCTATTACCTCTTTTGCCTCATTTGAACCCATAATATATATTCCTAGGACCCCTAGGAATGTATTTTCTTATTTAATGGGTCTAAAGGGGTCATAGGGAACTTTGTGGTCCCATTTGACACATTCAAACACATAATGTATGTCCCTAGGGGCCCTAGGAACCTATGACCCCTTTGGACCCATATAAATGACTTTAATATGTCAATAGGGGTCATAAGTTACACTATGACACCTTTCAACCCATATAAATTATTATAATATGTCCCTAGGGGTTCAAGGACCTATAGAGACATATGTTATAATTAAATATTTCAAAAGGGATCATAGTTTATCCTATGGCACCTTTCAACCCATATAAACAATTATAATATGTCTCCAGGCATCCTAGGATTGCTAGGGACATATGTTGTAACAAAATGTGTCGAAAGAGGTCATAGGTTATTCTATGACCCTGTTTGACCTATAAAAATGATTATAATATGTCTCTAGGGGTCTTGGGACCCCTAGAGACATATGTTGCAATGAAATATGTGAAAATGGTTCATAGGTTATCCTATGATGCCTTTCAACCCATACAAATGATGATAATATGTCCTTAGGCGTCTTTGGACCCTTAGTGACATATGTTATAAAGAAATATGTTGAAAAGGGTCATAGTTTATTCTATGGCACTTTCGACCCCTATAAACGATTATAATATGTTGCTAGGGGTCCTACAACCCCTAGAGACATATGTTGTAAATAAATATGTTGAAAGAGTTCATAGGATATTCTATGATGCCTTTTGACCTATATAAATGATTATAATATGTCCCTAGGGGTCTTAAGACCCCCTGAGACATATGTTATAATGAAATATGTCAAAAGGGTTCATAAGTTATCCAATGATGTCTTTCAACCCTTATAAATGATGATGATATGTCCCTAGGGGTCCTTGGACCCCAAGAAACATATGTTATAATGAAATATGTTGAAAAGCATCCTAGGTTAACCTATGACCCCTTTCGACCCATATGAACGATTATAATATGTCCCTAGGGGTCCTAGGAACCCTAGAGACATGTTGTCATGAAATGTGTCGAAAGGGATCATAGGTTATCCTATGACCCCTTTTGACCAATATAAATGATTATAATATATCCCTAGGGTCCTATGATCCCTAGAGACATATGTTTTCATGGAATGTGTCGAAAGGGGTCATAGGCTATTCTATAACCCCTTTTGACCCATATAAACAATTATAATATTTCCCTAGGGGTCCTATGAACCCTAGAGACATATGTTGTAATGAAATGTGTCAAAATAGGTCATAGGTTTTTTTATGACCCCTTTCTACTCATATAAATGATTATAATATGTCCATACAGGTCCTAGAATCCCTAAGAACATATGTTGTCATGAAACGTGTCGAAAGGGGTCATAAGAATATCCTATTACACCTTTCAACCCATATAAATGATTATAATATGTTGTTAAGGGTCATAGGACCCCTAGAGACATATGTTGTAATTAAATGTGTCAACATGGGTCATAGGTTATACTATGATCCCTTTCGATCCATAAAAATTATTATAATATGTCCCTAGGGGTCCTAGGACCCCTAGAGACATATGTTGTCATAAAATGTGTTGAAAGTAACCCATGACCCCTTTTGACCCATATAAATGATTATAATATGTCCCCAGGGGTCTTAGGACCCCTAGAGACATATTTTGTAATGAAATGTGTTGAATGAGGTCATAGGTTATCCTATGACCCTTTTCGACCAATATAGATAATTATAATATGTCTCTAGGAGTTCTAGGACCCCTAAGGACATATGTTATCATCAAAAAAATTGAAAGGGGTCATAAGGTTATACTATGACTCTTTCAACCCATATAAATGATTATAATGTCCCTAGGGGTCTTATTACCCCTAGAGACATATGTTGTCATGAAATGCATCGAAAGGGGTCATAGGTTATCCTATAACCCCTATAATATGTCCTTAGGGGTCGTTGCACCCCTAGAGACATATGTTGTAATGAAATGTGTCGAATGGGGTCATAGGTTTTCCTATGTTCCCTTTCAACCCATATAAATAATTATAATATGTCCTGAGAAGTCCTAAGGTCCCTAGGGACAGATGTTGTCATTCAACATGTTGAAAGGGGTTATAAGGTTATTAAATGACTCCTTCAACCCATATCAACGATTATAATATATCTCTAGGGTCTTAAGACCCCGAGAGACATATGTTGTCATGAGATGTGTTGAAATGGGTCATAGTTTATCCTATGACCTCTTTCAACCTTTATAAATGATTATAATATGTTAATAGGAGTCCAAGGACCCCTAGGGACATATGTTGTCATGAAACATGTCCAAAGGGGTCATAAGGTTATCCTATAACTCCTTTCGAGCCATATAAATGATTATAATATGTCCTTAGGGGTCTTGGGACCCTTAGAGACATATGTTGTCATGAAATATGCTGAAAGGGGTAATAGATTATCCTATGACCCCTTTCGACACATATAAATAATTAAAATATGTCCTCAGGGGTCTTAGGAACCCTCGAGACATATGTAATATTGAAATGTTTTGAAAGGGTTCATAGGTTAGCTTGGAAAAGAAAAGGCTAACAAAAGTATATTTGTTCACCTTTAATGACATAAAACTGGTATTATTATTTAGAATTGGCAAATGAAGTAAACTAATGGAATTTTTAGAAATAGATGAAGTTTAGGATTATAATTTTTGATAATGATTTGGAATAAGAATTGGTACATTTTTCCTAATTTTTATAGATAATATTTTAGTTGCTTAAAAATGCAAAGAATTAGGGGTTTAGTTCACACCACAAAACTATATGGAAAAAACTTATTTCTATTTGGAATCAGACTATGTTATAGATAACATATATATCTTTGGATTTAGACCTTTATTTTTATATTATAATGCTTCAAATTTAAAGACACCTAAAATTGATAGTTTTTATCTCCCACCACATTTTTTGAAACAAATCTATTCTAACTAGAAGAAAAATTATACATTCTAGAAGAGGACTCTCTCCTCTAGAATGTCATATAATTTAGAATTTTTTTAAATATTATTTAAATTTTTTTCTCTCTCAAAATCAACATCTTTTCAAGTGTTAAAATACATGCTTGTATGATTTTTTAATTACAATATACTATATCTAATTAAAACATCATAAACTCTATATGAGAATATTCTTAACTTTGAGCTCTATAAAATGGTGTTTGTATGTTAGTAAAATAATATCATAAAAGATAGTAAGAGTTATTGACACATCAGTTTTATGAAATAATTTTATTTCTTTACTTATCGGATACAAACTAGTATAAAATATGCATTTAATAGATATTTTTAATTGGAAAAGTATGAAACCCTATATAAATTAGCTATAATGAATTTATCTAGATCATATGTTTGAAGAAAATTGACTTTACATAGAACTATTCAAACTTAGTCGATCTGATAAGTCATCTTGAAAGGTGACACAACTTTGTACTTTTACCCTCCTACAACCCCTTTTAACCCATATAAACAATTGTAATATGTCCCTAGGGGTCCTAAGACCCCTAGTGACATATGTTGTGATCAAATGTGTTGAAAGGGGTCATAGGCTATCCTATTACCCCTTTCGACCCATATAAACGATTATAATATGTCTCTAGCTATCGTAGGATCCCTAGAGACATGTGGTGTAATGAAATGTGTCAAAAGGGGTCATAGGTTATACTATGACCCCTTTTGACCCATATAAATGATTATAATATGTCCCTAAGGGTCCTAGGACCCCAAAAGACATATGTGGTCATGAAATATGTTGAAAGGGGTCATAGGGTACTCTATGACCCCTTTTGACTCATTTGAATACATGATATATTTTTCTAGTGGTCCTAGGACCCTTAGGAACATATGTTATCATTTAATGAGTCAAAATAGGTCATAGATAATCCTATGGCTCCTTTCAACCCATTTAATCACATGATTTATGTCCTTAGGGGTCCTGGGACCCCTAAGAACATATATAGTAATAAAATGTATTGAAAGGTGTCACAGGGTATTCTATGACCCCTTTTGACGCTTTGAACACATGATGTATTTTCCTAGGTGTTATGTTATAATTTAATGGGTCAAAAGGGGTCACAGAAAATCCTATGACCCCTTTCAGACCATTCAAACACATGATGTATGTTCTTAGGAGACCTAAGACCCCTAGTGATGTACATGATGTGTTGTAATGGGTAAAAAGGGGTCATAGGGTATGCCATCACACATTTTATCCTATCACATGACAAAATACATTCATAGAGTTTTTAGGACCCCTAGGGACATACATGTTTTGTTCCAATGATTTGAATTGGGTTAAAGGATATCCTATGATCCCTTTTCACCCTTACATGAAAAAATATGTTCTTGTGGGTCCTAAGACCTCTAAGGACAAGCATGTTGTGTTGAAATGGGTTGAAAGGGGTCATAAGATAGCCTATGATCCATTTCAATCAAATACATGACAACTTATGTTCCTAGGGATCTTAGGGCCCCTAGAGACATATATGTTGTGTTCTAATGGATATAAACGGGTCATAGGGTATCCCATGACTCTTAGGGATATACCTCCTATATTTCAATGGGTAGAAAGTGGTCATAGGGTATTCTATGACCCCTTTTGACACATTAGACAAGAACATATGTTGCCATGGGTCCTAGGACCCTTATCATCATGTGTGTTGTGCTCCAATGGGTCAAATTTCAACCCATTACATGATAACATATGTTCCTAGGGGTCCAAATACCCTAGGGTCATACATGTTGTGTTCCAATGGATCAAAAGGGGTCACCAGATATGCTATGACCCCTTTTGGCCCGATATATGCCAACATATGCTATAGGACCCCTATGAATGTATGTTGTCATGTAATGGGTCAAAAGGGTCATAAGATACTCTATGAACCCTTTCCACCCATTAGAACACAACATATATGTCTATAAGGGTCCTAGGACCCCTAGGAGCATATGTTATCATGTATTAGGTCGAAAGGGGTCATACAATTCTCCATAACCCCTTTCTACCCATTGAAACACAAGATATATGTCCCTACGCATCCTTTGACCATTAGGAAGATGTGTTGTCATATAATGGGTTGAAATGGGTCATAGGGTATCCTATGACCCATTTGGACTCATTCGAACACATGTATGTCCAGAGTGAGATCCCTAGGAACATACATCATCATATAGTTTATTAACTAAGGTTACTAATATATATAATATATAATAATAATATATATAATATATAATTAGGATATCCCATGACCCATTTGGACTCATTGGAACACATTTATGTCCCTAGGGGACCCCTAGGAACATACATCATCATATAATTATTTAACTTAGGCTAGTAATATATATAATATATAATATTAACATATATGATATATAATTATTTAATAATATATAATAATTAGTAACTACATATATGTTAGGATAAACCACGAACATAAATAAAAACTACATGCAAATATAACCAATAACAGAAAATAATAGAACACACAGAAATGAACACAAGGCACCAAGATTTAACGTGGTTCACCCAATCCCTGGGCTACATCTACCAAACAGCAAGTCTGATCTCATTACAATCCAGTGATTACAACCTGATTACAATTTGTAATCCCTTACAGCTCAATACCACCATAAGAACCAATTTTGCATCACAACATAATAAAAAATACCTAACCCTAAACCCTTTTATACAAGTATTTTATGTTGTTTTAGGGTTACAACATGTCGGCCATAACTTTAGTGGTGAATCTACAAATGGCGAATAGTACCAAAAAAATTCTACGAATGGCGAACCGTACCAAAATTTTTTTGGTACAACCATGTAAGGATAATGACTCATATACTTGCTAATGACTCTCACAACATGTGCAATATCTGGCCTAGTGCATACCATAGCATACATCAAGATTCCTACAGCTGAAGCATAGGATACCTTAGACATCTTATCCTCCTCTTATTGTGTCTTAGGACACATCTCCTTTGTCAATTTCAAATGACTAGGTAAAGGTGTGCTGATAGCTTTAGCATTCTCCATAGAGAAACGTTGCAACACCTTCTCAACATAATCAACCTGAGATAGTGTCAATGTTCTAGTCTTCGTATCTCTGCAAATCTTCATACCAAGGATTTGTTTTGCTGCCCCCAAATCCTTCATAGCAAATACATGTTCTAACTGGCATTTGAGCCCCTTAATATGATCCATGTTAGACCCAACTACAAGCATATCATGAACATATAGACATAAAATAATGTAGCTATCATCATCCAACCTCTTAAAATAAACATAGTAATCTGAATGACACCTATTATATCCATGCTCAAGCATAAAACTATCAAATTTTAGATACCATTGCCGAGGTGCTTGCTTTAAGTCATATAAACTTTTCTTCAATTTGCACACGAATTTCTCCTTACCTTTGACCACAAAACCCTGTGGCTGAACCATATATATTTCTTTATCCAAATCACCATGAAGAAAGGTTGTTTTAACATCCAACTGCTCTAAATGCAAATCTTTAGTAGCCACAAGACTTAAAACAGTACGAATGGAAGTCATTTTAACAACAGGAGAAAATATCACATCAAAATCAATTCCCTTTTTCTGTGCAAATCCTTTTACAACTAACGTGGCCTTAAATCTTTTCTTACCTCCTTCCTCTTCTTTCAACCTGTAAACCCACTTATTCTGTAAAGCCTTTTTACCTACAGGCAACCTGCACAAATCCCATGTCTTATTCTTTAGCAAAGAGTCCATTTCATCATTCATTGCAGACTCCCACTGAATCTTTGTATCCACCTACACAACTTCATCATAACTTTTAGCTTCACCAGCATCAGTAAGTAAAATAGAATACAAAGAGGGAGAAAATCTTTATGGAGGTCTAATTTGCCTCATTGACTGTCTAACATTCATTGGTGTGTGTGGTATTTGTTGTTGCAGTTGTTGCACATCATGAGGAATGGCTGGAACATCAGCTTTTGGAGTATCATCCAGCACTACATAATCATCTTCTTTCTTCTCATGTTACTGCAATAGATCTTTGTACAACACTTTCTCATTGAATATGACATCCTAGCTTTTTATAATTTTATAATTTTTAAAATCCCAAAGCGTATAACTAAATTCATTAATGCCATATCCAACAAAGTCACATTTCTTTGATTTAGCTTCTAGCTTGGTTCTATTTTCAGAGTCTATATGAGAAAAAGCTTCACAACCGAAGGTCTTGAGAAAAGAATAACTCACCTTCTTCCCAGTCCATGCCTCCTCTGGAATACCACATCCCAAAGGAGTAGAGGGACCTCTATTAATCAAATATATTGCAGTATTGATAGCCTTTGCCCACATATGTAAGGGCAACCCAACATGCAACATCATGCTCCTTGCGCGCTCCATTATAGTCCTATTCATGTGTTCAGCCACTCCATTTTCCTATGGAGTCCTTGGAACAATTTTTTGTCTACAAATACCATTAGTGGAGCAATAATCTTCAAATTCATGACTACAATACTCACCACCATTATCAGATCTGAGACATTTTAATTTCTTACCAGCCTCATTTTCAACCAAGCATTTCCATTTCTTAAAAGTTTGAAATACATCAAATTTTTGTCTAAGGAAATCAACCCATACTTTTCTAGTTACATCATCAATAAATGTAACATAATAATGAGAGCCACCAAGAGAAGATACCTGAGCTGGTCCCCATATATCTGTATGCACAAGCTTTAATTTCTCCTTTTTGTTTTCCTTCCCAGTCTTTACAAAACTCACTCTCTTTTGTTTTCCATACACACAACTTTCACAAAAATCCATATTCACACATTTTACACCTGGTAAAACTTTCTTTGAATGAAGTACTTTCATACCTTTCTCACTCATGTGCCCAAGTCTGTTATGCCACAACATTGTATCAGAATCTACAACAGCTATTTGTTCTCCCTACTCAGCTGCAGCAATTGTTCCTAAACATTCATTTTTCTCTGAAATAATCAAAGTAGAAGGAACAATATGACCTGTACAAAGATATAAGGTGTGTACTTTCACATCTTTTGCTACTACAAGGGAACCTTTTGAAACCTTCCAACTTTTATCATTAAAAGTAACTACACAATGCTCATCACCAAGTTGCCCTGCTAAAATTAAATTCCTACTCAGCCTTGGAGCATGTCTTACCTCATGTAGTAGCCAATGATTCCCATTGTGCAACCTAATCTTAATTTTTCCCTTTCCAACAATTTGACAGGGTTCATTATCCACCTAATAAACAAGCCCAAAATCCCCTTAGACATAATTAGTGAAATAATCTCTATGAGGTGTAGCATGAAATGAAGCACCAGAATCTAAAACCCATGAATCATCAATAGTTTCTAAAGATAGAAGCAAAGCATCCTCATCGGATTTGTTACTTACCACATTTTTCTCCTTGTCTCTATCTGATTTATCTCCTTCATTTTTCTTGTGATTCCAGCAATCTTTCTTTTTATGACCTGGTTTCCCACAGTACCAGCAATTGTTTGGTCCTCTCGATTGAGACCTCTTCCCCTTTGACTTTTCTCTTGATTTCCCACGATTTCCAGAGTTACTTCCTCTCTCAGTTGTTCTGCCCCTACTTTGAGCATTCAAAGCACTTCCTGATGTAGATCCACCTGAGGATTTCTTACGAGTTTCTTCACTCAAAACAAAACTGATCACATCATCATATTTTAGGGTACTAGATCTGGGAATAGAATTACTCACCGCCATTACCAAGCTATTCCATCTTTTAGGAAAAGAACAAAAAATCAAGAGAGCCCTAATTTCTTCATCAAAATTGATACCCACAGAAGATAACTGACTAGTAATAGTATTAAATTCATTTAAATGATCTACAACATATCC